>CM036764.1:8988102-10188102 GCA_020796225.1 Arion vulgaris | reverse complement strand
GATGGACTTGTTTCAGTGTTGTGTTCTTTATTTTGATATTGCATGTTGGTGTTTCCTGTTTCTTGTAGACAACCATAACCTCTGTTTTCTGTATATTCATAAAGATATATGCTTAATCCTTTTCACTTTCTCTCACTAGTATGTCTATCAAGTCTTGTAGATCTTGTTCATTTGTAGCCATGATAGTTGTGTCATCAGCGTATCTTATATTGTTCATATTTTGTCCACCGACTGCTATTTATGTCTTTTCTTCTATAGATCGCATGATGTTTTCGCTCTATAGGTTGAACAGGTCTGGTGAGAGTACGCACCTTTGTCGCACTCCTAACTGTATCGCATGAAATATTCCAATCTGATTCTCTAGTCTAATTACTGCGCTTTGTTGACAGTACACATTCTTGATCAGTCTCAAATCTTTCCCATCAATATTTATACTTTCTAACATGCTGATTATTTCTCCATGTTTTACTTCATTGAAAGCTTTTGAGTAGTCTATGAAACATAGATATAAGTCCAACTTCATTTGTATTGATCTTTCCATTATTGTTCTTATTGTATATATTGCGTTGTTTGTTCCCTGCGTTCAACAAAGCCCCATTGTTCTTCCTTAACTTCTGGTCGTCTTATTTTGTTTTGTAACCTTCTCATAATAATGCTGAAAAGTAGTTTTGTTACGTGACTCATGAGGCTGATTGTGTGGTGTTCTTAGCATTCTATCGTTCCTGCTTTCTTTGGTAGTGCTATAACAATGGATTGTCGTAAATCTTTGGGTACATATCCAGTGCTGTAGATGTCATTGAATAAGTTTGTTAAAACGCATATGCCCAATTCGCGTGTTGCTTCTATTTCTTATGTTGTTATGTTGTCTGGTCCTGGGGTTTTGCCTTTTTTTCGTGTGTCTTATGACGTTGATAACTTCTGATGGAAGTATTTGTGGTCCTTCATGGTTGTAATTGATGTTTATTTCTTGTCTGGTATCACTGTATAAGTCCTTAATGTATTCTGTCCATCTCTCTATGTCTTGTCTGTGTCCATCAGGATATCTCCCTGTTTTGATTTTAAACATCAAGTAGTTGTACGTTTACGTCTGCCAAGTAAGTCATCTACGTTTTCGTATGTTGATGTGGGGTCTTCTTTGTGTTCTGTCTCGATCTGTTTGCATTTTTCATTTAGACACTCTTCTTTTGCTGTTTTACATTTTTGTCATATCTCTTTATTGATTCGATCGTATTCTGCTTTATTCTGTTTGTTTTTCCTTCTATTTTCCATTAATTCTAAAATGTCTTCCGTCATCCATTTCTTTTTGATCCGTTGACATGTTGTGTGGTTTAGTTCCTTTGACGTTTGTTGAATTGATTCTTTAAGTCTGCCATTGTTCTTCTATTGTTTCTATTTTTTCCATAGCGTTATATCTGTTTTGTATAATGCGTTTAAATGAGTCTTTCACTTTTGTGTCAGTCTTGAGTATTGAGTAGTTCGATATGATGTTTCTTGCGCCTCTCTGTATCTTCTTCAGTTTTATTCTTACTTTTCCTACTAGTAGTGCATGGTCACTGTCGCAATCTGCACCTGGTCTTGTTTTTACATTTAGCAATCCATTTCTAAATCATTTATTTATCATAATATAATCAATTTGATTGTGCATGTTGTTATTTGGACTTTTCCATGACAATAGTCTTCTTTGATGATGTTTAAACCATGCGTTACCAAATAATCATGTTGTTTATTGTTGCCCATTCTATAATTGTGTTCCCCCTATCGTTTTTCTCTTCTAGGCCACATCCTCCAGTTGTCTCGTCTACCTTTTCAGAGCCTACCTTAGCATTGAAGTCACCCATCACAATTGTTATTTCATGAGCCTTGCACTGTTTCATAGCTATTTGTAACAGGTTATAGAAGCCTCTAGTTCTTCTTCTGTATATCTGTTGTTGGTTCGTATATCTGTATGATTTTAGTATCTACTGGTGTACACTGTACTATCTGTTGTTGGTGCATGTATATCTGTATGATGTTAGTATCTACTGCTGTACACTGTTCGACTGGTTATCCATTACATCAGGTGTTAGACAAGGTTTTGTCCTCCTCTCACCACTACTCTTTATTGCATATGTGGATAAAATAACTCAAGAGTCAAATTCAGATAATGATGAAATAAATGAACTGCTGTTTGCAGATGATCAGTGCCTGATACATCAAATTGAACAAGATCTACAACATCATATTGACACCTTGAACAAAGAATTGTGTAAAACATGAGATGAAAGTCAACAACACTAAAACAGATATAATGAATATGGGAAGAAAACACAATAATCTAGACATCCATGTCAATGGCACTAAAATAAACCAAGTGAAATAATTCAAATACTTAGGAAACATATTCACATAAGACGGAAAACTGGATAGAGAGATGGAGGCTAGAGTGCAAAAAGCAAATGCTGTAATCTACCAGCTAACCGCACTGTTAAGGCACCCACATATTTCACAGGTAGCTAAACAACAGATGATCAACAGTATTTTTATACCTACGTTGTGTTACCAGAGCCAAGCATGGATGTTGAGCAAAGCGCAGTCACAAAAATAACTACATGTGAAATGCGTTGCCTGCGAAAAATTACCAACAACACAAGAAAAGACAGAATGACTAACATGAGCATAAGAAAGAAAGTTGGCACAAAACTGTGCTTGAATTACATAGAGAAACAAAGAACAAACTGGTTTGGCCACTTAATTAGAATGCATCCAAACTCCACAGTATACAAAGAACATCGGGAAAGAAGGCAAGAGAAGACCCGGAAAAGATGGTTAGATGGCGTAGCAGAATCCTGTGAAAGAGCAAAGATAACAATCACACAAGCCACCAGAACAGCACACGACAAAAACAGAAAACCACAACACTGAGCAACAACCCGGTAGCAGTGTGACGACAAAAGAAGAAAAGTACACTGTACTATATGTTGTTGGTGTGTGTATATCTGTATGATGTTAGTATCTACTGGTGTACACTGTACTATATGTTGTTGGTGTGTGTATATCTGTATGATGTTAATATCTACTGGTGTACCATGCAGTTTCAATAGTAATACTCTCTCTGATATTGTCCAGAATCCTTTCATCCTTTTTGCTCTCTCGGTGACTAATGTTATGCCTACTCCTTTTGTGTGATTGGTTCCACCTGAATACATTATTCTAAAGTTGTCTGATATATTATTCTAAAGTTGTCTGAATACATTATTCAAGTTGTCGATATATTATTCTAAAGTTGTCTAAATACATTATTCTAAAGTTGTCTGATACATTATTCTAAAGTTGTCTGATACATGATTCAAAAGTTGTCTGAATACATTATTCTAAAGTTGTCTGATACATTATTCTAAAGTTGTCTGAATACATTATTTAAAGTTGTCTGAATACATTATTCTAAAGTTGTCTGAATACATTATTCTAAAGTTGTCTGAATACATTATTCTAAAGTTGTCTGATACATTATTCTAAAGTTGTCTGATACATTATTCTAAAGTTGTCTGAATACATTATTTAAAGCTGTCTGAATACATTATTCTAAAGTTATCTAAAGTAAAGAGAAAATGATGCAGAATTGGTCTTGTAAACAGCCCATAAAGAACTAACACTTATAGTATCATACATAAACATTAAAAAGTATATAATTTCTAAACATTGCAAGTAAAATATATTATTTATAAAAAAAATGAGTACGCAATGATATTTCATAGACAAAATAATCAGGAAAAAAGATATCTGGCATCTTGCAAACAGACTCAAAGTGACTCAAGCACATAATGTTCATCTGAACCAAGCACACATATTTGAAGAGTCACTAGTGTCTTCATAAGGACAGTAATCTGAGTTTTTAGAATGTATTTTATCACATAATTTGTTATTTTGGCTGGAGGAATGTGGGCGTTTCAACAAAATTGCAAGTGGGAAATGAGGTGTACTTCAGTCAACGAGATTAGACATCTCTCTCTCGCGATCCCGGGCTAGGCTGATGAGCCAACTTTTATCATGAATTTTACCGGTGCTTTTAGTGACTCCGTCCCCCCGTACAGCTCTCCGCGAAGCTCATTGTTATCAGGACAAGTTTCTTTTCTCAGGATGCAAATCGCTGGTAGAATGTGTTCAGCTGTCATTTCCAGCTTTTCGCAGTGGCACAGGCTAGTTGTGTCAATTTTAAACTTGTTAAACATGTGGGCTCTGAGTCTGTTGTGGCCGGTACGGAGGCGAAATATGGCAACTTGTTCACTTCCGGAGCGGACCATGGTACCCATCACTGTTTTGTTCCGGGTGGTCCTTTGACCATTTTTATTGTACTGCCAGCCGATGGTTGTCCTGGCTTTCTCATAGCTGATCTCGTGATCAGTCTGCAGTAGTCGCCCACCTGCTGTCGCTAGCTTGGTGAGTTTACTAGTACACCGAAGATCGCTTTCAGTTCAGTGTGTTCAGTTTTGGCTGCGCTTTGTAGGGCTGTGATGACCGATAGAGCATCGGTGAATATCACGACTTTCTTTTCTCTAGGATCATTTGGACTGCTGTTCTTAGTGCCTCCTTCTCTACCCGGTAGTTGTTTGAGAACTTGCCTGTGGCAATCGATTATGTGATGTTCTCTTTCTTTGAGAGTTAAAGCACTATTCGCCCATTGCCATCTCTGATTGTGTCTACTGCCGATCCATGGGTATACACGTGCGTCCACTCATTTTCAGGGTGCTCAGCCTCTATGAATTTTTCGATAGCCACTCTTCTTTCGAAGTTTTCTTGCTGCCCTTTCTTTATACCTGGGATTGATTCCCTTAGTTCCGGCATTTTAGTTTACCACGGCGGGCACTTATGGGTTGCCGGGATTAATTTGACTTTACATTTTGCAAGGACCGGATGGTCTGCGGTCAGTAATTTGTCGTTTTTGGCGAAGATGTTTTTCTTTATCCTCCCCCTTCCGAGTACGTTCATTCTTTCGTACATATGGTGGGAATCAATCCGTTAAAGTTTTTCCGTCAATATCAAGACTTTTCTGTCCTTTCGGTTAGCCATTGGTTTGATGCCTGTGATTGTTTCCATCGCCTTGATGGGTGTGGACTTCATGGCTCCTGTGATAATGCGTATTGCACGGTTTTGACTATTGCTTAGTTTGGCGAATTGTTTATTGGATGCAATCATCCATGCTGCAATGTCGTACTCCAGGACCGGTCGCACTCTTCCAGAGTAGAGTGTTTTGAGTACTCTGGTGTATGCTCCGCACATGGAGCTTGCGAGTTTGCGCATCATCGTGTGACTGTTTCTCTCTTTTGTCGTTGCATTTTTAATTTGAGGACACCAAGTCAGCTTTCGGTCGAGTGTGACTCCCAGGTACGTTAGGGTCTTGCTTCCCAGATGATCTTGCCCGTTGACTTTAAGCTTACTTTTGAAATGCTGGTTGTTCTGCGACAAGACATTGTATGTGGTTTTAGAAGCGTTAATGTTCATATTCCCATTTTGACCAGACTGTCAGCTTATTTAGCGTATCTTGTAGTCGATTTCTTGCTATGGGCATTGACTGTTTTATCGCCCATATAGCAAGGTCGTTGCATACTTGGCAGAGTGTACTCGCTTTGGTAGACGTGTTGCTATGTCATTGACAAAGATTAGAAAGAGAGTTGGTGAGAGCACTCCTCCTTGCGGAACTCAGTGGTCTAATATGACCTTCATACTTGTGTACCCCTGAACTTGAACCCTTGCTGTTCTTTTGTCTAGGTATCTATAAAGATATTTGTACATTCTTCCCTTTATACCGAGGATGAAAAGTTTTAGTTTTATCCCCTCTTTCCAGACTGTGTCAAACGCCTTCTCCATATCTACCAAAACTACCAGTGTCTGTGTTTCTTTTCTTGAAAACCATCCTCGATTTTTTGGGCGATTTAGGTTACCTGATCTTCTGTAGATCGGTACTTCCGAAAGCCTCCCTGTTGTACCATGAGAAGCCCTTTGCTTTCCAAATGTCTAGATAGCCGTTTGTTCACGATGCGTTCCATTAGTTGACCCTTACAGCTTAGGAGGCTTATTGGTCTGTAACTCGCCTAGTCGAGTTTCTTTTTTTTTACATGGTTTTAGGATGGGTACCATGATCGCTTCCTTCCATTCTCTTGATACTATGCCTTTCCTCCGTAACATATGTAGGACGACCAGTAGAGCTTTCTTTGCTGTAGTATTCAAGTTTTAAAGCATCTCATTTGTGATCCCATCTTTTCCGTGCGACTTTCTGAGCTTGAGCTCCCTTAATGCATCTTCCAACTCATTACTGGTGAATGTATCCGTTAGGTGACTATTGGCTTTTCTTGGTTCGCCTTGGGGGGCTCTAGCTTTCTTCTTTGTGTCATCATTTTTGCCTTTTGTTATGCTGACTCTGCTGACTTCGGCATATTTTTAGCTCGTGTTTTTATCGCTCAGCGCTTTTGCCAGCTTCCACAATTTTTGACCGTCCCTATCAAGGTTTAGGGATTCGGTCTTATCAACCCAACCCTTTCATGCTGATCGTTTTACCTCCCGCTTGTACTTAGCCGCTGCCGCCTTGTAAGCAGTATTAGTCGTTACTGTATGTGCCTGTTCTCCCTCATTCCTTGTCAACTCGAAGTAGATTTTAAGCTTCCGAACCTCTGTTGTCCAGTATGGCTTGAAATCCTTTCGTGCACCTCTAAGAGTGGTTTCCCGTGCCGCTTTCGGGATTACCTGTGAGAGTTCTCTTGCCACGGATCGCATGCGTTTCTTTTCATGCATGTTGATGCGTTCAACATTGGCATCTGTCCGTGCCGCGTACTATTTCCAATTGGCTTTTTGTAGTTCCACCGTGGCAACCACATTTTGGGCTCAGGTACAAATCTTAGGTCTATTTGCAGATTGACGGGTCTATGGTCATTATCTCCGAGCTGATTTGTGACCGTACGTACTGTTTTTGTGGAGAGATCACTTGTTGCGAATGCCAAATCGGGGTGCTAGTCGTATGCCACCTTCTCGAGTAGAAGGTTGGCGGATCGTCTGGGGCATTGATGAGGAACAGGTTGTTCTCTATCTCTCAGTCTTCCACTTCTACGCCTCTGCTGGTTGATTCGAGGTAGCCCCATCTTTCTGAGTGGCTATTGAAATCGCCGTCCACCATGCGTGCTGTATCATTGATAATCATTGCCTCGAGTGACAGTGATGCGTGCTGTATCATTGATAATCATTGCCTCGAGTGACAGTGAAATGTCACTTGGGCAGTATCAACTTTACAGAAGAATCTGCATTTCGTCACATGTAATGAGGACGCCTTCGATCTCTGCTGCGTTGGCGCCTCCGGTGATCACTTCTGTTTACTTTCCTGGAATGCCGTTTCGTACTAGAGTTAGGACTCCACCTTTGTGTCCCTCTCTGTCTAATCTGAAGGTTTGGTAACATCTGATTCCGAATCTGTGTTGGGCATTTCGATGGGTTTCTTGCATGCACGTAACATCAATCTCGTCTTCTGCAAGTCTTATTGCGAGTGGTTGCTTTGTGTGATGAAGACCTTCGGCATTCCATTGCACAATGTTTAATCGTCTCTGGCCAGTTCTCGGCCGCATCGAAATAATATCTTTTTTCCCATAGGCCTCGCTAGCTGCTTTGCCGAGTTGGAGGGCGGGGACCGTCGGTAGCAAACAACAGGTCCCTTTGAGGCATGGAGCCCGGCACTCGTCCTGCCCGACGGATCTCCATAGGCGTAGCACCATATCGAGATTTTGTACTAAACATATTCATGATACAATTTGGTCTATGCAGCCTTAGCAAGGGTATGCTAGGTCACAACTTTCATCACTATTTTGAGCTTAGGTGCTTACCTTTCGGTCATGTGTCCGATTTCAACCAGCGTTTACTGGGTTCGCTCTCCGTTACCCTTTGCTGTCCCCAGCCAAAACTCACAAGGCAGCAGGTTGCTATTTTCCTTCAGGGCAGCGATCTATAGACGACCTGTCCTACCAGGCTGATGAGCGTCATCTTCCCAACTATACCAGTTTTGTTCATTTACTGTTTGGTTTTCCTACAGTCCAGTTTTGTGTACGGTTTACTCCGCTAGCCTTTGATTGTCCTCAAACGAAACTACAAGGCAGCAGTGGTTACCTGCGAGGAGAACAGAGTTTCGTGTTCTGGGACGCTTTGTGGACGCTCGGGTCGGCACTAGGCAATTTGCATTTGCTCTGTAATTTCCTTTGACCCAGGAAATCCTAGGCTGTGGCCCAGCACATCATAATGTATGGATAGTTTAATTCGGTGCAATTTAGATTTTGCACTCGCCAGTCATCACCCGCCCTGATTTTTCCGGGGATGTTAATTGTCTGAATAATCGAACCCTGCCCGGCTGTCTCAGGGAGTGCAGTTTCGTAAGGCGTTAGAACGTAACTTTGAGGTTTACGATCGGCCAACTTTTCCTAGTATTTTAATCCGCACTTGGCCTCATATACGGAGTTTTATCGTAATCTTTCCCTGTGCCGCCATCACCCGATGTACCACATTTGCCGTGCATCGGTAGTGCCCAGTCAGGCTGCTCAACTCGCGCTCATGGCTCCGTGTTTCACTCCGTTCTGGATGCACCTCTCATCCCTTCTCATGTAGCCTTTCCCTTCTGCCGGGAAACTGATACGATAAAACGTGTTCACACATCAGCCGCCGTTTCATTTAGCGAGCCTCGGGACTGTTCCAACACTCAGCTTGACTCGTGCAGATGACACTGTGTTTCACTTCATGTCTTGGCTTTGGAATGCACCTCTCTTCCCTTGAATTCGGTCATTTACTCCGGGGAATTTTGTTCTGTTCTCGGACGCTCTTAATCTGCGGTTTCGTAGTATTTTTTTTAACTTAATCATATTTTAACGGACTTCGGCTAGGAAATGCGTGCGTTGATCAGGGATTTCCGGTCCCTGCGTTGCTTTTCCGTGTTTGAACTACCTCCACTGTTTTGTTCGCGGACGCTTGTACGCTGCTGTATCGTACTTTTTGAACTTAGGCATTCTTTAGCGGACATCGGCAAGGTGATGCGTGCTTATTCATGGATTCTTGGCCCCTGCATTGCTTTTCCACACTTGCATTACTACCACTACCTGTAGGTCTCCCGATCCCTGCCCCTCCCCTCCTTAGCCAGACCGGAACCACAGTATGTTTCCAGCGTCACCACTTGGAGGTGGGGAGCAGGGTCTTGATGGGCCCCTTTGCTAACACTGGCACATGTTGCCCCCATGCGCCTTTGATCCCCGACGATATCTGATCGCCTTCTCGCCTCTGACTTTCGTTCTTGATTAATGAAAACATTCTTGACAAATGCTTTCGCAGTAGCTCGTCTTGCGGCGATCCAGAAATGTCACCTCTAACGCCGCAATACGAATGTACCCGTTTGTCCCTGTTAATCATTACCTCCAGTTCCGAACATCAACAAAATAGAACCGATGTCCTATTCCATTATTCCATGCACCATTATTCAGGCAGCTGAGGCCTGCTTTCAATACTCTAATTTTGTCAAAGAAAATGCGCCAGCCACCCTGGACGCTCAGTGTAGAGCACCCATGGGAGAGAGCCGGCAGACGGTAGGTCAGGAGACAACGGGCAGTGAGCAGACGCGAGCCGGACTGCCCGCCTGCACCTGAGATCCAACTATGAGCTTTTTTAAATGCAACAACTTTAATATACGCTATTGGAGCTGGAATTTACCGCGGCTTCTGGCACCAGACCTGCCCTCCAATAGATCCTCGTTAAAGGGTTTAGAGTGTACTCATTTCAATTACGGGGCAACAAAAGAGTCCCGTATTATTATTTTTCGTCACTGCACCCCTCCCCGTGCACGTGCAGGGAGTGGGTAAGTTACGCGCCTGCTGCCTTTATTGATTTTGGTAACCGTTTCTCATGCTCCCTCTCCGCAATCGAAACCTGATTCCCCGTTACCAGTTATAAACATGGTAGGCATGTCACGACCATCGACATTTGATAGGGCAGACATTTGAAAGATGCATCGCCGGCACATGAGGCCATGCGATCAACACAAAGTTATGCAGAGTCCCCATTGGGACGCCGCAAGGGTAACGGCGATTGGTTTTGAACTAATAAAAGCGCTCTTTCCATGAGGGTCATAGCTTGGTTAGCATATATTAGCTCTAGAATTTCCACAGTCATCCAAGTATAATCGCGTCATCTAAGGATCTAAGGAACCTCGGCTGATTTAATCAGCCATTCGCGGTTTCACCGTGAGACAGTGTGAACTTAGACATGCATGAATTTTCTTTGAGACAAGCATATGAGTACTGGTAGGCTCAATTTGATAGCTGTCATGGACGTGACTGGACCGACAATGCTTGGGGTAGGGAGACAGCGCTCTGTGCAGAGCAGATCCCTTCGTCTCTAGCGAAAATGCGAAATTGAGTCGAAACGAGCGAGCACTCGCTTCCCTTCGTTTTGTCGGCAAGACTGCTCCTCGCCATGCAAAGAACGACACCATATTTCTACCTGCCGACACACAAGCTCGTTGAAAGAGCCGGGACTTTTAACGAGACCACCGTCGAACTTTCAAAATTTTAGACTGACTGCATCACATCACGACCGGGCAACTGTGATTGACGGACAGACACACACAACCAGTAAGACCGCACGAGCAAGAGTGCCTTAATAGCAGACGCTACCTTGTCCCTTATTCGCTAGGAACTTTGTTCGCTTCGTCGCGTGAAGAAGCGGAGAGGCACGCTCAGCCCTTATAGACTATGCACGCAATTGGTTATCGACACTGGTAAACCGCGCTCGCTTACTGGCTCGCTCGTCGGCTTATTTTTAAAACGAAGACGAACAGCTTGTAGACGCACAACCCAGTTGATTAGACATATACAAAAATATATATTAAATTAATTATTTAACAATTATTTATTAAATTATCGTATGTTCTGCATTGGTTAACATACATTTTACGAATTTAAATGCAACATGAATACAAAATTACGGCCACTTAAGAAATGTTGCACAGATCATAAATGATCTAAATCACATTATCCCAATGTTTACGGGCTAGATGTACGAAGTTGTCAACATCACACCGGCCCCTTTTACTGACCAGTGTTTCTACGCTACCCCTCCCAAGCTGGGCTGTATAAAGATCTAACGTGGTCGGGGTAAAACGAACACCTAAATTCAATGCGAAGTTATATAAATATATATATTTAACATAAAAATCATGGCATATACTTTGCAGAACTTCATCATCAACCACATTAAACTAGTAGTCGATTTTATGGGAACCACTTATACGTTCAGTAGTTTGCCTTTAGTTACTAAATGTGACTTCTCTTTCTACCGTTCGTAAAAATCCGCGCCAAATAAATTTTCTTCCAAATTGCTGTCCGCGGAGAATGAACCAAGTACGCTTGGGCTGTGTTTGAGCTCACTACCTCCTATGCTACAGATTTCCATATACATATATATATATATATGCGTGTGCGTTAACTGTATTGACGCTACAATTACCCTAACTCAGTTCTGTTCTGTATAAACTGTAAATAATCAGTTTTCGTATCACGGTATATATCGGGGGACAAAACTGTGATATTTCTTAATGTTTTTGTCTTTGAGCAACGAAACGCAATGTATCATGTGATTAGCATTACGCCGACCGTTTTTCCTGTTAGTGTTTCTCTAGTCAAAGCCAACTATAAACTTATGGACCTGCGAACTCAGGTAAGCATTATAGGAAATTAGACCACAACTACACCACGTGGCCTCGCATTCCAGTATTGGTGTGCATAAATGAATTCATGTTACAATAAAACAACAAACTCAATGGAAGTTATATTATGCAATAAGTTCAGTTTAACAATAAGGAATATCAAAATGATGCTTTTTTCAACAATAAATAACCATAAACTCTCTGAATTGAGTAAAATTGCATATACGCGTACAGTGTTCTATCAAACATCTGTAATTTCCAGCCCC
Source organism: Arion vulgaris (assembly GCA_020796225.1). Lineage (NCBI taxonomy): Eukaryota > Metazoa > Mollusca > Gastropoda > Stylommatophora > Arionidae > Arion > Arion vulgaris. Next base: position 10,176,141 of record CM036764.1, on the reverse strand, counting down.
TTTTCTAATCTAGGTCAGGGAATCCCCAGTCAGTTGTCTGACTTAGTTATTTAGAGTTGGCTGCGAGCTAATACACTGTTGACTCTGGGAGTACATTATAGCAGTGCTGTCATGAAAAAAGTCCATTTCTTTTGGTATTTGATCCTAGGACAACACGCCAGCGCTGCAAGTGACTGTATTTGTATCTTAAGTACATGCTATTTACTGAATAGTTAACGTTATATTATCTTTGGTCATGTATTATTACGATCAAACAAAGTAAGTCGCTTACACTGCAGGATTACTTTACACGTCATTCCTTTTTTAATTCTATATTTATACTGTTCATACAGTTTTTTAATATTTCATAACGTCTCAATAATAGTTAATTTCCATATCATTTATTTGTTTTCTTGATTCTCTAATCGTGCTTTGCCTCATAGCGTCAAGATGGGAAGATATTTTTATAACTCACATTTACTTACCACGCAGACATTGACTGCTTCCAAAATACCGGCGCTAAAATATGATCATGCTTTACTCCAGTTTCAACCTTAATCCAATCACTTTTGCCACTGTAAGTGTGTACTGCACACTGGGAGCCATCATACAAGCTTATAATAATGTTTATTATTTTGGTTGGTATTCCAAAACATCTCAAAATATTGCACATGGATATTATGAATATTATCAACACCATTTGGACAACAATTATAACAGTAAGTGTTTGATATAAGCATTTTCTACCAGGTTTACTACATGCTTGTTCATCTCTCAGTGTTGTATCCACTACTCATTTGATTCTATTCATATTGATTTTGTAACAAAACGTAGTTGTCATTGCTGATAATAGGGTGAGTCATCTCTAGTTATAGCAATCTTTGAGTGCAACTTTTTGGAGAAAATTTACAATTATTCTCTTCTCTGATATTTCTGTGATTGTTTTTCCAGATTTGTAATGAACTACTTCTTGCACCTGGGTAATTGCTGTATAACTATACCGTTTTGAGCATTTCTGCAGTAATTATCTCCTCACCAACAGTGTTATTGTCTATCAGCGATAGGATAATTTCCTTGATTTCAATGGCTTTTATCAAATCTACGTTCATTGGTAGAGAGTACTTTCTTTAAAAAACAATGCAATTACGTTTCAGACCTTTGTCAACGGATGTCTTTGCCATTACTCAGACTGAGATGGTATTATATAATTGTAAATATAGACCTGTGAATAAGAACAGGGCCGGCACCAATGATGACCCATGTTAAGAGAAGAACATGGCGATGAGTTGGGCATATCCTTCGGAAGACACATTCGGGTGGCACTAGATTAGTACTTGAGTGGAACCCGCAAAAAAATCGGAAAAGAGGACATACTAAGAAGACCTGGAGATGAACTCTTCATGAGAAACTGAAGGCTGCTCGATTACACAGGGATACCATAAAGACAACAGCGAAAGATCGGACAAATGGTGAAAACAACATTTGATGCCTTATGTCTCACAAGGAGCACACAGGAATAAGTAAAAAAAAAGTCAGTAAATAGTCAAACTTTACTACTACTGGTATGTGCTTCAGTAAACAGGGACAATACTGGTGAATGTTAAGCAATCATATGTATCATACTAACGTAGACTTGAATAACCAAATTGGTGACATATTATGTGCAAGTCAAAATATATATTCTACATTGTACTTTATACCGGCACTTAGCAGGTCCAACTAGTGTTAACATGATCATCAATGTACAATGTAAATCCATGCAATACCATATATTCTAGTATGGATGCAAACAAAACAGCATAACTGTATAACATTTCACTCAACAGGACATGTATTGTCGTTAGAAACGCAAATTACAATTTTGCTTATTATCTTCACTGTTTTGGTCATCACATGTTTGGCTTGCCACTGCAGAAGAACCTATAAGCAACATCGAGCTAGAAATCATCAACTAGGTACTTTAGATATACAAGGTATTAAACAATATTTAGATATTTATCTATCTATTCTCTAATCCTGATTTTCTTTCAGCGTTAGGTCGAAAAAGGAGACACATGGAGCGAGCCTCTCTATGCGCCGTGTCTTTATTTCTCTTCTCCAGTCCTGGTTTGCCTCACATCTTCAGGGTAAGAAACGTTTTCTAGCACGGGCTTGTGTGTGTGTGTTTGCTTCATCAATAGTATATTTCGTCGCCTCTGTTATCTCTGAGGTCCACTTTCTGCGTGGCCGGCCTTTTGCTTTGTATCCACTGTATCGGAGTAACATTGCTCTCTGTGGTATACTGCCTGTTTGTAATCTGCTTATGTGACCGATCCATTTAATTTGTTGCTTCTTGATAAAGCTCAGTATTGATGTTGTACTCACTTTTTTCTGATATCTTTATTTCTAAGCCGGTCTCTTCTTGCTACTCCCAGCATTTTTCCTAGACACTTCATCTCTGTTGAGACTAGTTTGTTTCTGTCATTTAATGTCAGTGTCCAGGTTTGGCACCGATAGCATAATGTAGGGAGAAATATTGTGTTGAATAATGCTCTTTTTGTGTTCATGGTAACCTATTTGCATTTTAAGATTGGCTCCATTTGTCCTAGTGTTTGATTTGCTTTGTTGCATCTATGCTGGATTTCGTTAGTTATTCTTCCGGTTGCTGAAAAGATGCTCCCTGGGTATGTAAAGTCTTTGACTTGTTTTAACGTGAGTTTGTCGATGGAGATATTGGTGGTGTCTTTCTCTCTAGTGAATATCATTACTTCAGTTTTGTCGATGTTTATTCTCATATTGTATTCGTTGCATGCTAACTGGAGTCTGTTAATGTATTGCTGTAGCTGTTCCTCTGTTGTTGCTTGGTCGTCTGTAAATAGAAATTCATTTAAGAGTTCCCGAATTATGTTCTCTTCACTAGCGTTAGCAGTTTTACATATTTGATCTATATTTATATATACAAGGTATACAACTATATTTAGATATACAAGGTATACAACCATATTTAGATATACAAGTATAAAAACAATGTGTTTAACAAATTATCATTCTTAGCCCTTTCACTCCGTAATAATTGTTTTTAATTATGAAGCTTCTATATTGCAATGTATACTGAATTAGCCAGTAAAGTAATCCTTTGTCATTTTAAAAGTTTCTGTGAGACAGTATATCGGCTTGAGACGGCGAATGGGTTAAAAGAAGAAAAATATAGCCGAATTATTTTTTCTTAAGTCAGTAACTGAACGAATGTCACCACAAGTTAAGTTGTAGTTTTCGATATGTTTTATTTTATTGAACTTTGACAATGTACAACTAGTTTTGTAGGCAAAAATAAAGTATTTGAATTCTTGACTAACTTAATGAAAAAACATAAATTAAGACTCGGTAACTATCAAAATTCGTTACAGTAATTTATGAGCTTATTTGGCAATGGAACAAGTGATGGTGAAATCTACGACTTATTAAAGACTCAACAGACGAATGACGCAGACTACGACCCTTGGTAGTTCATGTATTAGCTACAGCGAACATTTGAACACGGATGTATTTGTGTTGCAGGGCATACTTTATAATCTTATTTGATCTTATTGGCGGTATAAGAAGGTTTATTCTCCAATCATGAACGTATCATCGAGAATACCAGTCATCCAAACACACCATTATTATCTGGAAGTCGCAACTTGAAATTAGAGATCCAAAATACACAATTTTGATGTCGCAAATGCATTTCAACCCCATGAAGACGATCAGGCCACTATAGTGACCGGACTATATATAGCCAAAAAGAGGATATAGCCACTATAGTGGCTCATGTTACGAGTCATCAGAATGGCTTGTATTTAAATAAAACTAGCCTATGAAATGCTGAGATATATTACTAGCGAGTGCAGCACTCTATTATGAAAACTATCTTGCTGGTTTGAATAAAGTTTGGTGCAATCAATTCTATTTTGTGAATATTTTTCTGTGACTTCCGGACTACCAATTTTTTAGAATCATGGTCAGTGTCATTCTTAATGATGTGGTAGGATTTAGTGCTTCGGATTTAAGTGATCTTGATAGTTCAGTGCTACGAGTAGATGATGATGACTATTAGTGAAACTGAAAATAATGAAGAATGCACTAATATCGTTTTTCCGTTATTCAGAGTGTATTATACAAAATGTATCCACATTCTTATTTTTATTATGAATAATATGCAAATTAACTTAAATAATTGTCACAAAACATGAAAAACTTCACTTGAAAAATTCATAGAATAATACTTCAGTATATTCTCTCGACGAATATATATAATTTTCTATACATATTTATGGTTCTAATATTTCTTTTAGAATTTTCAACATTGTCACTGTAGTTATTTTTGTTTTATAAAAAAATGGCTCCGTCTTCTTCAGCGGGAACATTCAAAAATTGTTCCGTCCTAAAAGGGTTAAATAGCAAGCTCATTGCAGTGGAAATGTAATACACGTCGGTAGAAATGTGGATGATTGACTAAGACAAAATGTTGTAAAATACAAACGATCAAGCACACACATATATATGCATAAATTGTGATCTCTTCCTACATATACCTCTCTGTATACACAGACATCCAGCAATCGTGTTCTAAACTGTATTTATGCAAACATGATCAACATGATCCCTGTTCACTCCATCAGGTGAGTGTCAAGTAAGTTTATGAATCAATCACCTTGTGTGAAAAGATGGTACCACCTATTGCTACATTTGACAGCATACATAACTCAGCTAGCCTTTCTCCGTTTTCATCATCATATGCCTCTTTGTCTAAGGAGACACTAGGTTTTGTGTCACGTAGTATGTTATGCGCTGAATCGCAACGTTTCTTGTTGCTGTAATGGCCTATTCTGGAGTGGTAATCCTTGCCAAAGTTGCTTTAGGTAAAACTAGAGACTAGAGCTGATACATAGGATGTTCTCTCTGCGCTCCGTGCTCTCTTTTGCCTCCACATGTGAAGTTGTTTTTCTTCTTTTCATTTTGAGACGCCCCTCACTGCCGCTCGCCATGTTTATCTGTCTCTGGCCAGCAGCTCCCAGTGTTCTTTGTCTATGCCGCATGAAGTCAGATCACTCTTGCAGGTGTCAATGAAGTGTAACAATGGGAGTCAATGCTGTCTAGCACCAGATGCGAGTTGACCATATATAATGTTCTTTGGTATTCTATCATCGCTCATACGGCACAGTGTCCTTCCATCTCAGACGTCGCTGTCTCAGCAAGGTGTACATGCTTGGAATGCCAGCACTGTCCAGGACTTCTATATTGGAGATGTGGTCTTGCCATTGGATGTTGTATATTCGCCTGAGACAGCGCATGTGGAAGGTGTTGAGGAGATGTTCTTGTCTAGTAAATGTGGTCCACGTCTCACTACCATACAGCAGAGTACTGAGAACACAAGCTTTATACACTTGTGTCTTGCTGTTTCTTGTGAGTGCCCTGTATTTCCATACACGCTTTGCTAATTTAAACATAGCAGTGAAGGCCTTCCCAATGTGACTACTAATTTCTTCATCGAGGGAGAGGTTGCTGCTGGTGACAGAGCCAAGGTATGTAAAGGTGTTGACTACTTCGAGCGTATGACTACCAATGTTGATAGATGGGGCTCTGCTAATATTCTGGAACATTATATTTGTGTTTTTTTCAGGCTGATGGTTAGGCGGAATTCATTTGATGCTGCAGAAAATATGTCCATGAGGTGTTGTAGCCTTTCCTCTGTGTGTGATGTTAATGATGCATCATCGGCAAACATAACTTCGCTGATGGTGACTCTTTGGACTCTGGTCTTTGCTTTGAGTCGCGCCCTGTTGAACAATTTTCCATCTGATCTTGTGTGGAGAAATATTCCTTCTTCGGCGGATTCAAAGCATGGCAGAGAAGTAGGGATAAAAAAGAGTGTGGGTGCAAATACACACCCTGCTTGACGCCGCTGTTGATAGGAAAAGCGCTGAAGAAGGCCTCATCACACATCGGTGTACCCTCATGTTGTTATGGAATGATTTTATGATTTTAAACACTGTAGGAGGGCAGCCGATTTTTTCCAAAAGCTTGAAGAGGCCATCTCTACTCACTAGGTCAAATGCCTTTGTTAGATCTATGAAGGGAATGTACAGTGGCATTCTTTGTTCGCGACATTTCTCCTGCAGTTGTCTCAAGGAGAATAACATGTCAATAGTGGATTTGTTGGATCTAAATCCACATTGTGACTCAGGGTATACTTGGTTTGCTAGCTTTTGTAACATATTTAGTACTACGCGTACGAAGATCTTCCCCACGATGTTGAGCAACGAGATATCACGGTAGTTATTACAGTCACCACGATCACCTTTATTTTTATACAATGTGATGATGTTTGCATCTCTCATGTCCTGAGGCACTTCTCCTCCTCCCAGCATAGGCACAATAATTCATGCAGACTGGTCATGAGAGTTTGTTTAGCACATTTTATTACTTCAGGAGGGATGCCCTCCTTTGCAGTTCCTTTCCCATTTGCCACCAGGGTGTCAATTGAAATATTGATTTCTGCCTCTGAGTGCATCTGGTCTAATTTGCTCAAGGTCGGAAGATCTTTAATTGCATCGAACGCGATGTCAGTTACTATATTTTGGGTTTAATATAAGTCTAGATAATGTTCCACCAGGTTCCATCTGTTTTTTGCGATCGATTATAACTTCCCCTTTTTGTTTTAAGAGGTGCAGTTTTGTTTATAGTTGGGCCAAAGGCCTTTCTAATGCCCTCATGAGCACCCATTATGTTTCCAGTATCAAAGAAGAGCTGGATATTTCTACATAACTCCTGCCAGTTGTCGTTTGCGCATCGTCTGGCTGTTTTTTGGGCGACACTTCTTGCAGATCTAAGAACAAGAAATGACTTGACACTTGGATTGTTTTTATGGTTCTGAAGGTCAGTTCTTTTGTCTGCTATGACAGGCTCCAGCTCTAATATGTTTGCAGCAAACTAATCTGGATTTCATCTATCGTGGTTGTCAAAGGGTTGTTTTGGCCGAATTGTATATGGCGTCCCGATTGTAGGACCATTTTGTTTCCGCATTTCCGTTTGGTGTGCTTTGGAGAATGCTTCCTAATGTACTACAAAATGATTGTACTATTTCTGGTTTAGTGGTATTTTCGGTGTTAATGTGTGGACACCCTTTCCTCTTCGAATGGTGGAGTGTTTTTATTTTCAGCCTAATTTGCTACATATCAGTGAATGGTCAGTGTCACAGTCAGCACTATGGTAGCTACGAGTGCTGAGCACACTGCTTATAGCATTTCGCCTCGTTATAATTAGATATATTTGATGCCATCTATGTGAACGTGGGTGTTTCCAGGACACCTTGTGGCAGGGTTTGGTAGTAAAGAAAGTGTTTGTGATGCAGAGGTTGTTGTAGTTGCATATCTCCAGTAGCCGTTGTCCATTTTCATTAATTTTTCCATTACCATGTTTTCCATGGCACGATGGCCAAGAGTTGTGATCGGCTCCAACTGTGGCATTGAAGTCCCCCATTAGGAATATGTGTTAGTTTTTTGGAATTCTACTGAATTCTGATTGTATCTTTTCATAAAATTTAACTTTTACGTCAGGCTTTGAGTGTAGTGTTGGCGCGTATACACTGAATAGATGGACCAGGCATGTTACTGTGCGGAGTTTAATGGGTAAAATACGGTCTGAGCCGTTTATTGGAGGTTCTACCATGTGGAGCAGTGTATTATTTATGGCAAATCCTAATCCATGCAGTCTTGATTCGTCTTGAGCTTTTCCTTGCCAGTAGAACGTGTAGTCTTGTTCCCTCAGCTACCCATTTTCAGTCGTGTCTCCTGTAGTGTTGCGATGTCCACTCCAAGTCGTTTGAGCTCATTGTTAATTACTGCAGTTGTCCGTATGTCGTGTATCTGTGTAATATCATCTGATACGTCAGGACATATTGTCCTTACGTTCCATCTTGCTAAGCGAAGGGCTGGAGCCTTTTTTGGTTTTATTAAAATTGTTGGGTGCGATACTTACAGTCCACTTGTCAGGTAATTCCTTAAGCTCCAAGCACCCATTGAAGCAGGTGAGCTGTGGCGGGATAACACCTTATTGTCCGGGGGCTGCCCTGCTTGTGGCGGGCGGTAGCTGTCCAATGAGACGCGATGATCTCTCCCACAGTCCAAGACAACCTGTTGCGTCCGTACTTTAGGCCAATTCAGTTGGACTTATAACCCGTAACTGTTGTCGTCCGTGTTGGTTTGGTCAACAAATTCGACCACGAAGTTACCTCTCCGTGACGCATGCTTGGGCATTTTCTATGGAGTAACTGAGTTACCCAAGCTTCAACTCCCCTCGACCTCGCTGATAGCATCCAGAAGAGTGCAAGCACGACATCTGGTATCAGTTCGGTTGCAGGAGCTGCCGATAGGCCATCACTTGATGTATGTCCGACTTAAGGGCTCCGCTCCGGATTTTCTGTTTGGGTTTACTCCCATAGCCTTTGCCTCTCCACAGGCTCTAAAAAGGCAGTGGGGCTATTTGCCCATAGCTGGGGGTCTGGATCTTATATATCAGGGTAAATCCACTGATATCACAAATCTGGGGGTCCAGACCTCCACCGAGATGTTTCCCCAAGGACATTAACAATTATTTTTTTTAAATCCTGACTTAGGGGAGTCCATCTCCCTAGGCGAGCCAGTGCCCCTTTGGCCTTTGACCTCAAGGTCAAAGTCTCCCGCTCTACACCGCTGGGAGGTGGGGTTTACTTGTGTGTTCTGAGGGTCAACAGCAGGCTACTATTGTTCACTTTTCGCCCCTCCTAAGAGAGACTAGCCGATCCCAAACCTGCCGGTGCAGGGCTAGGCTCAAGACACACCTAGTAGACCAATCCGTTTCTAAGCATTGTATTTATTCCTTGTTTTCCTATAACTCTCTCTACCCCTACATTATCAATTCCAACCTTGGCATTAAAGTTCCCCATTACTAATAAATTGTCATTATTTTTGAGTCTAGTTAATTTGATCTTGTAGTTGCTCCTAAAATGTGTCTTTCTTATCATCGTCTGCCTCGTTGGTTGGTGCATAACACTGAAGTATTGTTATATGAACATGCCTGTTAATGACGCGAGCTCTGAATATCCGACTAGAGATGGGTTCCCATTCTAACATACTATTTGCTACTCTAGGTGTCATAATTATGTCCACTCATTCAAAATGCTTATCAACCTCTCTCCCTGAATATATGAAAGTGAATCCACTAACTACTCTTCTATCTGTTCCAGGCCGTCTCACCTCATTTAACCCCAATATGTCTAGCTCCAATCTCTGCATTTTTTCGGCAATCTGTGCAGATTCTGTAGCTGTGGCCATCGTTCTCACATTCTAAATTCGAATTTTAGTTTGTGTTTGTGAGCCAAGTAATATACGAGTCGGGTTGCTGACTTCCGCGAAACTGCTTTCATAAACAACCGTAATTAATGCACTAGATTGGGTATTGATAGATTTGTTCCTGTAGATTGGTTAACGATAGCTTTGTTCATGGCTGGTCGGTTTACCGGTATGGCGTCCTTGCTTGCAAGTTTCTGTAGCTCTTTACATTTCTTGTGGTGAGGTAGCTAGCCTCACGCATAAGTCCTCCTCCTTTTTCGTCCGGGCTTGGAACTGGAATTGGTGGAGTTTGAAATGGTACTACATAATTGCAAACACAGACCGGTTGATAAGAGCAAATAATAAACCAGGTTAAGAGGAGAAAATGACAATGAGTCGGTTATTTGCAATTGAAAACACATCCGAGTTTCAATATGCAAACACTTGAGTGGAACCTGCAAGGAAAACCTCAGTGTGATGGGATAAAACTGACCTGAAAACGGAGATTTCTTGTGGAACCTGACCCTTGGAGGTTATCAAGAAAACTCTCAAAGTCCGGGAAAAGCGGAGAACGAATGCAGAGGCCCTATACACTACGAGGAGAAAAGATAATTACGTCCATTATTTAATAACTTAGAAAAATAAAATCTAGCATATTTTATTCTTACCATTATGAAGTTTTCTTCACGTTGCTATAATAATTGTGCAGGGGCAGAAAGCCAAATACATTTCCTCTTGAACGGAACGTTGAGTGTGGATTCATCCCAAACTATCGTGTATCAGAGTCGATAGCGAACACTTACGCATTACGCTGCTACATAATAATCCAACTTTAGAATACATCTTAATAATCTTCCAGGTACTTTACAATATGTCTTTTTAATTTTCAATGTACTTTACAATATGACTTATTTGTATGAAGCATTACTGATTTACAATATCAGAATTCAACATCTTACAAAATAATGTATGTTTTATCTAATCAAATATTCACTTAAATTGCATTTTTAATAATGACTTCTTTACAATGACTACTTCACAATGACCTCTTCACAATGACTACTTCACAATGATTTCTTCACAATGATTTCTTCTTAATGATTTCTTCACAATGATTTCTTCACAATGACTTCTTCACAATGATTTCTTCACAATGATTTCTACACCCTTACTTCTTCACAATGATTTCTTCACCCTGACTTCTTCACCCTGACTTCTTCACAATGACTTCTTCACAATGACTTCTTCACAATGACTTCTTCACAATGACTTCTTCACCCTGACTTCTTCACAATGACTTCTTCACAATGACTTCTTCACAATGACTTCTTCACCCTGACTTCTTCACAATGATTTCTTCACAATGACTTCTTCACAATGACTTCTTCACCCTGACTTCTTCACAATGACTTCTTCACAATGACTTCTTCACAATGACTTCTTCACAATGACTTCTTCACAATGACGTCTTCACAATTACTTCTTCACAATGCTTTCTTAACAATGACTTCTTCACAATGACTTTTCTACAATGACTTATTCACAATGATTTTAACAATGACTTCTTCACAATGACTCTTCACAATGACGTCTTCACAATGACTTCTTCACAATGCTTTCTTAACAATGACTTCTTCAAATGCGTTCTTCACAATGATTTCTTCACAATGACTTCTTCACAATGATTTCTTCACACGATTCTTCACAATGATTTCTTTCACCCTGACTTCTTCACAATGATTTCTTCACTGACTTCTTCACCTGACTTCTTCACAATGCACTCTCTTCACAATGACTTCTTCACAATGACTTCTTCACAATGACTTCTTCACCCTGACTTCTTCACAATGACTTCTTCACAATGACTTCTTCACAATGACTTCTTCACCCTGACTTCTTCACAATGATTTCTTCACAATGACTTCTTCACAATGACTTCTTCACCCTGACTTCTTCACAATGACTTCTTCACAATGACTTCTTCACAATGACTTCTTCACAATGACTTCTTCACAATGACGTCTTCACAATTACTTCTTCACAATGCTTTCTTAACAATGACTTCTTCACAATGACTTCTTCACAATGACTTATTCACAATGACTTCTACACAATGACTTCTTCACAATGACTTCTTCACAATGACGTCTTCACAATGACTTCTTCACAATGCTTTCTTAACAATGACTTCTTCACAATGGCGTCTTCACAATGATTTCTTCACAATGACTTCTTCATGATTCTACACGATTTCTTCACAATGATTTCTTCACAATGACTTCTTCACTAAGGCCTTCTTCACAATGACGTCTTCACTAAGGCCTTCTTCACCATGACTTCTTCACCATGACTTCTTCACATGACTTTTCACAATGACTTCTTCACAATGATTCTTCACAATGACTTCTTCACAATGATTTCTTCACAACGATTTCTTCACAATGATTTCTTCACAATGACTTATTCACAATGACTTCTTCACAATGTTTTCTTAACATTGACTTCTTCACAATGACTTCTTCACAATGACTTCTTCACAATGAGTTCTTCACAATGACTTCTTCACAATGCTTTCTTAACAATGACTTCTTCACAATGATTTCTTCACAATGACTTCTTCACAATGACGTCTTCACAATGACTCTTCACAATGACATCTTCAATGATCTACAAAGGCCTTCTTCATAATGACTTCTTCACAATGACTTCTTCACCCTGACTTCTTCACCATGCCCTTTTTCACCCTGACTTCTTCACCATGACTTCTAACCATGACTTCTTCACCATGACATCTTCACAATGACTTCTTCACAATGATTTCTTCACAAAGACTTATCCACAATGATTTCTTCACACTGATTTCTTCACAATGCTTTCTTCACAATGATTTCTTCACAATGACTTCTTAACAATGACTTCTTCACAATGACTTCTTCACAATGACTTCTTCACAATGACTTCTTCACAATGACATCTTCACAAAGGCCTTCTTCACAATGCTTTCTTAACAATGACTTCTTCACAATGACTTCTTCACAATGAATTATTCACAATGACTTCTTCACAATGACGTCTTCACAATGACTTCTTCACAATGCTTTCTTAACAATGACTTCTTCACAATGACTTCTTCACAATGACTTCTTCACAATGATTTTTTCACCCTGATTTCTTCACAATGACTTCTTCACACTGACTTCTTCACAATGACTTCTTCACAATGACTTCTTCACAATGACTTCTTCACAATGCTTTCTTAACAATGACTTCTTCACAATGACTTCTTCACAATGACTTATTCACAATGACTTCTTCACAATGACGTCTTCACAATGATTTCTTAACAATGACTTCTTCACAATGACTTCTTCACAATGACTTCTTCACAATGACTTCTTCACAATGACTTCTTCACAATGACTTCTTACTTCACAATGCTTTCTAACAATGACTTCTTCACAATGACTTCTTCACAATGAATGATTCTTCACAATGATTCTTCCTTCTTCATGACTCAATGACTTCTTCACAATGATTCTTCACAATGACTTCTTCACAATGATTTCTTCTACTCACAATGACTCACATCTGACTTCTTCAGAATGATTTCTTCCAATGACACAATGATCTTCTTCACAATGACTTCTTCACATGACTTCTTCACAATGACTTCTTCACAATGACTTCTTCACAATGTTCGACTTCTTCACAGATTCTGACTTCTTCACAATGACTTCTTCACAATGACTTCTTTCCTTTATTTACAATTGATTTCTTCACCATGACGTCTTCACAATGACTTCTTCACAATGACTTCTTCTACATGACTTCTTCACAATGACTTCTTCACAATGACTTCTTCACAATGATTTCTTCACAATGACTTCTTCACAGTGACTTCTTCACCCTGACTTCTTCACAATGACTTCTTCACAATGACTTCTTCACAATGACTTCTTCACAGATCGATTTGCTGTCACAATGCTTTCTTCACCCTGCTTCTTCACAATGACTTCTTCACATTTACTTCTTCTAACGACGATTGTCTTTTCTGAAGATCATCTACATGTCTTATAATTGCATTATTGAAGTTAGTGTTCAGTATTATATTGATAGTTTTTAAACATACACAAGGTAGTCAGTCTGTCTGTTCGAGATACCATGTTTAGTATTGACGTTATAAACAGCTCATAGTTAAATTTGTATTATTTATGAACATACTATTGTGCTATGACTGTTAGTGTTAACATTCAGACGCCATGTTTTTTTCCCCGTGCATTCTAGAAAATGAATAAATGCACACATTATTGAGAGAGTGTTTGAGACATTCATTCTCACCTGGTATATTTCAATCATACCATCTTCGCAACAATATAGTTATGTATCTTCATAAATATACACCCAATGTGCAGCTTTATATTTTCAGCCAATACCTGACAAAACTCATCGTTACGAAGGATATAAGTGATGACTATCAGTAACCAACCTACAAGGATAAACGTTATCAGTAACCAACCTACAATGATAAACGTTATTATTAACCAAACTACAGAAACAACGCTATCATTAACCAACCTACTAGGAACACAGGTGTCATTAACCAAACTACCAGGAACAAATGTGTCATTAACCAAACTACCAGGAACAAAGGTGTCATTAACCAAACTACAGGAATAAAGGTGTCATTAACCAACCCACCAGGAACAAAGGTGTCATTAACCAAACTACCAGGAACAAAGGTGTCATTAACCAACCCACCAGGAACAAAGGTGTCATTAACCAAACTACAGGAACAAAGATAGCATTAACTCTTAGAATACGAAACGCCACCTGAGAGACCATAAAGTTAGTTCCCATTTTACGTAAAGCCACTTCACGGACCATATGGTTTCAACCAGTTGTTAATATATCGTAGAAGACTTTAATGCTTTCAGTGTATTTTTTAAATTCAAATACAGCAAGTGGGTGTTTGTAATAGATCTTTCAATTCCGCACATTTTGATGAATGTAGTTTGTCTCTGCTGTTGAATGTAAGAAAGTTATAAGAAATATTGTAAGGACATCTTCGCCTTAAAATTTGTTCCTCAAAAGCAGTGCGTAAAAAGGCAAGTTTACATACGAACAAGATATTTACCTATAGAACAATATATAGGAAAAGTATTTAAAAGAAAGTTCATTAACCAACCTACTAGGAACAAACGACTGAATACAGTTAAACCAACCTACTAGACAAATTATATTAAAACCTACGAACAAAGATATCATTAACCAACCTACTAGGAACAAATATATCATTAACCATAAACCCCCTACTAGGAACAAAGATAAAAACCTATCAGTACTAACCAACCTACTAGGAACAAAAAAAAGGATATCATTAACCAACCTATAGAACAGTATCATTAACCAACCTACTAGGAACAAAGATATCATTAACCAACCTACTAGGAACAAAAAGGAATATCATTAACCAACCTATTAGGAACAAAGGTATCATTAACCAACCTACAATGTACAAAGCTATAACATTAGTTATGAGAAGTGTTTCCCTATAGCCATCAAGTAAAACCATTATTCAAACTATAAATTCAACAGATAATCGAACTTTAAAAATGTATTCAAACTATAAATTCAACAGATAATCGAACTTTAAAAATGTATTCTAAATTAGTCAGTAACGAGCGATTTGAAACAGTTACACGAGTTTGAAACGACTGCCAGCATGCGAAGTAAGCATCTTAGGTAGAATAGATGTGTAATTAGTGTACATAGTTTTGTTGATGGTAAATCAGTGCATGTTGGAGTTGACTCTAACTGAAGACATTCCTTGACGATATATTGTTTTTTTTTAATTTAATTTTATCTTTTTAAATTGTGTGAAAATTGGTAGTGATTGCATTGTCTTTTTTTTTATTGATGCACATTGTCTTGATATAAATTCATGATGACATGTTAAACCATTCTCACAAAACGAGAATGATATTGATTCGCATATTTGTAATTATAAACGTCCATTGACTGAAGTTGTTTGTTTTATTGTTATTTGTGCATGTGTAAAACGTACATGTGTGTGTGTGTGTCTGTGTGGAATGGTGAATTGATCTAACTAAGCATTTAGACATAGTGATCTGAAGACACACACTACAAGTCAAGTAGAAACATGTCTTTTGCGGAATGTCGTTTTCATCACAGCCCACATGCAAAAGTATCTGCCTCATGTAAGTTCTCCCGCCTCCTCCAGCGATATGTGAAGGTTTATGTCTATGATGTTCTTCTGTAGCCTTCGTCTTGGTCGTCCCCTGCCTCGTACTCCAGGAACCATGCCTTCCATGACCTCCTCTACAAGAAACTGTCACATTTAACGTGGCAAAATAGTTAATCTTCCGGGAGATGGTTTTATTTTTGATGGCCCTCGATATTCAGGTATTGTAGAATGCCCCTTTTTTCTCTTCTATGTCCAGGATGTTTTAAGAACTTTACTGTAATACCTTGTTTCAAATCCTGAATTGCGTTCTTCAATATCTGCGTTATGGTCTACGACTCACATCCACATTTGTCCACGGGAAATATGTATGTTCTCAGAGTCTGACTTTTGTTTCGTTGTTTGTGTTATGCAATTGTTTCTTCATGCTAACCATCCTCTTGAAAGCCATTGCTACTCTTCTTCTAACTTATTTCGTGTAATCTCCATTGTTGTTACTTCTAGATCAAAGATATTCCAAATATGTGACGTTCTCAATGTACAATATTTATTCATATGTATGAAGCATATACCCAGCTACATATTCCTAAACAAAAACGTGTGCTGCGAGATAGTTTCTGACAGCATATATGTAAGGTGCCGATTTATTTTAAAATGTCAAGGACATATGCACATACATTTCAATTCACTTGATGTGTGACAGAACCAAACTGTCACTGGTCTTAGAAATGGGCCGACGTTAGAAAAGAGCGCAGAGGGGAGATGTGAAACACAGAGTGGTGCTGTTGATATATATTAAATGGTTTAAAAGCCGAAGGATTGACTTTATTGCACCGAGTTTGACCCCATATGGCTCAATGGAACGCCACCTGCCGAGAGTATTGCACAAAGCACAGTCTACGTAGCTCCGGCAACAATCCTACGGGTCTCTGGAAAAAACTGCACTCGTGAACAGAAGGCCGTGGTCTGGATTCGAACCCACGACTTTCGACTCGCAAGGCAAAGGGCTTAACTACTCTGCAACAGAGACCCCAAGATAGATATTATTGACTCCAAGCTTGAAGGTTAGGGATTTAAGCAAAACAGGTTTCCCTGCGTTTACAAGTCGGAACTACATGAGTCCTGTCTTTAACGTTAATCACATACTAAGCTAGTATTCGAAAAAGCAGACTTCGAATTAAGAACGAATACACCAGATATACTAGACATATGCAGAACGGACTAACAAGCCAGTGGACGTGTATGAAGAGTTGCTGAATTCCGGAAGTTTGGAGTCTAGTATCTGAGTCTAGTAGTTCTGTGAGTCTCACTTATAAAGTATATCTGAGTCTAGTAGCTCCGTGAGTCTCACTTATAAAGCATATCTGAGTCTAGTAGCTCTGTGAGTCTCACTTATAAAGTATATATGAGTCTAGTAGTTATGTGAGTCTCATTTATAAAGTATATCTAAGTCTAGTAGCTATGTGAGTCTCACTTATAAAGTATATCTGAGTCTAGTAGCTCGGTGAGTCTCATTTATAAAGTATATCTAAGTCTAGTAGCTCGGTGAGTCTCATTTATAAAGTATATCTAAGTCTAGTAGCTCTGTGAGTGCGTGTTAATGACCTTTACACAATATTTCGTCCTCTGTATTCTTATGGATAAAACACGATATGTCACTCCATCAAGTTTGACCTCTCATTGCTTATGGATAAAACACGATCTGTCACTCCATCAAGTTTGACCTCTCATTGTTTATGGATAAAACACGTTCCGTCGCTCCATCAAGTTTTCTTCTTCGTTTTCGTAAATTACGTTTTCGTCTCAAGTGTGGGTATCATGAAAATAGATTATTCAATAAGTATCATATTATCACTGCAAGAGTATATTAATCGCCCTTGCTCTCGTTCTCTCTCTCTCTCTCTCTCTCTCTCTCTTTCTCCAAATCCTGTAGTAATAAGTTTGCTCCTTTCTCATCTCTTAGCCAATCTCTCACTTCTCAATATGCGTCAACTATTTTATTCGCTGTCTCTGTATCTCTTTGTTTCTGAAGAGGGACGGAATTCGAGGACCGGCAGAGACTAGCACAGCTGCTCAAGCAGAGCATACCTGGTACATCTCTGTTGAGGGAGCTCAAGCAGAGCAGACCATGTGTTATTGGTAGAGGGATCCAGTAGACATGTAAGCAGATCTGACATACCTGTAGAGAATCAGATTCTGGTATAGATACCAGTGGTGCCGTGGCCAACTAGATAACGAAAATCTAGTACAGAGATGAGAATAGTTATAAATAGACAAAGATGGAGGATGTGTACATGTCCAGGTCTGTATAATAACAACATGCCAGCTACAGACTCATCATTGTCAGTACCGTGCCCAGTTTTAGAGACATTTGGAATAATATTAACATCACGCCTGCTACGGTCATCGTTTTTAATGGGCCATACCCAGGATAGAACAGGATGACAGCAACACGTTAACAAACACATTATGTCTCGCTGCTGTACGCAAGCGAGACATGGACAGTGTATAGCAGACACGGAAGTAAAGTAAACCATTTCCACACAAGCTGTCTACGCAGAATACTAAAAATAAACTGTCAGGACAAAATTCCAGACAGCGAAGTCCTCACAAGAGCAAAGATCCCAAGCGTCAACACCCTGTTGCAGAAGGCCCAACTGAGATGGGTCGGTCACGTTGCTCGAATGCCTGATAAACGCATCCCAAAACAGTTGATGTATTGCGAGCTTGAAGGGGGCAGACGTTTAGCTGATGGACAGAAAAAACGCTTTAAAGACACTCTTAGTGTCTCTAAAATGCTTCGATATAGACAATACGTGCTGGGAATCCCTTGCGCAAGATCGCCAAATGTGGCGCTGTAACAACAAAAGAGGAACCCGAATAGCTGAGAATCATCGTATTGTTGAGTCACAGAGAAAACGAGCAGCGCGAAAAGACAGAGCACACACACGCACATGTCTAACCTTGATCATGTATGACCCACCTGTGGTCGGGGATTCTGTTCTAGGATTGGACTATACAGTCACCTCCGCACACACCAGAGAGGTGCAACAGTACACGTCTGAAATTGTTGTCATCATCGCTTGCGATGGACGGCTATTATTATTAACAAACACATACTATCACACTAAGGTCATAGACAAAGTTAGACAGAAGATAAGCAGAACAGAAGGAATGCAAACGAAAATCAAGACAGAACAGAAACAATGAGTATTAGAAAAACAAACTAGAGAAGGAGTGTGTATAGATATATGAGCATTCCTTGTTTTTATAAGGATTTAAATTGTGTTTCTGGGAAGATTTGACTTATGTGATAGCAGAAATATGAAACTTAGTTACTGAATGGTATTGATAGCGTCAAATCTGTCTCCGGTCCATGTTTCTCATCTCAGACGACAACAACTAAATGTAGAGTAAAAAATACATAGGTCGATCCAAACTATTGATATTAACCCCCTCAAAAAAATAAATAAATATGGAAAGCATGGTCCGTATACAGAAAACTATCCATAATGTAAACATTTTGAAGACGTTTTGTTTTGCTCCTTGATTCAACTGATAATGAATCTTCACGTATTGTAAACAAGTAGTTCTAAAGAGAACGCAGTAAGAATGCGTATGACTCCAGTCACATACAGATTGCGACGTTTTGTTACTCAATGATTTCTCTAGATCGATCGTATGGTTGCCTAACATCGCGACAGACAACCTTACTCGAGATGAATAACTGATGCCGCCACGACAGACAACCTTACTCGAGATGAATAACTGATGCCGCCACGACACAACCTTTGAGATGAATAACTATGCCTCCATGTTATTGCAGATGCATATGTGTTGCCGGGCTTGCAAATGGAGCAAAGAATAATAACACTGTGACCAACAAGGCACGTTGTAAGATTGCGACTGAGGTACGAGTCTAGGGAAGCCACCCTTGAAAATAGACAGCGTTGCAGAAATCAGATGTGCTGGACTACTTGTAGCTTACTTTGGCACATAACTGGTACAAAGTATAATCGCTCTTAGGCTCGGATCACATACACTTCACAAAGAGTGGTTAACAAATAGTTGATATGGAGCGTTCGAAGAAGAAGAAGAAGTTTAGAAGGAAACTCGCCCGCCAGTGGTTACAGGGGCCTAAATTTGGGGTGTCAAGAATAGAACCACTGTTACCTGCCACGCATGTCGTAAGAGGCGACGAAGGAGGCTTGGCTGACATTGGGTGCACATGTCCTAAACATATAGATTGCTATGCGTTTAGGGGCCTACCAAACCAATGTGCAACGTATACACGTTCTTGGCAAAGATGAAACATATCACAAAGAATGATTAAAATTGATCGTAAAGAACGAACGCAAGGAAGAAGAAGAAGGAAACTGTTGTCAATAGGGAATTGAATACTAAAAAACGCACGATGATATCGGATGTTCTGTGGCGAAAGAACAATGATATGAAAATGTACTGTGAAATTGGCAAATCATCGCAGTTTACACACTGCAAAACACAGTATAACGCAATCACACTCTTCCGAGCAGATACTATTATCGATATACGGGAAGACTGCATTAAAACTATATAGCAATGGTGAAACAGGTAAAAACACAATACTGTAGTTGTACAAAATATAAAAACAATAACATTTATCGTTATATGAGAACTATCATCATAACACTTCTGACACGTCCATGGGTGCTCCGATCTCTGACTCAACAAATCCAGCAGCGACCAGCGGCCTGACATGCCAGTTAGATGTTGATTAATCAATATCTTTGAACATTTGGTATGTCGTTCTTTTCGGGATACACCAATATTGAGACAAACCTCAGACAATCTGGTCAGCGAGTGGGACTTACATCCCTGAAACTCCTCTATTCAGAAAGATTATCTCATTGCTTAAGAATGCCATTACGGTACATGGCAGTTTTCTCTGATATGTTGATAAACCAGCCAATTTATCAGCTCTTTCATTACCACTAACTTCTGCGTGCCCAGGAAAAAAATGACGGTGATTTCTCTGACCACTGTCTGTATCAGTAACTTCACCCAGTTTCGTCTCACCATTTCTGACTCGATTTTACGAATCATGCTCATGGTGTCACTGAGTATAAAAACACGATAGTAGTTATGAGATGTCAAGCATTTCACCGCCTCTGTAACCACCAAAACCTCCATTGTCAAATTACTTGTGATTGTTGCGTATGCCTCACTGGCCTCTCTTATTTGTCCTCTTGAGAGTACATAAAAGCCCACATATAGCGTTGTTGGGGAATGACTGAACCATCGCTGTAAATAACTACAAATAAATCACCGAAACATTGATGTGTATTGTTATTATTTTTGTATTTGGTAAAACTAGAGCACTTATCAAAACTAGATGTGAGCAAAATGGTCATACTAGAGCGATCATTAGCAACAAGACAATAACATTCTGCTTTTACATCAACAATTGCTTGTTTTTATTTTGTTAAAGGGACCGTGTCCATGGTTAAATGTTCATTTTGATAATACATTGTCATTCGGTGAATTTGTTTATTACTATCTTGCAGTAGTGAAGACAAGTTGTCTTAGCTATTAACAAATCTCAATCATCATTGGCCTTGTTGTCTCAGAGGATTATGATTACATCACGAAATGTTCTGCTATACATACATATTTGTGTGGTTGTAATGGCTATTTGTAGTGGCATTCCTTGTCACAATTGCTGTAGGTAAAACCAACGAAGTTAGCTGAAACATATGATGTTCTCTCTGCTCTCTGTGCTCTCTTTTGCCTCCACATGTGATGGTGTTTTTCTTTTTTTCTTTCTAAACCTCCCCTCACTGCCGCTCGCCATGCATGCCCGTCTTTGTCCAGCCGCTCACAGTGTTCTTTGTTTATGCAACATGAATCTAAAACACGCTTGCAGGTATCAATAAAGAGAAATAATGGACGCCATTGCTGTTTAGTACCAGTTTCGTGTTGACCATATATAATGTTTTTGGGGGATTCTATCATCACTCATACGGCACACGTGTCCCAGCCATCTCAGACGTCGCTAACTCAGCAAGGTGTACATGCTTGGAATACCAGCACTGTCCATGACTTATATATTGGATATGTGGTCTTGCCATCGGATGGTATATATTCGCATGAGACAGCGCATGCGGAAGGTGTTGAGGCGGTGTTCTTGTCTGGCATATGTGGTCCACGTTTCACCACCATTCAGCAGAGTACTGCGAACACAAGACGTATATACTTGATTCCTGGTGTTTCTTTTGAGTGCCCTATTTTTCCATACACGCTTTGGTAATTTGGACAGAGCAGTGGAAGCCTTCCCAATGCAACTACTAATTTCATCATAGAGGGAGAGGTTGCTGCTAATGACAGAGCCAAGGTATGCCAAGGTGTTGACGACTTCGAGCGTATTGGTTATTGGTTACTAAACTGACGTCATTGCACTCCGGGCAGACCCATAAGTGCTCAGTCTCTACCAATATATATCGAAGAGTATGCATACTGATGGTTCCTGTGGCTCGCTGAATAAACACACCTCTCACTCTGCCTCTCTTCCTCTTCGACTTGAACAACGGGTAACTCCAAACTGCTTAAATCGTTTGATCGATTCAACATCGATTTTAGTATCCTCATCCAACAGACAGTTGCGAAGAGACCGAAGAATATCCCCTTATCCATCTTCAACTCCCCAACCATCGATGATGTTGATCACTTCGAGCGTATGACTACCAATATTAATAGATGGGACTGCTAATATCCTGGAACATTATATTTGTTTTCTTCAGGCTGATGGTCAGGCCGAATTCATTTGATGCTGCAAGCAAATCTGTCCATGAGATGTTGTAGCCCTCAGCTGCGTGTGATGCTAATGCTGCATCTTCTGCAAAAAGAAGTTCCCTGATGGTGACTTTCGACTTTGGTCTTTGCTTTAAGTCGCGCCATGTTGAATAATTTGCCATCTGATCTTGTGTGGAGAAATTTACTCTCTTCGGCTGATTCGAAAGCATGAGAAAGAAGCAGAGGAAAATAGCACATTGTGAGCGCAAGTACACACCCTGCTTGACGCCACTGTTAATGGTAACAGGACTGGAGGAGGCCCCATCAAACATCTCGATCAACTTACAAATTTAGCTAGTTTGTTTTTATAGTATGCACCAAATTTCTTGTGACATGAATTGTTAAGTTTATCGCACCAGTTCATTGAAGAAACATGTGTGCACTTATGTCGTACACAATTTGTGTGTATTTACTGCGGTAATGTTTGATAATTTAATTACAATGTGATGTCCAGACGGTTTATTTACAATTGTGATTAAACAGTTTTCCTGTTCTGGTAGTGTTAGATTATAACAGGTAATCATTAGTTATCGCTTCGCTTCTCAGAACTAATATAAACTTGCAATAAATAAACATGTTTCATTATTTGATATTTTATCTGCTCAAATATATAGCAGCAAAATACGCTTATACTATATACGTTATAGCATGTGTTTGTGCAAACATTTCGATTGAACTTTACTTGATTATTCTGTGTCTAGCTATAACGAAGCGTTTGAGAAAGACACTCCTCAGTGAGCCATTTTTTTAGAATGACTCGCTGGTTGTGTTCGATAAGAACGCTCGTATTGCTAGGCTAAGCAATGGGTGTCGTAAGAAATAAGGGTAAGTTATTCGAATCCTGTTTTGCAATTTGTTTTTCTCGGAAGCTCTTAATACTTGTACACTGTCTAATTGTTGAATGAATCAATATAACACTGACCATCTATACTACGTTTATTGTCATACAATCAAGCACACATACCAGATATGCCAGGTGGACCACATATGCTAGATATTGATGCGAGTTGACGGCACCTCATCTATGACTAGAATAATAGAATGTATTTAGGATGTAGACATTTCGCATTTGCTACACTACGTATTTATACTTTTGTTTCTATGTAGTTAGAGAGTAGTATACAACGAGGTACTAGAATATGTTGAAATTTACAGTACGTTCCCCTTCTTCCGCATTGTTTGCGTGATAGTATGGTCAGTTAGTAACTTAGTTAGGACTTCAGAAAAATCTGGACAGCAATGGCGGAATGCTGTAGGGCCATTCAGAAACTGGACTGTGTGATTCTGGAAATGACTTTGCAAGCGCATGTCCACTATGTTAGACGAGCTACTGAGTTAGTGCTTGAGCAGCGCTGTGAGCTATGCATGTTGCATATAATGATTTTCTGTGTCAACCTTGCGTTTGTTATGGATATTCAGAAAATGGCGAACAGCAGTTATGACGAACCGACTCAATCTGCTATGTGCAGTGATATTGATGGTGCAGAAAGCTTGATTTGTTCGTGATTTTGTTCCCTTCTATATGAATTGCAATTCAAGTGATGAACAGTTTTGTTTGACACTTTAGCGACGACCACACGCATTTATGCGATGCAGGTTTTTTTTTTGTGTGGCGCTTCGGCTGTTTCCTTCTGGAATGTGTTCACACACTGACAAAGGATACAGTTGCTAGCATTTCGAGTGATTTTCGTTTGGCACAGGAACAGAGCAATTGTAGCAGTTTACCTGGTACAAGGTCCCAGGAAATGGAAACAATAAGACAAGAAGAGACAAAAAAATAGAATAATCCTACTAGGAAGGATTAAGAAGAATAGCAAGGCAATGAAAAGGGAATCGGTACCAGAACGGTCCGAGAATAACTAGTTATAGGTATCTGACTCCTCTTACAGCTTTAACTTCTTAACTCATCACAATTCTGACATATATAACAAACACATCAGGCAACCCATTAAAAGGTTCATAATCTATTTAATCACTTGAACGAACTTCTCTCTCTCTCTCTGTCCTGGAGAGTGAAATAATAACAGATAAGGGTAATTCCTAAGTCACAAAACAATTTATACAATTTCAAGTTGCACAAATTCTGTCCCCTCTCCACTCCCATAACATCTATCCACATAACATATATCCACATACCATCTATACACATAACATCTACCCACATAACATCTATCCACATAACATCTATCCACATAACATATATCCACATAACATCTATCCATAGCATATATCCTCATAGCATCTATCCACATAACATATATCCACATAACATATATCCACATAACATATATCCACATAACATCTATCAAACATATCCACATAACATCTATCCACATAACATCTACCAATACATCTATCCACATAACATCTATCCACATAACATCTATCCACAAACCATCTATCCACATAACATATATCCACAAACATTATCCACATAACATATATCCACATAACATATATCCACATAACATATATCCACATAACATCTATCCACATAAAATATATCCACATAACATATATCCACATAACATCTATCCACATACATTACCACATAACATATATCCACATAACATCTATCCACATACATCTACCCATAACATCTACCCACATAACATATATCCACATAACATCTATCCACACAACATCTATCCACACAACATATCACAATACTATATCACACTTTATCCACATAACATCTATCCACACACCATATATCCACACAACATATATCCACACACCATCTATCCACATACCATCTATCCACATACCATCTATCCACATAACATCTATCTACATAACATTTATCCACACACCATCTATACACACACATCTATCCACATACCATCTATCCACATAACATATATCCACATAACATCTATCCACATACCATTTATCCACATAACATATATCCACATACCATCTATTCACATAACATATATCCACATAACATCTATCCACATAACATATATCCACATAACATATATCCACATAACATCTATCCACATAACATATATCCACATACCATCTATCCACATAACATCTATCCACATAACATCTATCCACATAACATCTATCCACATAATATAATGTCTCTTGTACTATCAGTTTCCACGAATCCGTCTGAATAACCTGTCCTTTCTTCACTCACTTAATTATATCACTCTTGTCAATAAAGTTAATCTTTACCGATGACACTATAAACAAATCAGTCCACATAAATTAAAATAGTTAATTAAGTCACAATGATTATTTACCTGGCGTCGGTGATACAGAATAGTATGGACATTCACAACTTCATTCTTCCTCAGGTAAGTTGGTGTTCTTCTGGAAATTCACTGGTCTCGTCATGTCCTCGGAAATCTAGTCATACAGACATCTGGTCGTCTAGTCTTCCACTTCAAATAGTCTCTTGGCAACGGGTTCCCTCGTCATGCGTCTGTTCCCTTTATCAGCTGGCATCGGTTCATCTGGTCAGTCATCTGGTCGTCACGTCGTCTCGCTGGGTGGTATGCTAACGTTGTTTTAATTCTGGTCGTCGTCAGGTTCATACGTATAATGAACAACGCGGTTCTTCTCTGATTAATTTGCTGGCAGTAAGTTGGATCTAGTTAACGAGTTATTCACGTTAGTTCAATACTCTTGTTCACTTAGGTCGGACCATGAGTGCTCTACGCCAAAAGAAAACACTCCTGGTCGAATTCTGACTTCACAGTCTGTCCTCACTTGGTTGAACTCTCTACAACAAAATATAATATGTTCTTCTCAGGTTCTAAGTTCACACTCATTTTTCTCGTTCCAAAATGCTGCGCTTAGCAGATCAAAATACATATTAACTCACTGTTAAATAAACTCTCTCTTGCACTTGAGGATAAACAATCTACTTCAAAACATATTTTTCTCCGTCCGTTCTTCTCAAAGTCTCTAGTCTCACTGTCTCATTCTTTCCTCCTGTCTTAATTTATGTTTACTCTAAGACCCAGCTGGCCCCTGCCCTGGTCTCGAGATTCTCGCCTACTCATAAATTCCCCATTTGATCACTTTCTCAAAGTGGAGTACTCAACTGGTCAGTAACTGGACTGGTAAACAGGAAATTATAATTCTAATTAAGTCAAGGACACCAAGTACAATAAGGAGGGTGGTTTGGGTTGACCCCGACTATACCCTAATTAAGATAACAGTGAAACTTTACACAATTATGGGGTGACCGTTTGCAGTGAAGTTGGAATAGTGCATATGAACTATGAATTTAGGACTGCAAGATACGTCAAGATATTGTGATGGTGAATTTGATGACTTATGACATCGTACGTACAGTAAAACACTTCAAATGCGACATAAACGTTTGTAAACGAGACGGAAGTATAATGAGATGAATACAAGCAAGTTTGGAAAACTATTACTAATGATCGGTCTCAATGGAAGTTGGCTGGGTACACTGGGCCATGAAGTATGATACTA
This sequence comes from Arion vulgaris, assembly GCA_020796225.1. Classification (NCBI taxonomy): domain Eukaryota; kingdom Metazoa; phylum Mollusca; class Gastropoda; order Stylommatophora; family Arionidae; genus Arion; species Arion vulgaris. The sequence goes on along the minus strand of CM036764.1, from coordinate 10,149,342 downwards.
CACTTCTCACATCTGTCCTTGTAATAAGTGTATGTATAATTAGACATCCTTGCAATATACCGCTTGAGTTCATATATCCATTATTGATCATTGATAACATTTGGCCACTATCAAAATCACAGTGGAGAAAAAGACAAGGAAGATATGCTGATCATGGATAGGACACACATTGAGATAACCGAAGGCACGCATTCCAAGACAGGTAATGTTTTGGAACCCGCAGAGAAAGAGGAGTAGATTAAGGTCTACACATTACCTGGAGAAGAGAGCCAAAGACTAATGTTAAACAAGGTAAAACAAGGAAAGAATTGGAAGGTTGGCAGGAGAGAGGCAAAGCGCAAGAAGTTTGTTGAAGACCTCTCTTATAGGAGAGAGGTAAAGCGCAAGAAGTTTGTTGAAGACCTCTCTTTATCCAGTTGGAAGTTGAAAGGTAAAAAGAAGAAAAATCACAGAATATAAATATATATATATATATAATATATATATATATATATGTTGTGTGTATGTGTGTGTGTGTGTGTGTGACACATTGAATTTGATGAAATAGCAGTTTGACAATAGAGAACTACATTAACACAATAAGTATTTAAGACTAGAAGTCAATGTCTGACATAATTTAAATTCACGTCATATCGTTTCAAATGTACAACCACGAGTACGTCAGTTGATTCGTATACATTACTATATATATTCACATAGCAACACACAACTCTTTTGGTGCTACAATCATATATTTTTTATTGTTTTAACTGAATGAACCATTTTTTCTTGGTAATTACTGAACATACTATTGTTGCTGAACACAACACTGTTTTGAGGAAAACATCACTTTTGTTGTATACTTTAGACTTTTGTTGATGAGCATAGCATTGTTTTGAGAAAACATCACTTTTGTTGCTATACGTAAGACTTTTGTTGATGAGCAAAATGACATCACTTTTTGCTATACGTAAGACTGCACTTTTGTTGCTATAGTAAGACTTTTGTTGATACATAAGACTTTGTTATTGAAGAGAACATCACTTTTGTTGCTACATAAGACTTTGTTGCTATACATACTATTATGTTGCTATACGTAAATTTTGGCATAGTAACTTGTGTTGCTATTGAGAGGAAACATAACTTTTGTTGCTATACGTTAAGCTTACTTTTGTTGATGAGTGTAACACTGTTCATGTAGAAGAAAACTATTTTCTTGGTGATAAAAGGAAAATCCTTGAAAAAGTAAACATAATGTAATGAAAGCTATAGCGATCGCTTGCGCTATGCATGTCATCAATGAGTTCAAGTTGAAATAATATACCTTATTGAATGTGTAAAGTTGTCGTATTTGAAAATTGTTACCTACAATGCCTGATATCAGTGCAGTGCAACACATCGCCTGGTGGTGTCAGTACAATAGTTTTCAATTCATAGCGCCTGCTTGTACCAATACACTAGTGTTATACGAGGGGAAGTCAATAAGTAAGCCACAAAGTTATGTGAGATGGTAGGTAAATGTAGATGGTGTTTTCTAAAAGTGTCATTAGGTGACAACAACATCCAACTTTATATTCCCGTTCGCCAGGTGGCGCTATGGGTCTCATGCGCATGCGCAGCGTATAAACAAAATGGCGACTGTACTTATGGAGAGTACAACCAAAGAGCAACTTGCTGTTGTGCGTTTTTTGTGGGCAAAAGAACTGCCTGCAAAGGACATTCATAAGGAAATGCTTCCTGTTTATGCTGACAAATGTTTGTACCGTAAAACTGTGCATAGTTGGGTAGAAACATTTTCTCAAGGACGCTCTAAAACTGTTAATGAAATCCGATCTGTTCGTCCTGTTGAGATTGCAACAGAAGCATCAGTGCAGCGGGTAGAGGAGATGATTAGAGGTGACAGACGAGTAACGATAGACTCTGTAGCATCTGCAATAGGGTGCTCACATGGTTCGGCATATAGCATAATGCATGATCCATTGAAATTTAAGAAAGTGTGCTCAAGGTGGGTACTCAGACAATTGAAAGAGGAACACAAAATGAACCGATTTGACCTGTCCTTGCATCATCTCTGTCGATACGAAGATGAAGGAGAAGAGATGCTGAACAGGATTGTTACTGGGGATGAATCATGGGTGCATCACTACCAGCCCGAATCAAAGCGTGCTTCAAAGCAAGTGGAAACATCCTTCTTCGCCTTGTCTCCAAAAATTCAAGGTTACGCCATCAGCAGGAAAGGTTGTGTTGACGGTGTTCTGGGATTGTCAGGGAGTGCCTTTAACCAATTTCATGAAGAAAGGTGACATTGTGAATTCCGAATCGTATTGTGAAGTTCTATCGATGCTTAATAATGCAATTCGAAAAAAAAACGACCAGGGTTGCTGACTAGAGTAGTGTTGATTCTTCATGACAATGCCAGACCACATACGGCTCGATTAACTCAGAAGAAAATTAACCAACTAAGGTGGGAAGCTCTGGAACATCCACCTTACAATCCCGACTTAGCCCCTAGCGATTTCCACCTCTTTGGTACACTGAAAACCCACCTTGGCGGGAGACATTTCGTGAATATGAATGTGAAGTGAAAACGTGGTTTAGAAAACAATGCCCGCAGTTCTATGCAGCCGGTTTGGAAGGATTGATAAAACGATGGGATAAGTGCATCAATGTTGGTGGAAATTATGTTGAGACATAAAGGAACAATGTATGTATAAAAATAAACTGGTTTCAGGTTGTTATCATGTTCAACACCGGCAATCACACATTTATACTTGGTACAAATGGAACAACTTAGACTGCAAGAGCCAAATAGATTTCATTCTAGTCAAAAGATCAAAAGAAGGTCAGTGGTAGACGCTAGGCTATACCAAATTTATGCATAGACACGGACCACAAAGCGGTAGTTATGACTATCAGAACACACAAGAAGAGTACCAGAGGGCAACACACAACTACAAAAGAAATAATCAAAATCAATAAATTAACAGATGTCAACACACAAGAGTCATATCTACAAAGAGTCACGGATAATTTTGTTAAACTAACTGAAGAAAGCAAGTCAGTAGAAGAAGAATGGACAGTATTTAAGAGAACTTTATTAGAAGCAGCCAAAGAAACATGTGGAACAGCAAAATACAGAGGTACCCGACCAAAAGCACAACTTGGTGGAATGACGAAGTAAAACTAGCGGTAAAGGAGAAAAACACAGATACAACTTATGGGCAAAAAACAAACATCAAAACGACCTCACTGAGTATAGAACAGCTAGAAAACAAGCCAAGGAGATAATAAAGAAGTCTAAAATACAAGCATGGCAAGATTATGGCGAAACATTAAATTCAGACTACAAAATTCAACAAGACATTTTTACAAGAAAATTAAAGCTATGCGGAAAAGACAAGAACAATATGACCCAACTGAAATTATTAACGATGAAAACGGCCAAGCTCTTAATGATCCAAAAATGATAATGAACAGATGGCGACAATACTTTAGTGAACTTCTCAACCTTCAACAAGAGGACCAACCGAACACTCAAGAACTCACAGTAAATGTAACTTCAGAAGTAGAACCAAGCATAACACTATCAGAGATCAGAAATGCTGTAAATATGGCCCCACCTAATAAAACACCAGGCCCAGACAATATCCCGGCCGACCTAATCAAAGCAACTAAAGAGGTAGGAATCAGCTGGCTCCATAGACTATTCAACCAAGTCTGGATCACACAAGAAACACCAGAAGATTGGAGGAATGCTACAATTGTTCCCATCTGGAAGAAGAAAGGTAGCAAGAGGGACTGTACAAAGTATAGAGGCATAGCGCTACTGAGCCACACTGGGAAAATATTCTGCAAAATACTTGAGAAAAGGCTCCGCCACATCATCGAGCCACATCTTAATGACTCCCAAATGGGATTCAGGAAGAACAAAAGCTGTACAGACGCAATATTCGCCCTCAGACAGTTAGTAGAAAGGACTATCGAATCCGACAAACATTTACACGTTGCATTTGTAGATCAGGAAAAGCGTTCGACCGCGTAGATAGGCACAAGTTGTGGAAAATACTAACAACCTATGGGGTTAATGAACACCTAATCAACCTTTGCAAGAACATTTATACTGACAGCCAATGTACGATTAGAACAAATACAGGATTATCAGAAAAGTTTCACGTAGGGTCAGGAGTAAGACAAGGCTGCGTACTATCCCCCTGCTATTCATCACGTACATTGACCACATTTGTAAAATAGCTAACACCAGCGAAGGAAACAACCTCGGAGAACTCTTAAATGAATTTCTTTTTGCAGACGATCAGGCAATCATATCAACAACAGAAGAACAGCTACAACAACACATCAACAGACTCCAGTTAGCATGTAACGAATACAACATGAGAATTAACATCGACAAAACAGAAGTAATGACATTCGCCAGAGAGGAAAACACTACCAACATCTCCATCGATAATCATCTACTAAATCAAGCAAAAGATTTCACATACCTGGGAGCATTTTTTCAGCAAATGGAAGAATAACTAATGAAATTCAACACAGATGCAACAAAGCAAACCAAATGATAGGACAAATGGCGCCAATTTTAAGATGCAAACACGTCACCATGAACACAAAAAGAGCAATGTTCAACACAATCTTTCTCCCACATTATGTTACCAGTGCCAAACCTGGACGCTGACAACAAACGATAGAAGAAAACTAGTCACAACAGAGATGAAGTGTCTACGCAGAATGCTGGGTGTAACAAGAAGAGACCGGTTGAGAAATGAAGACATCAGGAAAAAGTGGGTACAACATCAGTACTAGACTTCATCAAGAAACAACAAATTAAATGGTTCGGTCACGTAAGCAGATTACCATCAGACAGTGCACCCTAAAGAGCAATGCTGCTCCGATACAATGGGTACAAAGCAAAAGGCCGGCCACGCAAAAGATGGACCTCAGAGATAACAGAGGCGACGAAAGAGACTATCTACGAAGCGCATACTAGGGCCCCTTTTAGAAATCTCTTCCTGACCTGACGCTGTGAGGCATACAGGATTCGAGAAAGAAAGATCATGTTTAATTATTTTTCTACAGCCATTTGTGGCTTACTTATTGACTTCAATTCGTACATTCATAGCGCCTGGTGATGCCAGTACACTAGTGTTACACGTTCATTGTATCCTAATTGTGGCCACTCGCCTTTTCTCTAACCCGACCCAGTACGCTTTACTGAAAAAAAGTTCCGGCATCTGAACTATTCCCTTGAACAGTTAAATTCTTAGATAACACTGTTTTGAAAGATCGGCTGTTTTGTGTTTTTATAGTGAAAGGATGATCGCAGCGAGATGTAGTTCAGAGTAGGAACAATACAAGCTGTATCTATCGGATTATTAAGGAAACAAAATTACTCCATGCCATGTATTAGCTAGAAATGTTGCACCAGTTGCTAATTTGTATCATCTGTGATTTCAAAACAAAGTCGAAAGACACAAAATAACATCTTGAATTCAAAATATACGGATCAGTATTGTTCTCTTGAACATGAAGTAACAATTAGTGCATTCTATGTACGTTTAATGGTTACATAATTATTATTAAAAAAAAATATAATGTAGGTCTACATGTTTTTACACATACAAAAATAAAATAGTACGTGTATAGTGAATCTCCGGTGAGTTCTGAACTTTCAATCATGGCCTATTATTTCTTTAATTTGCGTCGATTATGCCAAGCCAAAATTCAAACTATTCTTGCAAGCACTGTTTTTTTTTTTTTTTTTTTTACAAAACGGCTGTTTAGTTTTAACGTCTGATGCTATAGATGACAAGTTGTCTGTTTTTCTGTGCATATCTTTGTTGTTCTTACTTAAGAAGCAATATCATTTGCAATATCCAACTCTTACAGTTGTTTATATTCATATTACTGTTACTGTGTTGTCAGTATTATTATTATTATTATTATTATTAGTGTTATAACTGTTAGTGTAATTGTTCTAGGGCTTCATTAAATCCGCAGAGATCAATCAGGTGCTCCACCATATAAGAAAACGTTGGATGGTTCTGCCTGATACACACAATACGATTGTTATCAGTAGTTACTGTTATGTACATCTGCAATGCTAATTCTTACAACTAATTATTTCAGTATACATGAATCAAGTCCTTGATGACATGATTGTATCTAATAACATCAATTAGATATGCTGGGATGTTCAATTCCAGTTAACGTGATCCTGATCATACACAAAATATTACAAGTTAAAAGTTCAGGTACATAGCTGATGTCATACGTATACTTTCATCTTTTTCAGTTTCGTTGATACATTGACTTTAAATATGTTAAAACGTCATATGTTTCTTAATATTATTATAATGAAATATTTGGTAAAACTAACGACTATGTGGATTCTTTTAGTCAATAAATATTAAGCAGTCATTAATGACCCGAAACAAAAAAAAAAAAACAAACATAGGATTGAAACCACAAACTGTTATTTCTTACGGCACCCATTGTCTAGCCCTGCAGACGAGCGTTTTTCCCGAACACAGTATACTGTCTTTCCCTAAAGAGAGCTTCACTTAATTCAGATTAGGTTAATGACTATGGAGTTATAAGAACAGTAGGGGAAGCAACGGTGCATATGAATATAGTTAATACATAAATAATAAACCCGTATTATGATTCTCAGGAAAAAACTTATTGAATCATTGATGGAACAATATCTTATAATGTATAGATTGTTTTTCTGTTAATCTGTAGACGGTCGTATTAACCGGTGTTTTTAATAAAAAAATTATTAATATGTAATTTTAATATATCATCAATGCATCTGTAATATTTTCGATATTATAGTTGCTCACCTTAACGTGAAAACAGAATTCATTTACATTAATTAGATTCAGAGCCTGAGAGATTTGATATTTTGTGTTTGGCTGCCATTTTGTTTTGTTTCGATGGCAACGCTGTGAAATTTATTTTGTAAACTAACCTTTTTTTACACTTGTAAGTCATAATCTTTCAAAATGGTTATATACATTTTTAATTAATGTGAAAACAACGAAAATATTTTCATAACCAACATACTACAGAGTCCCCCCTTAATACCAGGATCAATATACATACTCATCATGGTTTACGATGTTTTAGTTTGTTATAGTGGCTGGTTTGGACCTGGGTGTAGTTTGATGAGTCACTGTTTTGAAAATGCTACCAGTAACGAAAATGGAAGTTGTCCTGATATGAGATGTGCCAACCACTACTTTGGTCCAAGCTGCCAGTTTGGTAAGTGTCAGCTGTAGTAAATATATAAGTATACACAATCATCGATTAACATGCATGTATACACAATCATAAAAACAGACAACTTGTGAACTAGAGCATCAAATGTTGGATTGCAGATAAGCTATACAAAAACAAATATAATGAAGACACCTATGGCAAGAAATGCAGATATCACCCTGAAATCCATAATGGTAAATATAACAGAGCAGTTCACCTATTTCGGGAGTAATTTTGATTGCACAGAAATTTTAAAAAGAAATTATGTTACGAATTAGTAAAGCAACATCAGTAAAAGTAGAAATAAATATGGAACTGCAAGTTATATAGTATTAAAACTAAATTACGAATTTTCAATTAAAATGTTGTATCGATCCTAACATATTCCAGCGAGAGTTGGAAAATGACTAAAGATATAGAAAGCAAGTTGAATGCATTTGAAAATAGTTGTCTGCGAAAAATAATGAACATGAAATGGAACGAATTCGGGAGAAGTGATGAAATGTCTGGTCAACCACTAGTGACAACTGTTATAAGAAAGAGAAGGTGGAGATATGTTGGACATACCTTCAGAAGAAATGATCTACGAATATCAAAGCAGGCATTGAAGTGGGATGCAAAGGGTTCAAGAAAGAGAGAACGACCTAAGGAAACACTGAAACGAACTTTGCTGAGAGTGGTAAGAAATATCGGTATAAGTTATATTGATTAGATTGAGTTATTTGCCTAGGATAGAGCGGTATGTAGAAATAGCTAGCAGGCCCTACAACGATACGAGAGGAATTATTATTATTATTTTACACAAGCATACATATATACGTGTATATACCGAATCGTATATTTACATAATGGTTACACATTTATACATTTACATGCATGCATTGACAGGCAAACCACTAAGCAAGTTCAATGTTAGATACATTAAACTATATACATAATTGTGTTTATGTTTATTGCATTCTGATTAATACACTCATATATATGTACTATACTTGGCTTTCAATCTTATTTAATCATATATATATATATATATATATATAAATATAATATCTAATTAACTCACCTTCGCTCGGGACATCCGTTGCATCTTGTCTCGTTATTGCAAGATTACGTCACCCTTTCCAAAATCATTTCCCGTTAAGATGATATATATATATATGTCATGTTTAAGGTATGGCATCACTGTGAGAGAGGGTATCTACGGTAAGTATATTAATATCGATGTGTCTCTGTGGTGAAATGGTTGAGACCTACGTTTTGCGTTCAGAAGTGTTGGTTCGACTCTGGATCGCATCTCAGCTCACATGTGTAATTTTATCTGGAGATCACTTCGATTATAGTTGTAGCTACGGAGTCCGTACTTGCAGCACTCGCGAGAAGTAACTTTAAATGTATATTGCAAATTACGGCGCCATTTGGGAAAGGCAGTGCAATGAACCTTTAGACCTCATTTTAAAAGTATGTCAATATATGCGAACTAGACAAATAAAAGACTATTATGATTAGTTGCTTTCTCAAAAGCATGTATTATTTCAGTTGATCAGGTTTCATGGGATGCTGACCAAACTGTCCCTTTATATTTACGAGACAGCAACGACACAACGTGTAACCCACAGGCAAATGCAACTTCAGTAGAAATGCGCTTGGGCAAACCAATACGATTTTTCTGGTTTAGATTAGTTGTCAACGACGCTAGTAAGTTGTGTCATTTCTGTGTGTTACATTGTTAGAGTGCATATTAATAGTTGCATGTATATAAAGATTGTTATATATATATATGTATATATATATATATATATACACTGGGAAAATATTCTGCAAAATACTTGAGAAAAGGCTCCGCCACATCATCGAGCCACAGCTTAATGACTCCCAAATGGGATTCACGAAGAACAAAAGCTGTACAGACGCAATATTCGCCCTCAGACAGTTAGTAGAAAGGACTATCGAATCCGACAAACACCTACACGTTGCATTTGTAGATCAGGAAAAATCGTTCGACCGCTTGGATATGTACAAGTTGTGGAAAATACTAACAACATATGGGGTTAATGAACACCTAATCAACCTTTGCAAGAACATGTATACTGACAGCCAATGTACGATTAGAACAAATACAGGATTATCAGAAAAGTTTCACGTAGGGTCAGGAGTAAGACAAGGTTGCGTACTATCCCCGCTGCGATTCATCACGTACATTGACCACATTTGTAAAATAGCTAACACCAGCGAAGGAAACAACCTCGGAGAACTCTTAAATGCATTTCTTTTTGCAGACGATCAGGCAATCATATCAACAACAGAAGAACAGCTACAACAACACATCAACAGACTCCAGTTAGTATGTAATGAATACAACATGAGAATTAACATCGACAAAACAGAAGTAATGACATTCGCCAGAGAGGAAAACACTACCAACATCTCCATCGATAATCACCTACTAAATCAAGTAAAAGATTGTACATACCTGGGGAGCATTTTTTCAGCAAATGGAAGAATAACTAATGAAATTCACACAGATGCAACAAAGCAAATCAAATGATAGGTCAAATGACGCCAATTTTAAGATGCAAACACGTCACCATGAACACAAAAAGAGCAATGTTCAACACAATCTTTCTCCCCACACTATGTTACCAGTGCCAAACCTGGACGCTGACAACAAACGATAGAAGAAAACTAGTCACAACAGAGATGAAGTGTCTACGCAGAATGCTGGGTGTAACAAGAAGATACCGGTTGAGAAATGAAGACATCAGGAAAAAGTGGGTACAACATCAGTACTAGACTTCATCAAGAAACAACAAATTAAATGGTTCGGTCACGTAAGCAGATTACCATCAGACAGTGCATCCCAAAGAGCAATGCTGCTCCGATACAATGGGTACAAAGCAAAAGGCCGGCCACGCAAAAGATGGACCTCAGAGATAACAGAGTCGACGAAAGAGACTATCTACGAAGCGCATACTAGGGTCCGTTTTAGAAATCTCTTCCTGACCTGACGCTGTGAGGCATACAGGATTCGAGAAAGAAATAAAGAAATATATATATATATTTGGCTGAAATCGGATGCACATGTCCTAAACGTGTAGAAGTCTATGCGTTTAGGGGCCTACCGAACCAATGTGCAACGTATACACGTTCTTGGCAAAGATCAAACATATCACAAAGAGTGATTAAAATTGGTCGCAAAGAATGAATGCAAAGAAGAAGGAGAAGATATATATATATATATGAGCTACCTACTGCAAACCACATAAGCATATATTATATGAGTGACAACAATTATAGTGGATTAAAACACTGTTTTAAAACTCAGTAACATTCATGGTACAGTGAGAGCAAGGAGTTGTTTGCAAGGACAGTCATGGTACACACATTTAGTGTGGTGAATAAATGAACTATTAGTTTCTTTCGACTTGTACGGAGTCCGATGGATATTACTTGATAGTTCATGTTGATTATATAATATGCTCAATGCGACTGGAGGCCTGAAAGCTATACTTTAGTTTTCACTTTACGTGTAACCTATTGATATAAACCTCAATGTTTCTATATACGCTCGTACGTCAGGTTTTAATAAAGATAAAATAGTTGTATGACTGCTTTAACTCGTAAAATACATATCATAAACGTCTGTAACAATCACAGTTAATGAGTCGTCGATTTTCTAGGAACCACTCATTTCGGTAAGAATATTTACTTTTAGTTAGTCTTTCTTCTTGGGCCTGTGGGCGGCGCATAGGCATAGTCATGCTCCATGTCTCGCGGTTCGTTGCTATTTGTTTTAAGTCTTTGATGTTTACTAGGCCCATCGTTGAGCCTTCTCTGGTGATGGTTCTACGCAGAGTCTCTCTTGGTCTTCCTCGTTTTCTTTTCCCTCTGGTGTCCATATGAGGGATTGGTAAGGAGTCTTCTCTCATCCATTCTAAGTGTGTGGCCGATGTAGTTCCAGCGGCGCTTTCTTATACAATTTGATACATTTTCTTGCTTGGTCTCTTGTCTTATTTGTGTATTGGGTCTGAAATCTGACCATTTGAGGTTCAGTATTCTTCTAAGACATTTATTCTCAAAGTTATCTAATTTTCTTTCTAGAGCTTTGTTGCTTTCCAACTCTCGCATCCATAAGTTAATACTGGAATCACACAAGAGTTAAAGATCTTTAATTTTAAGTGCTTGCTGAGTGAATTGGACTTCCATATATTTGACAATTTGTTAAAAGCACTTGATGCCAATGCGATTCTGTGTGGAATTTCTGGCGCTGTATCCCCGTAGATGACATCATACTCCCTAGGTATGTAAAACTTTTGACTTTTTCAAGAGTGTAGTTGTTTAGTTGAATATTTTCTGGACTGCTGTAAGGTCAAAATTTTGTTTTTGTGGTGTTTATTTGGAGACCAATTTGTCCTGAGATATTTTTGAGAAGGTTTGTTTTCATTTGAATATCTTGATGTGATGAACTCAAAAGGGCTATATCGTCGGCAAAATCAAGGTCTTCTAAAATTTATCAACCCACTTGATGCCCATATTTGCGTTATTGGTGCATTTTCGCATGACCCAGTCAATTGCTATTCCAAAGAGCATTGGCGATAAGACGCAGCCTTGTTTCACTCCTGTTTCCACTGGGAACCAGTCAGAGTTACCGAAATCTGTTCTTACACTGCAGCGGGATTCACTGTAGAAGGATTTTATGATGTTGATGAATTTAGTAGGAAACCGTAGTTTTTGAGTAGTTTCCAAAGCGTAGAACGGTGAACACTGTCAAACGCTTTCTGAAAATCAACAAAGTTGATGATTAAATTCGATTGAAATTCTACGAACTCTTCAATGATTACTCTTAGTGTGAAGATGTGATCTATGCATGCTCGTTTTGGTCTAAACCCTGCTTGTTCTTCTCTTAGCCTTTCATCTATAGACTTTTCAGTCTCTCGAGTAACATGCTACAAAAAGTTTTCCTGGCACTGACAGTAGGGTGATCCCACGCCAGTTATTACAATCAGACAAATCTCCTTTTTAGGTAATTTGAAAATAATACCATCTTTCCACTGTTGTGGTGGGGATTCATTTTGCCAGATTTCATTCATAAGTTGGAGTATATGTTGTAAGTTGTTATCATCTGCTGCTTTGAGCATTTCTCCAGAGATGTTATCATCACCAACCGCTTTGTTGTTTCTCAATTTTTAATGGCAGATTTCAACTCTTCCAGTGTGAATGGCTCGCAGGAAGCTTCTAGTAATTTACTTTTATAGCGATCGAAATAAATGCCTTGTGTCTTACGTATCGTTTAACAGCACGTGACTCTCGACATTAATTCAATTGTAATTCCGATCAGATCTAACTAAACAATATATATATATATATCACAGAACTAATCTGTTCTTAAGTTCAATATATATATATATATAAATATATCACAGAACTAATCTGTTCTTAAGTTCTAGATTTGAGCAGGCATAAACTGTGTAAGAAAAAATAGTTTGAAAAAGCAATTTTGCAACTTTCCAATGAATATGCAGATGATTCAGATGATGGGCATGATGTGAATATTATATTATCTATATTCTTAACGTGTACGTAGGAAGATAGTGTAGCGATATAGTAGTAGCAGGTAGTGTGCTTGCTTCTAAATGGTCTAAAACCTAAGATTTCACTTCATTGCAACAGATTTTACCACATATGGCTCGATCCTTCTCATCAGAAATGTCACGTCCCATATAGAGTATTGCACGAAGCACGAACTCCGTAGCCAAACCAGTTTATCCTTTCTTCGCACGGTGAATTTAGTTCAATTTTTTCGTAAAGTCCTTAAAAAAAATACCACTTTGTTTCAACATCGGCTTCTTCCTCATTAAAAACAATACGTTTTTTCTCCATGCTTCGTTTGAAAACTTTGTCGGTTGACCACATACGATTAAAATGTCCCTCATTCTGATTGCCAGTAAAACCTGATATAATAGAATTCCCGTGAAAGTTGAAATTAGTTTAAATCTAAACCACTTTTAAAATTAATTTGTTATCCTTTTCCGTTGATCTTTCGAGCCCACATAAACTGTCCCTCATTCCGATTGCCAGTAAAACCTGATAAAATTAAATTCCCGGTAAAATTGAAAAATAACAATTGACAAATTAAAATTATTCAGATTATTATCTTATTGATGTGTTAAAAAATAAAATAAAATACAAATTTGCCGAGCGTTAGATTGAAAATGTCATCTTCAGGATAGCAGTTTATCATCTTATGCATTTGGCTACAGAACTGATATGTTGAAATACCAATAAATATCTTAGTATTCATGTGACTAATGTGCTTAAGACGTCACTGGAACATAACAACATGATCGCTTTGCGTATCACGTGACCGGGAGATAACATTGATAGACATGTTAGGCGATTTCTACACAGAATGAAGATGTGCGTTAAGTTGGAATATGGTTATAGAAGGAAAACATAGTTCAGTTCCTATATTTTACCTCGTCCCATGTATGGAAGCTACCCTCTTGCCAAATTTCAAGTTTGTACGAAAAACAGATATTGTCAAAAAATTTGGGAACAGACATACAATTGCATTGAACTCATTCTTTTATATTAGATAACGTCAAGCCAGTGTACTGTCTAATTTAACATATATTGCAACATGAAAGTGTCCAGATGTTAAGTAAGTTACACGTGAAAATGTTCCTATGTCTCTACGGGGAGTGTTGTCAATAAATACAACGTAGACACGTACATCCGGCGATAGAAAGAACATTCTGTCTCACTCTAGATTCTGTTCATTATGAGCTTTTCAAATGTTTTATATGCATTAAAATTTAAAATTATTTGAATGTGTTATTTTTTTAATATGAATTGTTATTATTAGTACTGGCAAAATATACAGCGTCCCGAATAGCAACTTCTTTAATTAAACAAGTAAAAAAATGTGGATTTTTCAATCAAATTAAATTAAAGCACATGTCGTTAATAGTTCTTAGGACAGCAAACTGTACGTTTGTTGTCTGACTATTATTTGGTTTTGATTACATATATTTATAATATATAGTTTAAATACAATTTCTGGTAGCCTTTTAATACCCTAGGGAAAAAGTGTTGTTTGCTTCAAATTGCTAACCCTAGTGTACATATGGAGGGAAAGTCAATGTCTTTCTCTACGAGTGGAACTTTACTACGTCCAATGGTTGATTTACCCTAGAACCATATCGTGTCCTAGTCGATAGACGAACGCTTGCGAATTACGCTAATCCATAACACATTATATGTATATATGTACGTGTGCGTATGTTAGCGTGGGGGAAGAGAAGAGATAGAGCAATAGAGAGATATAACTATCAAAAACTATATCAGATCTGTAATTCCCAGTGATATCATATATACATCACTTGATATGTTAAAGATACCACTGAATAAGACTAGTATGTTTTTAGAAATTTACAAGAATGTATATATTATATAATACATGCATTTACTCATTAAATGGAGCATGCATGTATGTATTTTATGACAAAGGCATGTAGGCATTAAATGAAACATACATGTATGTATTATATGAAAAAAGCATGTATGTATTATTTAAGATTAGGTTCGAGTTACTCAATGGTGAAAATGAACAGAACATTGAAGACAAATGGACTAAGATAAAGGACACACTATTGGTGGCAGCAAATAGTAGCGCATGATTAAAGACGAAAGACTGAAAACCCTGGATAAGCGATGACACCAGAAATGTATTCAAGAAAGAAGAAAGATGAAACTAGCGATATTTAATACTAAGAATGCAACAGATGAAATCCAAGCTAAAGAGGAATATAGACTAAAAGACAAGGAAGTGAAAAGAGCGGCTATAAGAGATGTCAATCAACTGTCTGAAGAAGGGGAAAATAGTTAAGACTGGAAACAGTAAAATGCTATGTTATACACTAACACAACTTACTGGAACTTTTGTTTCAAAGGGTGGCCCAATCAAGAGTAAAGATGGTAAAGTTCTAAAATCAGATACCGAGCAGAAGAAAAGATGGGCAGAACATTTTGAAGAAATATTAAATAGACCTGATCCACCAGTACTACTCAAGTTTGACGAAGAGGCAAGAAACATATCCCTACCAATTAACGACGAAATGATAAGTGTAGCTGAGGTCAAGGAGGCATTCCATTCCTTGATAAATAATAAGGCAGCGGGTGATGACAACATTACTGCAGAAATGCTCAAAGCGGCTGATGATACAACTATTTGCCAGGTGCAAGAACTATTTAATAAAGTATGGGAAGAAGAAACTGTCCCAGATCAATTGAAAAAGGAAATAATTGTCAAGATAACCCAAAAAGGTGATCTCAAAGATTGCAACAACTGGAGAGGGATTACCCTATTATCAGTAATGAAAAGACTTTCTTCAAAATCATTCTTAATAGAATCAAAGGATCAGTAATGTCAAGTAATACATATATCCTCTTGGAATCTAAAATGATACAAATAACAGAGCAGTTCACCTATTCAGGTAGTAATTTTTATTGCACAGGAAATGTTAAAAAACACATTATGATACGAATTAGCAAAGCAACATCAGCTTTTAAAAGTCTAAATAAAATATGAAACTGCAAGTTATATAGTATTAAAACTAAATTACGAATTGTCAATTCATATGTTGTATCAATCCTAACATATGCCAGCGAGAGTTGGAAAATGACTAACGATATAGAAAGCAAGTTGAATGCATTTGAAAATAGTTGTCTGGGAAACATAATGAACATGAAATAGAACGAATTCAGAAGTGATGAAATCAAAGACATGTCTGGTCAACCTCTAGTGACAACTGTTATAAGAAGTAGAAGATGGAGATAAGTGGGACAAACCTTGAGAAGAAATGATCTACGAATATCAAAGCAGGCATTGAAGCGAATGCAACAGGTCCAAGAAAGAGACAACGACCTAAGGAGACAGAAAGGAGCTGTGCTGAGAAAGGCAAGAAATGTCGGTCTCAGTTCTATTGATCAGATTGAGCGATTTGCCTAGGATAGAACATATGTAGAAATGGCTGGCAGGCCCTATGTAACGTTTGTACGAGAGGAATTATTATATTAATATTATTATGTATGTATTATATGAAACAGGCATGCATCTATTAAATGAAACATGCATGTATGCATTAAATGAAACACACATATGTGCATTAACACTTAAAATACGAAACGCCACCTCACCGACCATATGGTTCTTTCCCAATTTACGATTGACCATTTCACAAGCCAAATGATATGATATGGTTCTAGAAATAGGGGGAAGACTGCAGTAAGACTGATATGGTTCTAACCAGTTGTAAATATATAACATAGAGGACTATTTTTGCATATACACCGTGTAAAAGTCGTTTCCTGTTCCATTCGAATTCCGTCCGCTTCAGAAATTGTTTACCTCGTGTTAGAAGTGTTATTTTTTTAAATTTTAAATAATATTGTAAGTGTAAACAATCATTTTTTTAATAATAATGGCTGGCAATGATCGTCAACATCGATATTCTGCAGTTCACACCTCACAAATAATTTATTCATGGATAAACAATGATACAAATGGTGATAGTGTAAGTGAAGACAGTGGTAGTGATGATTCGGAATCGGATTTTGTGTTAGATTCTGACAATGAAGAAGTACTGCTGATCAAGAAGGGGCGTGTCTTATGCTTAGAACTAATAGTGCCAGTTCTAGAAAAGCTAGGCCAACGAATAAAGGCAATTCTTTCCAAACAGATTGATCAAGATCAGTACTTGACCGTGTTACTGT
The DNA here is from genome assembly GCA_020796225.1 of Arion vulgaris. Classification (NCBI taxonomy): domain Eukaryota; kingdom Metazoa; phylum Mollusca; class Gastropoda; order Stylommatophora; family Arionidae; genus Arion; species Arion vulgaris. The sequence continues at coordinate 10,132,314 of CM036764.1, read as the reverse complement.
TGAGTCCACAGCTAGGGGTAGAGGAACATCCAAGTCCAACAATGTCAATGATATAACTTGGGATGAAGTAGAAGCTGGTTCTACTCAGGATGGTGTTCGGTTTGTTCCACCAAAAGATCGGATGGCTGGTATAAACAATACTATTATACCACTGGATTCAACTCCATATTTCTGTTTTAACTCATCATGGATGAGCTGATCATATCTATTAAATGACTATGCAGAACATACGTGCGAGGCAAACAAGAAATGGCTGGTCCTAGATCAGTTTTCCACAGCTGGTACCCTATCACAACTGCAGAACTACATAAGTTCATAGCGGTAGTAATAGCCATAGGAATTGATAAAAACCCAGCCATCAGTGACTACTGGTGTACAGAAGTCTTCATGCAGAAATCATGGTACAGCCAAATGTTTAGAAGGGACAGGTTCCAAGTGCTGTACCACACAATGTTTCACGCCAGCAATGTGAATGCACAAGGGAAGTTAAAAATTGAGCCTTTCATAAACAACCTTTTGACCAAATTTCAGAATGTATTCTATCCATACCAAGCGCTATCCCTAGATGAAATGGTGATTGGATGGAAAGGCAGATGGGCGCATAAAATGTTAAATGCTAGTAAGCCCAAAACATACCATGTCAAGATCTTCGGCTTGTGCGACAGTAGCACTGGATATGTTGTCAACATACTGATCTTGTCTGCAGTACCCACAAGTCAGAGGCTGACAAGTGTTTATTGTGAAGGATGTGCAAACAGACCTCATCTGCATCCAAATGTCTGCGTTGCACAATATCATGAAAGAAAGTGCAATGCATCTACCTAATCATTGGTAGTAACTTGTAAATAGTTGAATATAATGTTATTTTTATTTGTTGTGGTTTTTTTTCAAAATGGGAGCCGGATAGTGCAAATGGTTACATAACCAGTTTCTTTGAACAGAAAAGGCTGACATTTCAATATGTGGTGCAGAAATGGATATACTAAAGATCTGAAGTAGTTTTTTTAGCTTCAGACTATTGGAAAGCTTAACATCTGCCGGTAAGTTCACACTTTCCTCAAAATTGTTAATAATATTTTTTTTCTTTAACTCGATACTTTTAATGCTTTATGTATATGATTTTTATTTCCATACAGCAAGTGGGTTTAAGTAACATATCTTTCAATTCTGCACATTTTGGTGTATGCAGTTTTGCTCTGCTGTTGAGCGTAAACAAGTTATAACTGATTCTGTAAGGACACCTTCGCTTTAAAATTTCGTCTTTGAAAACAGTGCCTAAAAAGGTGGTTTTAGTATGCGTATTGAAAGAGTTAAATGAAACATGTATGTATGCATTAAATGAAACAAACATGTCTGCATTAAATGAAACAGGCATGCATGCATTAAAATATAAAATGAACATGTTTATAGTCTAAATGAAACAGGCATATATATAATGCAGTATTAAATAAAAGTTTTCAAATTGTGCATGTATGTATTAAGTGAAACAGGCATGTATGCATTATATAAAAGATGCAGGTATGTATTAAATGAAACAGGCATGTATGCATTAGATAGAAATATGCATGTATGTATTAAATAAAGTGTATTAGCATGCATCTATTACACTTTATCTGCAGAAGGATTAACCAATTTCAAAACTACAATCAATGTTAACAAGGTGTGCGATAACGAAAGAAAGTTTCTAGTCAACACATATACTATGGATGTCACGTGTAACACCCCGTTCCCTGAATGGTCTACGCATTGAAGGCAGCATATCACCGAATGTATGTTCCATTTATATCAGCATAGGTTAGTATTGTTAAACTGACAACAATCGACTTGATTTAATATAGTTATCTCGTACCCTATTATCAAAGTAATGTACCAACGTGTTGAACCACAATTTTAGTTAGATTTTTGTAGTCAAACCTCGCAGATGACTATTATCAAAGTAATGTACCAACGTGTTGAACCACAATTTTAGTTGGATTTTTGTAGTCAAACCTCGCAGATGCCCATATTCTTCGTCTTCACCATTGAACTCTCAACGGAGTACAGGATTTTCAACAAACTTGTGCCAGTTCTTCCTCTATTCTCCCATCCCTTCCAATTCTTTACATGTGTTACCTATCATTTTAATATAATCCTCCAGCTGTATTCTCCATGTCTGTATTTGCCTTCCCCTACTCCTCTTTCCCTGCGGGTTCCAAAACAGTGCCTGTCTTTGCAATGCTTCCGTTCGGTCTTATCAAAGTGTGTCTATCCATTGCCAGCGTCAATTCCGTAGCTCTTTCTCCACTGGTATCTCCTTAGTTCCCTCGTTCGTAATCGTATCATACTATATCAGTCACTCTATTCTACGTAAACATCCATGTAAGAAGGTGTCTGTAGTTTTCTGTTGGTTTCTTGTGTTGTCTAACCTAAAGTTGAAATCGAGTTTTAAGTGTATTTAATAAACAAATATGGATGATGACGTTCAACGATTGTTCAAGTTTCCTTAAATAAATCACAGTCAGGAGTCATTTTTTTAATGTGTAAGTATGATTTGTCTATTCAGACTTTCTTGACTAATGTCGAAGGGACAATTACTAATTTATGTGAAACTCTGAAAACAGTTCCTTCTCCTGACTGGATATCGCTCAACGAAACGTCTCGCTGTAGACAATATTGCAAGTATGTCGTGTAATATATATCAAGAACACATCATCTTTGATTCCAACTAAAGAGAAAGCAGCATAAAGCTGACCACAAAAATGGTATAAATCCATGTAAGACTTCGCTAATTGGCAGTTTCAAAAATTGTTAACTAGAAACTGGAATAACAAACTAGACACAAATGGCTCGTCTGCAATGTGTAATTTACGTGGGTGTAAAGACATTCGGTTGACAACTTACAATTTCCCTCTCGAACCACGCTGATTCGCGACTCAATGATATCTGAGACAGCATAGACATCAACAAAAATATCGTACGTCTACGGCTAAAGTACGTAAGTCTCATACTGTTGAGATGTACATTCATTAGTACTATTGTTGATAATGAAACCTATGTAGTTTATTCTATTGACTATTACCAGGTGGAAGATGTAGTTGGCTGTCCACTCTCGCCATTAAGTGTAGGGTTGGGTGCTTTAATTTGCGTTCTAGTGCTAGATGAGTCGCCCTTGTTGTGTTGTATCCGTTTTTATGTAGTGTGGTCTTGATATTGTCCATCTTTTTCTTGGTCTTCCTTTAGCTCTAGTACCCGATCTCTTTCTATTGTATGCTTTTATTTGTGGTTGGTTGTATTTCATTCTCATTAAATGTCCAAACCACTGCATTTGTTGTCTTTCGATGTATTCGGTGCATGAAGTTATGCCCACTCTTCTTCTGATGTCCTCATTTCGTAGTTTATCTTTCCTGATGACTCCCGCTGCCTTCCTCAAGCATTTCATTTCACACGTGGTGAACTTTCTGTGGTGTGTTGCGGTAAGAGACCAAGTTTGGCACTGGTAACAACGTGTTGGTAGAAAAATACATTTATCATCTGTCTTTTCACTTCCATCGTGATATGTGTGTGTTGTAGTAATGGTGCCAGCTGGTCGGTCACTGCATTTGCTTTTTGACACCGTGTCTCTATTTTTCTACATAATTTTCCGTCATGTGTGAAAATTCTGCCTACATATTTGAATTCATCAACTTGCTTTACTCTGGTGTTATCTATTTGTATGTTTGCTTTGCTTGGTGTTCTGCTGATTTTCATGGTCTCGTGTCTTTGTTTGTGGATTTTCATGTTGTACTTTCTACATGCTATTAGCAATGAATTCTTGGGGTGTTGTAGCTGATCTTCATCTTCATAGATTAAACTTTGGTCGTCCGCAAAAGCAATTCGTTGATTTGGTAGTTTGTTTACGTGATGTAAATACGGACTAATGTGCCTATAGGCTTAGGACTGACTTCATTGCTCCACTTTCGCCTTATGTCTCGCCACCATCGCAACTTTAAAAAAATGTAAAATCTGACCCTCTTAATCACCTTTATATAACATCCACAACAACCTGGTAATTCGATACTCACAAAGACTTTATACTTGCTCGGTTTCCTGTACTGTATATTGTTCCAGGCAATGACTGCTTATATTTCTAAATTGTGTAGTTTCGTTGGTAACAGCTTCGTTGCAAATAATTTATACTGCGGAAATAAAAAAAAAAGTGGTTACATGTTATTCATTCGATCCAACATTTTTCTCTCTTTCTCTCTCTCTTATTCGCGCTCTCTCTCTGTCGTTATCTCTCTCTCTCTCTCTTTCTCTAGCTGCCTGTCTCTTCTAAATGCGTCTGCCTTCTATACTAATCTATGACAGAAAAGTATTAATGCTAACACTGGCAAAACACGTAATCACAAAGTACTGTAGTTTTACAAATTACAAAAACAATGACAAAATACAGCAACGTTTCGACTAACAAGGACTTTATCAAGCAAACGAATAACAGAAGTGATAAATTAAACAAAAAATGGACTACCAAATACAAACGTTTCTAATGAAAATCTGGGAATAAAAACGAATAACGAAATAAATGTAACACAAAAACACACATAAAAACTAGAAATAGAACGGAAGAAAACAAGGAAAATCTAGTAAATAGACTAGAAAATTACTAGATTTTTCAATGTTTCTCTTCTGTTCTATTTCTAGTTTTTATGTGTGTTTTTGTGTTACATTTATTTCGTTATTCGTTTTATTCCCAGATTTTCATTAGAAACGTTTGTATTTGGTCGTCCTTTGTTTTTTTTAAAATTAGTCACTCCTGTTGTTCGTTTGCTTGATAAAGGCCTGTTGGTCGAAAGGTTGCTTCTTCTTCTTTGCGATCGCGTTTTTGATGATTATACCGTTAGACGCGTTCTTATGGTGAAATCGACTGTTGTCTGGAGCTCATCTCTAGTGCCATGCAGTTTTGAATGTAGTGTTGTGTTGTAGGGCCATCATTCCTTTCTTGGGAGGACATATAGGGGACAGTCTTGCAGGACATGTTATGTGGTTTGCTCAGCGGAGCCACAGGGGTACAGAGGGGTTGGGGACAATTGTAACCTGTGTAAGTGTGTGTTCAGTCTGTTATGGCCTATCCTGAGTCGGAAGATGATAGTATGTCCTTGTCTGTCAAGTGTGTGGTAGTCATCTATTTGATGGTTTAGGTTCTTTTCTAATGTCCATGATAGCTCTTTTTTCAAAGTATGTGATTTCATTATCTATTTGTTCACATTCTGCTCCCTTTTAGCAAGTTTGTCTGCCTGTTACCTGGCACTCCGCAGTGTGATGGTACCCACTGAAGTGTAACTCTTTTGTTGGTAGAGATCTTGCTGAGCTCTTTTCTCAAGGATGGATGGTTACTCTGTAGGGCTTGCAAAACAGAAAGTGCATCTGTGAAAAATATCACTTGTTGGCAGCAGAGGCGCCCGCAGAAAATTTTCTAGGGGGGGGGCAAAATATTTTTAGTAATGTTTTAATGTAGTTTTAATTTACTGTAGCGTATTTGTATGGTGAACGAACGGACAGGACACTGTAGTAATGAAGGGCATACTGTAGCAACCAAATTTTTATTAACACAATATATGTATATAACCAAAAATATTACAACATCAATTTAAAATAAAATGTATTCTTTAAACAAGAACTGGAGTCGTCTGTTATCGCTACCAAACATATCTACAATTTTGTCCATAAAGTCTTTTTGTTGCAGTTCACTTTGTCTCTGTGTACGCTTAACATGCACAATCCAGACAGACGTTCATCTGACATTGTAGATCTAAGCCATGTTTTTACACGACGTAATGTTCTGAACGATCGCTCCACCGTACATGTTGTTGCTGGTAATGTTAGCAAAACTAGTAAGGCATACCTGACACTCGGATAAAACTTTGTAAAAGGTAACAAGCCGATGCAATCTTGGCTATTGTATTCTCGCGTTTTCCAAAAATCAAACCAACTCAAGGCTTCAGTTTCAAAATTATCAATGTGGTATACCTGATTAATAGTAGACATTATATCCTTAAACTGTTGACGATTCAGTTTGCACAATTTCGAAGGATGTAGCAACGCTAAGTTAAATTGTGCACTGTTGGATTCACAAAATCGACTCTCCATTGAGTTAATTAGAGAATCTAAGTATGGGATGTAAACTGTTTGTCTGAAGTACTCTTCAACACTTATGGTTCCCGGATTACTTCGATGCTTTTGTCTTCCACAATGTCTTGGGATAATCAGTTCAATATCCACTTTATGTGCGAGTTGTACTGTTTTCTCAAAAATATCCTTGAAATAGTTGTCGGAATCACCTCGGTGAAGTTTTACTACACTGAGCAGGTTTTGAACTTGCAGTTGGACTTCTGGAAGATCAACGTGAACAGCTTGAAGAGCCTGAGTAACTGGTTCCAGTATGGCAGAGTACTGCGAAATAATATTGAGACAACATAAAAACGTGCTGGACTTTGATGAACAATATAACTGATGTGCAGCCTGTCGTGTATTTCCACTTGCATGCAATGAAAATTCTTCCAGTTGACAATAAATATCTTCAAATTTACTAGAAAAATTCCGAATACTTTTATACTTGCTTGTCCATCTTGTCTCACACAGTAGAGGAATATTTGGGACAGAGGACCTCCTTTTTGGGCTTTCACGAAAAAATGTAATAATTGCTTTGATAGTACCAATAGTATTTCGTATCACTTTGTGAATAACAGCGATGACATCTTATAGGCAAACGTTCTGTCTTTCCACACTTTCTTTATGCTAATACAAAGTGATTTAAAATAAAAATAACATTATTTGACTATTTTCAATTAATCCAGGGGACAATTGCCCCCTGCGAGCGCCATGGTTGGCAGTCGGAGTTGGAATTATTGATTATGATTGCGGCCTGTAATAGTGCTTGGGCCTCTGCGGTGTAGTTTGAACAAAATGTACCTGTTGGCATGTACTTTGTTTCGGTGTGATTGTTGGGATATGTAATATAAATACCAGCCCCTCTGTTTTTAATTGGATCTGATGCAGATCCATTGTTGTAGGCGTGGATCCATGATTGTTTAGGGTAGTTTTCTTGTATCATGCACATAGTAGCTGTTCTCTTCTGCAGGTCTTTGTGTATTTCTCCAGCTGTGATTCCACTGATTGTTGTGATGATTTTTGCAAAACGTTGCTGTATTTTGTCATTGTTTTTGTAATTTGTAAAACTACAGTATTTTGTGATTACGTGTTTTGCCAATCAAATAGTTTTACTGCATCAGTCTCATCTATTTTGTGAATAGTGCTAACACTGCAACATAAGGACAGAGAGTGTACTGCTCAGTATTATATGCTTAATAATTATTATTTTTGCCTTTTTTCATTCATAGTATACCACTGTAGATTATAGCAAGTTGTGCACTTGGCAATGCACAGTTATCATAGTATACCACTGTAGATTATAGCAAGTTGTGCACTTGGCAATGCACAGTTCTTTTTTTTTAATTATGTTTTTACATGTTAATGAGTTCGAACAACTGCTTAGCTATCCAGCAACTACATCAATTCATATTGCAGATGGTGTATAAGAGAATTGACTGGTGGATTTTTTGGGAAAAAAATATCAACAAGTATTGTTAGTGTTCTGTATTGTATAGTAATTATAATCTCCTTAAACTTGTATACAGTGTCCCTCTATCTTTATCATTAAATTGTTTTAAAATTTAAAGGAAGCCTTTCATACATCGTGGTATATAGTGCAATGCAGTGTTAGGCCTGTATCGTTCATTGACCGTCGGCACACGATGTGTGATGTGGTCAGCATGACGTCGGCCGCCACTACTTTCCCAGAGCATCTCTGGTACCCATTTGAGGCTTGGTCGACCTTAGAGCCGCCGCGGTCGGGAAAAATTACATGGCCACTGCGGGAGTTGAACCCGAACCACCAGTCTTGAGAAGCGAGTTCACTAACAACTACGTTACCGCGGCTCTCTATTTTTATAGTAGTTACTACATATTAGTAGAGGTTTTCATGTAGCGATAAGTAATGTTGATATCTATTTTTTTTTAAGCTCACCAGCTTGGTTTGTCTGAATGATTTCGTTCCATTTAAAACTAAAAACTATCATGAAACGTCATAATGGTACATTTTAAACAAGCTATACAGTACAAAGCAAGACAATATATACATTGTTCAATGAGAGCTATAGTATATGTAGATTATGCATTCTAATGTTATTTGTCGGAAACTGGTGACATTAAAATGCTTTGTAAAAAAAAGGTAAAGGAACCCTTTCATACCTCGTGGTATATAGGTCAATACAGTGTTAGGCCTGTATTTTCATTGACCGTCGGCACATGATGGGTGATGTGGTCAGCATCACGCCGAAAATGCTTTGTAGTCTAACTTTATTTCTTTTCTTTTCTTCAATCCTGTTTATCTCACAGCGTCAGGTCAAGAAGAGATTTCTAAAACGGAACTTGGTGTGCGCTCCGTAGATAGTGTCTTTCTTCGCCACTGAGGTCCAGCTTTTGCGTAGCAGTCATTTTGCTCTGTACCCATTGTATCGGAGCGGCATTGCTCTTTGAGGTGCACTGTTTGTTGGTAATCTGCTTATGTGGCCGAACCATTTAATTTGTTGTTTCTTGATGAAGTTTAGTATTAATGTTGTACCCACTTTTTTCCTGATGTCTTCATTTTTCAAATGGTCTCTTCTTGTTATCCCTAGCATTCTGCGTAGACATTTGATCTATGTCGTGACACGTTTTCTTCTCTCATTTGTTGACTGTGTCCAGGTTTGGCACTGGTAGCAAAATGTGGGAAGACATATTGTGTTGAACACTGCTCTTTGTGTGTTCGTGGTGTCATGTTTGCTTTTTAAAATTGGCGACATTTGCCCTATCATTTATTTGTTTTGTTGCATCTGTGTTGAATTTCGTTAATGCTGAAAAAATATTTCGTTAATCTTTCGTGTGCTGAAAAAATGCTCCCCATGTATGTGAAGTCTTTGACTTGTTTTAATGGGTGATTGTCGATGGAGATATTGGTAGTGCTTTCCTCTCTGGCGAATGCATTACTTTGATTTTGTCAATGTTTATTCTCATGTTGTATTTGTCACATGCTAACTGGAGTCTGCTAATGTGTTGTTGTAGCTGTTCTGTTGTTGCGATATCAGTGCCTGATCATCTGCAAACATAAATTCGTTTAAGATTTCCCCGAGGTTGTTTCCTTCACTTGTGTTAGCTGTTTTACAGCTTTGTTCAATATATGTGATAAACAGCAGCGGAAATAGTACACAACCTTGTTTTACTCCTGGCCCTACGTGAAATGTTTCTGATAGTCCTGTGTTTGTTCGATTCGTACACTGGCTATTTGTATAAAAGTTCTTGCAGAGGTTGGTTAGGTGGTCATTAACTCCATAGGTTGATAGTATTTTCTACAACTTGTGCATATCTACGCGGTCGAACGCTTTTTCCTTGTCTACAAATGTAGCCTGAAGGTGTTTGTTGGATTTGACAGTCCTTTCTATTAACTGCCTGAAGACGAATATCGGGTCTGTACAGCTGTTGTTCTTCATGAATACCATTTGCGAGTCTGATATAGCTCAATGATGTGGCGTGCCTTTTTGAGTATTTTGCCAAATATTTTTCCAGTGTAGCCCAGTATCGATATTCCTCTATATTTTGTAAAGATCCCATTGTTACCTTTCTTCTTCCAGGTGGAAACTGTTGTTGCTTTTCTCCAATCTTCTGGTGTTTCTTGTGTGGTTCAGACTTGGTTGAATAGTCTATAGAGCTAGCTGATTCCTACCTCTTTAGTTGCTTTGATTAGGTTGGCTGGAATATTGTTTGGGCCTAGTGTTTTGCTAGATGGACCCATGTTTATAACATTTCTAATATATGATAGTGTTATGATTGGTTCTACTTCTGAAGTTACGTTTACTGTGTGTTCTTGAGTGTTCAGTTGATCCTCTTGTTGTAGGTTGAGAAGTTCCTTAAAGTATTGCCGCCGTCTGTTAATTATAATTTTTGAATCATTAAGAACATTGCCATTTTCATCATTAATAATTTCAGTTGGGTCACATTGTTCTTGTCTTTCCCGCATAGCTTTAATTTTCTTGAAAGAACTTTCTTGTTGAATTTGTGTAATCTGAATTTAATGTTTCGCCAAAAATCTTGCATGTTTGCATTTTAGACTTCTTTATAATCCTTCGCTTTTTACTATCTGTTCTATACTCAGTGAGGTTGTTTTGATGTTGTTTTTTTTTGCCCATATGTTGTACCTATGTTTTTAACTCTTTTACTGCTATTTCTATTTCGTCATTGCACCAGGTTGTAATATTTGATCTGGTACCTCTGTATTTTACTGTTCCACATGTTTCTTTGGCTGCTTCTAATATAGTTCTCTTAAATACTGACCATTCTTCTTCTTCTACTGACATGCTTTCTTTAGTTAGTTTAGCAACATTGTATGTGATTCTTTGAAGATATGACTCTTGTGTGTTGACATCTGGTAATTTATTGATTTTAATTATCTTTTTTGTAGTCGTGTGTCGTCGTCTAGTACTCTTCATGTATATTCTGATAGTCATAACTACCGATTTGTGGTCTGTGTTTATGCATACATTTGGTAAAGCCCTTGCGTCTATCACTGTCCTTCTTTTTGATCTTCTGATAATATAAAATCTATTTGGCTCTTGCAGTCTAAGCTGTTCCATTTGTACCAGGTATAAATGTATAATTGCCGATGTTGAAATTTTGTGTTGATAATAATTAGGTTAACACCACTGTTGTCACATAAAGAGATACCGCTAACAACAAAAGCAAATCTCATAAGAACGATTTTCTGCACAACACTATGCTACTAGTGTCAAACATGGCCAATAACAGCAGCTAATGAGCAGAAAATCATAACGACAGAGATGAGGTGTCTTAGAAGAGCTGCAGGTGTGACAATAAGAGACAAAATTAGAATTGAAGAAATCAGAAGGAGACTGGATGTGAAACCAGTCATGCAATTCATAAAGAACAACAGATTAAATGGTTTGGACACCTGACCAGAATGCCCTGGTATCTCCTACCACATAGAGCCACACAGAAAACTTATAATGAGTACAAGGCAAGAGGAAGACCACGCAAAAGATGGAGCGACGGCATCAAGAACAGCCTTACGAACATGAATATTAGCTTACAAAGTGCCTTAAAACAAGCACACACAAGATCACTACGTTTCACCCCAACACTTCTTAAAGAAGTGAATGGTGGAAGAGAAGAAGATGAAGAATAATTAGATCATTCTGGTTACACAATTTCAGGAGTCTTGTGCCATTTTCATTTCTCTGACTATGGTTGTCTTCGAAGTGCCCTAGGTATGCTCAACTCCTGTCCTATCAGAATCTAAATGTGCATTATAATCACCAAATAGGAAGTAGTTTTTCTCTGTTTTGTTTATATTTATAGTATCTCTGATGTCGTCATACAATTAATTGCATTCTCTGCTTTGTTAGGGGCGTTGCTGCATGAGGGGATGCACGCCAGAGTGCAGGACCAAGGCGAGCTATCATAGCTTTTCCGATCCTGAATGGAGTCAAACAAGGCTGTGTGATTGCACCAACTCTGTTTAGCATTATGTTTTCTACCATGCTGACATATGCATTCAGAGATGGTAACATAGGTGTCAACATCAAGTATCGTACAGATGTAAAACTCTTCAATCCAAGGAGACTTCAAGCAAAAACAAAAGTAAAGTCTGATACCATCAGAGATGTCCTATTTGCTGACGACTGCGCCCTCACTGCCAACACTGAGGCAGATCTCCAGACTAGCATGAACAGATTATCACAAGCCTGCTCCAACTTTGGTCTTACCATCAATACCGAGAAATCTGAAGTCATGTACCAACCAGCTCCTGGAAAAGTGTATGCCGAACCAAATATTACAACAAGCGGCAGGAAACTGAAAGTAGTGGACAGATTTACTTATCTTGAAAACACACTGTCCCAAAATGTCACCATAAATGATGGAATAAATACCAGAATATGTAAAGCTAGCAGCACCTTTGGCAGACTACATAGAAATGTCTGGCACAGATGTGGTATTGGCCAAGCCACAAAACTGAAGGTATATCGAGCTGTCGTGCTCCCAGTCCTTCTTCACGCATTCGAAACTTGGACTATATATCAGAGACGCGCAAGGAAGCTAAACCACTTTCACACAGTCTGCCTTAGGAAAATAATGAACATCAAATGGCAGGATATGATCCCAGATACAGAGGTCCTAAAAGAGCTGCTCTTCCCAGCATCTACACAATCTTGATGCAGTTCCAGACAAGATGGGCAGGGTATGTGGCTCGAATGCCAGATTGCAGAATACCCAAACGACTCTTTTATGGTGAGCTGCAAAGTGGTAAACGCTCACAGGGGGCCAGAAAAAGCGATTCAAAGATACACTCAAGAACTCGATGAAATCTTTGGCATAGATGTCAACAACTGGGAGAATGCTGCTCAAGACAGATCAGCCTGGCGCACACTTCTTCGACACGGTTCCTCGGCCTGCAAGGCAGATAGAACAGCACGGATGGAGCAAAGATGTCAAAACAGAAAGGCAGTAAAATGCCCCACAAGTGTGTGTATACATTGCCCCCATTGTACACGAACATTTCAAGCCCGTATCGGGCTCACTAGTCATCTACGCACACACAGACAAACATACGAACTACATTCCTTGGATGAAAATTTGTGTGGCCATCATCACCCGTGATGGACGAGCATCAGGGGCGTTGTAGGGCGCGTGTATTTGAATGTAGGTCATGTCTACTTCATTCTCCCGAATTGAGATTGTAATAATTCTTTCTAAGATGTAACCTATGTGTAGTATTCACTTAGCTAGATCTGGGTCGATGATGAATCCGATGCCATGTTTAGCTCTTGCGATGTTTTTACACCTGAGTATCGTATGTGTAATCCAGATGTAATAATTGCAGCCTTGTCCCTTGGTGCGCTTGTCTGCTAGTCCTTATGTTGCTATTTTACGTTTTTTCATTTGCTCTACGATGTCTTGATATTTCTCTCGTGATCCACATATATTAATAGTGCATTTCTTGACGTTGTATCTTGTTCCCCAACCCCCATTCCCGATTCCCACCCCACCCGTGCTTACCGGTTTTCAAAATCTCTTCACAAGTCTAATTTTGTTGTTCATTAAATAATATATTATGTTCCCATTACTTTCAACATGTAATGCAAACGATTAGCAACTATGGCAGAAACAGTAACTTTGATACTGTATGTTCTGCGTAATGTATTGGCAACGTTCCAAAAGTCAAAGCGGCAATAACATACTGTAGAAAGCCCGTGTGATATGAAATACAACGTTGTGCGGATGCGTCCCAAATGCCTCCCAAAACAGTTAATCTATAACGAGCATGATAGGGACGGACGATCGTTTGGTGGATATAAAAACGCTTTAAAGTCTCTCTCAAAATCTCTCTAAAATGATTATATACAGAAACTACGTGACATGAATCCCTTGAGCAATATTACTAATTGTGGAACTGCAACAATGCAATAGAAACTCACATAAATAAGTGTCACACTTATGAGGCGCAGAGAAAACGAGCTACTACAAAACACATAACATCACCATGTATAACCACCTCGATTATTTATGTCCTACCCGTGGTAGAGGTTTGCGTTCTACGATTGGACTGAAACTACCTCCGAACACATAAGAGGTGTGCTACATTATACGTTTGATGCGATTATCTTCCCTTGCAATGGACGGCAATTATTATTATTGGTCGCTTGGAAATCTCATTGCATAGAGCTGATAGTTCAAAGAAAGTTCAATATTCTAATGTGCATTTCTTACTTTTTTACAACTGTGATTTGTAATTGTTTCTCATCAAGAACAATTCAAGTCATCCACATCAACAGCGATATATATACAATAATTTCAATTTACTTTTTTCACCCAATATTCAATATAGGGGCCACACTCAAATAACCTACTTGATATATTTATTAATACAGTTTACACTTACTAGCAATCTGTGTAATAGCGTGTATTTACTTGTTCGTGTTTAATCATGAGCACATAATATGAATGTAACATTACAGGTCGTAACTTGGCACTAAAACAAGACACTGCTCAATCGAGTACTTATCGAGATAACTACCATAAATTCCATTCACGTAATGCAGTTGATGGTAACTATAATACAGACCTGAATGTCAACAGTTGTACGAAGACAGAAGTGAATGTATCTATCCCCTGGTGGCGTATCAATTTTTCAAGACCATCAGTATTTGCCCTTGTTCGGGTACACAACAGACAAGAAAGTAAGAATCACATTGTCGTTGTCAAATCTCTCTTGTGTTCCTAGTGTATGTAATAGATGATCGTAATTTAAGAATAGCATTGGCTAAGACAGCACTCAAATAGACAGCGGATAGGTAAAAAAAAAGTACGAACGTTCAAAGACAAGATACATAAGAACAATGGAAATAGAGTTGAAAGATTGTGGCATCATGTGAGACGCAATTATTAGAAAGGCGGCAGAACTGAACAAATCAAGTCTATGTTTCATACCTTATTTGTCAAAAAGTGGTTCGAAGAGGATATTTTTGTTTTCCTATGACGTCTTTGAAGGCTTCCAGGTTGGTTTGGAGACTTGTGCTGTTGTACTAGATCTCGAGGATGCTTACAACAAAGTTCCAATCACATATCTTATACAAATGTCCCCTGCTACTCAAAATCGATGCATTGCTCATGAGATGGATTGCAAGGGCCCTGTTCGAGAGGAAAGTGTCACTCAGGTGTGGTAATTTGTACTCTGTGCAGACACAAATTTCACAGGGCTTACCCCAGGGATCTCCACTATATCCAGTACTATTCAATGTATTCACCATAATGATTACGAAGCAGCAATTATCTGGAAGGGGACGAACACTGTCATTTTCAGACATCATGGTGTACAGGCAGGGTAGAAACAGGGATGAAATTGCTAATAACCTCCAGGAAGAACTGAACCGCATAATGGCCTGGTGTGATGTTTGTGGTGCATCGATAAACCATACCAAAGCTGTGCTATCATGGTTCTCCTTAAATAATCACATTGTGGAGTCTGACACATCACATGTTACGTTAGATGGACATACACTCACCCAAACAGCATCTATGAGTTATTTGGGTGTAAATTTGATCGCAGTCTATGCTTTAGGGACCATATCGACCAAGTTATTGCCAAGGCTCTCAACGCACTATCCGCAATGAGAATCATGGCGGCTGCTAACATTGAGCAACGCCTTCTTGTGCTCTTGTACCAAGGTATTGTTCTGTCATGTATAGTATATGCATGCGCTCTCCTAACAATTAGTCATACGCAAACAGTGAGACTGGAAAGAATTCAGAATGAGGCTATGCGCATCATTCTGGGATGCACAAAAGATACACCAGGAGTGTCAATGAGATTCCTTCTTGATCTCCCAACTATTGCTACCAGAATTGAAACTTGGAGGTTCGATCATATCTAAGAATCAATGCAAACAAGGAACATCCTCTCCATGAAAAACTCATTAAGGAGAAAGGGTGTAGACTCAAGAGAGGCAGATCATGGCTGAGTCAGAAGGAAGATACGCTTAGGAAAATATGTGATCCTTCCGGAATTGAAACAGGAGAGGAATGGATTGCTGTCCCGCCTCAATTTCCGACTGCTTTCACTGTTATTACATATATTAAGAAAAACTGCGAACAAAATAATATATCACTGCTAAACGTGGACGTGGAGGCTCTCTTGAATGACATCATCAATGATACAGATGTGGTTATTTACACCGATGGTTCAGTCATTCGCCAACAACGCTGTGCGTGTGCTTTTTCAGCACGCTCAGGAGGAAAAATAATAATAGAGGCCAGTGGAGCCTACACAACAACCACAAGTAGCTTGACAATGGAGGTTCGGGCGGTTACGGAGGTGGTGAACTGGTTGGCATCTCACAATTACTCTCGTGTTTTCATACTCAGTGACTCCATGAGCATGATTCGTAAGGTCGAATCAGGTATGGTGAGATGCAACTGGGTGGATGTATTGGTACAGATCAGAGAAATCACCTTTATTTTTTTCCCTGGGCACGCAGGAGTTAGGGATAATGAATGAGCTGATAGATTGGCTGGCTTGGCTACAATATCAGAGGAGCTGCAATGCATCGAAGTGACATTCTTCACGCATTGCGAGAGTCTTTCCGAACAGAGGAGTTTCATGGCTGTGAATCCCACTCGCTGACCAGATTGAAAGAGATGGGTGTCAATATTGGTGCAGCCCGAACAGAACGACATATTAAATATGCAAAGAGATTGACTAATAACATCGAACTGGCGTGTTGGGTCGCTGGACGCTGCTAGATTTGCTGAGGCGGAGATCGGAGCACCTATGTGACGTGTCCGGAGTGCTATGATGATAGTCCTCATAAAACTGATAACTGATTTTTGTTTTGTCACGTCTTGAAACCAAATCTTGTCTTACTAGCTAACATTTAGATTAAACAAAACTATGACTGCACTAGTCTATTCTCACTCTATATTCAAATGTACATGCTCATTGGTCTAATGTCCACTGCTTAAGTCGTTCGTTTAATTAGAATAGGAAAACCTTAATAGGGTCAAGCGGTATATTTTCTCAGTATGATGCTAGACTTCGAAATGCCGCCCATAAATGATTTTTCCTTAAAATAACCTTCATTTGTAATTTTGATTGTCCTGCTTATACCGCCTCCCTTTCCGCGCCGTCTGATGCGCCGTCTCTCTGTATCATAGCACGGCACGGCCCTGAACTTTAAGTACATCCTGCGAAATTTTCAAATGTTAACTTTTTCTTACAGTTCAACTTAAAAAGGTGTTGGAGAGAAGGCAGATAGTTTAGTTGGGTCTAAAAATCATTCTACCGACTCTGGCTGATAGGACTCCTCTCATTGGCTGTAAAAATCTCACGCTGTGGGTCTTTTAACGAATTTGACGACAATCGAATGTGTATATTCGTCTCCTTATGTTGTCACCACGTCGCTAAGCAGTACTAACATCTACGTCATAGATCCTCAAACTTTTTCGGAAAGCGCCCCCTTTGCAAGACATAATTTTGTAACGCCCTCCCTTTCCCATTACAATATTTTTCTAATTGAAGCCGTTTGATATTTCCGACGTAAATAGTAACTAAATAAGGGTCTAAGGATTGACTTCATTGCACCGGTTTTTCCCATAAGGTTCCACGCCTGTCAACAGAGATGACATGCCATCTGACAAGAGCATTCCACAAAGCACAAACTCCGTAGCTCCTGCAACAATCCTAGGGATCTCATGAAAAATTGCACATGTATCTCGGTCTGGATTCGAAACTACAACCGTCGGTATGAGAGGCAAACGACTTGATCACTTCTCTCCATTGAGACCCCAAATAACAACTAATGATACATGACTGCTTAATTAAGAAAGTTTTAAAATTATTGAAAAAGTAGTGGCCAATATGTGCTTCATCTTGAATACAGTTATTGCTATACAGATTTTGATAAAACGTAGCCCATATGTAAAGATTGTAAAGTGTATGCTCGAATAACATTGTGCAGTTTCATACAATGGTTTAACTATGAAAATTAGGAATACCATATTAAGAGATTGCATGACATTATTAAGAAGTAAGAATATTATTGTAATAATTAAAACACTTTCGAATTTACAAAGTAAAAATACAAAGAAAATATTACAAATTAATGTGTAGGATGAGCCTGGTGCATTATTAAAGCTTGTTAGTATCAAGTGCAATTTTCGTTAAAAATAGTCATAAATCGCCACGATCAATTATATGCAATCGGTTCCTATTCGTAGATAGTAAATTTGCTAGAGCACTAAACCCACGATCAGCGAAATAAGAAGATATAAATGCAATTAAACATCTTTGATCTATTTTCCATAATCCATTGTACAATGTGGAATGGATTTTTAAGCCAAAACATTTGTTATCCACTTTTGACTTTGATTTTTAGTTCTTCGTTTGGTGTGAGTTCTGTAAGTTCCACTTCTAAATTTGATGATTCTGCTGTGTCTACATGTGAGAAAGGATCTAGAACCCAATTTGATATATTGATGTTTAAAATCTCCTTGAATCGCTCATTGAAATCAGCATGGAGACCCTCCAAGTGCTGGCAGTATAAAAGTCAAACATCCTTTTTGAGAGACACTACTGATAAATTTGAAAAGTGGCTATATTTCCCTAGGCCTAGATTCCGCTTGAACAGAAGAAATCTCCAAACACAAGCGGCAATAATGTTTTTCGTTTTTATTAAATTCAAAACATCACCTTATAATTGTAGATTGACTTCATTAAATAGTTTATAGAGGTCTGACAAATAAGCGATGTCATTTTTGGATGCAATCAGGTTGTTCCGCATTCCGTCGGCATTGTTTTCTAGGAACTCTAGTACTGAATCATATAAATTGTAAAATCGATTCAAACAATTACTGTTTGAAAGCCAACGAAATTCCGAATGAAGCAATAAACGATTGAAATCTTCATCGTTTTAGCTACAAAGTTGGCTAAACAATCTGTCACTCAATGGATTGCTTCTAATCTTGTTGACTGCTATAATAACGTAATGTAGCAACGTATGCAGGCGTTCACTTAAATTCTTCGAGATCAAATATTGACGATGAAGAACACAATGTATAGCGAGTAAATTTGGTATTGTTTGTTTTAAATGCGTTATAAAACCCTTGTGGTGTCCTGTCTTTGCTAGAACACCATCAGTAGCAGCAGACAAAATATTACGAATAGGAATGGCTTCTCTTGAAAATACTTATTCATGGTATTGATTCTCCTTTTGTATCCGCTTCTACATTTTTTACAAATAATAATTCTTGACACACTTTTTCTTCTTTTATGAATCAAATGTATGATAAGAGTAGTGCTTCATTATTTGGAAGAGTTGATTCATAGAGTTGAATGGAAAATTGACTTTCTTCAAATAATCGCATAATGATTTTTCAAAGTCTTCAGCCATTTCATCTATTCTTCTTTGCACTGAATTATTGCTCAAATGAACTTTACTGATCATATCTGACGCTGGCTTATGAAGCATAGTGTTTATGATTTCTTTGACTGCCGGCAAGATTAATTCCTCACCAATTTGTCTGGTTTTCCAGTTTTTCACGATTAATAATGAAATATTATGAGAAGCTTGTAATCCGTCATTATCTTGTTTAGCGGAAAACCCAAAAAGTGTTTATATATTTGAACATTTCAAATTATTTTCTTCTAGTACTTGAAAATAGGACATATCTGTATCCTTTTTGTCAGCGTGCATTTTAGTCAAATGTTCTTGTAGCCTAGAAGGTTTCATTGCTTCATTTGAAAATACTTGTTGGCAAATCAAGAACACAGGTAATAAATTGTTGGTAGGAGACTGAATAAAGCCGTATTTCAAATACTCAATACTGTACTGTCGATATTTCTTCTTAGATTCAGATATAATGAAGTCATAAAGTTTGCAACAATATTCACAAAATAAAATATGTAATTTATACTTTGTATGAACCATTTATATATTACACTTTGTATGACTCCACTTATATATTACACTTTGCTGATGATTCTTGACTATATACACTTAGCTCATATTTAACTTTGCTCTTATATTACTTGACTCATATATTACACTTTCTCATGATTGTACACACACTATAATGAAGCTTATTACTAAACCACTGGTATTTATAGAGATGACATCCGGCTGGAATATACCAACCAGTAAGGGTATTGGGTAAGGATGTCCTATAATGCCATTTCTCTCTGAATTTATGGCGTGGCAAAACAAAAATTATTTGTTCCCAAATCGGTCACCTATGAAAGTCCAACCACTTCACTCTTCGTTGTAAAAATATTTCAAATACATATATTTGCTGTCACGCTGCATTTCATTCACACTAAATTCCCACTATCTGACCAACTGCAATCATCTGCAATAAGGTCTAAAATTTATGTTAACCAAGAGTTCAAAAGACATCAAAAACCAAGTATTTGACTCTTCTGAATTTTTATATATCCTCTTAACACAGGCGAAACACGTAATAACACATATTGTAAAACTACAATACTTTGTTTTACGTGTTTCTCATTATTATAGTTTAACGTAGTTTTCCTTATAGTGATAACATTCTTTCGACACAAGATCCATTCGACATAATCGCTCCATTTAGTCATGTGTCCTAAATTCTGGCACAATACAGTGTTTGTTATTATAAGATCAAAGACCAGTAAAACTCGTGCCGGATTTGGAGGCTAATAGAAATCACTTTGAGCACCGCTAATCTTGGTTAAGTGAACAGTAACCTGTATTCATTATCTTCATGTACGAATAAATGTAGTAAAATGTGTATACAGCTTGTTATGTTAATAACATCATGCAACACATTGCTACTGTAATTTGTTCAAAGACAGACAGTATCGTTGATGTGATTATTTTTAGCTGGTGGACGATTACTGTATATACATTTTTCTGGCATTGAAGAAATTGATCGTGTAAAACGGCCATAAGATGAATTAAAATGCAGAATTAAAAGTTTAAATTATTATTCAATCGCAAAAAAACTAAAATAATTAATTTTTAAATATATATTATTAATTATTTCTATAAGGAGCCACCGACCCCCTAAATCGCCTGAACGCCCCCAAATGCTTCCGATCCCGCTACCGCCCCCTAGAACGTTTCAGCGCCACAGGGGGCTGTACCCCACTTTGGGAAACACTGATCTACGTCAACTAGTTTCACTACGTCAATGTTCCGTTCTAGTGTTGCTACTGCTCATAGTGAACAGATTGGGTGTGCAAACACTATAGTCTCTACATATCTCCCTTTACAAGCCTATCTCTATCTAAACTACCTGTCTAGTCTGTTAGCTACTACCTTGGAGCTGGGGCTACTACATCCCCTGTCTATTTCGCCGGCGTCACGACGGTGAAATCCAACCCTATATGGTTAGGCAGAGTAATGCAAGGTAATTAGAGTTGTAAGAGCTGAATGGGAACAGAGTCGCCACACGTCGCTAAACGTGACTAAACAACTACTAATCTACAAAAGCTGACCATGGTCGAGAATAAGGCGGGAATCCTGACGGGATCTCAGGAGAACACAAGTTGAATGAACTAAATGGGAACAAGTTACCACATGTCGGTAACGTGACTCATCAACTGGTACATGAGGTGACCATGGTCAACATCAACAAAACACCCTCTTTACTCTAGGCACATAACATCAAATTATAGTCAATGATCAAAATTGTATGGATGTACCACACGTTCATGAACGTGACCCACGGCATTTAAACGCCCCAGGCAGTGCTAATAACTGGCTAATGTGAGGTGGTTGCACTCCGACATCCCGTCCTCACATGTCGTAGGATGGACGAGGAGGTATCTCACAGTACTTACCATGTCACTATGACATTCTTGATTGTCAGAGTCCTACAATCTGAAAACTACCCCAACAAAAAAACAAGTTACAAATGGAATATGACATGGAAAATAATTTATATATAATGCTTAAATTATCAACATTATATGACCTCCACGAGGTATTATTAACCACCCCCAAATCCCAGGGAACGAATAAACTCCAAATATCAACATCGCTCCGATATCTCATAACCTCAAGTTACCGCAGTCTACAAATTCTCAGTGATATATGCAATTTCCCACAACAAACCGCAAAGTAATCAATGCAATACTCCACATTTCTGACACATTTGAACAACATTATATAACCTTCATGAGGTATTAAAGTCCACCCAACAAACCCAAAGGAATCAAGTAAAAGTCCAAACATAGGAAATATTTGGATCAACATCATATAACCTCAATGAGGTATTAAAATCACCCAAAAATCCCAAAGGAATAAATGAACATCCCAAATATGTCGGGTATCATCATGGAACCTCGAATCCAATAAACTCCGAATACTATTCAGTGTTCAGAATTCTCACAACGTTTAATGTGGCGGCCAGATATTATCAGCCGAGATTAACTAGTACCATTTAATGGGACTATAACATAGTAACCTGAATAATCATCAGGTATCTGCACCACCCGATATACCTGCTTGGAGTAAAGGTTTTCTAATTTATTGGCATCCCTGTCATGGCCAATCCTTCTACGCACCAAACTCCCCATGAGTATTATTTCAACTATCCCTTGTCTAACGTCACCTCTTTTACGGAGACGTGCTAATCTGGCACTGGCATCTCTATGAGCCGCGGCCAATTTATTTCTGTGAAGGGCCACGTCATCTACCCCATGACAATCCGAATGGAATAAATCCTCTATTATGAAATGTATGGGCAATTTGGGATGTCTACCATGCAGTAAATAATAAGGTGACCACCCTGTAGACGTATGGGGAGTAATGTTATACCCCAGGACAACATCAGAAACATGACGAGACCATTCCAATTTATATACATCTTTAAGAGAGCGGAGCATGGCCAACAATGTCATATTAAACCTTTCGCATATTCCATTTCCTCGCGGGTTATAAGTTGTTGTCCTGGACTTTTTTATCCCAAACTTTTGGCAAAGTTCAAGTATAACTGAGGACTCGAACCCTTTATCCTGATCCTAGTGTAATTTACTAGGAATTCGAAAATCCTATATCCATCTGGATTGTATTACATCAGCTACGGTTTTCGCGGTCTGAATGGTCACAACATATTTCGTGAACACATTTGTCATTACCAACACATGTTTGAAACCGCAGGAATCTCTAGGAAATTCAATGAAATCCATGGCCACTATATCTAATGGGCCGTTGGCTACCATATGGCCATAAGTAGTTGTAATCTTTTGCAGAGGTTTATTCATATTACAAATTGGATAGGAATTCACCAGGTCACGGACATCTCCCGCCATCCCAAACCAAAAAATCGGTCTTCACTAGCGCCAGGGTTTTATCACGACCTTGATGAACAATCTCATAGATAGTCGATATTACCATATGTCGTATAGAGTCAGGTAAAATAATTTTCAACGCATCATTTTCCTCTTCATCGTCTGTCCTCATGCAGATCACTCCCTTTTTTATACAAAGTTTGCTCCTGGACAGCCACAGCCGTTGTGCTCCACGAGGCCAGTCAGTCGTGCTCACTGGATCAGCTCCGTCCAGGGCCCATAGTACCACCCAAAGCGCAGAGTCCTTTTTCTGCAATGCATTTAACTCTTTCAATCCATAGGTTTTGAACTGTCCCTTAGGTATTACCACCGCCGCTCGTACTGCTACGTCCCAAACCTGAGGAATATGTGTCACAGTAGCAAGGTCAATACCCACATCATAATCTTCTGAATCCGTCTCATGGTTCGTCTTATAGGACGGATCTTGAGATTGGTATCGAGATAGGAAGTCATCATTTTTGTTTAATGAGCCTCTCCTATGTTTAATCTCGTAGTCAAACACAGCCATTTGAGCAAGCCATCGTTGCTCACTGGCATCTAATTGTGACTTATTCGAATATGTCAGAACCTTATTATCTGTATATACGGTAACTTTGTTTCCACTTCTGAGACCATTTGTAGTAGGAGCCCTTCTTTTGTACGGGGTCCGTTGTTTTTAGGGTATGTTGTTATTTCCTCTCCTATTCTGAGTTTGGTGAGATGGTATGTTGTTATTTCCTCTCCTATTCTGAGTTTGGTGAGATGGTATGTTGTTATTTCCTCTCCTATTCTGAGTTTGGTGAGATGGTATGTTGTTATTTCCTCTCCTATTCTGAGTTTGGTGAGATGGTATGTTGTTATTTCCTCTCCTATTCTGAGTTTGGTGAGATGGTATGTTGTTATTTCCTCTCCTATTCTGAGTTTGGTGAGATGGTATGTTGTTATTTCCTCTCCTATTCTGAGTTTGGTGAGATGGTATGTTGTTATTTCCTCTCTATTCTGAGTTTGGTGAGATGGTATGTTGTTATTTCCTCTCTATTCTGAGTTTGGTGAGATGGTATGTTGTTATTTCCTCTCTATTCTGAGTTTGGTGAGATGGCATGTTGTTATTTCCTCTCCTATTCTGAGTTTGGTGAGATGGTATGTTGTTATTTCCTCTCCTATTCTGAGTTTGGTGAGATGGTATGTTGTTATTTCCTCTCCTATTCTGAGTTTGGTGAGATGGTATGTTGTTATTTCCTCTCCTATTCTGAGTTTGGTGAGATGGTATGTTGTTATTTCCTCTCCTATTCTGAGTTTGGTGAGATGGTATGTTGTTATTTCCTCTCTATTCTGAGTTTGGTGAGATGGTATGTTGTTATTTCCTCTCCTATTCTGAGTTTGGTGAGATGGTATGTTGTTATTTCCTCTCCTATTCTGAGTTTGGTGAGATGGTATGTTTCCGTGACATTCTTCCCTATTCCCTCCTTTATGGATGCCATACTATTTAGGTTAAATATATTAATGATGTTCCATATTGATGGTGATGGCTCCTCATTTACACATTGCATTCATACAACCACAATATATTAAACGACCAATGACTTCGTTTATACATGTTTATTTTGATGTTAGTTGTTTGGACAATCACAAACACGTCCATCTGTGTTGAATGTGTATATTCGTCTCCTTATGTTGTCACTACGTCGCTAAGCAGTACTAACATCTACGTCAACTAGTTTCACTACGTCAATGATCCGTTCTAGTGTTGCTACTGCTCATAGTGAGCAGATTTGGTGTGCATACACTACAGTCTCTACTTATCTCCCTTTTACAAGCCTATCTCTATCTAAACTACCTGTCTAGTCTGTTAGCTACTACCTTGGAGCTGAGGGCTACTACATGTTGAAATAGTTAAATAGTTGTTCTTTTTTCATCTAGTAATTCGATCTTAAAACCCAACAATACCACAGCCTATCAGGTGACTGCGCGTGCATTATCTTGGAAATCTATCATCAGTTACACCTGTTACGCCTAGCAGCGAAACAAAAAAAAAGCAGAGAAGGACAAAAGAAAAGAAAGAAGAATTATATGAAAATGTATAGCTATATCCATAGTGTCAAAGTGTGCGGTATCAACAATGTGTTCTTATTATAAGCAACATTTGTTGTCGTGTTTCTGAAAGGTGTGATATATATCGTTGATCTAACATATTAGGAGATTCATATTTCTGTATTTCTATGCACGTGTTTTAGTTTTACAAACAGCCTAGCTATATACCTCTGCGCCAGAAGAAGTTGCACATGTGTGTGTGTGTGTGTGTGTGTAATGGGGTGGGTGGTGGGGGGAAGCAGAATACTTATTTCGCATGCAGGTGTTTTTGTTTATTTCAATGCTCTACTATTGAGTTCTGGTCTACACGGTGTGTCCTGAGCTCAGGGTTGGAATCGGCTAGTCTCTCTTAGGAGGGGCGAAAGTAAAAATTAGTAGCCTGCTGATGACCCTCAGAACACAGGAGTCAACCCCACCTCCCAGAGTGTAGACCAGAAACTTTGACAGTGAGGCCAAAGGCTAATGGGGCAATGGCTCGCCTAGGAGTTGGACACCTAGCTTAGGTCAGTATTTTTAAAAAATGTCCTTGGGGTGTTAACCCGACAAAAAATCTCAATTGATGTCTGACCACCCAGATTTGTGATATTAGTGGATTTACCCTAAAATCCAAGATCAAGACACCCAGCTATGGACAATTAGCCCCACTGTCTTGTTGGAGCCTCGGGAGAGGCAAAGGCTAAGGGAGTAAACCCAAACAGAAAATCCGGAGCGGAGTCCCTAAGGCCGACAGGCATCAAGTGATGTCCAACCGGCTACTTCTACAACTGAACTGAAACCAGATGTCGTGCTTGCACTCCTCTGGATTCTATCAGCGAGGTCAAGAGGGGATAGTTGACGCTTGAGCAGCTCAGCTACTCCATAAAAATCTCACAGGCATGCGTCAGGGAGAGGTCACTTCGTGGTCGACTTTGCCGACAAAAACCAATACGGAAAAGACTATGTAGTTCAATTTCTTTCTGTTGTCTGCTTCTTCTCTTCCACCATTTACTTCTTTATAGTTACAGAAGTGTTAATAGGGAAAAGGGAAAGGGGCTGGGGCGGTGTAGTAATCGTTTGTGGTTTGTTCTAATGCACTTTGTAAGTTGTCAATCAATTTCTTAAGGCTGTTCGTGATGCCATCACTACATCTTTTGTTGCGTTTTCTTCCAATTGTTCTGTACTCTTTATATTTTTCAAGTGATACTCTCTGTGGTAGCCGATACCAGGACATTCTTGCCAGGTGTCCAAACCATTTAATCCTTTGTTCTCTTATGAATTGCATGTCTGGTTTCACATCCAGTATTCTTTTGATATCTTCTTTTCTAATTTTGTCCCTTATTGTCACACCTGTAACTCTTATAGGCCACTTCATCTCCGTGGTTATGATTTTCAGAGCATAATATACTGTTATTGGCCATGTTTGACGCCTATTTCTTTGCCATTACACTGTATAATAGAAACACGTTTTACAAAAAAGCAAATTACTGTATTTTACTGCTGATTGGATGCAATTAAGCTACTCGATTGCCAGTTGTGATGTCATACTTTGTTCCAGCACGTATGTTTAACAACACATGGTATGTCGTTTCAGTCTGCTGGATACTTATACTTGTAACAAGCATGCGACATATTACTCATAAATATCATTTCACCATGTTCATATGTTTGCAGTGCACATTTCATATCAAGAAAATCTCATGTGTTTTATTTTGTGGCTCAATCGACTACAGCTATAGCGCTTAGGCTCAATGATATCAAGCTGACGATGTTCTACGGAAATGGCAGTGTGGAAAAACACTATATCGGATTCCCCAACATTATAATACAAGAGTTTTCCATTGATTCAGGGACGCAGGTCAGTTGGATGGTTATTACACAATTACCCACTGTGGATGTGAGTGAACAGTATTTAACTATCTGCGAGGTAGAAGCATTTGGCGGTAAATATATATGTATGTACTTTCACATGTCAATCATTACATGCATACATACGACTTAATGATTTATTGATAGGACAATCATCATTGAACTTCGATGAGCAACAATGTGTGCTCCGATCTCTTTCTTTCAGAGGAAGATCTCAGGTGTACTGCACGAACTCCGTCTCACAGGCGAGGGTCCACGATGTAATTTTGAAGACGGTGAAGATATTTTAGTCGGAATTGTATTTTTAATCATTTTTCTAATGAATTTTGCCTGACAGCGGCTTTCCAAATTGCTCTATTCGACTACGATTGCTCTATTCGACTACGATTCTGCTCTTGTATTCGACTACGAACTACCAAGGGTTCTTTTACGTACTCATATTGAACACAGTATCTCCGTTTTATCGCTCGTTTCTGATTGGGCTAGGAACTCGATCTTACCTACACTGAGATCAGTGATTTCTGTACAAATATCCAGATGGCTCGAAAGAGGGATCAACCTGGTACCTTTAGCACGAGAGACGAGCACCTGGCCGCTTCGCAACAGAAGTCTTGAATACACGAATGCACTCATATATTATACATAACGACTCGGTTAATTGCCTAAATTAACCCTTGATTACTCGATTAAATACATATATCTACTATTACCTATTCAATTGAATACATATGTCAACTATTACCTACTCGAGCAAATACATGTGTCAACTATTACCTACTCGATTAAATACATGTCAACTATTACCTACTCGATAAATACTAGATAATATTACCTACTCGATTAAATACATATAACTATACCTACTCGATTAAATAATTAACTATTACCTACTCGATTAAATAAATAAATAACTATTACCTACTCGATTAAATACATATATTAACTATTACCTACTCGATTAAATAGTAATAATCTTTATCTTCTCTTTAAAATAAAATATTAAAAAAATTGAAATATAAAAAAAAGCAATTCATGTAAATAACTTTAATTAACTATTACCTATCGAATTAAGACAATAACAAAACGTAAAATAATATAGTAGCTATAGCATGCAATCGAATTATATTTATTTAAGGGGTGTGGCTCTCTAAAAAATTTAGTTTTAGTCAAAAGCATCGGTTTTCAAAGTGTTTAGTTTATATAAAAAGATTACAGACAAATTTGCTAGTCTATCGATTACAGATACAATTATGTTCTTTTATTTGAGTATTAGCACTGTGAAATGTTCAATTCCATACATGTTTTCTTTCAAATTCCAAGTTTAAAATTGGGTTTTCTCAAAATCATTTTTTTCCATTTGTTTTGTGGTCGGAAATCCCTGAGTTTTAACTAATACTAAAGTTAAAACACAAATTTGAGGAGAATATCCCTCATATCATTTTGTGGCTACTGATGCATTTCAAATTACATTTTTCTAAATATGTGTGATTTTAAAATTAATTGTCAATGTGAAATGATGACACATTTTGGGCATTTTATTTTGGCATGCATAAGTTTAAAAATAAAAATAAATTTTATTTCTTGAGATTTTACAAAAAATAAATGCATCAGGAGCTGTAAATATGCTTACTGATTATGATTTACCCCTTTATTTCTCAATATATTTGTTGGTTGGTTTTGTAAATTTTAGGATTCTAATAACATGTATTATTTTTTCGGAGTCATCATCATCAAATAGCTTGTCCTGAGCAAAAGTTTGCCACCCCAACAGTCCTCCGTAATTTATCTATCTCATAAGCCAGATGTCCTGCCTCTGCAGCTGTTATGTTCAAACTATCAGTTACATCCTGAATCCATCTTCTCCGTGGTCTTCCTCTTCTTCTTTTGTCGGTATGCCTCCTTCCCTGATGGTCTTCTCCAGCCTATCGTGTCTTTTTATATGTACAAAATATCTCAATTTTCTCTTTCTTATTTGTAGCATCAGACAGTTTTCTTTGATTTTGAGTTATTTCTGGATAGATCTATTTGTTCTCTTCTCTGTCCAATATATACGAAGGACTCTTCTGTAACACTTATATTCAAAAGCACATATATGTTTTTCCACTGTATTATTAAATGTCCATGCTTCACACCCATACGTTGCCACTGGGAATATGCATGCTCTTAGTATTCTGATCTGTGTTTAAATTTTTCGTAGTAAACCCCTTAATTATAAATATCACGTACATAAAACAAGTGCAGTCATTTCGTTACGTATCAGCTAGTTTTCTTTTCAACTAAAGCTATATATCGTATTATTAATCTGAAGAAAGCCTTATCATGATGTCATATTTCCATCTTTATTTAGAAGATAACACTCTACATTATATATCGAATGCCCTATATTGAAAGGAGGATATTAACTAAGAAACACTTTGCGTCAATGTGCTTTTGTTCTTATATACATTGGTTATTATATATATATATATATATATATATATAATATATATAATATATATATATATATATATATATAAATATGTATATGAATATATAAATATTTGTACAAAATTTTAACGTAGTTCTTTAAATAGTATAAATATTAGCGTCATTGTCATAATAGTAGTACACCAACATTAGACAATACATTACCAAACAATTATCAATTGTACCATGCTTACTACTTGCTTTATTGTGCACACTTTGTTCTTCCACTGTAAATATGAATAACCCTAGATAGTTAGTTAAGCCCACCGTGTGGACAATATTATTGAAGAGATACTACTGGTAAGCACACACACACAATATTAAACCCTTCAGTGTAACTTCTGAAATCGAATTACGACTCGTCTGTACGGATAGAAACACTAATGATAATCTGTCAGAGGCACTAATTTTACACCTGAATTCATGCATAGCGAGCAAAAATAAAACTTTCACTTTCCAGTTATTTGGTTTTTGTTTACTATTTCTATTGCAATGCATACTAAATAAGTCAGTATATTGGATGTGCGTCATCTTATGAAACATGTACTGAACCACTATATCGGCTCCGAATGATGAATGGATTCATATTCTATTTGTGTTTGATCAACGATGGTAGATAACAATCTGAAGCAGATAGTACTGGAACATACAAGTAATTAGTGATTTGGGAGGGGGGGGTGCTTTAGAACAACATAGTGATTGCATACGTCATGTTTGTATTTGTTCCCCTGAATAAGATAGATCACTTTGACGTTATTATTGGTTATTGGTTACTAAACTGACGTCATTGCACTCCGGGCAGACCCATAGGTGCTCAGTCTCCCCAACAGATATCAAAGAGTATGCATACTGATGGTTCCTGTGGCTCGCTGATTAAACACACCTCTCACTCTGCCTCTCAGGCATCCAGTTCGACTTGAACAACGGGTAACTCCAAACTGCTTAAATCGCTTGATCGATTCAACATCGATTTTAGTGTCCTCATCCAATAGAGAGTCGAAGAGATCGAAGAATATCCCCTGTATCCATCTTCAACTCCCCAACAATCGATGCTGTTGATGCAAGCATGTCCGCTCTCTCATTACCGTAAACACCCGCATGCCCAGGACAGTATATCCACGTAATCCAACGGAGGTTAGAAACTGATGTAGACGACATCCACTCATACCGAAACCTACGATAATACGTTGTAGTTTGAGTAAACAGACAGTCATGTTAATGATATCAACTTGTTATTGTCAATGTTTAACGGAAGACTCTTTTGTAACACTTATATTGACAAGAACACATGTTGTTCCACTGTCTTGTTATATGTCCAATATTTCACAGATGAAAGATACAATTCAATCAACCAGATTGGGGTCGGAAATTGACATTGATTTCATGTCAGTGCTGAGCTACTTGATTTCATATTTGATGCGTACACTACTGAGTATTGTGACATGCTGATTTATCGTGGAATAAATGTGAAGTCATATTTGATGGCTACACTTTCATTGTCAGTGCTGAGCTACTTGATTTCATATTTGATGGCTACACTACTGAGTATCGTGACATGCTGATTTATCATGGAATAACCACTATGATATTTAGCCAATAGTTCAAGCATTACATTGAGCGTAGACTTGTGAATCTGTTTCATCAACAGTTTATGTCCGTTGTAGATTACCGACCTGTCCTTGTCAGGATATCACTATCACAATGTAAACGAATCGAACATATTAAGAAAAAGCAAATGTACCCATCCTTTGCACGGAAATGTTTTAGCTTAAATCTAGCTCAACACTTCTAAGGTTATATTTGTTATGCTTTTCCGCTGATCTTCAAAATCGTTCCTGTTTAGTTTCCTCCTCACTCGCCTTTACACCCTTACTGTGAACTGAAAACTGGTCTCCTTCAGGAGCGCCGCGCTCTAATCCATTTGGCCATCGGCCAGACATGTTGAAATTCCAACAACTTGTGACTGGCAAGTTAAAACTTGGACACTCTTTTTCTGTGTTTTAGTTTCATGACTATTTCCTTAAGTTAGTATTTAGAAATAGAAAGGAACCAAAAGTATGTTTTGTGTAATGTGTTTATCTTATCAACGTTACGTTCTTGCCAAATTTCAAGACCGTAGGATGTCCAGATTTCTTCAATTAAATAAGCAAACATACACACACTATCATTAAAGTTATATATATATATATATGATATATAGATGAAGGCATGCGCATGGTTCTTGGATGTACTAAAAATACTATCACTGTAAAGATGAGGTACATCCTTGGCTTTTTTGTCACTGCGCTCCAGTTATGCAAACTCCAAATCAAAACATGTATGCTTGTTACAGCTGATCAGTCATCCACTGCGAATTAATTATACTGATGTTAAAGGGAATGAACATCAAACGTGACATGTGATGGATGGCCTAAGCTGTGAGAAACATTAGTTAGGTGACCACAGTTGTGATTCTATCGAGTGTGGAAGTGTAAATGTCAATTAAATAATATCATTGGAAACTTCCGCAATGTTATCATTATCTTTTAATGGGAATATAGATATTGAGGCAACATGAAGGCTAAACTAGAAAGTAACAACTGATAGCAGATAATGCATTTGATGATGATGTTTATCCCAGAAGTCAGGCGGGGGTTTCTAGGATAATACGCATGATATGGTTATTGCAGAACAAAGCGGAACATACAAAACAACTACATTCAGTATTATAATAGAGCTAGGGGCCGGTGCTGATGCCCACCAGTGGCTCTCTGTGACTCAGTTTACTGGGCCTTTTGTGGTATCTGACTCTCGTTCGATTCTCCAGAAGATCCAAAATGGCAGGTTGCGGTATGAGTAGATGTCGTCTAGAGAGGTTTTTAACGTACAGTGAGTCTCGTGAATCTACTTTCCAGAGCGTGCTGGTGTTGCTGAAATTAGACATCGTACAGACTTGCAGACAACAAAGGTTGTCAAAGATTATATTATGGATAAACGAGATGCTTTTTGTTTTCTTAGCCACCTCTTGTTGGATGAGGACAATACAATGAATGTTGAATGTTTGGATGAGGACAATACAACGAATGTTGAATGTATTTTATGAGTGTTTTAATTATAGTATGTACAAGTAGAGATGGATGTTTAAGGGGCAGATAGATTTGTGTATTTAACTAACGATGCACATGAAGCATAGTGTCTTTAACTAACGATGCACATGAAGCATCACTATGCATACACATTGCCATATCTTTGAGTTGAATACGCAGAAATTGGTCTGCCTGGAGTAATGTCACTTCAGTTCGGTAAAAAAAAGAATCGATATCAATTGCTACATGATTTGCACAATTTTTGAGCAAATCGCATAATGCCACGTGAAATCGTGCCTTCTATTTCTCTAGATCTAATTTTACTAAATTTATATAAGTGATTTTCCTTGAAAGGAAATGTTTACAACATAAATGCGCACACTGTTAACGAACTTAAGAGATACATCATAACTAATATTCACCTATTATTACAAGACACATTACAGAAGGTCTTTCACAAAACGAATAAATTTTCCAGACATGCGTGTGGATATTTCTAACATTTATTGTAAATAAATTGTTCTTTATAATTCCAACTTTCCCAAATATATAATAAATCAACGAAGTTATTGTTTTTTAAAAATGGCATAACTTCCATTCTGTTTAATTTGTTTTGTTTTTTTAAATTTTATTTTAGCTCTAAAATTAAAATTGCAAGGCAATTTAATAAGAAATACGTTAAATAATGTCTGCGTAGCCTAGTTACACACTGTTTATGTCATTCGTAAATTAATGTTACATTGTATAATGTCATTCGTAACCTACTTTTACAATGTATAATGTCATTGGTAACCTACTTTTACAAATAATGTCATTCGGAACCTACTTTTACAATGTAATGTCATTCGTAAGCTAATTTTACAATGTAATGTCATTCGTAACCTACTTTTACAATGTAATGTCATTCGTAACCTACTTTTACAATGTAATGTCATTCGTAACCTACTTTTACAATGTAATGTCATTCGTAACCTACTTTTACAATAGAATGCCATTAGTAACCTAATTTTACAATATAATGGCATTAGTAACCTAATTTTACAATATAATGGCATTAGTAACCTAATTTTAACAATGAAGAATACAACACAACATACATTTTAAATAACTATAAAGGGCAACCTATTTTAGGGCCAAAATTAATATTAGAAAGTAGAGAATCTACTTTGAAGAGCTACTTACTTGTAATAGAACGTATGAGAGAATAAATTGATATAATACAGAGGAAGAAATAGAGAAATTAGAACAATAGTACTATTAGCAGAAGTAGAAATGTAATAAAGATGTCACCAAAACACAAAGCAACAGGCACACATGATTTACCTGCAGAAGCCATCAAAGCAGTTGCAGAGACAAGTGCACAATGGGTTAGACGAATCTTCCAAGTTGCATGGGAGAACCAAGAAACACCAGAAGATTGGCAAACAGTAATAATCAAACCAATTTGAGAAAAAAGACAGCAAGAAGGAATGTAATAAATATATCTCACTACTCAGTCACATAGGAAAAATGTACCCTACCACACGGGGAAGAATGGATCCCAACAGATGGTAGCATGACCAACTATCTCAACGTTATCATTACTCTTGGAAGAGAATGTAGAGATTGGGGCAACATGAAGCATGATCTCGCAGTTAAGCAGCTGATATAATATAATGAAAGGGATCATGATGTTGTTGTATATATCGAAGGGTCGTTTCATCGTGGTGAGAAGTCCGGCTGGGGTTTTTCGGCTAATGCGCATGTTAGGGTTGTTGCAGAGCGAAGTGGGGCATACATGACAATTACTTCTAGAATGAGGATGAAGGTTGATACCGTTACTGCTGCTCTCCATTGGCTCTCTGGGACTTCATTTACTGGGGCTGTTAATGTATCTGACTCTCAGTCGATGCATCACATGATCCAGAAGGGCAGGTTTCGGTATAAGTGGATGTCGTCTATAGAAGTTTCTAATCTCCAGAGGCTTAGGTGGATATACTGCTTAGGGTATGCGAGTGTTTACGGTAATGAGAGAGTGGTTAGGCTTGCATCAACAGCATCGATTGTTGGAGAGTTGAAGATGGATAAGTGGGATGTTGGTCGGTCGCTTTGCGACTGCCTGCTGGATGAGGACACTAAAATGCATGTGGAATCGATCAAGCGATTTCGACAGTTTGGAGTTAACCGTTGTGCAGGATGCCTGAAAGGCAGACTGAGAGGTGTGTTTAATCAGCGAGCTACGAGAACCATCAGTATGCATACTCTTCGATATCTCTTGGGGAGACTGAGTACCTATGGGTCTGCCCGGAGTACAATTACGTCAATTTAGTAACCAATAATCAATAACCAATAGGAAAAATATATGCTTAGATAATTGAAAGAAGACTGAGACCAGCAATTGAAGAACAACTCTCAGAAGCACAGATGGGATTCAGACGAAATACTCGTAGAAGCTGTACCTATGCAATATTCACATTAAGGACAGACGGCACCCCTAAACAGAAATATTGATCATTGAGGTTGCGTTTATGATTCTAAATGATCAACTTGATGTAAAAACTCGGGAACAATTTTTTTAAAAATCCAAGCCTGTATATTCTATGAAAAAAATTTAATATAGAGGGGTTTTTAAGGGAAAAATGCCCAAAAAGTGACCTTGCAAAATACAGGATGATGTATGTTCTATTCAGGTTAGCACTATAGAACTTTCAGATGTTATTGTAAATCGGCATATCTTGAACTGGTAGCAAAATATTTATAAAGTATAATAAAATGATTTTTTTCTGAATTTTTTAATGCAAATCCAGATTTTTGACTAAACAAATATGGGGTAGGAGATATTCTTTTGCACGAGACACAAAAACTGTTTAATGAATTCTTATTGAAGTGGTAGGGGATGATCAAATATGCATAAGAACGAAGTATGCAAATTTATACAGCAATCCTTTGAGTAGTTTTTGAAAAAACGTGTATTTAGTGACATACATTTATGGAAAATAACAATTTTGAGAAAAAGCCAAAAACTAACATATTTTCAATTATTGACCAAATTAATTTACTTTAAGATCCCCAGGAGCATACAAACTTTCCTCAGCCCATGCTTTAGATGCTAATGCTAATTGTTTTACATCTTTCTATCTTTGTGTGCCTAAATTCTGTATTAGCAAGGAAGATATGTGGTTTTTATAGATGACAGCAAAATACTGAAAATGTTTTCCAAAGGAAAAGTTAAACTAAAACAAAAGTTTCATATCGGCACAATTTCATATTATTAACTACAATATTGGCATCATTGACAGTTATTTTTAAGCTCCTCCTCAAAGTAAATGAGATCTTAGGATACCAAGTCCATATAAGATTATGGAAAGATTCATTAGCATTGTGAGAACCACCATGAATATATTTTGTCAACGAAGTCGCAAGATAGCTTGACAAATACTTGCATTATGTTGCCAACAATAAAATTAGGCAGTGTGTTTTTAATCAACTACAACTTTATCTTTAGGGCACAGGCTACTTAGCCTAACGCAGTTCTCATGGTTATCTTTGTGATGTTTAAATATGGCTCAACTACTATTTATCCAACCAATGGGCTCTAGTTTCCCAGAATTTTTCATACAAGCTCATCATAATCACGCTGCATAAGTTTAATGATGCTATTAGTTAATCTATCTGCACTACCATATTACTATAAACAATTTGCTACCATCTGTTGAAGCAAAGTTATGATATTTCCTATATAATTAGCTAAAAAACATATACATGCCTAGTTAAAAAATGTAATTAAAATACAAAACTACATTTTTTTAAACTAAAGATAGATTCTTGTTCGAAATTGGACGTATTACCTAAAATATAAAAAAACTCAAATTTCATTTTTTAAGAAAAATCGTTAAATATAGGGGTGCGGTCTGTCCTTAAGACAACTGACGGAAAGCGCAATAGAACATAAAAAGACATGTAGTGTGGCGTTCATAGACCAGGAAAAGGCATTCAACAGAGTCGATAGAAACAAACTATGGGATTGTCTAAGAAAATATGGAACCAGCAAACATCTCATCAAGGTCTGCAAGAGTTTATACATTTCAAATAAAAGTTGCATAAGAACGAAAGCCGGAACATCAAAAACATTCACAGTAAGCTCAAGAGTTAGACAGGAAGTGCTCTCCACAACTAACTCTATAATGGACTCGGCAAAGGCAGCCATATTGCCATATGACGTCATAGGCTGAGTTGGTGTATTCTCACAGACTAACTATTGTCTGTTACTATTAGAAACGCTGATCTAGACAATACGTCTTGCAGATGTTAGAAACATGTTGTTGGATGCTTGTGTGCATTACAGAAGATGTTTTCTGATGAGTAGCTATAGTTGTTGCTCTCACATACTATTTTAGTTTAATCTTATATAGAATACTTAGAGTAATTTATGCTTACTAATGTACTGACGTCAGCCTATGGTAGTCTCTCATCAGTAATCCATGAATAATTGTGTCACACGTTTACACAACCCCACATCTTGATTAGCACATAAACTAACATAAGGTTATGGTAGTCTCTTATCAGTAATTCATGAATAACTAAGTCATAAGTTTCCACATCACCACAGCTTCATTAGCATATAAACTAAACAGTATTACACAAATATATTTATCTACTACTGAATGTTGCTTCTTTCCTTCTTGTGAAGAAGCAGCTTGCAGAACATTGCATTGATGATTCCTGATATTTATATAATCGTTGAAGAAAGTGTTGGAACCGCAGATAATAAAATATATCTTTTCTTAGCTCTGCAGACACATACAGTACCGTCTAATGAAAATTTCATGTAACTGGTAGTTACAATTTGTATGACAATCTCCATCTGGTTGTCGTGGCCAAGAAGTTATCTTCATATCCAGATGATATGAGGATTGATCAGGTTCAATTTAGTATGTCATAAATGCAAAACAGTGAGTGTTATTGCTATACTATTTTCTATTATCTGGAGTTCTGACCAGCTGCAACTGTTCAGCGAGGAATTGGAGTGTTTTCTTCTGGCACAAAACTAGTGTTTGTTCTGGTGGGTGATAAACTTATTGCTTCAACCAGATTATCATGTACCATTGTCATGTAATAGTCAACAGTTGGTGCTCTTCTAAATCGTTGCATGATTTGCATCGACAAGAGGTTCTCAACATTAGATCATCGCTAAATGTGTCCACTACTTGAAAGCCAATTAAAGGAAGTCTTATCTATGGAAACTTTCTTTAGGTGAACACTAAAAGACATGTCCTGACCTATTGTAATACTGAGTCATATAGCTGGTGCTTTCATGGTTTCAACAATTACAGTATACAAACAGAACATGTTCATTATCTTCATTTCAGTACACAACACTATCTCGGCAACTTTTTTTTTTCTTATGTTTATTAAAGAAGATAATTGTTAAATTATACATATATAATTAAAATCGTAATTTGATCTACATTTTGGTGCATATCACTTACTAGCTAGGAATCGTTATTTTGTTGTTGTTTAAAACAGTTAGGTTTACTAAAGAAGATAATTGTTAAGTTAACTTAAAGGCGGGAAACCCACCAAGAA
The DNA here is from genome assembly GCA_020796225.1 of Arion vulgaris. Classification (NCBI taxonomy): domain Eukaryota; kingdom Metazoa; phylum Mollusca; class Gastropoda; order Stylommatophora; family Arionidae; genus Arion; species Arion vulgaris. Next base: position 10,094,355 of record CM036764.1, on the reverse strand, counting down.
ATAGGGTTGTATTTTTTAACAATTCACAGAAAAAAAACTACCAAACATATTGTCATATAATTTGGCCACCTGTTGTAAAAGGCATCGTTTTCGATGATAAACAACGTTTAGTGTATGTACTCTAATTAGTTATTTAAAAAATAAATAATTTTCTTGAAAATATATTGTAAACCCCCCCTACATCGGGGAGAGGATTTCATAAACATAAGAAGTGCAAAGAATGCCAAACTTGCATATAATGTACATATCAGCCATAGCTATAGCATGAACCTCCAAAAAATGTCTAACTCAATTGGTTTTGTAGATATGGTTTTTGCAATGTAACCCTTCCAAATTAAAAATAAATTTTATATTAGAAAAGCAATATCTCTGCTTAAATACAGTTTAGACAAAACGTAGAGGTTCACGCTATGAATATGGGTGATTGTACATCATATGCCAGTTTGGCGTTCTTTGCACTTCTTATATTTGTGAAATCCTCTCTCCGATGCAGATTGGGTTTTTACAAAATATTTTTAAGAAAATTAATTATTTTTTCAATAACTAACTACAGTGCATACACTACATATTGTTTATCATCGAAAATAATGTCTTTAGCAACTGCTGGCCAATTTGTATGACAACATGTTTGTTAGTTTTTTTTTTCTGTGAATTTAAAAAATCAACCCTTGTTCTGGTGGGTCTCCTGATTATACATATATAATTATAATCGTAATTTGTTCTATATTTTGGTACACATCCCTTACTAGGCATCGTTATTTTCTTGTTATGTTTTCTAAAGAAGTCCGTTTGAGTCCGCATGTTTACTAGATACATTTAAATACCTCGCCTTACACGCCATCTTGAAAAATCGTGCGAAGTGGCAATTATTTACGAAGGCCGCCGCTCTCCACATTGCTGTTTATAACATAGATGGACGACATATGTAGAGAAGCAGGAATAGAGGAAGAAAATAATATTTCAGAACTTTTGTTTGAGATGACCAAATACTGATTGCAGAAAACGAAGGATCTCTTCAGAACCATTTGTGCTTAGTTAACATCAAGGGTGAGGGGTACAACACGAAAATGGATATACGAAAGACATAGACATTGACAATAAGTAGACAACCAGAAAACTTTACAATAAAACTCCAAAACATAGAAATAAAACAAACAATTGAGGCCAAATACTTGGAAGCAATTTTCACAGCAGAAGGAAGTATCGATAGTGAAATCAGCAATCCTCCTCTTCGATCGTTCTAGGTCTGTTTTAATCATTCTCATTGTGATATATAAACAGCCAAACATCAGAACGTGATGTACGTGCACCAGCCTTCAGCACCTATTTGAGCTCAGGTGCTTATCCTTCGGTGGGGTGTTCGTTTTCAGCCAGCTTTTGATTTACTAGGGTGAGCTTTCCTAGGGTTTGATCAGCTTTGCCGTATTTTTGGGCTTTGTGATCTACGCCGGGATAGTGAGTTACGCTATTTATGCCCGTTCTGACTGATAAATATTTCTCGGGGCTTGTAAGCTTATCCTCGTACGGCGTCTTACTCGTATAAAACACCGTGTAAAGTATCGGCCTTCGCCAATGTTTAGACCCGAACTTCCTGTCTGATCCGTACATTGTCGGCCTTGCTTTACCGTACATTTTTGAGTTTGATCCGGAGAAGGAACATTCTCAGCCTTTTCTAGACGCGCATTGGTACGTGGCAATTTGCAATTAACCTCGAAACACTGGCATGGGGCCGAGTACAAATAATGTAGAGGGTCGTTTCAGTCGGCACTATCAGCGTAACTGAGGATTTTGCGCTCGCCGCCATCACCCGCCCCAGTTATTCCGGGGATGTTAGTTACGACTGCAATCGAACCTTGCCCGGTTGCCCCAAGGCTGGCAGTTCCGTTAGGCATCACCAACCTCAGTTCTTCCGGGGATGTTAATTTTTAATCGCACAGTACCTTGCACGGTTTTCCCAGGGCGGGTAGTTTCGTTATGCACTAAACGCAACTTGTTTTTTGCGCTCGGAAACCTTGCCCAGTACATGTATATGCACCAGGTTACCGATGCGGGGTCAGTTGCAATCTTCTCTCGCACCAACACGAGGGTAGACTTTTATTCGTTACGGTCCTGTCTTTTTTATTCTTGCCGACGGGCTGGCAATGTTTGCCCCTCCTCAGGGCTTCGAGCTTCGCCCTACGTGGGCATACTTTTGGTCACTGGATGCACCTCTCATCCATGTCTGAGACGTTTCGATTGCTGTTTCTTTGCGTTCAGGGACTTGGGCAGTATCTTGTTGGACATCGGTCAGGAAATTTGTGCATTTTGTTTGTATGTATCTTTATTGTATTTCCGTAATTGCACTGCTACCACTACTAGTAGTTTTCTCTCCCCGATCCCTGCCCCTCTTAGCCAGACCGGAACCAGAATCTGTTTCCAGGGTCACCGCGTGGAGGTTGGGGGCAGGGTCTTGGTTTGCCGCCCCTCGCTAACCCATGCTCATGTTACCATCATGACCTCATGAGCCTTTGACCCCCAATCAGCAATCATTGCACAAAGGCAAACCGGGTACTAGGATAGTTAACGAGACTATTTCACATACAGAACATAAACTACAAAACTGAAGAAATTTCTAGAACACTTTATCAACACTATGTTACCAGTGTCAAACATGCATAACGTAATGAGCGAAAATCAAGACAAATGTCTGAAGAGCTAGTGACAATAGACACAATTAGAAATGAAATCAGAAGACTGATGACACAGTTATTTCTTTTTAGATATTACCTCGTTCATTAAAGAACATATTAAATCTCGCGCCTTTCTATGTAATTCAAGAACAACAATTAAATCTTGTTACCTATAATTCATAAGAACAACAGATAAGTCGATGTCGTTCTCATGTAATCAGCAAAAGCAACAACGAATTAAATGTTCTCGAGCCGGTTCACAATATAGAACATTTGAAATGAAGCAACATATAAACGACGGATCGTTCACCATTATGTATTCATAAAAGAACAACGATTAAATGTTATCGATGCCGTTTCTACCTTATGTAATTCATAAAGAACAACAGATTAAATGATTATCGATGCCTGATACCTTATGCATCAAGAAGCAACATTTAAATTGAACGCCTCGTTCTACTATGAATTCATAAAGAACAAAGTTAAAGATTTGGACACCTGACAAAATACCGTCGCTACAACCACAGAAAGTAAATGGTAGCAAGGAAGACTGCAGAAGGTGGCGACATCAAAACCAGCTTTAAAAAATAAATATCAGCTTACAAAGTGCCTTAAAACAAGCACACAAGATCACTACGTTCCCCCTCCCCACACTTCTATAAAAAGTAAATGGTGGAAGAGAAGAACTTAAAATTAGAAAGTATAACACACCTGTCAACTTGTTGTTTATCGTATTGATAACTCTCTTATTATCTCTTATTAATATACTATCTGAACGCGTCTCAGTGTGTGATCATAACATGTTACTTTCTTTACATTGCCAACACGTTTTACAATTGTTATTCTTCTATTGCAACATTCCTTTTTGTTCTATACCTCAAAAATTTGCATTGACGAATTATTGCAACACTATTGTTTGACATTTTGCCAGACTTCGATTGCCCACATAACACTTACGGACTATTCTGTAATAATAACTGTACGTGCAAAAGAACCGAAGTATGTCATAGCAATACTGGGAAATGTGCTTCAGGATGTGATCTAGGCTTTTATGGATCCTCCTGTTCGTCTCATTGCAGTAATCACTGTTTAGAATGTGACTATCTATCTGGGCAGTGCTTATCGTGTGTTCCTGGTTATATTGGTGATAACTGCAGTACAGGTAACATGGTGTGTTCATTTGCTATACATTACTACTAACTTTGACATGTTTTAGTTTTGTCAAATATCGGTAAGATGAAGGGGTGGGGGGTAGTGATGTTGCTGTGAGGTTTAATTAAACCTCTCCCACCCAGTTTTAAAAAAAATGTAATTCGTTCGCGTCATGGAGAGATCGGAATATTTTTTTCATGCAATTCCTGAACGTAACATTTTCACCAATAGAAAAAAAAAACGCTTGTGGTCATTTTTGTGTCTTCCACACTGCCATCTATGAATATAAATTGCATCAAATTAATACATTTATGAGACTTTCGTTCAGATTACGATGTATAAATAGTTAGCTTTTCTGCAGATTAAACACAGGCAATTTAATCAGGATGAGTGGATGTACATTTCTCACTCTTACATGATACAATACTTGACTCAGCAGTTGGCTAATGTTCATAAACAATCTTGACGCAACCTACCGCAGTTAGTACGGAATAAGTTAATGCAGATAAGATCAACTTTCTAATCATATTCAAGACTAATGTGAAACTTAAGTATCATTTTCATATTGAGGACGTACGAAAATAAAATATTTACAATTGAAAAGCCGCTGTACGTTTCAAAATTCATTCAAAGGTTAGAAAAAAAATACTTCCTTTCATACATTGGCCGCACCTTCAAAAATTACAAAATAACTATAAACAGTGCTACTGACTCTTTCTAAGTGAGATTATTCTGTGCATTAATAATATCAACACACATGATTGTTCCTCAAAGTGCAACGAATATGGCCATATCAATAAATCAATCACTGTTCATTAAGTTAAACTATCTAATGTTATTTAACGGTAATTATTTGATTGTTTCGACATGTGTAGGTTATATAGTCTGATTGTCTGTAGAGAATAGTATGTCCAATGTTTCTTTATAGTAGCTGTTAAAGTTAATTGCATATCCTTTACATGACTTTGCGAATCAACCCCAGCTTGTTAACGCTGTTTGCGATTTTTCTAGGCATTCTGACGTTCAGTAGTTTGCCATTGATTTCTAAACGAATGGTGTCATCGTTCTTTTGTAAAAATGCACGCGAAACAAATTTGCAGCCAAACTGTCCGCAGCGTGATTCGAACTCAGAACGTCGGAATTAATAGACCGCGTCATTATCCCCTAAGCCACAGACGCCACCAGAGTAGTTATTACTGCCATTAAATGTATGCGCCAAAAATGTACAGCATTATGGTTGCATTGAAAATCAATCAGAAGAAAACATAAATAATCACTGAACATCGCAAGCCAGCGAAAGTAAATCTGGAAAATAACATCCCTTCAAATACAACTGATTTTACTTTTCTTGAAAGTCTTTATCAAATCGTATCAGGCATTATATGTGCATTTACTGTGCAATGTATATTATCAGTACTGTGCTTTTTAAAATCTACATATCCATCTAATAACAAGGAAATTATTCGTTTGTTGAATCGGGTTACGAAGAAACAATACAACTTGTATCATTATGTTATGCTCGGAAACGAAAATATTGACATAGACAATGATCACTACGACCAATTAAATAATCAAATTAACGAATTACTTTTTGCAGACGACCAAAGTCTAATCTATGAAAACAAAGATCAACTATAACAACACATGAATTCACTGCTAAAAGCATGAAAGAAACATGAAAATAAACAAACAAAGACCGAGACTATGAAAATAAGCAGAACACCAAGCCAGACAAACATACATATAGACAACACCAGAGTAAAGCAAGTTTCTAAATTCAAATATTTAGGCAGCATTTTCACACAACACGGAAAACTCGATAGAGAAATAGAGGCACGGTGTCAAAAAGCAAACGCAGTGACCTACCAGCTGGCACCATTACTACAATATCCAAAGTTCAAGATGGAAGTGAAAAGACAGATGATAACAAGTATTTTCTTATCAGCACGTTGTTACCAGTGCCAAACTTGGTCTCTTACAGCAACACACCACAGAAAGCTAAACACGTGTGAAATGAAATGCTTGAGAAAGGCAGTGGGAGTCACCAGGAAAGACAGACTACGAAATGAGAATATCAGAAGCAGACTGGGCATAGCTTCATGCACCGAATACATCGAAAGACAACAAATGCAGTGGTTTGGGTATTTAATGAGAATGAAATACAACCAATCACCAATACCAGCATGCAATAAAAAGATATCGGGTACTAGAGCTAATGGAAGACCAAGAAAAAGATGTATAGACAATATCAAGACCACACTACATAAACACGGATATAACACAACAAGGACAACTCATCTAGCCCTAGAACGCAAATTAAAGCTCTCATCCCTACGCTTAACGGCAAGAGTGGAGAGCCAACTACATCTTCCACCTGGGAATAGACAATCATGTTAGCGGTTACAATAGATGACAGTTACACATAGATCGCACAATTGCAGAAACATTTAGTTTCATAAACCATTTGCATACAAGTATTCGATCATCACAAGATAATGAACAGAATAATCTACCATTTTGTGACTGCACCCTAAAAAAAAATATAGAAGTTAAATATTGAAAACAAATTACATAGTATGTTCTTACTGTAACTTTATTCGCCACATAGCGCATGCAAGCACTATCTCCGTACCGCTACATACTGATCAACCCCTTCAATCTGTTATGTGACATTGAGTCAGCAATTTCTCACCACATTCCGTAAAGTTTGTTTAAGGGTTTCCTTATGATATCTTTTCTTTCTTCAACTCCCCCTCAACATACACACACTTAGTGTAATCAATGATTTGGGGTTAGTTGATCATAACAGAATATATGCAACGTATCTTCATCTTCTCTTCCTTATAACAGTTGTATAATATGGCTTCAATTTATTAAGACGACAACGTAGTTTCGTAAGAAAATGTGCAGCACAATTGGTCTAACCAAAGAATACATAGATTGCCCAACATCATTTTCTAATAGTAAGGGTAAAAATAACCATTAGTAATATGTTTACATGATCGGTCTGGCATCTTTCAATTGAAATATTTCATTTCTTATAATGATTACAGAATGCACCAACGGTACGTACGGATCGAACTGTAATAACAGCTGCTCTCACGGCTGCAACATCACATGTGACCACGTAGATGGACACTGCCAATGCTATACAGGTTTTGCAGGACCCTTCTGTGAAGGTTTACAACACATTGATATGTCTTTATTTGAAATACATTGTATTTTAAAAATGTCTATATCTTAAATTGTGATATGACAAACATGATTTAATGACGATGCAAACAAAAACATTGAATTAGTTAATTATATCAGATAAGAGATACAACCATAACCCATGATACCATTATCAATGCCAACAGTGATATTATTACTCTATGATACGTTATATTAATTTCATAACAAAGGGTGATTATTTGGGGTATATTTCTCTAAATGGTTAAGACTTTGCTTTCCGTTCCGTAGGACGTGGAGTTGGACGTTCCGTAGGACGTGGAGTTGGACGTTCCGTAGGACGTGGAGTTGGACGTTCCGTAGGACGTGGAGTTGGACGTTCCGTAGGACGTGGATTTGGGAAAGTTCCGAGGACTGGAGTTGACGTTCGGGTGACTGGAGTTGGACGTTCCGTAGGACTGGTTGACGTTCCGTGGGACGTGGATGGACGTTCGTAGACTGGGTTGGACGTTCCGTGGAGTGAGTGACGTTCCTAGACGTGGAGTTGGAATCCTGACCGCACAATTCTGTTCATGTGAACATTATTTCCCAAGACACCTAAGATTGTTGCCACAGCTATGGAGTTCGTAATTTGTGCAATAATCTCGGGTGATACCGTTTCTGCGCAATTATTTCAATCCTTCCGCTTGTAAGATGATTATTGCGTGCATTCAAAGTCAGCCAAACCACTGTTGTACATTATCGCCACATCAAATACCTTCACACTGTGAGTATTAATACCATTGCGACGGACTTTAACACATCTATACATAATGCTTTGATACCTGAGTATTGGCTTCATGACTATTTATGACCGCTCGATAAGTTTGCGAAGGATCATATACTGATCAGCAGCTACCTTATACTGATATTTCAAAATGTGCAATGCATATTACCTAAGGCGTCTTTGATCAAATATAAAATGTTTCACCTGAATCTGGTCTACATTATTCCCGATAACCTGGTTAGGTTACTGCCAATGAAATTGGTTCTGGATTACGCTTTCAAATTTACTTATTTTAAAAACAAAAATGGATTCATAGGTCCGAAACTACCTAGTAGTACACCTCTATTATAGATGACGCTCAACAAAAGAGACAGCAAATGTAGAGAACGTTTAGTTATCAGTTTGTGTTGGATATTCCATTTTTCAGATGCATACTTAATATGTTATGTTGAGTTATTCGATCGACGTCATGACAAATTGGGCATTAACATGCATCCTTCATCCTCAGCTGCAGCAGCAAGCAAAAGTCCACTGCTCACAGCACCATTGAGCAGTTAATTATTATATATTCTCTGCATACAACGAAGACGACATTGTCTGGCATGTCCAAACTTAACTCCTAATTCTAGCAGTGGTCCATTGTCCGAGACTCGCTGAAATAGTATGCATTACTAAAAAAAACCATCATTAATTGCAGTATAATTTAAGAGTCACAAAATAAGAACACATATTTCTTACATATTAATATCATACACACATTTGATATTAATGTTCTAGCCATTATATTGATATTAATTTAAGTCCCGTATTTTAATGTTTATTATAAGTAACGGAACATTTGTTATTTTTGAAATTCTTGTTAACGAACCACTACTATTCATATAAATTTACTGTCCTTTACACTTCTGCAAAAAGCACGCCGAGAGATCACTGTTTGCATATATCAAATAAGGCTTGCAACAAAAAGGAGTATGTCGGCAAAAATTATGTGCTTACGTACATTTTCTAAATATGAATATTTGTTCAGAGTTAACCTTTGTGTCGAAAATAAATTGTGTTCTTACATTTTCTATAGCATACGTTCAACAAGTTTACACATGGCTATATTACAGGGCGGGTAATCGTACCAATCTATATATAGTGGTTTTATTCACTTACAGTTGCTTAGCATTTGTATACACTACTATTTTACCTTCTGCAAATAAATAAATACATTTAGTTTTTGTTAAAACAAAAGACACCTGTAAACTAAGCCTAGTTGACACCTTGCAGACTAGTATTTGACGGTCCAGTTTGTGGTCCATAATTATTTATACGCATCACCAAAGATTGCGGCAGTAATAACAAAAAAAAATAATAACAACAGAGACAAAGGACGTGTAAGTATGTTATGTGAATCTGTTTGTAGTAAACAATAGATAACAACTTACACTTTAATTAAAAAATTACAATAACATTTTTGACATTAAATACTTGAGGAAACGGACAACAAAATAATCGGTCATCTTCAGATAAAAGTCTACGACAATTGTCTGATTGCAGCATACAGAAGCTAGTTAATGAGTTAAAGTCAGCTTTCTGTCAATGTCAAAATGCTGAGCAAAAACCGGAGCAAGTCCTTTAAGACATTTCTCTCCTGGGTAAGCCGAGAAGCTACGAGTGGTCACACCCAGTCCACCTGAAAACTAAGCTTTGGGGACACACTGCAGACCTGAAGCCTACTACCCACTGTATGGTCCACAAGAAATTACATAACCAGAGTTCGCTAAAATGGAAAAGAAGAGAACGAGAAATGGTTAAATAATAAGTCATTCTGCTTTAATAATAACCACGGCTTATTTCTTGGTCTGATAAATGATGACATTGACTTTCCAAAATATTGATATAGAAATAAAGAAAGATATTAACTCCTAGTATACGCATACTAGAGATCTTCGATAACATAGTGATTAATGCACATACTTCTTAGAATAGTGGTCCATGGTTCAGAACCATAGTTGAATCAGGTTTCTGAAGTCAATCAAGACCAATTTTGATGCAAGAAAAACATTCGGAAATATAGAAGGCCAGTGTTTATTGCTTTTATTCACGATGTTGATTGTGGGGAAAAGGGTCTTCGAAAGTCTTGTCAGGTGGCATGTCGTATTTTTGTAGTTAAAGCCATGAATTCTTGCTTCCACGTCAATCTGTAGTATTTACATATGATGACACTGCATTATTACAGAATGCGCTGGTGGTACGTTTGGAGTAGCTTGTAGTCTAAACTGCTCACTGGGCTGCAACGACACATGTAACAACATAGATGGATACTGCGTTTGCAAAACTAACTTCCTTGGACAACTTTGTAAAGGTATTTAACATTGTCTCGTATCTTCAACTAAAAATAAATAGCCAATATTAATGATTATATTACAAATGGTGTTACAAAAATATTGGCTTTAATTAAGCGAACCAAAAAACATTCCTTTTTATGTTCAATTGAGAAGGAAGTGATATAGTTGGGTGTGTTTGTGTTTGTGTGTCAGCAGTGTGAGCGTGTTTACTTGTATGAAAATATGTAGATGCCGTTTTTATTTTACAAAAACCAAATATAAATGAATCAACGAACCACTAAATAAGTTAAGGACTATTAATGTTTCGATCAATGTGACTTAAGCATGTCACAACCATATCAGAACAAGGAATAATAATATTTCAGAAACGTTTAACTTGAATGTAGACGGCAGGAAACATGCATTGTAATTGGTCATCGTGAGTTGAAAGAGATTGCAAACTGTGCAGTTCAAGAGTAAAATAAAAATATGGGAAACAGCATAGAAGAATTAAAAAAGTCTAGATTATGCTAGTCGTACATATGTGTACATTGAAACCAAGTTGGTCATATCACTATTATAGCCATCGAAATAGCAGCCATTGACTACATGACAAAATTGCAACAACAAACACTATATATATTAGGACACAATGTAAATCCTTTCACAACTTGTTCCAGCGAACAAGGATAGATCATCTTATTTTATATATATATATCTATATATAAGAACGAGAAATACAATTGTATATATATATATATATCTATATATAAGAACGAGAAATACATGTATATATTATATATATATATATATATATATATAATATATATGTCCCAGTTGTTTGAATATATCTGAACATCGTACGGACTTGTAATTTAGTTAGAGTGTATCTTTCATAGATGGGAAGATGTAAACATTTTAAATCTGGACATTTTAATCTTATTTGGTCAACCGACAAAGTTTTCCCACCAAGCATGGAGAGAAAACGTATTGTTTTTAATTGTAAAAAAACGCTGATTTTGAGTCAACGGCGCATGTTTCTTTAATGTTCCGACTTTACAACTAGATTTAAACTAAATTCCCAGTGCGAAGAAAGGGTATAACTGCCAGTTCATTATAAACGGGAGTTGATAGAATCCGACAAACGAAGTATCCTTCAACCAGTGTTTCTCATTATTGGATGCACGTCCCACAGATAACAATATGATAAGGATAATAGCATTGATATTCTTGTGTTTTTTATAATGATCCACTGAAATCGGTAACTTGTCGATGGTGCATGTATTAAATAATTTGAAAATAAACAAATTTGAATACATTAGTACAAAAATCAACTAGCTGACATTGTTGTTGTATGTTTAGTTTTAAATTCAAATTACTGAAACATTTGTTAACTGTCTTGAATGATACATAAGTTATGTTACGTTATGCGATCGACGTCATGCCACACGACTCAATATTCATGATACAGAAGTACACGTTACCAGTGGCCAAGATGTGTTATGAGAGTGGTGAACATGTTCATGGATTTTACATCACTGATTAATAACAAAGATGTACAGTAATCGAAGCTAGAGAGAGCCTACTACTCGGATGTGTTTATATTTGACATTTATGTTCGAAAAATATATCTGCCCGTTCAGAAAGTAATGACAAACTATTGAACGTACAATTGGTGACTAGAAAATCAACTCCTCGTTTACTGTGGTTGATGACTATGTCGTGTAAAGGATATGCCACGATATTCATCCATGCATGCCGAATTTATTAATTAAGTAACGTATAGCTACTTGATATACCTATATGACGTCAGCACATACATCAGACGCAAATCAGTTTGTCTTATGTAATTAATGTAAATCATCACTTAGACAGTATACAATCTGCCAATGTTGATTAAGTGCAAGAAGTATTACTTTAAATTAGTACATACATGTACTGACATATGTTATGTTATGTTATACAATCGGCGTCATTGAACATTGGTCATCCCCATGCGTGCTCTGTCCTCCGCTGCAGCAGCCATCCTAAGGTTCATTTGCTCACCGTACCTATGAGACGTTGATTAGTATATCTTCTCTCTCCACCACGAAAACGACACTGGCTGACATTGACTGGGTAACTTAACTCCTATTTTTCGCGATTGCTCCAGTACTGAGACTCATAAATATCACATAAATGAGAGAGTATTGCAATATTAACATCGGCTATATCCATACTTCTGCCCGCTTGAGTCGAGGCTTTGTTTTTTCTTCTTAGAAATTAAGTACGTTAGTTACCCTGCACTCCAGCATGACCGGATGTGTACAGCCACAGCGAAGACAGTGTCTTGAGATATGATCACCGAACTATAAATGTGTATATATATATAGAGAGAGAGAGAGATGTATCTATTTAAAGGTAGATAGATAGATGGTAGTCTTTAATGACTATTTGCATTAAAGACTTAAAGCAAATAGCAACGAACCGCGAGACATGGAGAGCTATGACCTCTGCCCTATGCGCCACAGCCCAGAGGCCCAAGAGGAAAAGACTAACTAACTAAGATAGATGATAGATAGATAGATAGATAGATAGATAGATAGATAGATAGATAGATAATGATAGATAGATAGATAGATAGATAGATAAGATAGATAGATATAGTATAGATAGATAGATAGATATGATAGATAGAGATAGATGATATAGATGATAGATAGATAATGATAGATAGATAGATAGATCGATAGATATATAATTGTAAGTACCACATTCCATGGTCATTCCTCAAGTGTTGTATTTAAACTATTGATGCGTCCATGGTGATATCCTTTGTTCGTAGATTGTACGAATGCTATAACGACCATACTAGTGAAATATCATTTGTTTTCTTAAATCAAGGCAGAGAGGGTGATCGTAGTTCACCTGGAATACAAGCACCGAAGATAACATTAGACAACACATCGTCCTATTTGAGATGTGCGTATATCAGTCCCAAAATAAGTCTTAGTGAGTATATGACTTGTGTTAATTCTGTTCATTATCAACAATCATAGATTGTGTTGATACATTTTATGGACCACTTTGTAAGACGGATTGCCCCTTAAATTGTAAGGATCGTATGTGCAACCAATCGTCAGGACATTGTGATATATGTGAAAAAACGTTCGTTGGAACAACATGTAACGGTTAGTTTTACGTTCCTTTTTTTTCAATTTCTATACAATTCATCTACCGGTTTTGTCTACGTTTAAAACAAAAAAACTGAAAATTACGTATTTTTGTTTCCTTTCCTCAAATTACGCTTGTTACTTTCAGCGTTCAGGATATGAGCAGACAGGTTGGTCGAGAGTGACATGCATGTCACTAAATGTTCAGCGTTCACGGTATCAGCAGACAGGTTGGTCGAGAGTGACATGCATGTCATTAAATGTGAATGTGTAATGTCGTGTAGGGCCAGGAGGAGGAGGGGAATATAACAATGAAACAATAGTTGTTCCGATGCTATAAAGAGATGTCAAAATGGTTAAAAGCGGACAGTCTAGAAGAGGAAACGAACGAATGTAAATGGAGTGGTGGAGACGTAGATAGTGAAGGATAAAGAAAATAAAAAGAGAAAAGATATATTGGGATATATACTGCACATGCCGAAGGCGTAAATTAATATTTTGATACCACCACACCAGGTTTGTTGAACAAGCGACATGCCAGCACTAACCGGTGGCGATCACATGAGTAGAACTATAAGCATGGGGTGTAGAATTTGGCGTTTCGCTTGACCAGCGTGGGCTTTTTCCGCACGCTCAGGAGCAAAAATAATAAGTGAGGCCAGTGGGGCCTACGCAACAACCACAAGTAGTTTGACAATGGAGGTTCGGCGGTTACGGAGACGGTGAAATGGTTGGCATCTCACAACAACTCTCGTGTTTTCATACTAGATGACTCCATGAGCATGATTCGTAAAGTAAAATCAGGAATGGTAAGACACAACTGGGTGCATGTACTAGTACAGATAATGATCAGAAAAATCACCTTCATGTTTGTCCCTGGGCAAGCAGAGTTAGGGGTAATGAACGAGCTGATAGATTGGCTGGCTTGGTTACAATAGCAGAAGGAGCTGCCATGGATCGAAATGACAATCTTCACGCATTGAGAGAGTCTTTCCGAACAGAAGAGTTTCAAGGTTGTGAATCCCACTCGCAGACCAGATTGAAAGAGATGGGTGTCGATATTTTGTGCAGCCCGAAAGTAACGACATACTAAATATGCAAACAAATTGATTAATCAACATCGAACTGGCGTGTTGGGTCGCTGGACGCTACTGGATTTGCTGAGGCGGAGATCGGAGCACCTATGGACATGCCCCTAGTGCTATGATGATAGTCCTCATATAATTGATAACTGATATACACTCCAGATACATGTGTTTGGAGAGACTGAACACTTCTAGGTCTGCCCGAAAGGCTATGCCGTCGGTTCAGTAATAGACAACTAATACTAATCAACTTGAAGTTTAAATTCTATGTCGAAACTCTATTGTCTGATACATCATGTATATATATTCATAATTTCATATTATATAACGTGATATGGTACTAACTAACTAGCAAGTAATGGAATAAAAACAAAAATATTAAAGCTAGATTATAACTGGTAACGATTTTACATGCATTAATAGTAGCACAAATCTAGAGTTAAAAGAACAAAGAGAAAAACAAATATGTGCATATAATAAAATGCAATGAACATAGAAGAGATGAAATAGATATATCTAGAAATAACTCAAAATCAAAGAAAACGGGCTATTGCTACAGTAAAGAATGAGAAATTTGATGTATTTTGGTCATATAAAAAGAAACCAAGGAGTGGACAAGATCACTGTAGAAGGAGGCAACCTGTCAAAATGGAGACGATGAAGACCAGGTTAGATGGTGGCATGTATGAACTGATGATTTGAGCATGGCGGCAGCAGAAACAATACATATGCCATATGATAGAGACATTTCGAAGTACTGTTAAAGTAGCAAAGTTCTGCTCAGTGCAAGCTAAGTGATGCCGGGATAATACTATCAATAAAATACTAAAAACAACTAAAGTGAGGAAAGCAAAAAAATAAGCCCTAAAAAAATATATATCGTGTTTCTGAATCTCTCTCTATCTCTCTCTCTCTCGTGATCTTTCTTAGGCCGCTTTTATCATACTATTGTGATATATAAGCAGCCAAACATCAAGAACGGATGTACGTGCACAGCCTGCAGTACCTATTGGAGCTCAGGTGCTTATCCTTCGGTGGTGTGATCGATTTCTCTCTCTCTTGCGATCCCGGCCTAGACTGATGAACCAACTCGTATCATGAATTTTACCATGTTTTTAAGGGACTCCGTTCCTCCGTACAGCTTTTCGCGAAGCTCTGTGTGTTGAGGCCAGATTTATTTTCTTATACCTACTATCAGTTGACACTCTTGCAGAACGTGTTCTGTCCTCATGTCCGCCTTTTGCAGGGGCACAGGCTAGATGTGCCAATGTTAAATTTGTGAAACATGTGGGCGTGTAGCTTGTTGTGGCCTGTACGGAGGCGAAGTATGCCAACTTGTTCACTACGAAACCATAGTATCCGTCGCTGTTGTTGTGCTGAGGATGGTCATTTGTCCATGTGTCTCTATAGTGAAAGTCGATGATTGTTCTGGCTTCCTCATAACTGATCTCGAGATCAGTCTGAGGTAGTCGCCCACCTTCTATTGCTAGTTTGTCTGAGTGTTCGTTTCCACTTATGTTACAGTGTGATGGGATCCACTGAATGACGTTTGAGTGTGTGCATTAAAGCGTTGAGGGTTGCTTTCAGATCATTTAACTCTGTTTTGAATACAATCTTTAGTGCCGTGATGACCGATAGAGCATCGGTGAATATCACAACCTTGTTGTGAGAGGTGCCTCTTCTCTCTAGGATCTTTTCGGCCGCTGTTCTTATTGCCTCTGCCTCTGTCAAGTAGTTATTTTAGTATTTACCTGTTGCCATCGCTTTTGTGATCGTCACTTTCTTTGAGAGTTTAAGCACTATTCCTCCTCCACCGTCGCTGATTGCGTTCCTTGCCGACCCGTCAGTGTACACGTGTATCCACTTTTTTCAGGGTATTCGGTGGATATGTATTTGTCTGTGGCCACTCTTCTTCCAAGTTTATTTGTCTGTGGCCACTCTTCTTCCAAGTTTATTTGTCTGTGGCCACTCTTCTTCCAAGTTTATTTGTCTGTGACCACTCTTCTTCCAAGTTTATTTGTCTGTGGCCACTCTTCTTCCAAGTTTATTTGTATGTGGCCACTCTTCTTCCAAGTTTATTTATATGTGGCCACTCTTCTTCCAAGTTTATTTGTCTGTGGCCACTCTTCTTCCAAGTTTATTTGTCTGTGGCCACTCTTCTTCAAGTTTAGTTTGTCTGTGGCACTCTTCTTCCAAGTTGATTTGTCTGTGGCCACTCTTCTTCCAAGTTTATTTGTCTGTGGCCACTCTTCTTCCAAGTTGATTTGTCTGTGGCCACTCTTCTTCCAAGTTTATTTGTCTGTGGCCACTCTTCTTCCAAGTTTATTTGTCTGTGACCACTCTTCTTCCAAGTTTATTTGCGGGCCTTTTTTTAGTATGCCTGGGATTGCTTCCCTTAGTTCCGGCATTGTGGTTTTCTACGGCGGGAGCTTATCAGTTGCTGGGATTGATTTGACTTTGCAGTTTGCTTGGACCGGATGGTTTGCGGTCAGTGCTTTAGCATTTTATGCGAAGTTGGTCATCTGTATCATGAATCTTCCGAATCCGTTCATTCTTTCGTACATAGGATGGGAATTGAGCCGTTTGAGTTTTTCCACCAACATCAAAACTTTTCTGTCCATTCGATCTGCCATTTTTTATGCCTCTGATTCTTTCCATCGCCTTGATGGGCGTGGTCTTTATGGCTCCTGTGATAATGCGCATTTTCTCGATTTTGGCTATTGCTTACTTTGGCATACTACTGGTTGGATGCACTACTTCACGCTGCAATTCCTTACTCAAGGACCGGTCACACTCTTCCAGAGTAGAGTGTTTTGAGGACTCTGGTGTTTGCTCCACACATGGAACCTGCGAGTGTGCGTATCATCGCGAGCCTGTGTCTTGATTTTGCCAAGCATTTTCGAATTTGGGTGCACCAAGTCATTTTTCGGTCGAGTGTGACTACAAGGTAAGTTAGGGTTTTGTTTTCTGGAAGGTTTTGCCATTGACTTTAAGCTTACTCTTATGCTCCTGGTTTGTTCTTGGAGAACACAGTATAGGTTGTCTTAGAAGCGTTTATTTTCATATTACACTTTTTTGACCACACTTCACAGTTATTTAGCGAATCCTGCAGTCCATTTGTTGCTATCGGCAATGACTCTTCTCTCGCCCATATTGCCAGGTTGTCGGCATACATCGCAGAGTGTACTCGCTGTGGTAGGCATGTTGCTATGTCATTGACAAAGATTAGAAAGAGCGTTGTTGAGAGCACTCCTCCTTGATGGACTCCTTGCTCTAGTGTGGCCTTCATACTTGTGTATCCCTGAACGTGAACCCTTGCTGTTTTGTTCTCTAGGTATCTATCAAGCCATTTGTACATTCTTTCCTTTATACCAAGGGTGAGGAGTTTCAATTTTAACCCTCTTTCCAGACTGTGTCAAACGCCTTCTCCATATCTACCAAAACTGCCAGTATCTGTTTCTTTTCTTGGAAATCATCCTCGATTTCCTGGGCGGTATAGGCTACTTGGTCTTCTGTAGATCGGTACTTCCGAAAGCCTCCCGTATGTGCCATGAGAAGCCTTTGCTTTCCAAGTACAAAGATAACCGTTTGTTCACCATGCGTTCCATGAACTTGCCCGTTCAGCTTAGGAGGCTTATTGGTCTGTAACTCGCCGGGTCGAGTTTATTTTTGCCAGGTTTTAGGATGGGTACCATGATCGCTTTCTTCCATTCTCGTGGTACTATGTCTGTCCTCCACTACATATTTAGGACGGCCAGTAGAGCTTCTTTTGTTCTAGTACCCACGTTTTTAAGCATCTCATTTGTTATCCCATCCTTTCCGGGCGACTTTCTGAGCTTGAGCTCCGTTAATGCTTCTACCAACTCTTACTGGTAAATGTATCCGTTAGTTAACTATCATCTTTTCTTGGCTCGCCTTGGAGAGCTATAGCTTTTCTCTTAGTGTCATCAACTTTTTCTTGTGCTATGCTTACTCTGCTGACATCGGCATATTTTTGCATTAGAATGTTTGCGGCTTTCCTTCCATAGGACATCTTTTTGTCTTTTTAGAGGTCTATTGGGGGTCGGCTGGTGTTTTCGTCACTCAGCGCTTTTGCAAGCTTCCACAATTTATGGTCGTCCTTATCAAGGTTCAGGGATTCGGTCTTATCAACGCAACTCTGTCGTACTTAGCTGCTACCGCCTTGTAAGTAGTATTGGTAGTCACTGATTGTGCCTGTTTTGCCTCCCTCCTTGCCAAGTCAAGGTCGTTTTCAAGCTTCTGAACCTCTGCAGTCCAGTATGGCGTGTAATCCTTCCGTGCGCCTCTAGGAATGGTTTCCCTTGCCGCTTTAAGGATTGCCTGTGAGAGTTCCCTTGCCACGGAACGCATGTTTTTTTTCCATGCATGTTGATGCGCTCACTATTGGCATCTGTCAGTGCCCCATACTGTTTCCAATTTGCTTTTTCTGTAGTTCCACCGTGGCAACCATATTTTGGGCTCAGGTACACAATTTACGTCTACTTGCAGGTATACGAGCCTATGGTCACTATCTCTGAGTTGCTTTGTGACCATACATAATGTTTTTGTTGAGAATTCACTAGTTGCAAAGGCCAAATTAGGGGTGCTAGTCGTATGCCACCTTCTCGAGTAGAAGGTTGGCGTGTTGTCTGGGGCATTGATGAGGAACAGGTTGTTCTCTATCTCCCAGTCTTCCACTTCTACGACTCTGCTGTTCGTTTCGAGGTAGCCCCAGCTTTCTGAGTTGCTGTTGAAATTGCCGACCACCATGCATGCTGTATCATTGATACTCATCACATCGAGTGACAGCAAGATGTCGCTTGGGCAGTGTAAGTTATATAGAAGAATCTGCATTTCTTCACATGTAATTTGGAAGCCTATGATATCTGCTGCGCGGCACTTTCTGTGGTTACACCCACTTGCTTTGATGGGATGCTGTTTCGTACTAGGGTGAGGACTTCACCCTTGTGCCCTTTTCGGTCTAGTCTGAAGGTTTGGTAACCTCTGATTCCGAATCTGTTTTGTGCATTTAGATGTGTCTCTTGTATGCACGCAACATCAATTTCGTTCATGCAAGCCTTATTGCGAGTGCTGGCTTTTTCTAATGAATACCGTCGGCATTACATTGCACAATGTTTAATCGTCGCTGGCCAGTACTTTGCCGTATTGAACCAGTAGCTTTTTTCCGTGGACCTAGCTGGCTGGTTTGCCGAGTTGGAGGACGGAGACCGTCGGTAGCAAAAAACTGGCTCCTTCGAGACATGGAGCACAGGCACTCGCCCTGCCCGACGGATCTACACAGGCGTTGCACGATATAGATATTCTAAATTAAATATATTCATGAAAGAAATTGGTTCATACAGCCTTAGCATGGGTAGCTACGTCACAACTTTCAGTGCCAATTGGAGCTCAGTTGCTTGTATTTCGACTGTGTGTCCGATTTCAACCAACGTTTACTGGGTTCGCTCTCCGTTAGCCTTTGACTGTCCTCAGCCAGAATCCACAAGGCAGCAGGTTGCTATTTTCTTTCAGGGCAGTGACCCTTAGACAACCTGCCCTCACGAGCTGATGATCGTCATTTGCCCAGCAAAACGTCTTTTGTTAATGGACTGCTTTTTTTCCTACCGTCCAGTTTTGTTTACGGTTTACTCCGCTAGCCCTTTGTTGTCCCCAACCAAAACTACAAAGCAGCAGTGGTTCCCTACGAAGAGAACAGAGTCCTGGGACGTTTTATGAACACTCGGGTCCGCAATAGGAAATTTACGTTGGCTATGTCGCTTTTTTTATCCGGGAAACCCTGGACTGGGGCCCTGCACATCGTAATGTATTAGTCGTTTCACTCAACTATCAGAGCAACATTTGGTTTTTGCACTCGCCGTTCATCCCCCACCCTTATATTTCCGGGGATGTTAATTGCGTGAACAATCGTACCCTTCCCGGCTGTCTCAGGGAGGGCAGTTTCGTAAGGCGTTAGAACGTAACTTTGGGATTTCGCTTGGCCAACTTTACCCAGTAGCATAGTCTGCTCTCGGTCACATATACGGAGTTTTATTGCAATCTTCACTTGTGCCACCGTCACCTCATGTACCACATTCACCGTGCATCGGGTTTTTTGTCACGGCACGCTGCCCATTTTGCGATCATGGCTCCGAGTTTAGCCACTCAGAATGCACCTCTCATTCCTTCGCATGCAGCCTTTCCCATCAGCTGGGAGGCTGATACGACCAACATGTTCACATATCTGCCGTTTCATGTTCCGTGCCTCGGGACTGCTCTAACACTCAGTTTGATTCGTGCTCATGGCATCGAGTTGTACTTTATGTCTCGGGATACACATCTCCCTTAAATTCAGTCATTTACTCCGGGAAGTTCGTGTTTTGTTAACAGACGTTCAAACTCTGCTGTTTCGTAGTTGATTTGTTACCGTGGGCATGTTTTAGCGGACTTCGGCCTGGAAATGTGTGCGTTGTTCAGGGATTTCAGGTTCCTGCTGCATTGCTTTTCCGTATTTACAATTACACCACTGTTTGGATCATGTCATCTAAAGAACCTCGACTGATGTAATAAGCCATTCGCGGTTTCACCGTGAGACAGTGTGAACTTAGACATGCATGCTTAATCTTTCAGACACGCATATGACTACTAGCAGGATCAACCACATAACTGTCATGAACGTGACTGGACCGACAATGCTCGGGGTAGGGAGACAACGCTCTGTGCAGAGCGGATCCCGACGTCCCTAGCGAAAATGCGGAATTGAAACGAAACTACCAAGCGCTCGTTTCCACCGTTTTGCCGGCAAGACTTCGCCTCGCCAAGCAAAGAACAACACCATATTTCTACCTTCGGACCCACAAGCTCGTTGCGAGAGCCGGGCCTTTTAACGAGACCACCGCTGAGCTTTTAAAATTTTGGACTGACTGTATCATATCACGAGCGAGCAAATTCCATATACGGGCACACACACACCACCAGTAAGAACGTGCGCGCGAGCGAGCGATCGAGTCTTAATAGCAGACGCTACTTTGTCCCCTATTCGCTGCGAGCCTCATTCGCTTCGTGGCTTGCGAAGCGGAGAGCAGACTCAGCCGTTAGAGACTATGCACGCAATTGGTTATCAACACTGGGGAACCGCGCTCGCTTGCTCGCTCGCTAATCAATTTCTTTTCAAAATGAGGAGGCACAGCTTGCAGACGCCCAACCCAGATCAGCTGGTGTTCGATTTCAACCAGCGTTTTCTGGGCTCGATCTCCAACTGACTTTTTCTTCCCCAGCCAAAACCGACAAGGCAGCAGGTAGCTATTTTCTTTCAGGGCAGCGACCCGTAGACGACCTGCCCTTCCGGGCTGTTGAGCGTCATCTGCCTAGGCTTTTCTGATCCTAAAAAAAGTCCTAAACAATATGATTTTCGAAACTAAATAGGTTATACAGTGAATCTAAATGAAAGCAATGCCCAGGGAATACAATATAATAAAAGTTGTGCTACAATTCAGGGAAAATAAAACCACAATAAAGAAAGTCAAGATATTGACAAATATGTCTTCACCATGAAGTAACGAACAAAATACATCACCGTCAATCATTTACTGATAAGATGACAGAGATAAACAACCCTACACGACACAAGTACACGCAGCAAACACCTGATCAACAACTTTATAAAAAAGTAACTGTTATTGTTGTTTTATAGCATAGTGCTATCAATGTGAGGTTTTACAAAATACCATTGATGAATTCGTTGAAACAGTTGCAAGAGCGCTGTATGGCCTCCTTTTATATCCGGTACTTTCCAATATCTATTCGAGAATATGAAAATCATTAGAAAACCAAACCACACAAACAAACAAATAGGCAACACCAGAGTAAAACCAGATTCTGAATTCAATTATGTACAAGCATGTTCACAGAGGACGGACTACTCGATAGAGAAATATAAAGATGATGCTAAAAAAGCAAATGCAGTAACCTGCCAGCTGGTACCAGTATTACAACACCCACAGATCAAGATGAAAGTGAAAAGATATATGATAAAAAGTATGTTTTCTACCAACACTTTGTTACCAGTGACTAACTTGGTCACTGACAGCAACACGACACAGAAAATTCAGCATGTCTGAAATGAAATGCTTGAGGACGACAGTGGGAGTTACCAGAAAAATAGACTACGAAATGAGGACATCAAAAGCAGAGTGAGCATTAACTGATTCAGTACCAGGTTTTTTTCACCTCTGGACGGAATTATTTTTTAGCTTCAAAAATATTGCACACATACTTTAGTTAAATTACAATATTGTTTCTAAATATGATTTAAAGTTGAACTTATTATATATCAAATTAAAGATAAATGATTGTACTTTCATAAAATATTTATTGTATGCGAAAATATAATGTTGTGTTGACTGTGCATGACAAATATTAGCATGCAATAAAAAAATTAATTGAAATTGTGAGAACAAAAATCCAACTAACCAAGGGCCTTGAGGAACAATATGGTGAATAAGTCAGTGTAACTGCTCTCTTTATATAAGTAATCCATTATGAATACACAAAAATTAAGAAAATATTGATGGAATATATGGTTTACTAACTGTTCGCAAATTAGCAACACGACCATCTTTGAAGAAATTTCCATTAAAAATTGTCAATTGAAGATTTCACATACTAAACATTCATGTCTCATAATATATAATCACATACAGTGGAAATTATAGCAATATTTACAGGAATAAAGAACTAAAGTATATGAATAATAGTCCTAACATAGCAACTATATAACTTCTCTCCAAGTAGACTGTGTAGGTTCTGTCTGAATCCTTCTTCTTTTTGTGCAATCCTACTGGAACCTGACTGGGCCAACGCCCCTCTCGCAGCTGGTTGGGAAACACTACTAGTATTATTTAAATTATTAATAATCGACGTATTTAAATCACAAACTTCTGTGTCATCAGAAGCTTCACTATCTTCACTATCAGTATCTACATCTTCATGCAACCAATCTCGCGCTTCTGCAGCTGTAAAACGTGCAGAACGAGCTGATAACAAACCATTTCTAGACTCTGAATTGTTAGACATTATTTTTTAATCACAGGGTAACTTGAAAACGAAAATTAAACTTGGTTTCACTTCTGATTCTAGTCAAAACCACGATGTTGTGATTTGGTTATCGTTAGTACTTCCTTTCTACTTAGTTTCCGGTTGATATAAAACTACAATCGGAGTGAAAATTAATAAAAAATCAACGCAATAGTAGCCGTCTTTTAAAAGACGCTTGGGACACGCAGATAAGAAATATGTGCACTACAGTGTTCCACGGGACTGAATCAGTTAATTCATGCACCGAATACATTGAAAGACAACAAATGCAGTGGTGTGTGTATTTCATCAGAACGGAGTACAACCAACCACCAAAAAACAGCATACAATAAAAAGAGATCAGGTACTACAGCCAATGGAAGACCAAGAAAAGGACCGATAGACAATATCCATAATATACTAAATAAGTACGGATTTAACATAACAAGGGCGACTCATCTGTCCCTGGAACGTATATTAAAGCTCCCACCCTTACTCTTAACGGCATGAGTGGACAAACAATTCCATCTTCCACCGTTGGGAAAGGCAAGACAATAGACTTTTCAATATTTATATGACATATATTATACCAGAGCGTCTGTGATTATAAACCTATAATTAGCAATTGGAGGTAGAATGTACGTTTTGCTGATGATACCAAGCAACATACTCGTTCACAACGTCAGCAAATGATACAAACTTGCAAGCTGATTATTCCTTGTTTAATTGATATAACGTAGCAATAATATTCTGAACGTAAAAATGAATGTACAATGTTTGTTGATTATATTTTGCTTAATGGTAGATTGCCCCCAGTACATGTATGGTACAGCGTGTGATTTACAGTGCTCTGCAAACTGCGTGGACAGAAAATGTGAAAAGGAGTCTGGAAAATGTAGCGATTGTCAAGAAGGCTTTACAGGAGATAATTGCGATGGTAAGTATTATATATTGTGTATAAACATTTCTACTTTCACAGTTTTCACAGCTTTCTTCATATTTTTGTATTTACATGCTTGGTTTAGATACAAACACACACACACACATATATATATATATATGCATGGTTCTCTATTTGTACTCATATAATTTATTTAAATATTTGGTATCATATTTTGACATCATTCGCTTTTGTGTTATGAATGTGTAATTGGCTGTATGTATGTGTTGTTGTATATTAGTCTTCACACAGGCGTTTGTATAAAGTTGTTTCTGGATTTCAATTTGTTGTTAATAAGTTTACATTATAGTAAAAACCTACATAACTAACGTCATGTCATTAACTATATCCGTCGTTTTCCTGATATATATAAATATATACTTCAGTTTGTCTTGCACTACTTCATGTGTACAGTAATATTTACATATATACATTACCAGTATAACTATGTTTAGTTTAATATATATATATATACATATATATATATATATATATATATATATATATATATATATATATATATATATATATATATATATATATATAAAGAGAGAGAGATGCATACATGCCGCCAGTATCTCATTCGTGATTATAATAAAAGGAGAAAAAGTCATGCTATCTGTTACCTATTTTTTTAAATTTACAATGTTAGTAATTACAATTTCTATTTGCAGTAAGAGACGGATTTTCCTATTATTGGCTGCTTGCAGTTATTGTTTTAGCAATGCTGGGAATATTTTTCATTCAGAAACCAAAAAGCAGGCAATGGGAGGAACTTGGGTAACACTAACAAGACATCTAATTGTTACAAGTTAAGATTGAAAATTTGAGTAACGAAAATATGTATGTTCTTCTTCTTCTTCTTCTTCAAACGTTCACCATCGACTACTTTTTAACCACTCTTTGTGATTTGAATGCGTTTTGAGCCTAAGAGCGATTGTACGTTATGAAAGTTATATATTTACATGTAGGCCAGCATATGCGATTTCTTCTGCACTTTTTATTTACTAGGGTAGCTTCCCTAGGCCCCTACCTTAGTTGCATCTTATGGCATGCCTTGTAGGTCAGAGTGTTGCTATTCTTTGCTCCCCCTGAGCGCCCCGGCACAACACGGGCGAGGTGTATGTGATACAAAACAAACATATACAATACTGTTTATGTTACATGTGTGATACTGTCTATTGTATAAATGCATGATTATCACCTACTGGTGAATATTAGCAACTAAAATATATGCTACTTAGATACGATGTAATGTGGTTGATTCAATCAATGATACTGGAGATATATATATATATACATATGTATATGGTCTTGTCTATGTTATTGGTATCTGTATGTGAAAGATGGAAACACAAACACATGTAGTTTAACTAATTGACACAAATAAACCGCTGGGGGCACCAACAAAAAAATTGTTGTAGATTGATTTAAAGAACATTCTTTCATTTACCTACAAAATGGTATATTACTCATACAAATATGTTTATAATTAAGAAAACTACAGCTGAATGTGTGCATACACCTGCAATTGGAAAAGGGACCTAAATGTAATTCAGCGGTAAACTATTTTGTTTTCAATTCAGTAGCTAATCAGTTAACAAAGAACAAAATAGGAAATATGTGACAACGTTTTTACCACAAGGTTTTTAGCAATCGACTGATACATAAAAGCAACATGGACTACGAGACGACGGTCATTTTAAAAATAAATAATGTAAATATTGAAAAGTTGATGTTATAGCCAAACATGAGGCTATTGTGATGTGCAACTCTACTAAGACCTACATTGTGTACAACACTATCTGCACCACATGTCGTTATAACATCAATACTAAACTGGTTAAATGATCGTCTGTTGCTCAAATATAACTCTCATCTACCGATTAATTTTGCTTACAAAATATGAGTTTATGATTTGTACAATGAACATATTCTATTATGCTTTATATTTCGAAATGTCATTTCTAAATTGTAAGGTCAGCTGTTGAAGTTCATTTTCCATTTTCAGAATGTCGTCATTGCCAAAACATCCCAACCATTACCAGATCGTATTTGTTATTGATAGATTTGAAGTCAACATTATCATAAGTATGATAAGCAGATTATATTTGAGCTAAGTGTTAGTTATGTAGATGTCCACTACAAATGCTTGCAATAAAATAGTAAATAGCGAAACACGTACTATAGTTTTACAAAATACAGAAACAGTGACGATATGTCACATCCATCCGATCATGTTCCTCTGATGATCGTAGTCGATTTGCTCTGGAGAATCGGTTGATTTCTTTGTATGGTACCTTGCGACCACGCGGGCTCAACGTATTACATTCTTATGCTTCTTAGTACTTTCTCTTCCCATGCTTTGTAATCTATATGGGTATATGTTGCATGTATTCAAGTTATATATTTACTAGATGTTTCATTGTTTCTTTTTCGTTCTATTTCTAGTTTTTATGTGTGTTTTTGTGTTACATTTATTTCGTTATTCGTTTTTATTCCAGATTTTCCTTAGATACGTTTGTATTTGGTCGTCCGTTTGTGTTTCATTTTAATTTGTCACTCATGTTTGTTCGTTTGCTTGATAAAAGCCTTGTTGGTCGAAACGTTGCTGTTTATTGTCACTGTTTCTGTATTTGTAAAACTATAGTACTTTGTTTGTACGTGTTTCGCTATTTACCAAGTTTTACTGCAGTCTTCCCCTATTTCAATAAAATAGTAAATCTTCTTAGAAAACATATTAGGATTGTACTGAGGTAGAATGGAGAAAACAGCATTTGAACAACTGCATAACACGTTTTCATTTACTGTTCTACAACGTATTGAAAATGTGTGCTTTACTGACATACACGTCCTATGTTATCTCACCAGTTTGTACACGAATCAACATTTAAAGTGTTTCTTTTCTAATTATATATTTTTGCATTTATTTTTGTACTAGTTTTCTCATTTTATAATGATCTATTTGGTCTTCTTTTGAAGTTGCATGTTGTTTTTATTGTACAACTTTCTGGCTGTATAGAATGTCTAGTTTCAGAATAAAGACATAAAGAACGGAGCGTATTATTCGCGTTGCACTTGCTTATTATTCTGTTATTACATCACTTATGTTAGTTTCATATATCATTAATTGTTTAAATCATACGTCGATCACTGTTCATGATGATGGTTCATGGTTGGTGAGGAAGATGGGGATTTGTAGTAAATCTACTCATCATTATGACCCATGGCTTCCCACATCATTTCGTACAACGTGCGATAACATAACAAATTGTTTAAAACGTATAGTTCTACCATTATTTACTGTATCATCATTCACCTTACTATCGATGAGTAATCGACGTGGGTAAAGAAAAGGAAAAAAAACCTACATTTTTTCTTACAATGAACTTGTTGGACCTGCAGTGTCAGGCCTGAATTTTGTCGTTGACCATCGACACATGATTGGTAATGTGGTTTGCCACATTTACTTCTAGGTAGCTTCGTTGACACCGAAATACAGTTCGATAGGCCTGAGAACCGATGTGGTACCTACTTATAACGTGTAAGTTACAGTTCTGTTAATGCTATGAATACATGCATGTTAAAGACAGTATATTGATGTAAGTATCTATGTGATATTCAACTTAAATGTTACATAAGGTTCATTAATTTACATTTGATATAGATGAGAACAAATATGTATATGTATATAAAGAAACTAAAAAGCAAAGAAAACTGGTTGATGTATAAATGCAAAAAATGAAATTGAGATGTATTACACGTACAAAAAGACACAAATGAATAGAGAAAACCGTTATGAAATGAAACATCCCAGCAAACAGGAAAAGAGGAAGACCACGAAGAAAATGGATTCAGTAGAAGACTGATGGTTTCAGCATGATTGATCCAGAGACTGTAAGCTATATTAAAGAGAGAAATTCCAAAGGAATGTACGGTGACTAAGTTCTTTTCAAGACAGTGTATTTGTTGAAGTCCCTAGATGCTCTAAACAACGCTAGACATATTCAGTTCATTCATCAGCATATAGTTGTGAGGATTTCGAAGCATTGTCTAAGAGTCATACACAATAATTATATCAGTAAATTATTCATAGAGAGCCACTTTAGGCCGACATTAACGGCTTCAACCTCTATCCGTATACTAGAAATAGTTGTCCTTTATGCCTTCTACAGTTCCACGCTGATCTGTCAACGAACGGCTTGTCTTGACAAACCAACACACGATGTTGCACAGAATCATCTCGGAAAAACATCAAAACGTCACATCAAATAGAACGTCTTCTATCACTCATGATGTTTATATCAACATGAAAACGTGGTCTCTTTTATCACTTATGCATATTAATATACACATGTGCTTTATTTTATCTTACGTGATGGTAAACATCAACATCACAATGTAGTATCTTCTATCAAACATCCTATTTAGCATCAATATCAAAATGGTGTCTATTTTATCCTCCATGACTGTTAATATCAATATCGAAATCGATGCAATTATTATTATTTTTATAAAATATGTAAGTCAAACAATGTGTTCAACTGCCACACAGTGCTCTATATATATATATATTACTTTTATTAAAAATCTAAACATCAGATATATTTAACATTTAAGCAACTGTGGAGGCGGACATTGACTTTGAGAATGACAACATCATATTTAGTAATGGATTGTATCAAATAAAGTAGAATTATCTAAGACATTCAGTGAACATTACATACCATAACGATATGAGAGAAGCAATCTTTTATGCTTCTTGGTCTAGACCTAAGCCTTTTGAGAAATGAGAAAAATGATACTATATGCACGCTAGTCTAATATATAAATCATTTTGCTGAAGAACAATAGAAGATGGAAAAGATAAATGAGAGAAAATGATACTATATGTAAGCTCATCTAATGTAGAAATCATTTTACTGAAGAACAATAGAAGATGGAAGAGCGAAATGAGAGAAAATGATACTATATGTAAGCTCATCTAATGTAGAAATAATTTTACTGAAGAACAATAGAAGATGGAAGAGAGAAATGAGAGAAAATGATACTATATGTAAGCTCATCTAATGTAGAAATCATTTTACTGAAGAACAATAGAAGATGGCAGAGATAAATGATGGGGTGGAGATATAAACAAAATATACATTAGAATATACATGAACTTAACAGGTAGGGAGCTCAATCAAAACCCAAGCGTATCTGGTTCAAACTCAGCTGGGAGAGATGTCGAAGTAAATTAGTTTTCAGATCTTTACGAAAGGTAAAAATATACCTCACTTTTCAGAAAGCAATGGTAAACTACTGAACGTATAAATGGTGCCTATAAAACAGACGACGCATTAACTGGTGTTGATCACTACGTCCTGTAAAGGAGATGCCATGGTTTTAAGCCATACACATTGTATGACAAGATTGTGCTTGCACTTCTCACACGAGTCTGTCCAAATCTATTAGTGTTTGGCTAACTGCAATGCTAGCAATATATTCTCTATCACAGGTAAGCAAGCAGTCATACATTTTGCCTTGGCAGAGACGTGTGCAAAGGTAGAGTCATGACAACCGTCCGAAAACAGATCCCACACTAAAACATAGCAGTATGCACAAGTAGACAGCCAACGGGTTATCATAGGGATAAATATGACCACCCCAGTTGTCAGTACTCGAATATATAACATACACTGAATTCAAAACTAAAAAATACATACCCATTATTGTATAACTTAGAAAAAGCGCTCACTAACTGCACAACTATTTGAGACTTTTACTCTTCAATGGCTACAAACGGTTGAAATATCGAAAAAAACCGCGAGTACGTGAAGAAATGGGAGATAGACAACATCCTACACCTAATAAACAGCAATGTGAATAAACATTGTTACAACTCTAGAACATGTAAAGCTACTACTGTAAGAGACTTAGTACAGGAGACATCCACCACACACTTGAATGTAAGCTGTTAGCTAGTGAAAGTAACATACTGACCGCAGGATCATGTTGATGAGCTCCAGTGGTATTTCAAACATTATTATATATTCTAGCCACTGAGCTAATTACAATTCACTTGAGAGCAAAAACCATCACACACAAATCAGCGTTAAGAACAACCAAAAATATAAGTCATGAGATGTTCAATAGAAAACATGTATTCATATTTTACTTAGTAGTAGTTATTCCTTCTTCCCGATCCGACCGGTTATACAAGAGTTTGTTTTATAGACAGTGTGATCTGGTTCTAGTCTTAGAAGGTGATCACACAGTTTCATTCTTTATTAGGTGATCAAACAATTTCATTCTTTACAATCTGATCATTAAAATTCCATCAAAATATTGTCAATATCGTCTAAATAACATCAGGGCCCTTGCCAGTGCTACAGAGTTTGTACTCTGCTGCTGATATATTCCTGTGTAAGAAAGAGATCGGAGCACACAAGGCTACTCACCGAAATGCAATCATGATTCTCCAATCAATCAAACACTAATGTGATCATGCATTTTCATTTCTTACAAGGGGACCAGACAATTCCATTCTTTACAAGGTGATCACATGATAATCTAGACATCCATGTTAATGGCACTAAAATAAACCAAGTGAAAGAATTCAAATATTTAGGAAACATATTCACAGAAGACGGAAAACTGGATAGAAAGATAGAGGCTAGAGTACCAAAAAGCAAATGCTGTAACCTACCAGCTAACCCCATTATTAAGGCTCCCAAAAATGTCACAGGCAGCTAAGCAAAAGATGCTCAACAGCATTTTTATACCTACTTTGTGTTACCAGAGCCAAACAGGGACATTCTGTGAAAGAGCAAAGATAACATCACACAAGCCACCAGAACAGCGCAAGACAAAAACAGAAAACCACGACACTGGGCAACAAAACAGTAGCAGTGTGTCGACAAAAGAAGAAGAAGAAGACACGGTGATCAAACAATTTCATTCTTTACAAGGTGATCAAACAATTTCATTCTTTACTAGGTGATCAAACAATTTCATTCTTTACAAGGTCATCAAACAATTTCATTCTTTACAAGGTGATCAAACAATTTCATTCTTTACAAGGTCATCAAACAATTTCATTCTTTACAAGGTGATCAAACAATTTCATTCTTTACAAGGTCATCAAACAATTTCATTCTTTACAAGGTGATCAAACAATTTCATTCTTTACAAGGTCATCAAACAATTTCATTCTTTACAAGGTGATCAAACAATTTCATTCTACAGGTGATCAAACAATTATTCTTACAAGGTCATCAAACAATTCATTCTTTACAAGGTGATCAAACAATTTCATTCTTTACAAGGTGATCAAACAATTTCATTCTTTACAAGGTCATCAAACAATTTCATTCTTTACAAGGTGATCAAACAATTTCATTCTTTACAAGGTCATCAAACAATTTCATTATTTACAAGGTGATCAAACAATTTCATTCTGTACACAATGATTATGCAATTTCATTTCTGACAAGATGACCAACCATATTCGGTCTGTGTGTTTCCATGTAGCTCATGTTGTATTATGTTTAGAACTATATCTCTGATGCTAATAATGCTAACACTGTCTCTACTCGTGTTGCGGCTAATCTTTATGAGATAATTTTATATTTACTGTGTATGACATTTATTCAGTGTCGTGTCAGTGGGACTGCTCCTTATGTACTGCAAACATGAGCAATATGAAAGAAAATTAACACAAATAAACAAAAATAAACAACAACAATAAAAAAAAGAAATACACATGAACTTATTTACATTATCATCTTTGTACATTTCTTGTGAGATGTTGCAGCCTCAAACCACTAAGTAAACCATTTCATTGTATTCAATGTTATATGTGAGAGTGAAAAGGTGTATCGCCGTGCATTCTTCACATTGTGATATGTGAGAATGAAAAGGTTTATCAACGTATATACTTTTGTGATATGTAAGAGTGAAAAGGTTTATCAACGTATATTCTTCACATTGTGATATGTGAGAGTGAAAATGTTTATCAACGTATATTCTTCACATTGTGATATGTGAGAATGAAAAGGTTTATCAACGTATATTCTTCACATTGTGATATATGAGAATGAAAAGGTTTATCAACGTATATTCTTCACATTGTGATATGTGAGAATGAAAAGGTTTATCAACGTATATTCTTCACATTGTGATATGTGAGAATGAAAAGGTTTATCAACGTATATTCTTCACATTGTGATATATGAGAATGAAAAGGTTTATCAACGTATATTCTTCACATTGTGATATGTGAGAATGAAAAGGTTTATCATTGTATATTCTTCACATTGTGATATGTGAGAATGAAAAGGTTTATCAACGTATATTCTTCACATTGTGATATGTGAGAATGAAAAGGTTTATCAACGTATATTCTTCACATTGTTCATTCTTATAACGAATCTTATTTTATGAAAAACAAAGGACTATATGTGAATTCACTACCAATGACACTCCATAAAAAAATATACTATCTAGTGCTATACATATGGACAATGAATAAACACTATTTTAAAGCGATCAACGATACATCGAAGTGATGTAATAAAAAAATATATTCAAAATTCCATGAACCGTGACAAATAAATAAAACGAGAAGAAATGATATTGGGTTTAAAAAACATTACAAACAACGAAACCTGGTCAAGAGAATAAGAAGTAGACATCTAATATTTGTTTCGGATACACAGTACGAAGATGATGTTTGGAACTTGTAGTGAATATATGACAGGTGTGTCCGAGAAGGGCAGAGGGAGAAGATATAAAGCGGTCTGACACCGTGGTTCGACTATAGATCGGCATCAGAAATGATAACATGTACCAGAGAGAGGTAGAGTTGTAGAGGTATATGATCGTCTGCGCTAGTTATCATGG
Organism: Arion vulgaris; assembly: GCA_020796225.1. NCBI lineage: Eukaryota > Metazoa > Mollusca > Gastropoda > Stylommatophora > Arionidae > Arion > Arion vulgaris. The sequence continues at coordinate 10,061,150 of CM036764.1, read as the reverse complement.
TACACTGATAACTATTTCAAAAAAACATCATCATGATGAAATACCTTCCAAAACTATTAGTTTTTTTGTTCTACCTATCAGTTCTGATACTGTTTTAGCGATGTGAAATGCTGTTAAACTGTTTAGAATATTTTCCTTCTGTTGAATTATATCTTTTTTTCCATGTATCTTGTCCGTTGTAACATTTAACATAGTTCATAGTTCATAAGTACGATTTCAACTTCACTGTAACGGGTCACCCCATAATTGCTTCATTCCTGTGCCAACGAAAATCACACGGAATGCTAACAACTGTGAAATGTATCCTGGATTAACCAATTCCAGAATGAAACAGCCGGTGTACCTCCACAAAAAAGCAACCTGCACCGCATAAATGCATATGGCCGTCGCTAAAGTTGAAACACAAAACTGTTCATCCTCTGAATTGTAATTCATGTCGAGCGGAACATCAATCATGACAAAATACATCTTTCTACGCCCGCAATATAACTGTATACCGCAGATTGAATTTGTTCGTCATAACGTTGTTTGCCATTTTCTGAATACACACAACAAACGCACGATTGACACAGCAAAAAAGCATTCCATGTAACATTCATAGATCACAGCGTTGCCCAAGCACTAAGTCAGTAGCTCGACAAACGAAACCGGAAAATATCCGACCAAACATGGTGAAAATGCGCTAGCAAAGTCGTGTCCAGAAACAAACAGTCCTGATTCTGAATGGCCCGCCCGCATTCCGCCATTGCTGACCAGATTTAACAATGTCGAAACACGTAATAACAACGGAATGAAGTTTTACAATATAAAAAAACAATAACAATACACAGCAACGTTTCGACCAAATGGCCTTTATCAAGCAAACGAAACAACATGAGTGAATAATTTCACAGCACACTACATATAGACCAGGCCAGAAACATCCCAACGGTCCTAAAATGACATTTAACATTTAACAGCGTATTCAATCGGTTACCTTCTGATTTCATGTACAAAAGAATTATGTTTATTTCCTTCTGATGCGGTTCAAATGCGATCATCTATAAAAATCGATGTATTTTCTATTTCTGTTTTACCTTTAAGCTTCAGATCGAGAGAAGAGGCACCTTGAGCGATCAGCACTAAAGCTGTATGCATCACGACATACAGTGTTGAAGGTAAAAGTAGCCTGTCTAGGGAGACAGTCTGGAATATATTTATGAAAATGAGGTTCAAATATGACGTAGTATAGATCACATTTCGAAGAAAGGGATAGTTGTTTCGTATATTCTTCATGTTGAGATTCAATTGAAATTCATATTACACAGGTCACCTTCTGAGTTGTTAGGCATATGAGCACATAAGTTTACATTCGTTCGACACTGACACAATGTTTATTCTCGCAACCGGCTTGTGAAAGTTGGTCACTTACAAGCCACGGAGGCAGGTAGAGGTGCAGCGTGAGAGCAGCAAGTGATTATTGCTTGTAATGATCTCCACTCTTGCATGTCAGACAAATAACCTCAGTTATAGAGACAATGATTGCGATCTCCGACTAGCATATTCACTGCTCAGAAGGAAAGCAATGGCAAACTACCTTCTCTGCCAACTACATTATACTGCCAAGAAACCCATGAGAAACATGATACATTAATTTTGGCAGAAATGGTGCTGGAAGAACGAGAGTAAGTTCTAGAAGACGATGGGTGCAGGATGTCATTGACGATCCGAGAATGACTGCTGCTGACGCCGGCCAACTTGCACAGAACAGATAGTCTTTCAGGAATGCTGACATGAGAACCAAGTTCTGGAAGGGACACGCTACTTGATAGGGATCATGATGATAGATGAAGTGATCGAGTCGTTTTGTGAGGTGTGTAATTATGGTGCGGGAAGGGGCGATGAACAACTGGAACTTAAGGACAAGCTAGTAAGAACCGGTTTAAGTAGTAAATATACAAAACGCAATGCGTAACTGGCAACTTTTGTCTTGTCAATCGGGCTACTTTTATATTGAACACCCTGGTTATTGGTTATCGGTTACTAAACTGACGTCATTGCACTCCAGGCAGACCCATAGGTGCTCAGTCTCCCCAACATATATCGAAGAGTATGCATACTGATGGTTCCTGTGGCTCGCTGATTAAACACACCTCTCACTCTGCCTCTCAGGCATCCAGTTCGACTTGAACAACGGGTAACTCCAAACTGCTTAAATCGCTTGATCGATTTTAGTGTCCTCAACCAACAGACAGTCGCGAAGAGACCGAAGAATATCCCCCTTATCCATCTTCAACTCCCCAACAATCGATGCTGTTGATGTAAGCATGTCCGCTCTCTCATTACCATAAACACCCGACTGTCCAGGACAGTATATCTCAGCTAGTGCTGAGCGTGGTGGACTATGGTCTTGGTCTTCTGACAGTAAGCAGAACATCGCTGGATAAGTTAGACAGGATCCAAAATGAAGCGATGAGGTTTATACTTGGTTGCACACGTGACACTTCTTGTGCGGCAATGCGCTATGTCCTTGGATTGCCAACGATGCCATCAGACACAAAGTCGCAAAGATAAAGGCTTATCTGAGCGTTTCTGCTGACAAAAATCATCCTCTGCACACATCCAGAAATGAAAACAAGGGCAGGCGATTGAAGAGAGGCCGATCCTGGATGGCCGAGGCAGAGGATGTTATTAAACAGGTCTGTACTCTAGATGAGCTGAGACATGGTGAAGAATGGATGCATATATCAGAGGATATGACTGCTTACACCATGGTTGTCAGTACACTTGGGAGACGCTGTAGAGAATGAGCCCCGTGTGTCGTCAATGCGGATATTCTTGCACTCGTGGATGAGCACTCCCATTAAGATGATATCATTATCTACACCGATGGCTCTGTCAGACGCGGAACTAGATCATCGTGGGCTTATTCAGCACAGCGAAATGGTCGCACACTTCATAAGGACTGCGGCGCTTTCGAGACAACGACATCGAGCATGACTATGGAGATCACTGCTGCCTCCAGGGCTCTGTCATGGGTGGCTGAGCAACAGGTTACCCATACGATCATCATATCAGACTCAATGAATATGCTTCAACTTATTGAATCTGGAAGTATGCGTGTGGAATGGGAGGACATCATTCGGAGATCACATCTCAAGAAAATGACTTGGCTGTACACACCTGGACATGCTGAGTGCAGGGTAACTAGCGTGCAGACTTTCTTGCAAACAATGCCAAGACTCAAACGGGCAGAAGTATGGACAGAGCCGATATCATCAATGCGGTACGCTCTCAATTATGTGACATGGGCACGTCTCAGACACTGGAACGAGTTCGAGAATTAGGTGTTAAGTGTGGACATGCCAGACAGTGTCGTCTTCGTGGTAGAGAGAGAAGATATAGTAATCAACTTCTCACGGGTACGGTGAGCAAATGGACTTTAGGATGGCTGCTGCAACGGAGAACATAGCATGCATGGGAATGTCCAATGTGCCGTGACGTCGATCGCATAACATAACATAACATAACATAACAGTATATCCACGTAAGCCGTTGGAGGCTAGAAAATTCTATAGACGACACCCACTCATACCGAAACCCTGCATAATATACACGAGCATGCGCACCAAAATGTAACCACCTTTGACTAATAATTGTGCACTTTCATGAAAGCAATACGGCGTTCCTACTGTGTCTACTGTACATATTACTTCCGTTATGACGTCATATCACTGTATGTGACTTACCACAGTCAAGTCCATGTAATGATTCTATCAAAAACAATGAACAATGTTGAAATGTACTTCGTAGACCTTATTTTCTTAGTAAGTATTATTGTTTTCACTTATGTGTCAATTTCTACATTTTTGAACTATCATATTATATTGCTTCCCATCGTACAATTATCTTCTTATTTTGTTTTCTCTAATATTGGTTTGCCTCACATTTACTAGACAAATAAAGAGCAGACGATTGTGTGTGCTTCGTGCATTGTGTATTTTACTGTTACTATTATTTCTAAGATTTGTAATTTGCTTGTACAACCTTTCTATATGTAAGTCCTCTACCAGAGTAGCATTGCCATCCGGGACGCACTGTCTGATAGTGTAATATCTGTTCGTTAGTGAACATGGTTGAGAAACGCAAAACAGAAGTTCACATAAAAAGCGCACACGACTTTAAGCGTAGCCCTACAGCATATTACACTGTAAGTAAAGTTATTGCTGTGAAATGACAACTCCTTGCAATAGACATATCCACTTGACACATCCACTTTGTTGGAAAGAAAATGACGCTCATGACTGTCTGAACAAGATACTAGCTGCTAAATTGTGCAAGAAGACTATGAAGGTATTCTAGCATACAGCCTGAATAAGGATATAAGGATTCCAGTCAACGTTATGGAGACTACACCAGCTTATAAATAACATTGCTCGATGCAGAAACATTCTGAATTTCTAAAGCGCAGACAAGACCAGGTAAAGTCGAACTAGAAATAGAGGGAACGCATTTTTCTGATGCTACATACAACACGCAGATCAGAGTCATGAGGCTGTAAGGCTGATAACTCGGATGGACTATGTGTGCAGTGACATGTATTGATTAAAGAAACGTGTGCCAATGCTACAGTTAACGGCGCAGCAATCACGATTTTTACAAAACTTATCCATAAATCCTGAATGCAATATAAAATATATATATATATATATATATATATATATATATATATATATATATATATATATATATATATATATATATATATATATATTATATATATATAAATAATAATAATTTATGTCGCACCGTTTCACGTTACATAGGGCCTGCAAGTAATTTCTCCATATCGCTCTATCCTGGGCAACTCGCTCAATCTCATCCATGGAACTGAGACGATATTTCCTGCCCCTCTCAGCAAAGTTCGTTTCAGGGTCTCCTTAGGTCGACCTCTCTTTCTTGAACCCTTTGCATCCCACTGCAATGCCTACTTTGATATTCGTTGATCGTTTCTCCTCAAGGTGTGTCCAACATATCTCCATCTTCTCTTTATTATAACAGTTGTCACTAGTGGTTGACCAGACATGTCTCTGATTTCATCACTTCTGCTGAATTCGTTCCATTTTTGTATCATTATTTTTGGCAGACATCTATTTTCAAATGCATTCAACTTGCTTTCTATATCTTTAGTCATTTTCTAACTCTCGCTGGCATATGTTGGGATTGATACAACATTTGAATTGAAAATTCGTAATTTAGTTTTAATACTATATAACTTGAAGTTCCATATTTTATTTAGACATTTAAAAGCTGATGTTGCTTTGCCAATTCGTATCATAATTTTTTTTAAACATTTCCTGTTCAATCAAAATTGCTACCTAAATAGGTGAACTGCTCTGATATTTTTATTATTTTAGATTTCAGTGTGATATCTGCATTACTTGCCATAGGTGTCTTCATTATATTTGTTTTTCATAGCTTATCTTCAGTCCAACTTTTGATGCTATCGCTGACAAGTTGTCTGTTTTTCTTTACATATTCTAGTTGTTTCTACTTAACAAGGCAATATCATCTGCAAAATCCAAATCTTCTAATTGACTATTTTCTACCCAATCGATGCCAGTTTCGCCCCTGCAACATTTTCGCATCACCCAGTCAATGGTCACTCCAAACAATAGCGGAGATAGAATACAGCCTTGCTTTACTTCGGTTTCAACCATAAACCAGTCGCTGTGCCCATCATCAGCGCGAACGGCACACTGTGAACCGTCATACATGTTCTTAATACTGTTTATTTTTTTTTCTGGTATTCCATAGCATCTCAGAATATTCCACAGGAGATTCTGTGTAGACTATCAAAGGTTTTTTTAAACCGGTGAAATTATATATATCTAATATATATTTAAAACAAAGATGGATGCAATTGTATGTCTGTCTCAATTGTTTGAAGATATATAGACACCAAGGCGAAAGACAGAGGATGCTGGAGATTCATTGCCGCCAACCTTCGATGTGGAGACGGCACCTGATGATGATCTATGAAATCTACACTCTTGTCAAATTTCAAGTGTGTAGGATGTCCACATATCTTGAAACAATGGGAACAGACACACATACAAATACATACTTTTCAATCATATATATATTTCGTGTGATTGTAATATGTATCTAGTACCATATAACCAATTTCGTAGTTGATGTGCAATTGCTTCTGTAACATAATTCCCTTCGGTGATGGTATACATAGAATGGTGTGTGCTGTTATAGCATTCTAGTTAGATGATCATACAAATTGGATCTTCGATTTCTGAATAAATGTGATCAATGTTGCTGTTGCTACACGTGTCGTACATCCTCATCTGATCTCGAAGGTCATGCTTTTCCGAATGTATTTTTTGAATAGTCTCCATGTTTAACACTGGTAGCCTACAGGTATAAAAATGAAATGTATATATGTATATATACACATCTTTGAGAACAAGAGAACAAATTTACTTGTGCATGACTCAATATAGGTGGCAGTTGATAAACACGTACTTCAGCATTGAACATCTGATTTCTACTTATTCTGTGGACAATTTTTGTATATCGATTAAATGTACTTATTAAATATGTACTTGCTTTAACTTGTTTTAGAGATGTGATGTATACATTTCTCTTGGATATACTAAGAGATATGCAAACTTCCAATACTTTTAATTAGATCAAATGTATCTATGCAAACTTGCAATACTTTTGATTAGTTCATATGTATCTACATAATATATATTGTTCATGTTGCATATAAACGAAGCTTACATAGCCAGCTATGTAGATTCCACGAGGAACTACAGCTGATGTGCAGCTTAATAGAGACAACGTATCATCTCATAGTACAGACTGAGCGTATGAAACCGATCGCAGAGAAGAAGAACAGTTCAGTGTGTTACAGAAGTGTAATTCTACATGAGAATTAATGCTATGAGTCCTCCTATGTGATCTTGTATTGCAGAAAAAGGAAAAAAAAATATAAGAGACCTTCTATGAGATCTTGAATTGCAGAAAAAGTAAAACATATAAGGACCCCAATGTCGTCTACAAATGCAGACCAATCATCGATAATGGAGCATGAATGCATATTAGTGACGTAAAGTCATAACAAACATACGTTTGGTTTTTTCTTGTGTACTCATTTGAATACTACTAGGAAATTGTATGTTTTCATTCAATGAACATACATATGTTGTGCTACTAGTTGCAATCGGATTTGCAATATTGCGTACTCCGGCAAAGCATGTCTGTTTGGGAAATACACGTTGCACTGCTTGCTACAGGTGATCAAGTTTGAGAAATCTGAAGATTGCAATTATACAGTTGTATCTTTTACAGTGTCGCTAGATACGATGACATGACGACCTCACCATGTTCTGTAACTATATTCATATAAGCTATCATTTATTGAAACAAATAAATATATAATATGTCTTTATTTTGTGTTACAGATATGTTGTGTCACGATAATATCAATGTATGAGAATCTACGCGTCCAGTATGCTCTTTTACTTGACTCAAGTCTACGTGATCCTTACTATCAATGTGGCATTGCTAGATTGTAATCAAGGTACATAATCATTGTATGTTATGTTTATCAAAGGGGAAGCAATGATCTCAACAGATGGTAGCATGACCAACTACAGGAACGTTATCATGGATTTTGAAAAATAATGTAGAGATTGGGGCAACATGAAAGCTGAACTGGCAATTCAGAAACTGATAGAGGATAATACAAGTGATGATGTTGTTGTTGTTTATAATATCATCATCATCAGGTGCTGTGCCGGCTAACGTAGGCGATCATGGATCTCCACATATCTCTGTCGTTGGTGTTTGCTATCAACTCAGATGTTGACACTCTACGGTGCCATGAAGTTAGGCTATCCAACATTTTCTCTCTCTGTCTTCCACTGTCTCGTCTACCCTCGATTTTACCGGTTGCCACAACGTGTTCTAAACCTTCCCTCCTCATCACATGCCCGAAAAATGATGACTGCCTTTATCTTATATTGATGATAAGCTTTCTCTGTGTCTTGATCTCATTCATCACCTCAACATTAGTCATTTTAGCAGTCCATGAGATTCTCATCATTCTTCTATAAAACCACATTGCTGTGGCCCTCAGAGATTGTTCGATCTGTGTGTTCATTGTCCATGACTCGCGTTCGTATGTCAGTATTGGTTCTATGTAGTACTGAATAACTCGCATTCTGATCGGAATTGACAAGGACTTGTTGCAGATAATGCTTCTCATTTTCAGGAATGACGTTTTCGCTTGTCTTATTCTGCTCTTTATTTCTGATGGGCATCTGCCATCCGATGTTACCAAGACTCCGAGGTATTTAAATTGCTGCACTTGTCTTAGATCAGTCCCATTTACTGCGATGGTGCATTCTGTCAAAATCTGCTTTTTTTAATATTATCATAACTTATGTCTTCTTAATTTTCAAACTGAATCCTTTGTTGTTACTTTCTGTCACAACCTTATCAACTAATGTGTGTAGCTCCATTTTATTTCTTGCTATTAAGACTGTATCATCAGCGTATTTTAGGTTATTTATTATATGTCCTAGCACAGCTATTCTAGGAAAATCTTTTATCGACCTAAAAATGCTTTCACAATACAGTGAGAACAGGTCTGGTGATAATACACATCCTTGTCTAACACCTTTTTGATCTCTGGAAAGTTCCAATCTTTGTGTCTATTCTTATAGCTGCTGTTTGCTGCCAATATATGTTCTGAATGATTCTTAGATCTTTGCTGTCGATGTTTAAGCTCTCTAACATTTTGAAAAGTTCTTGATGGTGTACATTGTCGAACGCCTTGGTGTAGTCTATAAAGCACACGTATAGATCTGCTTTTACTTCTATTGATCTTTCTATTAGTGTTCTTAGGATATATATAGCGTTGTTAGTGCCCTTGCCTTCAACAAATCCACACTGCTCATCACTGATTTCTGGTCTTATTCTACTTCTTATCCTTCTTATCATTATCCTCAGTAGTATCTTTGTCATATGACGCATAAGACTGATAGTGCTGTACCTTCACATTCCACTGCTCTTGATTTCTTCGGCAAAGCAATGAATATGAACTTTAGTAGATCTTTTGGAATACAACCGCTGTCATAAATGTCGTTTAAAAGCTTCGTTATCACATCCGTTCCTAGATTTTCCAGAACTTGAATTTCTTCTGATGTTATGTTATCTGGACCTGGAGACTTTCTCCTCTTGTTTATAATATATGTATGTTAATTGCGGTGTGTGGAGTCAGGTTGAGGTTTGTTGGCTAACGTGAATTGTTATGTTGAAACATTGCGAAGTTGAGCATACATTCAATATGATGATTAAATCTGTGACCTTTTACTGCTGCCCTCCATTGGCTCTCTGGGAACCCGTTTACATAGACCATTGATGTATTATATTCTTAGTCGATACTTTGAAAGATTCTGAAGGGCAGGTTGCTGTCTGATTGGATGTCGGGTTTTCTCTGTCGAATCTATTGGATTCGGGTGTTTGTGGAAATGAGAGAGCAGGTATACTTGCATCGATCTACAGCATTTTAAGTGAGTTGAAAAGGAATAAGACGGATTTTCTTCGGTCTCTTCACGACTGCCTGTTGGATTAAGACAATCAAATAGATGTTGAATCGGTCATGCAGCTTGGAGTTACGCCTTGTGCAAGTCTACAGAGCTCCATATGACGCTGAAGATGTGTCGAAAACACACCCATGCTAATGCTGCATGAATCAGAGACAGCTCATTTTGTCAATACTAACTTGCATTATCGAGAGTTAAATCAATATATTAAGCAAGCAGTAAAGAAATTATTTGTTTTCAAATCACACAGGCGATCATGACGCTTAATCTGAAATTGAAGTTATATTTCATACAAAAACGCAGCAGCAAAAGCACACACACATACACATACACACATATATATATATATATATACAAACACTCACACACACACACACACACACATATATATATATATATATACAAACACTCACACACACACACACACATATATATATATATATATATATACACATACACACCCATATCCTTTTTAAGCCTTTCACTGCCTAATTATGTTTTAAGCTTCAGGCGCACTTATATTGCAATGAATACTAAATTTCAAAGAAACCTTCAACAGGACGATAGAGAAGGTGGCGAGGGAACTTGATAACGAAAGATAGTTATTCAGTCTACGTTTCACAATGGACATGTTACTTGACGACATCCCGGGGCCCTGGTGGTTACCGGGGCCCACATTTGGGGTGTAAAGAATACAACCACTGTTACTAGCCATGCATGTCGTAAGAGGCGACTAAGGAGGTTTGGCTGAAATCGGATGCATGTGTCCTAAACGTGTAGAAGTCTATGCGTTTAGGGGCCTACCAAACCAATGTGCAACGTATACACGTTCTTGGCAAAGATCAAACATATCACAGAGAGTGATTAAAATTATTCGTAAAGAACGAACGCAGAGAAGAAGAAGACTTGACGACATAAAATGAGGCAGTAAATTGGATTTGCATCATCTTACAAATTATAGCGAGCCAGTAAAATTGATGTGCATGATCTTACGAAATTTAGCGAGTCAGTATATTGGTTCAGAACAGCAAAGGAGTTAAGAGACATTATTTGTGAAGACTTAATGTTTTGTTCGTTATAACTTCACTGTCATATCTTTACAATGAGAAACTGAATAAAGCTTACAACATTTTAAGGTGCTTGACATCATAATTTCTAGAAGAATAGAAAATCACTTCACTGTAACTAGAATAATTTATAACAAATTACAGTATGATGGAATCTACTGAAAGCATAATATAATCTAAATATAAAATTCAATCTCGTGAACGATAGCTCTATACGATAGATAATAAAGTCGACACATCAGTCTACTTCAGTAAAGGTCGCATACACAATATGTTTTAATTTCAAACAATAATAATATTATAACTGACGAAAATCGACTATCTAGTTCTCGAAATGACTGACAACTAGCAGACTACACGTACTGCAAGATAAAAACATTCACGCGAGCAAGTGAAATAGAAGACTATTGCATTATGAGATGGAAATGATCCTCTCAATCAACGTTTCCTTTCTTGATATCAAGTGCAAGGAACATCCCGCTAACTCATGTATTAATATTTTCCCGTTAATGAAACTTAGCAATTATAACAACATAAACGCAAAAAAAGACGCGCTGCTTATCTTATAAGAACTGGTTTGGAATAACGCTATAAATTGTCAATGGTATGCAGTAGTTGACAAACATGACGTATACAGCATCTCTCTCTCACTCTCTCGCTCTCTCTCTCTCTCTCTCTCTTGATCTGCATGATTTGCAAAATAATCACAATATAGATGAGACTGCAGTAAAACTATGTTGAATGGCGAAAAATGTAATAACAAAGTACTGTAGTTTTACAAATTACAAAAACAACGACACTATACAGCAACGTTTCGACCAACAAGGCCTTTATCAAACAAACAAACAATAGTAGTGACGAAAAAAAAAAGATATGGACGACTACATACGGAGATATTCAAACGTTTCTAATGGAAATCTGGAAAAAAAACAAGCAACGGAATACATGTAACACAAAAAACCCACATACAAACTAGAAGTAGAAAATAAAAGAAACAATAAAAAATCAATTATATTTATAGCTCGATTACTTGCAACATATGCACATAAAGATTACAAGGCATGATAAGAGAAGGTACTAAGAAGCATAGGAATGTAATACGATGAGCCAACGTGGTCTCCAGGTACCATACAACGAAATCAACCGATTCTCCAGAGCAAATCGTCTGCGACCTGTAACTTGGACATCGTCAGCTCCTAAATGACCAGTATCATTGAAAAGGGTGGGTACATGGGTCACAGAGCATTAGCGTATGTCGCGCAGGTGTTGGGCAAATCGGTAACTGAGCCTCTTGCCTGTCTCGCCGATATAAGCCTTGTTACACCGCTTACAGATAATGGCATGATAAGATTACGGGACTCGCATGGGACAGCATCTTCAATAACAAACGTGGATAAAGGAAAAGATACAGTACGAGTCTATATCACATAAGCACACGTATTGCAACGCCAACGCCACACTAGACAGTGCCAAAATGATTCTGGGTATTGGACTTAAGACGACTGTGTACCAATATATCCTTAAGATTTCTGTCCCGTCTGTAAGACACCAAAGTATAGTTGGGGAAGACTGAACGGGTTGCAGGATCTGACTTAAAGATAGGCAGATGTCGGAATAAAACAGTTTTCACCATTGAACTATGGGAGTGGAAAGTTAAAATAAGTTTTACTCTTTCAGAGTTAGTAGTCATATGCTGGTTGGTAAGGGCCTGCCGGCGATTGATTTTCTGAAATCGATGCATAGCAAATACAAGAAACTTCTCCGAGTATATTCGCCTGCGTAAGAAATCAAGCATCTCGCGAGCTCTATCAAGAAAATCATCGTCCTCGCTATAAATGCAACGAAGGCGGCAGAGCTGTGAGAATGGCAACGAATCACGATACGCCTGGGATGGGAAGAAGTATAAAGGAGAAAACTATGTGCATCAGTAGGCTTGTAATATACTGATGAAGTGATAGTGTATAGGTATATGGTGATAGTAATGTCAAGAAAGTTAACTCAAAAGTGAGATGTGAAAAGTAAAATGAATAACAGGGTTGAAAACATTAATGGAATTTATGAAGCGTGACAAATTTTCTTCAGGCATATCAGTAATGCCAATACAGTCATCAATGTATCTGTAATAAACATACAGAAGGTGACCATCATATGCAGTCCATACTAGGTTTTCAAGATAACCCATGAACAGACAAGCATAACTAGGTCCCATTTTAGTGCCCATGGCAACCCCACTGATCTGCTCAAAGAATTGTTCATTAAACTGAAAGGAGGTAAGCGTGAGAACTAGTTCCGCTAGACGAAGGAGAGCAGAAGTTGACACAAAAGGATTAGTTCTCCTATAGAGAAAGAACTGGAGAGCTTTTAGTCCGTCATGGTTAGGTATAGAAGTGTACAATGAGCGCACATCAAGGAGGAAGAGACGGTAGGTTCTCTCAGGTGGCAACTCAATGGAAGAAAACACAGACAAAGCGTTGTTCGTATCTTTAAAAAATGAAGGGAGTGTGGTGACTATGGGATTACGGATACTATCAAGGAATTCGAAGATGCCAGTAGGTCAAGTGTAAGCAGAAACGATAGGCCTACCAGGATTGATGAGTGTATGAATTGTAGGGAGCATATACAATGCGGGTTTGCCCAAAGAGCTATCGATCACACATAATGATGGTGCACCAGTGGGAAGGTCTTTCGTGGTAATTCACTTCTTAAGTTCTTGAAGTCATTAAGACACTTGAGTGTCGCTTGGTACGGAATCAGTTAATAGAATGATGAAACACCCAGTAATATAATTATAACTATACTTAATCTTAACTATACAACAATGACTGATAGTTTAATCATTTTAATTACACAGTTGTCACATACATTTAATGTGTATTATTCATTTCAAAACATCTAGAATAGTCATATTATCAATCTTTCAGCATGTCCAATGCGATGGTTTGGTCCTGGATGTAGGTACAGATGTCATTGCTTTAGATATGTCGAATGTGATTTCAACGGTACTTGTCCCAATAATATGCCATGTAAATGGCATAAGTTTGGTCCAGGATGTCAGTACGGTTAGTGTCAGCTAAATAGTTACATGATAATATATATGTATTACGTTCTGTATGAAAGTAAAAATATATTTTTTAAATAATTGAGTTCTCCATGCGCAATCATAATTGTTATTTGGTCTTCAACTTTTCCAAATCATACTGACATGCATAAATAGAGTTACTACAGTATTTATTTTGACCTGCACGTGAAACAATGCTAACTTGGGATGTATACGCTGCACGTGAGACATTGTTAACTTGGGATGTATGAACTGCAAGTGAAAGATTGTTAACTTGAGATGTATGAACCGCACGTGAGACAATGCTAACTTGTGATGTAATAATTACATCATCAATGATACAGATGTTGTTATTTACACCGATGGTTCAGTCATTCGCCAACAACGCTGTGCTTGGGCTTTTTCAGCACGCTCAGGAAGAAAAATAATAAGAGAGGCCAGTGGGGCCTACGCAACAACCACAAGTAGCTTGACAATGGAGGTTCGGGCGGTTACGGAGGCGGTGAACTGGTTGGCATCTCACAATTACTCTCGTGTGTTCATACTCAGTGACTCCATGAGCATGATTCGTAAATTCGAATCAGGTATGGTGAGACGCAACTGGGTGGAGGTACTGGTACAGACAATGATCAGAGTAATCACCTTTATTTATGTCCCTGGGCACGCAGGAGTTAGGGGTAATGAACGAGCTGATAGATTGGCTGGCTTGGCAACAATATCAGAGGGAGCTGCAATGAATTGATGTGACATTCTTGACGCATTGAGAGAATCTTTCCGAACAGAGGAGTTTCAGGGCTGTGAATCCCACTCGCTGACCAGATTGAAAGAGATGGGTGTCAATATTGGTGCAGCCCGAAAAGAACGACATACTAAATATGCAAAGAGATGGATTAATCAACATCGAACTGGCGTGTTGGGTCGCTGGACGCTGCTTGATTTGCTGAGGCGGAGATCGGAGCACCTATGGACATGTCTTCATATAACTGGTACCTGACAACTGATGTAGTAATTGCATGTGTGATATTGTTAACTTGAGCACTTGAGCGGAACCCGCAAGGACAATGGAAAATAAGATGTCCGAAACAGACCTGGAGAGGAAGTTTTCTTGAGGACCTGAAGAATATTCGACTATCCGATGAAACCATAAAGAAAACAGCTAGAGACGGATAATATGGCAAACAACTGTTGAAGCTAGATGATCCACGAGTTGAGGAGAGGAAGACATAAGTAAGTAAATATGTATATTGTACAAACAATCTCACATTAGTAAATCATAAATTATCTTTCCCTTATATAAATCATGAAAGATATTTGCTCATATCAAACGACTACCGAAGTCTACCAAATCCTCCTACATACGCTATACTAGGATGGAGTATTTATTTATGTAAGACACATCCAGAAAACATAGCTGCTGTTACCATATCCTACTACTAGTATTGTAAGACTATTTTTATATATATATTAGTTATGGAAAACAACCCAGTATTACATACCCAAGCTTAGACATTGCGAAATTAATGTTTCAAAATAAATCTTCAATAATGATGGCAACAACAATAGCAAATGGAGAGCTTTTAGAATGCACCACTGTGAATCATTTGATTTGATCATTAAAATAACGAAGATGGTGATGTACGGGTCATATATGTTGTCAGAGAATGGGGACACAAATGTATGAGCATCCAATGAAAACATAGAGAATAACCGTGGAATGGGAGTTGAAAGATTAATTGATTGATTCGATAGTACCATCATCATTACAGTTCTGTGAGTAACCATGTGTGCTTCGATTTCTCTTACTTACACAGGAAGATCTCGGCTTCAGTGCACGAACTCGGTAGCACCGACGACAGTCCCTTAATTAAATTTATAGATGGTGAAATCATGTGTGCGAAAAAAAAAAAAAAATGTTCCCATGAATGTTGCCGGGGCAGCTACTTTCCAGCCTACTCTTCTCGATTTTGAACTGCCAATGGTTCTTTTACATGCCCAAATTGAAAACGGGTCCTACGTTTTATCGTCCTTCTCCGAGAGGACTAGGAACTCAATCTCACACTGAAATCAGGGATCTCTGGAAAACTATCCAGATGGCTTCAAGGGGGAGCGAATCTAGAACGTTTTCACGTGAGACGAGCACATAACCAGAGATCAGTAAGTTGAAATAATGTGACATCAGAACAAGAACAACTATAACAGAACAGTAACAATGTAAATCTGTTTTATAGAACGTATGTATCAAATTAGACACAAACAGACTATAGATAAATTTACAAATGAGAAATAAAATAAAAACATTCTGCAAGAATATCGTGTATGCTGTTCTCATACATACACATGTGTATGTGTGTTGTGAGATGATGTTACTTAATCGTTGGAGATACTGGCAATAAGAGTGATGATGTTTTGTAATAATCAAAAGTGGAAGAATGGGTAACAGTGCCTTCAATATAATGTAACTCTATTTCAACAATCACTAAATTCGGAAAATGTTTGCAGAGAGAGGAATCATGTGGCGTTGGATACCATCGTCAATGGTCAACACTAATGAAAACTGTAAAAACGATCACTTTGTGAACTACACAGATAGATCGGTAGTTTGCCATGACAATTCTACATCGACCTTCTATGTAATAACATTCAACAGAAAGTTCATAGTTCATAAGTACGGTTCCAACTTCACTGCAACGGGTCACTCCATAATTGCTCCGTTCCTGTGCCAATGAATATCACACGAAATGCTAACACCTGTGAAAAGTTTCCTGTGTGAACTAATTCCAGAATGAAACAGTTGTACCGCCACAAAAAGAAAACCTGCACCGCATAAAATGCATATGGCCGTAGCGAATGTAGCAACACAAAACTGTTCATCACTTCAATAGCAATTCTTGTCGAAAGGGACATCAATCACGACAAAATCCAGCTTTCTGCACTCGTAATATAACTGCATACGGCAGATTGAGCTTGTTCGTCATAACCGCTGTCCGCCATTTTCTGAATATACACAACAAACACACGGTTGACACAGCAAAAAGCATGCCAAGGAAATCAGTGATGCATTGACTATGTCAACAAGTAACATAACAATGAAAGTACTGGCGGCGACTAAGTCACTATTATGGCCGGAGTCACAAAACTACTCGCTTGCCTGCATTCTGAGGGATTCATCGAGTATGATCCAGATGGTGGATGCTGGTTTCGTGCCCAGGCAATGTATTGAATCAATACAATCGTCAATAATTTTCAGAATTACATTCATTTTCGTTGCGTTGCACTTGGTCGTCTATGGCATAAGATATAAGACATGTTGGGTGTCTCTGTCACGATATCGGAGGTTCAGCCAATGGTCAGAGATAACATTTGAACACTGTCATGTAGTGTTTTACAACAATAGGAGTTGATCTAAACGAATCCAGAACAACTATTAGATTTGCAAGAACTTGGATTGAAGATTGGAGTGACAAGTAAAGAACAGTACACCTGGTATATGAGTAGGCACATCAATCAGCATCGAACTGGTATGCCTAATCACTGGGCGCTATTTCAGCTATTTCTAAAGAGATCAAATCAGCTATAGATATGTCCAGAGTACAATAACGGTATTCCATACTGAAACGGTGCAAAATAAGTGTGTGGCTAACAAAAAAAACTTTAAGTAACATATCGAAAATCGTTTTTTTAGATGATCATGTCTTTTGGAGTGCAAGTAGAGACGTACCGTTATATTTACGTGATAGAGATGACACGACGTGCAACCCACATGAAACATCGACTTCAGTAGAAATGGTTCTGATTAGGCCAGCACTATTCTCCTGGGTTCGAATAGTTATCAACAATTCTAGTAAGAGCTCATTTTTTGTTATTTCAATCATCGTGTATGATATTGATCTTATAGGTAGGATGTATATTATATGTCACCTTATCTGGTAAGAACATTGCATTGTGTTGGATGTTTCTCACATCTTGTAAAACATATAGTTTTGGTCTTTCATTGTTTTCATTAGTGGCTAATAACAATATAACAATATCACATTAATACTAATGAGACAATACAATTAACATTGACAATATAATTCATCAAAGGCAACTGATAGAGGATAGCTTCAAGATAAAGCAATTAGGAGAGGGTGTTTATACGTCTCGTACCTTTATATGTTCTATAACATCTGCAGACAATTTCTCAATATCCCACTATACTGAAAATATTGGTCAAACTCTTCTATGCTATTGGGTGTGTTATTTAACGTCTTTTTTCAGTAACGTTCGTTTCAGAGTTTTACTATGGAGTTATTTCTTTCTTGAATAATGTGTCGTTCTAGGTAATGTCTGCATTTTGATTCTGTACTAATTTATTCTCAGAGTATGTCCAACATATTTCCATATTTTTTTTTGGGTAAAGTCAACCGCTACTAGTATATGGTCTTTTTCGGCTTTACACTCAGTCAATTGGCAAGTGATTTACTGTGACAACTTCTGAGTTTTTCTTTCTCATTTGTCTTTCAGATAATACATATGTCTCTTCTCAAATGACTCTGCGCCCTTTCGTAATTTGGCTTTCCACACAACCAGTTTTTCCCATGTGATGGGACCTATAAAACATGTTCATTGCGCCCTTGCAGACATCTTTATAAATGAGAAGTGGTTTGCCCTGGTGCCTCTTCCCCTCCGAAAGTTCACATAACAACATTTGTTTTGGTATGCGACAAGTTTGCATTCTTCTCACATGCCACAACCATCTTAGTCGTCAACTGCTGTGCATGCCCTTGATGGAAGCCAGGTTTGCACGTTGCAGTACTTCAGAGTTGGATAT
Organism: Arion vulgaris; assembly: GCA_020796225.1. Lineage (NCBI taxonomy): Eukaryota > Metazoa > Mollusca > Gastropoda > Stylommatophora > Arionidae > Arion > Arion vulgaris. Next base: position 10,042,607 of record CM036764.1, on the reverse strand, counting down.
CTTGTCGTACCACTTGATGTACCTAATTTTGCCGAGACATCGAAGATGAAAGGTGTTAAATCTCCTCGTGTGTCTTGAGTAGGATGTCCACGTTTCTGAGCCATATAATAAAGAACTAGTTACATACGCTCGATATATTTGAATCTTCGTCTGGAATGTTAGATGTTAGTTTGAGTTGTCCCACGCTTGCTTTGATAGTTTGTCGAATGTAGTAGCCGCACTCCCTATACGAGAGTTGATTTCTTCATCACGAGAAAAGCTGGCAGTGGCCATGGACCCAAGATAGCAACAATATTTAACTGGTGTTAGATGGTTACCATTTAAAGTGATATGTGCTGTGTTACCTACTTGACAAAAACAACTTGTAGTTCTTTTCCTTCACCGAACCTCAATATGGAAGCCTGGTTTCCTGTAGTGCAGCTATATCCACTTGTATTCTCTTGATTTCTCTGTCTATGACAGCTGATTTTCTTATGTTCTTGGTTTTCGTCGGGTCTAGGTTGACAAGTCCGGGACACATGGTATTTACGTTCCATGTGTCACATCTAAGAGATTTGTGTGTTATTTTTCGAGATAACTGTTGCGTTATGTGTTGTGTCCGAGCCGAGAGCAAAGATGAAGTGCCCTCTTCCTTTGTACCTAACCTAGGCAGCTGATATGGAGAATGTGTCTTGCCCATTTTGCACAAACCCCATCTCTACGCTATAGTTTCATCCAAAGGAAAGACAAAGTAAAAACGTTTGGAATCAAGCAGTTTTTGCAGAAAATGCCAGGAGAATTGCAAGAAATACACACTTAACCATCAACTGCCTTAGGGTCCCTCCCTTTGTTCAAGGTTTACTCCTCTAGCGCTCTGCATTACCATATTACCATGCTGACCAACGAGGCGGAGGCATTTACTCCCCTAACCTTTAGCTCTCCCGCGCCCATTTCCACAAGGCATTTATCAGTAAAAGTAAAAAAAAAAAGGAAAGGAACCATTTCAAGCCTCGTGGTATATAGGTCAATACAGTGTTAGGCCTGTATTTTTCATTGACCGTAGGCACACAATGGGTGATGTGGTCAGCATCACGCCAGCCACCTTTACTTTCCCAGACCATGTCTGGTACCCAGCTGAGGCTTGGTCGACCTGAGAGCCGTCGTGGTCGGGAAAAATTCCACGTGCATTTCGGGAGCTGAACCCAGACCACCAGCATTGCGAAGCGAGTTCACTAACAACTACGCTACTGCGGCTCTCCATTTATCAGTATTTTACTAAAAACTGCGCTGCTTTCATCAGCCTTCATGAGTTTGTCACATATTGTTTTCACTATTATTATAGTCTATTGTAGCAGTTGTGTCATGCCCACAGATAAAATTTCTTTGTAAACATTTGATGAAATAACTTGAAAACGTGCATGTGAACTACACATGTTCCCGACGCTACAAAATAGTTTTTGTCCTTCAAACAATCATACCATCTAGAATTTTCCTTCTTTGTGCTATATATTTAACGCGTCTATTGGCATGGTTGGAGAAAACTAATGCTTACAGCGATGTAATATATTTATTTAAAAAATATCAACATTCAGAACGAATTCCGTGTGTTTTTGAACACTTCTTGAGGTCAAAGGCACATATAGGCAACATGTTCCAGGGTTAACGAAGTGGCGGCGCTAATCAAGACTGCTCCCCGCCTCCAAGTGGTGACCCTGGAAACAGACTGTGGCTCCGGTCTGACTATGGGGGCAGGGAGCGTATAGTTTTCTCTTGGTGCAAATATGTGTACTGTTGGACAATATTTATTCAAGTTATAGTGAATTGGGTAATGTCTAACAACGCAAATCTACAAAAACTGCAATGATAAAAAGAAATAGTATTATGTAATTGTAAGTGATTTGTATTATTAACAACGATACATTGAAATAATGAATAGAAATGTTTGTGAATTGTTTCGTGTCTTTGTTTCGTAGTTAGCTTAAAGTGTTTTATAGTTACTCCTCATTCCTTTCATCATAAACGCACATGAAATATAGTATAATGTTACTATTTTAATATAACAGTACGCTCATGGGTGGTGTTTATTTCGTTACTACAATAACATAATTTTGAAAAAAAAAATATTATTGTTCCACTAGTGTAATGATATCAATCAAAACAAATGCAAAAATGAATTGTTCTGAGTTGATCAAAAACTAACACTATTTCTAAGCTTATACGTATTATCTTATAATTGTTAATATCTTGTCTGTTTCATAAAACTTACTAAAACTATTACCAACATTGATTTTATGTAATTTTAACTTCAGAATATCTGCAAAACTTTACCACAACAATCAATCACGGAGAAGAATGCAAAAACGAAAGAAAGTTTGTATTTGACACACGTACTGTGGATGTCACATGTGATACACACGTTCTTGTTGACAATATACGAGTTGAAGGCAGCATATCGCCGCATGTATGTTCCATCTACATCAGCCTAGGTTAGAATGATAAAACTAAATACATAACAGCTTCATTTCATCTAGTTATTTCGTAGCTATGGTAACAATTAAATTGTCTCATATGTGTTCATGATATGTCTGTCAATCAATCAATCATTCTGTTACCGTGAATCAATTAGTTTTTACAGCTTTTTGTTTTCTTAAACCTTACTAGAAATTATACTAGTAGATTTCCTAGTTTGTGAGATATATATCCACTAGCATATGTACAGTCGTTCTTTGCAGGGAAATTTAGTTTAAGGACATCTTTGGGGTATTATCGATTTTCCTTTAAAAAACACGTAATTTCGGGTTATTTATATTTTAGATAATACATTCAATTATGAACCAGAATATATCTTTAGTTTATAATAAAGATTAAACTTTGAATTTTATTTTAATTCTTTAAATTATGTATTTTTTTACGTTTAGCAAGCTAATTATGCATTCAAACTCTCAAAATTGTCACAATTTTGATTCCATTTGGACAATATTAATAATTATTTCACAAAACTTAAAGCCTCCCTAAGCTCTACGATCGATTTTTTTTGGAACAAATTAAGAAAGTAACAAGAAAGTTCATTGGTTGATATATAGTCAGCCATGATACCCTGAAATGCTCAACCAATCAGAGCGGTTCTTACAAAAGCTTTACTATTAGTGTTAGTAAATAGTGGCAGCGAGACACACGTGCGAGGACAGAGGTGTGTATCTTTTGAGCTAAATAATTTGCTATTACTCTACTAAACCATTATGGATAGTAATAAATTAATAACAACAAATAGATATCACTCAAATTTCGTGGTAACCAGTATATTAGAACGGAAGATTTTAATGCTAGTATCAATACTAGTTTTAAAAGAATTGACAGTATTGTCACGAGTTGGTCGTTTCAGTTTGAAAACGATGACACCACAAATTCTAATGTTGACATTGATGATACTGTATCTGCCTTTAGTAAATCCTCTTTAAATTTAAACCCTGTCTGTTCCAACTTCATCATCTTTTCAACAGCTAAACGAGTCTTTAAGTTTAGTAGAAGTTGTTAACTTTCCAGAAAATAGTGGCTATCGATTTTTTGACATAGCAACTGTGATTTATATGGATCAGTTGTTACCATGTTCGAATTGTTTTGACATCAATATCAAAGATACATTCATAGTGAATGAAGTACTAACATTCTTTCCAAAATTCGTGAACACTCTAAGGTTTAATTTCACGAAATCTACCTAGTGCATACCAATGAACCAGTTATTGTTTGCAAGCAGTTTTATATATCTCCCGACCTTACGAATACATGTTAAACTAATTGGTAGGTAGCTTAGTTGATGCATGATTAGTTGAAACGTTTTTTGTTATATAATGTTGCATAAGCACAACAACATGATCATCACAGTTTAGAAATTACAGTAATACACAAAATGGCGGCGAATTATTTCAAAGGCGTATCCCTATTACATATTATAAAAAGCAATGTGACATAAAGTAAAAAGCCGGAACATCAAAAACATTCATAATAAACTAAGGAGTTAGACAGGGATGTGTGCTCTCCCACTGCTGTTTATAACATACATGGACAACATAAGTAGAGAAGCAGGAATAGATGAATAAAATACTATTTCAGAACTTTTATTTGCAGATGACCAAGTACTGATTGCAGAAAACGAAGAATATCTCCAGAACTATTTGAGCTTAGTTAACATCAAGGGTGAGGAGTACAACATGAAAATAAATGTAATAAAGACAGAGACAATGGCAATAAGTAGGCAACCAGAAAACCTTACAATAAAACTCCAGAACGTAAACATAAAACAAACAATTGAGGCCAAATACTTAGGAGCAATTTTCACAGCAGATGGAAGTATCGGTAGCGAAATCAACAATCGTTACACAAAAGCTAACCAGGTATGGGGACAGTTGTTGTCACATAAAGATATACCGCTAGCAACTAAAACATATCTCATAAGAACGATTTTCTGGCCAACACTATGTTACGAGTGTCAAATATGGCAAATAACAGCAGCTAATGAGAGGAAAATCATAACGATAGAGATGAGGTGTCTTAGAAGAGCTGCAGGTGTGACAATAAGATTAGAAAGAAGAAATCAGACTGGATGTGAAATCATTCACGCACTTCATGAAAGAACATCAGATTAAATGGTTTGGACATCTGACAAGAATGCCCTGGTATCGTCTACCACAGAGAGCCACACAGTAAAATTATAATGAGTACAAAACAAGAGGAAAACCACGAAAAACATGAAGCAACTGCATCACGAATAGCCTTACGCAAATGAATATCAGCTCACAAACACACACACGATCACTACGTCCCCCACCCCACATCCACAATTCTTCTCTAGATAATAAAATCATGGAAGAGAACACGAAGAAGAATGTGACATAGTGAACATATGATATTTTTTATTATATTTATTGTAGGATGATGATTTTAGATTATGATTTAATGGTGGTTGGTCTTAATCCACTGTTAATCGTTGCATACAAGATGGTAACAATTGTATGAATTTAATCTTGAGAGTGTATAACATGTTTATTGGAGTTAACATTACATGCTTATTGATGTTATTCTTATGTTGATAAACACGTCCACTCACACATAAGAATAACAGCAATAAGCATGTAATGTTAACTCCAATAAGCATGTTATACACTCGCAAGATTGAGTTCATACCATTTTTACCATCTTGTATGCAAGGATTTACCATGGGTTAAGGCCAATCACTAGTAAATAATAATCTAAAATCATCATCCTACAACACATATGCTACCTTCCACTTCTATCAATGAAAATAAATTGTATGGGCATACGCCAATGACAGTAGTTATGATACATTGTGCACTGATTAATTCCACGGGATTCTCGATTTTTACTTGCGCTGAATTGCATGTGGAACACGGAAATGCTTAACTATAGATACATTTTACAACCGTACTGTTAAACTTCTTTTTTTTTAATAACAAATCAACATGGCTGTTATTTTAGTTATAACATATAATGAAAATCTTACAGAACTAAAGGTTTGGGTGGGTATAAAGGTTAGTATTGTTACCTATATAAAAATGTAAAAATCAATAATTTCTGTAACGTGGGAGATTTTAGAACTGTCGGTGAAGATGATCACGACGTTTGGAACGAACTATAATTGGTGTAGAAAGATATTTACAATTTACTTGTACTTTATGTGCACATGTAATTTCATTGAAGTCATACACAGAAAATGTCAACCTGCGATTGCAATTGGCAATGTATAGCACTGGCTGTCATTATGAGAAAACTAAACAGTTTCTTGGTAATATGTACATGCTACCTCCTTCCGGTGAAACCAGAAGCCGTGTTTAATAAAAAAGATTCATGCTGCTACAAAGGATGTAGCAAAACAATGCATGTCAACGGCAGCAAAAGAATTGAAAGATGAACAGGGTCCAGAAGTCACAGTCTCTTGCGATGCGACATGGCAACGTAGTGGTTTTATTTCCAAGAATGGGGTATCTACAGTACTGTCTGTAAATACAAATAAAGGGCCTAAGAAGGTACTAGACAGTTATGTGAGTAGCAAACAATGTGCTAAATGTTTGAATGCCAAGACAAGATTTCCCAACATTGCGGATTTTCAAGAATGGTTTAAAATCCATGCCAGTAGCTGTCAGTGAAATCACATAGGTTATTCTGGAAAGATGGAACCTGATGGCATAATGAAAATATTGTGCAGGTCTGAGAAGGAACCATCATTTCATTTATGCTTGTTATTTGGGAGATTGGGATTCTAAAAGAAATAAATCGGTAGCCGATGCTGTTCCTCCAGTATTTAAAGGGGCACCTATAACTAAATTAGAATGTTGCGCACGGCGTCACATTTACATTTAGCTATCGCTCTTTTAGGAAGATATAAGACATTCTTCGCGCATTGAATGCTGGGTAATAAAAAAGTTTATAAGTGCATCCAATTTGAATGTATTGGAATCGGTGAAACACTTCATAACGTTTACATGTAACACGAAATGGAAAGAAATACGAGATAAATTACTACCTGGACAGTCACATTTGGATAGACGTGATCTAAATGCAAGTGTGTTTCGTCAAAAGTTGATTAAATTAATTCAGCTTATAACGAAGGGAGAGATCTTTGGTCATGTGAGTTGTTGGGTGTCTTCAACAGAATGGCAGAAACGGGGTTTGCCACATGGCGATTTATTGTTTTGTAACTCAATACATACCATTGACCACTAAAGTGGCGTGACGTGAGAAATGTAACTGCATCTAACGATGAAATCGAGCAATATCAGCTGGTACGCTACATTAGTAGCAAAGAAGCAGTATGGCGCATTTTATCATTTCCAATCCATGAACGACATCCAACAGTTGTTCATGTGGCAGTGCACCTTGAACATGGACAGGGTGTGTACTTCACAACAGAAAATGCACGTACACGAGCATTGTCACCATCGCCAACAACGTTAACTGCATTGTTCTCATTGTGTAGAGATGATATGTTTGCACATACGCTACTTTACTCTAAACTACCAACATTAGCATACACATGGAATGCATCAGCGAAAAAGTTTCAACGTCGCAAACAAGGTAAAGTAGTTGAAAGATATACCAATTTATATTCGACCAACGCGTTAAGCCGTCTGTACACTGTTCATCCAAACAATGCAGAATGCCTAATCAACGAACGTGGACCAACATCCTTCCAAGAATATTGAGAGCAGTTAACGGTCAAGTAGGTGCTACTTATTGTGAAGCTTGCCAAGTATTAAATCTTCTTGAAAACAATGCACATTGGGACACTTCACTCGCTGATGCATCGAATACTGCACGACCACAGCAAATACGCACATTACGTTCAATAATATTAACAACGTGCTTCCTATCCAATCCAAAATAACTTTGGGAAAAATACAAAGACTACATGAGTGAAGACATCCTACATCGCTTGGTGGACGAATCAAAATCCAGCCATTCGATTCACACGAAACGTATATAATGAGGCATTGGTTTCGATTGAAGACATATGTTTGGCAATCACTAATAAAGCACTGGTACAATTGGGAATAGCTGCTGTGCCAGAACGATCTACAAACAAACTTTTCGATTGTGAGTTGGAACGAGAAACACACTTTGATATCAACGAATTGAGTTTATATGTTCAAACATATCTTCCAAAATTGGTTCCAGAACAACGCATAACATATGACAGAATTATGCATGCAATTACAAGCCAAAACGGTGGATTGTATTTCATAGATGCGCCCGGAGGCACAGGTCAAAATATTTCTCATTTCACTTATTTTGGCAACCATACGATCACGAACTAATATTGCACTGGCAATCGCATCTTCTGGAATTGCGGCAAGTCTTTTAGATGGTGGCCGAATAGCGCATTCAGCACTGAAATTGCCGTTGAATATGTAAATCACTGAGACACCTACATGCAATGTCAACAAAAATTCTGCAATGGGTAAAGTACTCCAATTATGTCAGCTCATTATATGGAATGAAGGTACTATGGCGCACAATAAAGCATTAGAAGCGCTGCTTCATCGTACACAAAAAGATTTGAGAGGAAATGACCAGCTTTTCGGTGGCGCACTCATTTTATTGTCCGGTGATTTTCTGCAAATTCTACAAGTTATACCAAGAGCAACACCAGCTGAAGAACTTAATGCATGCCTGAAATCATGTTTTATGGCGACACATACCGAAATTGACTTTGAAGACCAATATGCGTATACAACTACAACATGATACAACCGCTGAACGTTTCGCAAAACAATTGTTGGATATTGGGAATAGGAAAATGACAATCGATGAATTCACACGATGTATCACATTGCCAACAAATTATGTAACATCACAGCAACCACAGACGAATTGATTCATAAAGTTTTCCCAAATATCGCAAAGAATTACAAAAATCATCAGTGGCTCAGTGTACATGCAATATTATCAGCTAAAAACAAAGAAGTATATAACATGAATTTGAGCATTGAAAACCAAACACCAGGTGAAGTGAAAACGTATAAGTCCATCGATACTGTAATGAATCAAGACGAAGTTGTCAATTATCCAACTGAATTCTTGAATTCACTTGATTTGTCAGGCATGCCTGTTGGAATCATTGGGACCACACGTTTTAACATTGAACATTCTCGTATCTATCATTCTTCTTCGAAACATCAATCCACCACAACTGTGCAACGGTACCAGGCTTTTAGTGAAACATATGATGAACAATATCATCGAAGGTACAATTTTAAATGGAAAATTTAAAGGAGAAGATATACTATTGCCACGCATCCCAATGATTCCAACAGACATGCCATTCGAATTCAAACGCTTGCAGTTTCCGGTGCGACTCGCCTTTGCAATGACCATCAACAAATCACAAGGACAATCGCTACAAGTGTGTGGGCTACATTTGGAAAATCCATGCGTTTCACATGGACAGCTATATGTGGCCTGTTCACGATTTATTCGTGTACGCACCAGACGGAAAAACAAAAAATATTGTATATCCAAAATCACTTCAACAAACATAATTAAAATTAAAATGAAACGTTAAATTGTAAGTTTTTTTGCAAGAAAATGAACAAAAGGACAATGATCGAAAATAATTTTTAAATATTTTTATACAGAGTTTCCTTTAAATTCAATATCTTTTGGAGACGTAGCAACGCGCGCAGGGTACAGCAAGTATTTTATAAACATTTCATAAGGGAAAGCTACATATAGCGAGACATTTACGAAGGGTCACCGCAATTATTTTGTACACCGCTACTATTTGCGCGGGTACATATAATAAACAGCAAATTTTCATACAATCAATACGAATAATGTCACTGAATCATACATTTTCAAAATGGTGAATGATTCCTCTCTCTTGTGTGCAATTTGTATTGTGGATAAGTATCTTGAAGCTCCAAACTTGTGATCGCTAGAGTGACGACCCTGTTTTGTTTCGATGTTACTTTCACTGACTACTATCTCATGTTCTCTCTGACCTCTTTTTAAAAATAGTTTTGTTATTTACAGATCGATAAAATGTTATTCTAAGCATAATTTCCAAACTGTTATGCTGTATTTCTGCTGGGTGGTTGTTATTTGTATTGAATATCTAGTTTAGTATTATAAATTCCTTGCTGAATGTGAGAATATAGAATCATCCCATTGACGACAGAAAACAGTATGTGAATATTATCACCAACTGACTACATTATGTTTTGGAGATCTAATTAGGAACTGTAACATTATGCTATTGTAAGTTATGAGTAAAAAATAAATAATAGAACATATTATTAGGATTGAAAAAAATTGCTCTTAACTAAATGCTGTTTATGCAGTCAAGTTATGTGACTTCAATTACATCCCATATCAGCAGAAAAATTATATATATAATATATAGTAACAGCAAATAATTATTACTGCTTGTATGCTCCAATTTTAAATATTGACATAGTTGTTCCTCCTTACCATCACATTTTGTTAGGTATTGTTCATAAACACCACACGTTACTAGAAAAAGCAGCTGACAGTATAGACAGAGATATCATGGAATCATAGAAAATGAACATACTAGTTCAAACAAAATACAATATTTAAAACAATATGGTAATAATTAGCATCAGGCAGAAAGGTTCAAATTATAAATGAACAAGTTACATGCAGATTTATTAGTTTGTGAAAGTGAGGAGGAGAAAATAAAATGCAATACTAAGATTAAGAAAGCACAAGCAAGTCTATTAGAACTTGAGTTTGTATCACTGTGTGATAGGTCTGGTCCAGTATGTTCACATTTAGATAAAGTATTAGACAAACACAAAATCACACCACAGGCATATCATAGTAGAGCTTTTATTGGTAACCATTGTCATAAATACTTAACATGTAAAGTATATAAAGATCTCACAGAAGATGTCATAACACATACATAATTGTATACACAGAATCAGGATATAATAATTATTGCATTGATCACATAAGATATTTTTAATTCATTAAATACAGCATTTGAAAAAGTTCATAATTACATCTCACACAGTAGACCAATCCATGCTGACACAGTTCCAGAAATACAATTGGCAATACAAGATTACATGACAATATACAGACTGTATTTTCCAGATAAAATAATTCCAAAAAAAATACATACTAGAAAGTCACTGTTCAGACTGGATCAGAATTAATGGTTTTGGATTGGGCTTTTTATGAGAACAAGGAGGAGAAGTTGTACATTCAATGGTAGCTGGTATAGAGAAAAGAGCTAGGAGAAGAAGTTGTACATTCAATGGTAGCTGGTATAGAGAAAAGAGCTTGGGGTATAAGAAATACAACTACAGAATTAAAATAATACACACGTTCACTGTGATAAACATAAAGTTTAAATAACAGCAGACCTCTGGGCTGTGCAATTTTATTTTTCCCTGCTGTATTGTGTGTTGTATAGCTGTCTTTATAACAATTTAGAACAGTTATATATATGTGTAATGTGTTTTTGTGAGATGTCCTAGGTAAGCATTCTACTTGTCAGTAAGTATGTATGAGCAAATGTGTATGAGCAAGTGTGTATCAGCAAGTGTGCATGAGTAAATTATGAATTAAAATTGTAGGCTACTTAATCATGACTAATGTGGGCTAGTAAAATTGTATAATTATATTACAAATGTGTATTGTCAATTTTTGGAGATATGTAATTTTGTTTGAACTATCATTAGCAGTATATTTAGAAATGCAAGTATTATTGTGAAAGTATAAATTAATTATGTTAAACATTACATATTTCAAGAAGAAGTAAACTAGATCCTTATGCATTTATGGAAATAGATGTGTAAATTTATGTTGAGTGAATTATATATATATATATAACATTTTGGTATGTTGAGATATGTTAAATATATATGCAATTTAATAGTAATTTTATAAATACCTCTTTGTCTTTGACAGTTTTAAGCTATTATAAATGACCAGACATAGTGAACTACACCATGAGCTACAATTATTTTCAACAATCAGATTTAAAAAAATATTTTTTAGTGTTGTTAATGTGTTACCTTGTCCAAAAACTAAACGTTGTATATTTTTGTAGCGTGATATTTCTACTGCAATGAAGATTAACAACATACCCCATCAGGGTAATTTGCTCATCCTCGGGTAGTTAGAATGTGACTAGTTCATACATATATAACTTCATAATTATATGATATAACACAGTGATACTGCACACAATTCGAGAGCTACATATGAAAATTGATTATATTTTAACGCAATAGTGTATAGTGTATTTTTACATTAACAACAGACGGAATTTAAAGCGATATACAAACCGACCACAAAGTCGCCATTTCGTAACCTTGCCCAGGAATGTAAACAAATCGTATCTAAGCGTAACAAAGGGACATTACTAAGTGAGCGCTACTGAAACGTCGTGTGTGCAGCAATATCCAGAAGCGAATGGGAAAGCGATTACTAGACACGGTTAGTGCATATAAGGGACAATCATTTACAGAGGGTGCGAAATAGTTTATAGGAGTACGGAGAGCAGGTAGATTAACTATGAGTGCCATTAAACGCATGCAGGGTCATTACGGTAAGAAAAATATTGGAAATTTAAAGCTAATGAAAAAAAGTATCTGGATCATTTTTAACTATCGTAAAGATAATCATGAGGACTGCGGTAGCTGGTTGCCTAAAGATACAGTTTTAGCTGATAAAAAAAAAACTACCTAACTTTGTTTTGGACAAGATAATGCCATTATTTCTCGAGCTATCTTCTGAGGTTTTGTTGAACAAATGTCTTCATGGTGGTACTCAAAGTGCAAATGAATCTTACCATCACCGTATATGGACTCGCTGTCCAAGGCCACATGTGTGGGGAGGATAAGGTTAAAAATAGTTGTTGATGTTGTCACTATAGTCTTTAATAATGGGGAATTAGGAAGACATAGCACTTTTAACAAATTGAGCTTATTCTTTAGAAAACATTGTTTTCAGTGCTTTGCGGCTGTCGATAGAAAACGCATATCTTCCTCATTAAAACAAACTTTAAATACAAGAAGGTAGAAAGATATTTAAAAAAAAATATTGTTAACAGCTCAAGAGTTGGCTGGGAAAGATTGTTATGCTCCTGACGGGTTTTAAACTGCATTACTGTTCTTCAATAATTCAGAATTTATCGGTTTTTTGACATTTTCTTTAAACTGTTATTTTACTTCATTTTATTTCCAAAATAAAAGTTTACTCCAAAACTACTCTAAGGATAGCTGTAAAAATGTGCACACTTCTTTCTTATGCACATGTGTTCACACCCTACCACTTGTATTATAATTCCTTAAATAGTTTTTATGCATTGTGTAAACAGTATCTCTTACAACTCTTTTTTTTCATCAAAAATAAGAATTTGCATTAATAAATTCCGGTAACTCTCATTTCTTTATATTTTTTTTAATCTTTTACTACCAGCTAAAGATATGGTGATGTAGTATAATATCTAAAATTTCATTAGTGCTTATTTTAATAGAGCTTCAATCATCCTGTGTTTGGCTATGTTACTTTTTGTACTTTTTCGACCAAAAAACATCAATATTTAACATTTTTGCCTAGAATGTGCATCTTTGGATTTTGAAAATAATGTTTATTGAATTGTACCATTATGTTGATAATTTAGAACCATATACAAAACTTGGGTTCTGAAAATTTAGGTTTAGGCGTGCTGTCTGTCCTTAAATCTATAGTGTGTTTACAAATGTTTGCCCCTGTTTAAAACTCTTCAACCATTTCAACTACGATGATGACATTTTGCATAAAAACTTGAAATATGAATGACCGAACAAAAAAATTTTTGTCTTGTAGATTGTACAGCGTATTTCCATGTTTGTTTATATGGGGTATATAAAACACTTGTCAGTGTAAAAGGACACATTTTTAAAGATTTTACAGCTTCATATCCAAACTTCTGTGGTCAACAACATATTTTCTCGTGAGCACTGTTTTTTTTTTACCGTTTAGAAGCTGGTGTCACACTTGATCCGATATGCTCAAAGGTAAAGTCTATACCAATACAGGCAGTAGGTGAGTTTACCCGAAACCATTTACCAGAAACGTTGGATGATTTTTGCTATATTACAGAAGAATGGGATTGAAAGTGAAATTCTTCACACTTCAAAGCATTGCGATAAAGCTGTACTTATATTTTAGTCGAGAAGCTGATCGTGGAAGACTTTATCAATCTATTTTAAACCCCGAAAAGAGAACAGTGCATGCTTTTGGTTTGTGTAAACGGTCATTTCGTCGATGGATGCATGAATCAAGAATAAACCCTCCAAACAATAAACAAATAGCAGGGAGAAGGTCAATTGTAGATATCTTTGACAAGGAGGTTATACGACGAGCAATTGTGAAAATGTTGGATTGCAAAGAAACAGTGACTGTAAGAATGCTACAGACTTGTTTAAGGAAGAACAATGACATTGAGTTATCTAAATGTACGTTGTGGAAAGTTATAAGGACATTAGACTTCACCTTTAGAAAGTATACGAGTGGAATAAATATTATTTGCAAGCAGCAGCATTTAGTAGTCATGAGAAGCAAGTAAGAGAAATGCTCAGATAAAGTTATGATATTGTGTATTTGGATGAAACATGGATCAATGCACATCACGCCAATGCAAAGGAATGGCAGTCAGTAGATGGAAGGATAAAGCGATATGTACCAAGTAGTAAAGGACAACGTTTAGTCATATCCCACGGTGGTAGTAGACATAATGGGTTATTGCAGAATGCTGAACTAGTTTTCGTTTCAAAGTCCACAGACAATAGGGATTATCACGCAGAGATGAATGGCCAGATATTTCGAAATTGGCTTGAGAAAACAGTTCTTCCATCTTTAGATAGACCATCTTGTCTCATAATGGACAATGCATCATATCACAATGTTATATCACAAGAAGACAAAATACCTACGACATCGAGTACAAAAGAGGCAATAAAGATGTGGCTCATCAGAGAAAATATTGCGTTCAATGAAACTTACTTCAAACCAGAATTGTTGTCCCTTGTAAAGCAGACACAAAAGTCAAAGAAATTTCAAATTGACAAGTTGATAGAGGAGCATGGGCATAGGTGTTTGAGACTTCCACCGTACCATTCACATTTAAACCCAATATAACTTGTGTGGGCTAAAATTAAAGGATAAGTGGCAGCTGAAAATACTATATTCAAATTGTCTGACGTCAAGATACTAACCCACGCTGCGCTATCAAATGTTGATAAAGCTTACTGGATAAAATGTGAGGACCATGTCTTGAAAGAAGAAGAGGAATATTGGAGAAATTATTGTTTGCATTTAATTCAACCTAGAACAATCATCAATCTACTGGACTCGTCCGACACAGAATAAGGTTAGAAATATATTATTGTCATACTCCAGTCATTGTCTATGTTATAATTTTTCCATATGTCTATGCTAATTATATGTCTATGAAAATTATATACATGGCACCCATCACTATATGAATAGGGATCCACCTTTGATGACATCCTAACCTATATGAAGTGTATCACTGTAAAATTAGTTCTGTTGCTTAGCTGTGCTAAAGTTTTCGCAAAACAACAAAGAAAAACGCCGATATGCAAAATCTGAACTGCATTTCGACCTGTCAACGACATATTCCTTTGATCATCGTAAATATAAGACTGCATGCCTAATTTTAAATCAATACAACATATTCTTTTTGAGAAAATTGAACTTGATTGAGGGCAAACATTTGTAAACGGACTATGATTTAAAACTGAAACAACCAGCCTGTGCCCATGCAAAAAGGCGGACATGACGGCAGAACACGTTCTGCAAGATTGTCAAACTGATAGCAGGTATAGAAAAAAAAACATGGCCACATAACACAGAGCTTCGCGAGAAGCTGTACGAGGAACGCAGTTTCTTAAAAACACGGTAAAATTCATATTAAAAGTTGGTTCATCAGTCTAGGCCGGGATCGAGAGAGAGAAAGAATTAATTTTGATAATATATATCTGTGAAAATAATGAATATAAAATATGAGAAATGTAGTAGAGGTGATGAAATAAAAGAACTGTTTTGTCAACCAATAGTAACAAATGTAATACGAAAGAAACATTAATATACTTCTAGAGCATACTCTGAGATGAAATGTTCAAGGATCACATACGCACATACACGCACGCAAGCACACACGCACATACACGCTCACGCAAGCACACACACTTGCACGCACGCACGCACGTGCATATATATATATATATATATATATATATATATATATATAATATATATATATATATATAAATTGAAGTGCAGATACAGATTTCCCAAAATTATATGACGCCGTAGGAAACACCATAACATGAAATTTTTGTTTAGATAGATATACCAGACAAATGAGTACATAATTTCATAGAAGAGAGTGAGTTAGTTGACAAGTATGAGTTGCTGACTCTACCTCTAACTTAAAGCGGTAGGAGAGGATACGAATAATTGTTTCATGATAAATTGCGTTCAGACTGTTATGACAATATGATTATACCGCAATGTGTTCATAATATGAAATTACTATTGCAGGTCGTAACTTGGCACTTAAAGAAACCACTTATCAATCTGGCACTCTCGACAATAATGTCCATAAGTACGGATCTAAAAATGCTGTTGATGGAAACCTCGAAACGGACTTAACCGGATATAGCTGTGCTCATACTCTCCTTGACCCTAATGGTGGTATGTGGGGTATAAATTTTACATGGCCAGTCATACTATATCTTGTCAAAGTTTTTAACCAAAATTGGGGTAAGTTCCTCATTATCATTGTAATCTCTAGTCTAAACTGTTCTTAATGTCTGCAATGCGTGTGTTTCATTTAGTTATAAATTGTGTTGCCATGACAAATTGTATTTCGAAGAAAAAAAAAAAACAAGCGAACACAATTACATATTATCTGACGTTATTGTAAGTAATTGTGTCAATACTGAAGACTATTTTGTAATAATTTAAATAAGAGAGTCAAATTGTTTACATTGTACCCAGAAGATTATGCTCTGTTAGATTAGATAGTCTTGTTACCTTACAGCATATCTACGGTCTGCTAATCTACCACGTGAACACATTTACGTAATATATTTGTCAATTATTCTATTTTAAAATAAACACAATTTGTCAATGATGGTTTTATATAATTATCTACAGCAATTAGGTCTGTATACGTCCGACTGGTTACCGGGGCCCACATTTGGGGTGTAAATAATAGAACCACTGTTACCTGCCACGCATGTCGTAAGAGGCGACGAAGAAGGTTTGGCTGAAATCGGATGCATGTGTCCTAAACGTGTAGAAGTATATGCTAATGTGTCATTGTTAGTACAAATAGTTACAATCAAACATATATGATGGTGCAATGACTGTTGTAAAAAATAGTTTTACTGCAGTTCCATATATATATAATGACTGTTGTAGAACCATACTAATAATAATAATAATAATAATTCCTCTCTTACCGTTATACGTTACAGTGGGCCTGCAAGTAACTTCTTCATACCGCTCTATCCTGTGCAACTCGCTCAATCTCTTCCATGTCCCACTTCAATGCTTGCTTTGATATTCGTTGAACATTTCTCCTCAAGGTGTGCCCAACATATTTCCATCTTCTCTTTATTATAACAGTTGTCACTAGTGGTTGACCAGACATGTCTCTAATTTTATCACTTCTTCTGAATTCGTTTAATTTTATATTCATTATTGTCCCCAAACATCTATTTTCAAATGCATTCAACTTGATTTCTATATCTTTAGTCATTTTCCAACTATTGCTGGCATATGTTATGATTGATACAACATTTGAATTGAAAATTCGTAATTTAGTTTTAATACTATTTAACTTGAAGTTCCATATTTTATTTAGACTTTTAAAAGCTGATGTTGCTTTGCCAATTCGTATCATAATTTATTTTTAACATTTCCTGTGAAATCAAAATTAGTATCTACATAGGTGAACTGCTCTGTTATTTTTATCATTTTAGATTTCAGGTTGATATCTGCATTACTTGCCATAGGTGTCTTCATTATATTTGTTTTTCATAGCTTATCTGCAGTCATCAATACTACAACTTTTGATGATATAGATGACAAGTTGTCTGTTTTTCTTTGCATATCTTGGTTGGTTCTACCTTGCAAGGCAACATCATCTGCAAAATCCAAATCTTCTAGTTGACTACTTTCTACCTTTTCGATGCCAGTTTCGCCCCTGCAACATGTTCGCATCACCCAGTCAATGGCTACTCCAAATAATAGCGGACATAGAATACAGCCTTGCTTTACTCCGGTTTCAACCATAAACCAGTCGCTGTGTCCACCATCAGTGCGAACTGCACACTGTGAACCATCACATAGGATTTTAATAATGTTTATTATTTTGTCTGGTATTCCATAGCATCTCAGAATTTTCCACAGAGATATTATGTGTAGACTATCAAAAGCGTTTTTTTAAAATCGATGAAATTTAGTATGAGTGGTTTTTTTTATTCTCAATATGTTCCTCCAAAATTAGTCGTAGGGTTAATTATTTGGTCTAAGCAGCTTCTCCCAGGTCTAAAACAAGGTTGTTCTTCTCTCAAGGTTGTGTCCACTGCTCCTTTGATTCTAATGATTTTGCAGAAAGTCTAGGTCATTACTGATAATAGGATGATCCCTCTCCAGTTGTTGCAATCTTTGAGATCACCTTTCTTGGGGATCTTAACAATTATTCCCTTTTCCATTGATCTGGGACAGTTTCTTCTTCCCATACTTTATTAAACTATATTATACTTTGTAGAACCATAGTGCGTTTCAAATCTCGTGCCCACAAACTTCTTCTAATTTCTCAATAACCTTTGCATGAAATATAACGTAATTTTACATGTGGTGTTAGATTTCCAATGACATCACGAATATATAATTTATATTTATGTAGGTACATCCCTTTTAGAACGTCACGAGGTTTGTAAAAAACGATGCCAACTATGTGAATTACGATCCTCTCACTATAAGCGGAAAATGCATACCAGAGCTTAGATACGCAGACGATACAGTATTATTATCCACCAGCAAAGAAAGTTTGGAAAACCTAATCATGACAACCAAGAAACATAGTGAAGATCAACATCTACATTTGAATACACAAAAAACAAACATCATGTCAACTGACAAAGGAAAAGGTTCACCTAACATCCAAGTAAACAATGAAGAACTTCAATGTGTAGAGAGCTACGAATATTTGGGATAAATAATTAACAATAACGGTGACTGCTCCAAAGAGATCTCAAGAAGATTGACAATAGCAATCAAGAAGTTAAACACAATGAAGAACATGTGGCGCAAAGCACCAGCAAAATACTAAAATTAAAGATATTGAGTGCATGCATTTTCCAAGTGGCTACTTATGGTTGTGAATCATGGACTATTAAATAAAAATCCAGTCCTTCGAAACTAAATGCTACAGAAAGATCCTTCGAATACCATGGACAGAAAAAAGAAAGAACTCTGATGTCCTGAAAGAACTAAATGTTAAAGAGAATTGGCTGATAAACAACATACTATACAGAAAAAGTGCATACTTTGGTCACATCAAGCGTCACGATGGCCTGGAAAGAACAATACTAGAGGGCAGGGTCCCAGGACGCATAGGCAGAGGAAGACCAAGAAGAAGATGGCTACAAGATATTAAAGAAACCATGAACATGACCATCGACGAAGGGGGTGAACTGGCAAGAGACAGAGTGAATTTCAGATGTGCTGCAAAGAGACAACGTCCTATAAAGGATACGCACCTTGATGATGATGACAGCCGTTTTAATAAAGTGGCGATTTTCTTTGATCGTTGACTACCTAATAATTATTTTGGTAGCACAAAAAAGAATTTACAGCAATATAACAAATTTGCAACTTTTGATAAAGCATAGGTGTATCCACATTTTTCACGAGAGTGGAATTCATACAAAAAGAAATGGCTTTTCTTCACATTGTACCTTCATTTCGAAAAAAGTTGTCATGTTAAGAGGTCAGGATGATTGTGGCGGTCTTGAAGAAGGCCAGATGTGTACATTGATGACAGTCTCATGCAAACATCTGTATTGCATATTTTTTACTCAGGACGTCGGACTTTGTTTTCTTGTGCCACTACATTGTGGTATGATGCATTGTACATTACCAGACAAGAGGGCCTATCTAATGTCGGAAGTATAGTTTTCTCAATCCAATCTCTAAATATGTGACATTTCCTTTCTGTGTGGCAGTCCCCATTATCGGCCGATTTCGAAACAAATAGGACTACTGCCTGCATGTGCAATTATAAAACGCTGCCCTTTGCCACTTGGTAGACCTACTAATTTCTTAATCGTTCCATCTAATGACTGCCATTCTTTGTTATTGGTGTGGTGAGCATCAATCCATGTTTCGTCTAATTACACAATGTCAGAGCTTTGTCGGCGCATTTCTCTAACTTCATGCAAATATTTTCGTCTCATCACAACTAGATTCGGTTTCTCACAGATAATTTTTTTCCACCGGCTTATTTTGTAAATTTAAAGCCTGCAACCCCCCCAGCTCTCCATAATGTAGATGTTGACACATCAATATCGTTGTTCTTTCTAAGCCCCATCTTTAATGTCCTTATTGTCACTGTGTCTTACAACTCAAACATTCGACACAATTGTCTTCGAATAAACTCTCCATCAAAACTATATACGACTTTCTTTCTTGCGTTCCTGGTTGCATTGCACATGTACGTGAAAAGTCTTGGATCCAGCGATTGAATGTACGTCGATTTACTCCCAAAACGTACATTGCCCTCTGCTCAGGGATAGAAATGTTCCCACCTTTAGCTTCTCTACCAAAATATTGATACATCTGCATTGGGATGCTTTGCAGGGTCACACAATTTAATCTTATACTCATTGTAAAGACCTTACAATGTTCACGCCTCTGAAAGAAATAAGACTACTAAAATGACCTTTTCGAAAAAAACAAACGTAATTTGCCCGTTCAATTGTAAACACTTTTGGTCTTCCGGTCAATAACAGGAAAACACTAAAAACACGTGGATATTGAGGTTTTTAAAATTACGCAATAATAACAACCATAAAGCTACTGTAAGCGTTGCAAATGTATGTCTATAGTCCGTTCAACTTGTCATGCCCACAGATACAAATTTGTATCTTTGTAACCATTTGATGAAATAACTTGAAAACTTGCATGTGAACTACACATGTTCCCGACGCTACAAAATATTTTTTGCCATTCAAACAATCATACCATCTAGAAGTTTCCTTCTTTGTGCTATATATTTAACGCCTTTGTTGGCATGGTTGAAGAAAACTCATGTTTACAGCAATTTAATATATTGATGACAAAAATAGCAACATTCAGGGCGAAATTCACGGTTTTGGAAAAGTTCTTGCAATTTTCGGCCACCATAACGACTCGGGCTTGAACTTGGTAAAGAATTGACGTCATTAGTGCGAGACGGACATTTAGCTAAAGGCGTATATCGAAATTAGTGTGAAGTTATTTTGTAATATTGTTGACTTCTATATTGTTGACAGTCATTGATTTAACATACATAATGAGTTTGAAGTGCAAATTTATTACAATGCAAAAGTGTCATTAATGTTATACGGACTATTTCAAAACCTATTTAAAAAAACAACTAATCAACTATGTCTACATTTCTTGTTTATTTCATGATACCATTGAGTATCAACTTGGACCCATGTATGAGCTGGGATAATACGCCTTTGAATGAGACTTGACATCAAAAAGTCATATGTATGCGTTTACTGTAAACTAAAATGCTGTATCAGATTGCAATTTGAACATCAAAGAAACCGTTATATTACAAATCAGGTTCTATGATTCTTCCATCGAAATTTGCGTTGCATAATTCTAAGATTGTGTAAAAGTTTCGCTGCGTGGAATAATGGTTTCTACAATTCGCTTTGGACTGCTGGTTGTTGAACGGACTATAGTTCATGTTTGAAGTTTGTATTCATATAATAGTAAAACCAAATGTTTGTTTCATTGCAATTATTCCTTGCAATGTCGAGGATTAATGAGCCGCAAATAACCCTCTTTAGTTAAAGTGCTCGGACTTACAGCATTTCAAACAAGGGCAGGTTTGAAACGCACTATAGTATTTCCATTTCTAGTGACACGACCACTCAGATTATTACATTAATGCCCGATCTCTGCCTCTGTGTCGTGAACTTTGGCATGCCAATTCGCAAGTTTTGTCTCCTACACAATATACCTTACGTGTATATTTGAACGTTTGTTGGTTTGTATCTGCAGATAGAACAATGAATTATTTATAATGTTATGTGCTATTGACGTCATATACTACTGTAATACAAATACAACTGTATTTTGTGTAACAATTAGGACTATGATATTTGTAACACAACTGTAAATATGAGGGTTCTGATGACGTGATGGAGTTCAGTAAATTTTACTTGTATACATTGACATGAGCCAGATATGACAGTTTCCTATTAGAACTGATAACATTCTACAGTATAACACCAGACGTGTTACTTTAACTTGGGATTTTTGATTATTAATCTTACAGTTACCAGTCTGTAGAAATAGGCGTCCTGTTGGATAATATACTTACCACTTTGACCGACATTCTCATGTACCTGGCATATATGCCGTAGGATCCTACTGTAGACGGAACGTACTCACGTTCTTGGAGAAAATCATACAAATCACACTGATTGGTAAAGCTTAGTTGATAAGAATGAACGCAAGCACAGAAACAATAAACGTGTATGAATAATTAATTATCAGAAGTTCGATTAAACAAGTGAAGTATTAGTGTGGATTCAATCCTTCCTGTCGTTTTCATGAAATAGTGTCCACATATGATGCACTGTTGTCTCTTGTATAAGCGTCACTCTGTGTTGTAGCTCACACATATGTCCATGTGTTTCTCTGTCCACATGTTCTTTCACTAAACCAGTGAGTTTGCTCGAGTATATCCTATGTGTGACAGTTTTGAAGTAGGTACTCTGCAGTATGGGAAGCCTGTCCACATCAAACGTGAATTGTGTATTCATGTTGATGCGGAAACAATTGTGCAATAGTCCAAGGCGCTTTGTTCTAATGTTCTCATATTTTGGTGTTATTCCTTTGTTAATATTGGTGGCTTTCTGATTAATCATTCTTTTCTATCGGCGGTAGAAAACTGGTACATCCGGTTGCACGTATGTAGCACGTTCATTGACCACACGGTCAGCAGTGATATTTTAACTACTGCACAACGACCGTGAGCTGCTTGCACAAATTAGACAGTAGAGTGTGTAGACCAGTCAATTTTCTGGACTGAAGTACTTGGAAGATCAACATTATAAAGTTACGCTGGAGGAAGCTGCAGGAGATAGCTAGAGATAGGAAGACTTGTCATGAGTTGGTAGAGGGCATATGCCCCAATCCGGGTTAAAAGACAGAGAGAGAAGAGAAAGAAGAGCAGTGCATGTCATATTGATTTTACGTATGTCAAAAAATACAACAGGTCAAGGTCGTTATTCATAATTTGCTTAGCTACCACAATGATCTTCTTTTTCTTCTTTTCTTCACATTTCAACTCCCAACGGAGCACAGGTCTTCAAGAAACTTCTTCCACCTCTTCCTCTCTCTTGCCATCCCTTCCAATTCTGTCCATGTTTTACCTATCCTTTTAATATCAGTCTCCAGCTGTCTTCTCCAGGTCTGTCTAGGCCTTACCATACTCCTCTTTTGTCTGCGGGTTTCAAAACAGTGTCTGTCTTGCAATGCTTTCGGTCGGTCTTCTCAATGTAAGCCATATCCATCGCCAGCTTATCTTCCTGAGCTCTTTCTCCACTGGTATCTGCTTTGTTCTTTCTCTGAGTACCTCGTTCGTAATCCTATCATACAATCTCAGTTCCTCTTTTCTACGTAAACATCCAATTATGAAGATCTGCGGTTTTCTGATGGTTCCCTTTGTTGTCTTCCATGTTTCCGAGCAATAGAACAGCACTGACTTCACATTTGATTTGACAGATTCTCTGATTTGTGTTTGTTTTGATCTCCTTTGACTTCCATATCTTACTCAATGCAATAAACTTTCACCTTGCTTTTTGTATTACTATCTTGACATCTTTGTTTGTTCCTTTTTCTGTTTCTATGTTGCTACCAAAGTATGTGTATGATTCTACATCATGTAGAGTTGTTTCCTCCAGCATAATCTGGTTTACATTGACTGCATTTATTCTCATGACCTTGGTCTTTCCCCTGTGTGTTTTCAAACCTAGTTGCTGAGACTTATTATTTAGGGTATTCATTTTATCTTTAATCTGTGCGTGAGTGTGGGACAGCTATGTCAGATCTGTCTGACCTGTATATCTAATCCACTTATAAATGAAAGTCAATGGAATGCATACTGTGGGATGGGCATCATTTTATATCTATAAAGCTTATTTTTAACAACAGTTAATTTGACTGAAATACAAGACAAACATTTAGGTAAACATGCATACTTTCATTATTCACGTTACTTATCTTTTTTTGTTAAATGAACATCAACGTACTAGACTTGTTTTTTTAGGCAATCTTGAAAGTATGTACCTGACCAACCGAAGACTTTGCTATAATATCTTCTAAAACCATTCTGACATAACAAGAAGATTATTATGTAGACACTGCGTTAATGAAGATCCCAAATAAAAAGAACGAAGAAACAAGTTAATGTCTATGATGGAATAAACAATATAAGTGAAACATACGTTGATTACAAGATGGTGGATATAAATAGTTCTCTCACTAGGAACGTGAGCATGATGCTAGTAAGTAACATGTTCAAATGTGTAATACTCCACATAAACAGTACGTACAATGGATCAACTGAAAACTAGATATGTCACATGATACCGATGTAGCAGTCCTGTTCAGGAGATCAGAAAGCTAGATACATTAATTTTTATTTATCTCCGAAATCAATAATGATCCATTCCTTTTTGTTAGTTTGATAGTTAGTTGGTACAATATACTAAATGGATAGAATGTAATTAAACAATTAGTATTTAACTCTATCTAAGCAAGATGTAGGGTGCTGCAGTTTGCTGACTAATGGTGCTTATATTTTGTACTGCAATCGTAGAAGCGTTCATTGTGATAGCAGTGAGAGCATTGTCAATCACAATGTGAGCCTAGTAGTCTATGTCATGTTTAAAATACGCTACCTCACGACCTATGTATCGACCAACGACGATATATGCAATAATTTGCAACATATTGCATTACTGTACACAGTGAGAATTCGAAATATATGACCTAATTAACTATACAGAACGTGCAACACATGATATGACTATACAGAAGGAACATTCGCAACATAGGATATGATTTTACAGAGGGAACATTCGCAACACATGATATGACAGTACAGAGGGAACATTAGGAACACATGATATGACTGTGCCGAGGGAACATTCGCAACATATGGCCTGATTGTACAGATCGAGCAATCGCAACATAAGTCTTTGTTGTACAGAGGGAACAATTGGCAAAATGTATTTTTGATTGTAGAAATCGAAACCTCTGCCTAGGATCAGTCTGTTTATCTTTTCAATATGCCGTTAAAGATAACTGATCATCTCCACTTCCAAACCAGTCAGCTGTCTCTATATAAGTAGTGCATACCATTGCGGTCCAACATTTCTATATGTACTGACACACATTTGACGAATGGTTATGGATGCGATGTGCCATATGGCAATTGCAGTAATTATACACACAATAATAATAGTAATACAATAATAGTAATAATATGTTTAACAAACAATAATATCACATGCAAACATATAACATTTATTTGTTCAAAAATATTACTTACATTGTCAATAATTAGTGGGCTATTTCTCACTGAATACTCGCTGCAAGTTGATTAATTTCTCGTGTAACTGTTGTATTTAGTGCATCATCTAAGTTTCTGTTTTGTTTATCAAGGGAAAAGATTGCCTCCTTGACCTCAGCTACACTTATCATTTCTTCGTTAATTGGTAGGGGGCTGTTTCTTGCCTCTTCGTCAAACTTGAGTAGTACTGGGATCAGGTCTATTTAATATTTCTTCAAATTGTTCTGCCCATCTTTTCTTCTGCTCGGTATCTGATGTTAGAACTTTACCATCTTTACTCTTGATTGGGCCACCCATTGATACCAAAGTTCCAGTAAGTTGTTTTAGTGGAGTGTATAGTATTTTACTGTATCCAGTCTTTGCTGCATGTTCACCTTATTCAGCCAGTCGATTGACATATGCTCTTTTATCTCTTCTAGCCGATCTTTTCACTTCCTTGTCTTTTAGTCTATATTCCTCTTTAGCTTGGATTTCATCTGCTGCATCCTTAGTATTAAATATCGCTAGTTTCATCTTTCTTCTTTCTTGAATACATTTCCGGTGTCATCACTTATCCAGGGTTTTCTGTCTTTTGTCTTTAATCCTGCGCTACTATTGATGCCCCCAATAGTGTGTATTTTTATCTTACTACATTTGTCTGCAATGTTCTGTTCATTTTCACCATTTGAGTAACTTGAACCTATTCTTAAGTTCGAGCTGATATTCCTCTTTACTTCTTTATTTTGTAGCCTTTGACTGTCTATTCGCAGTTGTTCTTTTTAGTATGGTGAATTTTCAATTTCAGTTTCAATTTACCAATGCATAAATTATGATCGCTTCCTACATCTGCCCCTTTGTATGCACGGACATCCAGCAATGATGTTCTAAATTGTGTATTTATGCACATATGGTGAATCTGATTCCTGGTCACTCCATCTGGTGGGTGCCAAGTAAATTTTTGAATTTCCTTATGTGCAAAGATGGTACCTCCAATTACTAAGTTTGACAGCATACATAACTCCACCAGTCTTTCTCCATTCTCATTCATTGTGTTTATTCCTTGTTTTCCTATAGCTCTCTCTACAACTACATTATCACTTCCAACCTTGGCATTAAAGTCCCCCACAGGTCATGTTTTTGGGTCTTGTTAATTTGATCTTGTAGTTGCTCATAAAATGTGTCTTTCTTATCATAGTCAGCATCGTTTGTTGGTGCATAACACTGCAGTATTGTCATATTGACATGCCTGATACTGAAGCGGGCTCTAATTATCCGACTATTTACCCATTCTAACATGCTCTTTGCTACTCTAGGTGTCATCATTATACCCACTCCTTCAAAATGCTTACGATCTTCTCTCCCTGAATATATGAAAGTTAATCCACTAACTACTCTTCTATCTGTTCCAGACCATCTCACCTCACTTAACCCCAGTATGTCCAGCTCGTATCTCTTCATTTCTTCTGTAATTTGGGCTGATTTTGTAGCCGTGGCCAACGTTCTCACATTAAAAAATCCAAATTTAGTGTGTATTTTTGAGCCAAGTAATGTACGAGTCTGGTTGCTGACTTCCGCAAAGCGGCTTTCATCAGCATCTGTCATTGATGCCCTAGGTGCATCGCACACCAACTGGCTGGTCGGTTTACCGGTATGGCGTCCTTTCTTGCAAGTTTCTGTAGCTCTTTCAATTTCTTGTGATGAGGTAGCTGGCCTCACGCACAAGTCCTCCTCCTTTTCATCCGGGCTTGGAACCGGCATTGGCAGAGTTATTTATCTCCCTTAAATATATATATATATATATATATATATATATATATATGCATATTTCTTAGATCATTAAAAACTACTGTGGTTGATGGCTACTTCCTCTAAAGTATATGCCAATATTTTCATTTCATCATTCAAAACTGAAGCTACTTCTATTCCACTTTAGCTGCTTTTCCCAGCGTATTTGTCTTTCAAACACGCTCAAGTGACTGTGGACCAGCCACAGAGATATAGTTCGCTCATCATCATCAAGATGCGTATTCTTTATAGGACGTTGTTCTCTATGCAGCACATCTTAAATTCACTCTGTCTCTTGCCAGTTCACCCACTTCGTCGATGGTCTTGGTTTCATGGTTTCTTTAATTAATATATTGTAACCATCTTCTTCTTGGTCTGCCTCTGCGTCATGGGACCCTGCCCTCTAGAATTGTTCTTTCCAGGCCATCGTGACGCTTGATGTGACCAAAGTATGTATTTTGTCTATTTAGTATGTTGTTTATCAGCCAATTCTCTTTAACATTTAGTTCTTTCAGGACATCAGTGTTCTTTGTTTTTCTGTCCATGGTATTCGTAGGATCTTTCTGTAGCATTTAGTTTCGAAGGACTGGATTTTCGTTCTTAATTTTGTGTAATAGTCTATGATTCACAACCATAAGTAGCCACTGGGAAAATGCATGCTCTCAATATTTTTAATTTTAATATTTTTTGCTGGTGCTTTGCCACATGTTCTTCATTGTGTTTAACTTCTTGAATGCTATTGCCAATCTTCTTGAGATCTCTTTGGAGCAGTCACCGTAATTGTTAATTATTGATCCCAGATATTCGTAGCTCTCTACACATTGGAGTTCTTCATTGTTTACTTGGATGTCAAGTGAGCCTTTTCCTTTTTCAGTTTGACATGATTTTTGTTTTTTGTGTATTCAAATATAGATGTTGATTTTCACTATGTTTCTTGGTCGTCATGATTAGGTTTTCCAAACCTTCTATGCTGGTGGATAATAATACTGTATCGTCTGCGTATCTAAGCTCTGGTACGCATTTTCCGCCTATAGTGAGAGGGTCGTAATTCACATAGTTGGCATCGTCTTTTACAATCCTCATGATGTTCTCTGCATATATGTTGAATAAGTATGGTGACAAGATACATCCCTGTCGTACCCCATTTGGAATCTAGATCCATTCAGCTATTTCACCTCCTATTTTAATGGTTGCCTGTTGTTCGTGGTATAGAGATTCTATGAGTTGTATTATGTGTGTTGGAAAGTGCATGTCTTTCATGATGTTCCACATTTTCTGGTGTTGTATATGGTCGAAAGCCTTGCTATAGTCTATGAAATATTAGTTCGCTCAGCGGGTTTTAAAATAAGGTTAAACAAACGATATTAGCTTTTTTTTCATCTAAGAGTAAGAATGATTTCATCGCCTCACACAATCTTATAGTTTTATCTCTACTACAGCTAATAATGATAACCACCTTGATTTGATATCTAACAATAACGCAGAACACTCGATATTAGCAAACTCACAATTATGCGTCATGCGTTCCGTTCACACAGTATATGTAGAAATACATGAACAGTTAAACTTCAATAGTTTCGACGTCAACACTCAAAACATTGGCTGCGGTATAAGTATGTGATCAGGACACGCATTCTCAAAAAGATTTTCACGGAGTCTACTTTTGAATATCGTAATCGCATCGTTCTTATCAGCTCATCGTATTCCACCAAAGTTAGTATATGTTTCATTGTCACTATAAAACACAATACATTGACACTCATCAAAAATGTTTTATTCCAAGTCCGCGATGCAATACTTGCTTATTTCGGATGGTGTTTCACTTTGTAAGGAATATAATTTAATTTAGCAGTTTACGAAAATAATACTGTACAAAGAACTAATGTATGTTTTGGGTATTGTTATTAGTTACTAGAATCTCAATACCACAGAGACGAACACCTGCAAGATTATTACATAACCTATTGGTAGTGTCGGTCGCTAATAGTGACTTTACTATTGCTGTTGTTTTCGTTCTTCATAGTGACAAACATGTTGCTGTTTGAGAATCACTAATGATTAAAATTTAGTTTATTAGTAGAGTCTATTGATTTTAAAAATGTATATGGAGTGTAACGCTATGATAGCACATATTTAATTGTGCCGCTGTCACCATTATACCCTGGGGTCAAATGCGCAATTCTAGGGACAACGTCGCGCCAGGTTTAATGAGTTGTCACTATTCAATATACTACCCCACCTCCACGCTGTGACCCTGGAAACAGATAGTGGATCATGTCTGGCTAAGCGGGTAGGGTTCGAGGCAGGGCTACATGTAGTGGTAGTAGTGCAAGCACGGAACAGTAATGCAAGTCCAAAACCCTGAACAAAATGCAAGCATCTCCTGGCCGAAGTCCAATAACAAGTTGCCCAAAATAGTTGCTGAAACGTAAGAAATAGTATCGTACGAGTCGTCTGAACGAATGGCAACTCCCCCTGAGTAAATGGCCGCACTAAAACTGGCAACTGTGGGGCAAGAATCCATGAGGACTATGTATAACGAGTCAATGGCCGCACTACAATTCTTTAGCGTAGATACAAGCCCAAATATACGCCAATAAACGGATCATTAAAGACAAAAACACTCACGATGTCTGGAAATTGACTGCCGGCATAGCAGACTCGAACATTTCCGAAGGCCGAAAACGTGGAAACGCATCGTATGCGCTTGTCCTACACAATTAGGGGCCTAACAGGAGAGCAACGTTCCAACCGTTGGCAAAGGCTGTTTATATATCACAATAAGAATGATCAAAATGGCTGAGAAGAACGACCGAGAAGAAGAAGAAGAAACATTATACCCTGATGGAACGATTTGGAAACACAATAGATGCCCATTCTTTTTGAAGTGCTTGTGTAACAGTGTATCGCGTTACCAGTTCTCTCATCTCCTTTTATTTTATTAGTAATCTTGAATTAGGCACTTATTAACCATGAAACGAGAGTATACTGTATACTAGGTCCGTGTTCGGTAGTATAACATACCAAATATGTTAGGAATGGTTGTTAGTTTTAAGGAAAGTTGAAATTTTGTTCTGTTTTTCTTGACCCAACAATGACGTTTCGATTAGTTTGTCATTCTTGTTAGAACCAATGCTTAGTTGATTGACCGGTTAGAATAACGTGTCGACTGGATCTTTCGAACTACAATGAAGAGATAGATCGATGGATTTGTATAGGTGAATGACCGATTTGCGAACACAGAGCAATGATGGGCTTTGTCACGCCATACATACAGAGACAGGTAGCATTATAGAGACAATTAGGATAGAGAGTTTCCAGCATTAGCCAGGAATAATTAAGATATATAATTCAGAACAGCAAGTCCTGGCAAAAAGGAAGTAGAGTTTAGATATATATATATATATAGCTCGTAGTCAGAGAATAGTAGAGATAGATTTAGCTCGTAGTCAGAGAATAGGAGAGATAGATTTAGCTCGTAGTCAGAGAATGGGATAGACTTAGCTCGTAGTCAGAGAATATGAGAGATAGATGTAGCTCGTAGTCAGAGAATATGAGAGATACATTTAGCTCGTAGCCAGAGAATAGGAGAGATATATATAGCTCGTAGTCAGAGAATAGGAGATATGTATATAGCTCGTAGTCAGAGAATATGAGAGATAGATATAGCTCGTAGTCAGAGAATAGAAAATATAGATATAGCTCTTAGTCAGAGAATATGAGAGATACATTTAGCTCGTAGTCAGAGAATAGGAGGAGAGATATATAGCTCTGTAGTCAGAGAATGGGATAGACTTAGCTCGTAGTCAGAGAATATGAATTTGAAGAAATCATTCAGTAAGTAGAGTAGTCGAGACCGACTTAGGAGAAGAAATTCAAGCTCGAAGATAGATGTAGCTTGGAGTCCGAATAATAATCATGGACCAGAACAACAAAGTTGTATAGAACAACGTTTCCCAAAGTGGGGTCCGCAGACCCCTGGTGGTCTACAATGTACTCACATGAGGTCCTCAATCGCTTGGGAAAATACTATAATCTTTGACATTTCAAACAGAAATGATGTTTTGTAAATACATGTATACAAATAACGGTAAACTAGTTCCGCTGCAAAATCATCGGTTCCGGACCGAAACGGAGTCTGACTTGAAAAAAATAAAATATGATTTGAAGTTTCATGCAGTATGACAAATTAGAGCAAGCTTTTCTGTTTGTGTGGTGTAATAATAACTCCACCACTAGAAGAACGAAATTTAAGTAAATCATTGGAGGAAACGATCTTGCAACGATATGATAAATAACGTTGGCGTGCATTGGATTTTGCTGCAATACATTTTGGCTGAACTTCAGAATGGATCGCTTCTTGAAATTGAAACGAAATAATGTGATGATGCTAATGATGGTGCGTCTTGTTCAGGGCAAAAGGAAACCACTTCATGTTTATTAAAATGTTAAATTGCAAATAGTGTATACTATTGTAACACACGTTATTTAATTCATGTCCATTTTGATATATACATACATATGGAGATTCGCGGCAGCAACATACATTTAAAACGGGGTCAGCGGTAATGCAAAGTTGGGAACCGCTGGTACAGAACATTCTGAGTGTAGCCACAAAGCAGAACAGTAAGGTTGCATAGAACGTTCAGAAAATAAGACTCAGAAGAAATCCTTCAGCAAATCAGAGCAGCCCTGAAAAGACTTAGACTAATCATAAACTATGACGGTGGATTCAACAAAAATACAGAAAGACACGGAGCTTGTAGAATGACATAACCATATATATATACTTAGAGCCAGTAAACGACATGGAGAAACCGGCTCGAGATAAAGATCAGAGCTTGACAGGCATGTTCAGATTTTGATATTTTCAGATTGAAATATCTTCAGAGACAGATGTCTTGAGATTTGATACCTACAGATGTAGAAATCTTCAGAGACATGTTTGTGGTTTGTTTTCCTTCTTTCTTCTCGACCATTTTCATCATTTTGTTGGTGATATATAAACATTCTTTGCAACAAATTATTAGAAATGTTCGCGCTAGTTAGACACCCACTAATGTAGGACGAACGCATCCGAAACCAATGTTTTCGGTCTTGGAAATGTTTGATTCTGTCTTGCAGACAGTCGAACACTTTCCTTCTCTTCGCTGTACATTTCTCTTTAATGATACGTTTAACACCGTATATTTGGGATATGATCTACGCCAAATAGCCTTTTGTACTTTGCAGCGATTCTAACTGAGTGCAGCGTTCCGTTTGCACTGTATGATAAACACTCTTTAATGATCTTTTAATGCCGTATATTTTGACTTGGATCTACGCCAAAGAGCATTTACTACTTGGCAAAAGTTCTAACTGGGTGAGGTCGTTCCGGTTCCTGCACGTACAACCCTTCTTGGACAAGTCATTGAAACAGTCACTTGCCGCCTGCTTCGTGTATTCATTGCTCTTTATCAATCTTTTCTCACCGTATATTTGGGCTTTATTATCTTCGCCTAAGAGTATGTCTACACTATGCGCCCTTTCTGACTATGTGAAGTCGTTCCGGATAAGGATCATTTTAAGCCATTAGCGACACATAAGCTTGGCACGTGCTGGATCGATTTTCGGCGTTTTGATTGCCCTTTCGTGTGATCTGAGCCAAGGACGACATCCAACTTATGTAGATCACCGGGAAAAGTGTTTGGATTTGGACGACCTTTCAAACCTTTACACTGTCAGCATTACGCTTTTAGCAACTGTGCGTTTATTTCGAAGTTGGAAAATTTGGGAAGTAGGAACACTTAACTTTTGCTGCACACAAATATTCCAGAGGGTTGTTTAATTAGACACTATCAGCTCAACTTAGATTTTGCTCGTGCCAATATCACATGGCCCCTATTTTTTTGCTGGGATGCTAATTGTCAGTAGAACAGTAACGTGACCGATTGTTCTAGGGAAGGCAGTTTCGTTAGACACTAGACCGCGCTTTAGAATTTGCGCTTGGCCAATTTTACTCAAAAGATGTATCTGATTTTGACCTCTGATACGGAGTTTACTACAATCTTCCCTTCTGTTGTCACGACATATTGCAACTTTTCCGAAGACACTTGCCGAGATGGTAAATTTGGTGCGACCATTATTTCGATGGGACATAAATCACCTTTCGACTTGTGCTTTGTCATTTCTTACGATTCGTTTTTATTTATAATGTTTTTTCCCATCGACCGGGAAAGACGTGAAGAAACAGTCACTCTGGGAGTATGTGTTGCAAGTAGATCTCGTATAGCGTAACTGCTCTTGCACAACTACTTATACACGGTTAGCTCTCGCTCGATCTATACACAAATGCCAGACAAGAGCCATTGTTAGTTTCCAGGGTCACCACGTGGAGGTGTGGTATGGTCTAGATTAATGCCAGCTCAATAAACATGACGCGACATTGTTCATGTGACTGCGTCGTTGATCCCCTTCAGAGCCATCAAACTATATTTTTTTATTGAGAGCAATGATAGTTCATAGAGAAGAGAGCTACACTTACAGTGTACATATTCTAGTTGTTCTTGTCGCTTCCTACATTGTATGATATGTCAGCGTATCCCTCATGTGAAATAGAAAGATAACATTTGTACAGTGTGCACTCTACTACATGGTCATCTCTTCCTCGTTTTATGAACAAACATTCTTCTAAATATCTTACTTAGAATGAAACTCTTCTCTTTGACATTTTAAAATCATTTCACATGATTTGTATAACTATATCACTCGTTATCACTAATAACACACGTTAGCATTTAACTCAACCCTCTGCTTATGCTTTATGAGACGTGGCTTTCAACTAGTTATGATTTATTTCATAATTTGATCTACATGACACCCACCGGCTGCCGTATCCCTCCAGTGGTTTTTGTATTACTCATTTGAGGCTGCGTCGACATGTTTCTGTCGCAAAACTATTGCACTCTCACTGAGGAATTGAACCCGAACCCCACGCATAAGAAGCGAATTCGCTAACAACTAAGCTACGATTTATAATACACTGTAGTATAATTTGTACTTTATTTTCTTATTAAAGTTCCAACCGATATATATCGTATTACATATTAAGCACAGATAAAATTTAACGACGTTATTTATACAGCCAAATTGTAAAGTCAAGTAGTGTAATGTGTTCTATATTGTCAATAACTACCACAGATACTCACAGACTCGACTATTTCTCACTCAAGACGTACAGCGTTGATGGTAGAAAAGGCAGCAATTTTACAGGAGGCACAACCATTTCAATACAGCAATTTGTTTTCAACGCATCAACTCCGATTAGCTGGATGATAATTCGACAATCAACCCATATTGCCATGAAAGACCGGTATTTAACTATTTGTGAAGTACAAGCTTATGGAGGTAAATATAGTTACATTAGTTCATAACTGTAATGTATTTGTTCATCCATCCATCCGTCCATCCGTCCGTCCGATAGTCCTTAAATCTCTCAGCAAAGTTCATGTCAGGGTGTCGGTAGGTCGTTCTCTATTTCTTTAACACCTTGCATCCCACTTCAATGCTCTCTTTGATATTCGATGATCATTTCTCATCAAGGTGTGTCCAACATATATCCATCTTCTCTTTCTTATAATAGTTGTCACTAATGGTTGACCAGATATTTCTCTGATTTCATCACCTCCTGAATTCTTTCAATTGTATCTTCATTATTTTTCGCAGACATCTATTTTCAAATGCATTCAACTTGTTTTCTATATTTTAGCCATTTTCCAACTCTCACTGGCATATGTTAGGATTGATACAACATTTGAATTGAAAATTCGTAATTTAGTTTTAATACTATATAACTTGCAGTTCCATATTTTATTTAGACTTTTAAAAGCTTATGTTGCTTTGCCAATTCGTATCAAAATTTATTTTTTTAACATTTCCTGTGCAATCAAAACTGCTACCTAAATAGGTGAACTGCTCTGTTATTTTGATCATTTTAGATTCCAGGGTGATATCTGCATTACTTGCCATAGGTGTCTTCATTATATGTGTTTTTTCATAGCTTATCTGCAGTCCAACTGTTGCTGCTATAGATGACAAATTGTCTTTTTTTCTTTGCATATATTGGTTGTTTTTACTTAACAAGGCAATATCATCTGCAAAGTTCACATCTTCTAGATGACTATTTTCTACCCAATCGATGCCAGTTTTGCTCCTGCAACATTTCCGCATCACCCAGTCAATGGCCACTCCAAACAATAGATGAGGTAGAATACAGCCTTGCTTTACTCCGGTTTC
This sequence comes from Arion vulgaris, assembly GCA_020796225.1. Lineage (NCBI taxonomy): Eukaryota > Metazoa > Mollusca > Gastropoda > Stylommatophora > Arionidae > Arion > Arion vulgaris. The sequence continues at coordinate 10,007,155 of CM036764.1, read as the reverse complement.
AACAATAAAGAAGTCGTGTGTCCACCATCAGTGCGGACTGCACTTTGTGAACCATCACAGAGGCTCTTGATAATTTGTTATATTTTTTCTGGTATTCCATAGCATCTCAGAATGTACCACTGGAAGATCCGGCGTAAACTATTAAAAGCTTTTTTTTAAAATTGATGAAATTTAGATTTAGTGCTACTTAATATGCTCCTCCAAGAGTATTCTTAGAGTGTTTGTTTGGTTTAAGCAGCTTCTCCCAGGTCTAAAACCAGCTTGTTCTTCTCTTAGGGTTGTGTCCACTGCTCCTTTGATTCTATTAAGAATGATTTTGCAGAAAGTCTTGTTCATTACTGATAATAGGGTGGTCCCTCTCCAGTTGTTACAATCTTTGAGATCCCCTTATTTTAGAGACCTTAACAATTATTTCATGTGTCCATTGATCTGGGACAGTTTCTTCTTCCCATACATTATGAAATAGTTCTTGCACTTGTAAAATACTTCTATCAACTACCACTTTGACAATATCTGCAGTAATGGTGTCATCACCCACTTCCTTATTGTTTAACAAGTAACGGATTGCTTCCTTGACCTCAGCTACATTTATCATTTCTCCGTTAACTGGTAGAAGTTGTTTTTCTTCTTCGCCAAACTTGAGTAGCATTGGTGGATGAGGTGTATTTAGGATTTCTTCAAAATGTTCTGCCTTTAAAAGTATTGTCTAAATAATGGTTATACAAGTGTACATATTACCTCTGGTCACTGAAGCTATTGTGACAGTATTACATTGTACACTGCCTATTTCTACTAACTGAAGCTATTGTGACAGTATTACGTTCTACGCTGACTATTTCTACTCACTGAACCTATTGTGACAATATTACGTTGTACACTGACTATGTCTACTCACTGAAGCTATTGTGACAGTATTACGTTTTACACTGACTATGTCTACTCACTGAAGCTATTGTGACAGTATTACGTTGTACGCTGACTATTTCTACTCACTGAATCTATTGTGACAATATTATGTTGTACACTGACTATTTCTACACACTGAAGCTATTGTGACAGTATTACGTTGTACACTGTCTATGTCTACTCACTGAAGCTAGTGTGACAGTATTACGTTGTACACTGACTATGTCTACTCACTGCAGCTATTGTGACAATATTACGTTGTAAGCTGACTATTTCTACTTACTGAAGCTGTTGTGACAGTATTATGTTGTACACTGACTATGTCTACTCACTGAAGCTATTGTGACAGTATTACGTTGTACACTGACTATGTCTACTCACTGAAGCTAGTGTGACAGTATTACGTTGTACACTGACTATGTCTACTCACTGAAGCTATTGTGACAATATTACGTTGTAGCCTGACTATTTCTACTTACTGAAGCTGTTGTGACAGTATTATGTTGTACACTGACTATGTCTACTCACTGAAGCTATTGTGCAATATACGTTGTAAGCTGACTATTTCTACTACTGAAGCTTTGTGCAGTATTAGTTGTACACTGACTATGTCTACTCACTGAAGCTATTGTGACAGTATTACGTTGTACACTGACTATGTCTACACACTGAATCTATTGTGACAATATTACGTTGTAAGCTGACTATTTCTACTTACTGAAGCTGTTGTGACAGTAGTATGTTGTACACTGACTATGTCTACTCACTGAAGCTATTGTGACAATATTACGTTGTAAGCTGACTATTTCTACTCACTGAAGCTATTGTGACAATATTACGTTGTAAGCTGACTATGTCTACTCACTGAAGCTATTGTGACATATTAGTTGTAAGCATGACTATTCTACTCACTGAAGCTGTTGTGACAGTATTATGTTGTACACTGACTATGTCTACTCACTGAAGCTATTGTGACAATATTACGTTGTAAGCTGACTATGTCTACTCACTGAAGCTATTGTGACAGTATTACGTTTTACACTGACTATGTCTACTCACTGAAGCTATTGTGACAGTATTACGTTGTACACTGACTATTTCTACTCACTGAACTATTGTGACAATATTATGTTGTACACTGACTATTTCTACACACTGAAGCTATTGTGACAGTATTACGTTGTACACTGACTATGTCTACTCACTGAAGCTATTGTGACAGTATTACGTTGTACACTGACTATGTCTACTCACTGAAGCTATTGTGACAGTATTACGTTGTACGCTGACTATATCTACTCACTGAATCTATTGTGACAATATTATGTTGTACACTGACTATTTCTACACACTGAAGCTATTGTGACAGTATTACGTTGTACACTGTCTATGTCTACTCACTGAAGCTATTGTGACAGTATTACGTTGTACACTGACTATGTCTACTCACTGAAGCTATTGTGACAATATTACGTTGTAAGCTGACTATTTCTACTTACTGAAGCTGTTGTGACAGTATTATGTTGTACACTGACTATGTCTACTCACTGAAGCTATTGTGACAGTATTACGTTGTACACTGACTATGTCTACTCACTGAAGCTATTGTGACAGTATTACGTTGTACACTGACTATGTCTACTCACTGAAGCTATTGTGACAATATTACGTTGTAAGCTGACTATTTCTACTTACTGAAGCTGTTGTGACAGTATTATGTTGTACACTGACTATGTCTACTCACTGAAGCTATTGTGGCAATAATACGTTGTAAGCTGACTATTTCTACTTACTGAAGCTGTTGTGACAGTATTATGTTGTACACTGACTATGTCTACTCACTGAAGCTATTGTGACAGTATATCGTTGTACACTGACTATGTCTACACTGAATCTGTTGTGACAATATTAGTTGTAACTGACTATTTCTACTTACTGAAGCTGTTGTGACAGTATATGTTGTACACTGACTATGTCTACTCACTGAACTATTGTGACAATATTACGTTGTAAGCTGACTATTTCTACTACTGAAGCTTTGTGACAATATTAGTTGTAAGCTGACTATGTCTACTCACTGAAGCTATTGTGACAATATTACGTTGTAAGCTGACTATTTCTACTTACTGAAGCTGTTGTGACAGTATTATGTTGTACACTGACTATGTCTACTCACTGAAGCTATTGTGACAATATTACGTTGTAAGCTGACTATTTCTACTTACTGAAGCTGTTGTGACAGTATTATGTTGTACACTGACTATGTCTATTCACTGACAGCTATTGTGACAGTATTACGTTGTACACTGACTATGTCTACTCACTGAAGCTATTGTGACAATATTACGTTGTAAGCTGACTATTTCTACTTACTGAACAATGAACAATGGACCTTATAAAACAAATGAACACATCTAATGGTAACATCACTCACACGAATCAATACACCTTTTACGAACCAACAACACAAAAGAACTAACACCAACGTCACGATTCAAAAACAATTATAAAACATATATTGTACATGGACATTTTACATAATCATCTATAATAACTCAACTCGTACAGTTATACGTTACATAGGGCCTGCAAGTAATTTCTCCATACCGGTCTATCCTAGGCAACTCGCTCAATCTCATCCATGGAACTGAGACCGATATTTCCTGCCTCTCTCTGAAAAGTTCGCTTCAGGGTTTCCTTATTTCGACCTCTCTTTCTTGAACCCTTTGCATCCCACTTCAATGCCTGCTTTGATATTCGTTGATCATTTCTCCTCAAGGTGTGCCCAATATATCTTCTCTTTCTTATAACAGTTGTCACTAGTGGTTGACCAGACATTTCTCTGAATTCATAACTTCTTCTGAATTCGTTCAATTTTATATTCATTATTTTTCGCAGACATCTATTTCCAAATGCATTCAACTTGCTTTCTATATGTTTAGTCATTTTCCAACTCTCACTGGCATATGTTAGGATTGATACACATTTGAATTGAAAATTCGTAATTTAGTACTATATAACTTGCAGTTCCATATTTTATTTAGACTTTTAAAAGCTGATGTTGCTTTGCCAATTCGTATCATAATTTCTTTTTAACATTTCCTGTGCAATCAAAATTGCTACCTAAATAAGTGAACTGCTCTATTATTTTTATCATTTTAGATTCCAGTGGGATATCTGCAATAAGCATATATACATGTACATAAATACAATATAAATATATCAATTGCTAACAAATATCATAATCGACAAATATAGCACTAAATAACTATAAATATTTACCTTAACTAAAAGATGCGTCCAACTTGAATTGCCCTATATTTCGACTGAACGAGACAAGGTCACGTTCATAATTTCTCTCCAGATTTAATAAGGATATCTCTGTGTATGAGACACACCAGATGTTGTATATTGAATGTCCGACAGTACCTCTGGTGCTCATCTTCCGATGCAATGTGGATGTCTTGTGTACGAGGCAAAACTGACGTCGAATCTGAATAGCCAACAATAAACTACAATCACTTCTTCAGACGTAATAAATATATCACGTGTACGAGACAAAGCAGACGTTAAATCTTGAAAAGGCAACAATAACTGAAATGCAAACCTCCAGTGGCAAATAAGGATAATCACCGTCTACGAGAAAAGACTCGGCGTTGAATAATCTGGCTCTCACCTTCTGAATAAGGATATCACGGAGCTCATCTTCAGAATAAATATATCTCCGTGTACAAGACAAAACAGCCGTTAAATTATGAATGGAACACATAAACTCAGACGCACATCACCGATATTAACGATATCTTCGTTTACTAGACAGAACTGAAGTTGATTACTCCTGTGCTCACCTTCTGAATAAGGACATTTCGAGTAGAAGACAAAACCGACGTTATATCTTCAATGAAACGAAATAACTTGTACACGCCTTCAGGGGCAATGGAGATATCTCCGTGTTCGAGACAGAACAGTTATTGCGGGAAAAAGTGCAAAGAAACAACGGCGCGCCAGATTAGTGAGCTGGAACTAATCCCCTGCTCTCACCTCCACATGGTGACCCTGGTAACAGACAGTAGTTCCGGTCTGGCAAAAAGGGCAGGTGCCGTGGGAGAGCTATTCTGGGGCAAGTAGAGATGCTAAGGGAGTCACGCTAGATATGATCCGCTCGCAACACAGACGAGCGAACTCCCAGAGTGTCTATGAATGCTCGTCTCTCCCGGCCGATGGGAAAAGCTGGAAGGATAAACGTGGAACCGCACTTGGCGTAACTCGAAGCCCACGCATGCTCTCTCTTGAACCGATGAGTATGCTGGGAGTCGAGTTGAGCTGCAAAAGGGCCCACACAAGACGAACCTCGATCCACTATCTCATGGATGGGGGCACGACCTAAAGCTATCGAAGAGATGTTGATCCACACGGGGCAGAATTTGGAGCCCGAGCATGCTCTCTCTTGAGCAATTTCTCTTCAGCCGATGAGTATGCTGGGAGCCGTGATGAGCTGCACACGGGTCCACAAGACGGTCTAGGCAAATGTGAGCACGGTGGGAACTGACAGAAATGTTGAGGTAGGCACCAGGACAGAGCGTGCACGCATGCGAGCGATGCACGGGTGGGCCCTCAGGGGACGATGCCCGTGACCCCATAACAGGGGTGGGGGACCGTGTTGAGTCACAGGCGAGGACAGCCCAGGCAAATGTGAGCACGGTGGGAATTGACATAAATGGTGAGGTAGGCACCAGCGCAGAGCGTGTACACATGCAATCGATGGACGGGTGAGCCCACAGTCGGCTAGAAAAGGCAGGCTCGTCTGCGCACGGCATGCGCGTCAGGCACGGCAGCGTCAGGCACGGCAGCGTCAGGCACGGCAGCGTCAGGCTTGGCAGCGTCAGGCACGGCAGATGCAGGCGCGGCAGGCAATAGGGTGTTCGGACCACCCGAGTGTGCAAAGCAACTGGAAAGCCCAGCATAGTTTTAATAGAGCATTTTCTCCATTCTTCTGGAATTATTTCTTTATTCCATACATCATTTAGAATTTTGCACATGAGTCTTGGTGTTTCTGCTTCTTCCACCAAAAGCATTTCTGCACATACTTCATCTCTGCCTGTTGCTTAATTTTTCATCTGTGACCTAATGGCATATTTTACCTCTTCTTCCGGAATAGGTTGGGTGTCTATGTCCAAATCCTCCCCTGCCTCAACAATATTAGCAAGCGCGGACGGACGTGGATGATTTTATAAATGTTGAAAATGCTCTTGCCATCTTTCGATATTCTCCTTCTCTCCAGAGATCGATTTTCCATCCCCTGCCTTTATGGGAAAATCTGTATTTGCTACCATATTTCCTCACAACGTTTTAGTTATAGAATACATATATTTAATATCGTGTTTACTGGCTGCCTCTTCCTCATCGGCTGCAAGCTCTTCAACGTACAACCTTTTATCTGCTTTACTCCTGATTTTAACTTCTCTGTTCTTCAGCGAGAATTATGTTGCAATTTTCTCTTTTAGCCTCGGTGATTTCGTTCTTAATAACCTTTTCTTTATCTCTTTCCTTTACTCTATTTCATCCATGTTGCTGTTGAGATCCATTCTTCCTTTTTCGATTTTCTATATTCCAATATGTTCTCGCCAGCAAATTTGAGCGCTTCATTGAACTTTTTTCATATCATTTTCGTGTCCTGTAATAAACTAAAATTGTTTTTTTAAATCCAGTCTGAACTTTTGTTTTGTTTCTAGCTTTTGCAGTTTTGTGATGTCAAATAGTTGTTGTCTATCTTCGCCTATTTTTGCCTTCCTCAATTTTAGTGCAAGTCTCTCTATAACTAAATTGTGGTCATTACCAAAATATGCCAGACTTCTCACCATCACATCTTGCAGCGATTGTCTCCCCATTGATTAAAATGGAGTCTATTTGATTTTCTGTGTGACCATCTGTGGATCTCCATGTTGTCTTGTGTATTATTTTGTGTGGAAAAATGTTCTACCAATAACTACATAATTTGTCTCACAAAATTCGCAGACTATTTCTCCACTGCTTGTGGTTATGTCTTTTCCGTGTTTCCTCATTACTCTTTCTCTGCCTCTGTTGTCATTGCCCTCCAGTGCGATAAAGTCCCCTTTAATCATCAATACATCATGTTTGGGGATGATTGCTATTATTGCTTGCAGACTCTCGTAAAATTTATCTTTGGTTTCATCTTCTGCAACTTCTGTTAAAGCATAGCACATTGTTGGAACCGACATTTTTGCAAATTTTGAGTTAAATTTAGTATATAAGAGCCGTTCGTTTAATGGTTCCCCTTTTAATCAAGTATTATTGTGTTCTTTTTTAATTGTAAGTGCAACTCCCTCTTTATGATGCATATCTGTTCTACCTGACCAAACTATTACTTCTCCCGTCCCCAATTTCCTTTGTTTTCCCATTTCTGTCCATCATTTCTCTGTGATGCCTAAAATATTAATTTGATATTGTTTCCTTTCTTTCCAAACTTGAGCTAGTTTTCCGGTCTGATATCCAATAACAAAAGGGGATTTGAGTGTAAGAAGGTTAGTCGTCTGAGTTAAGACTTTCTTACGGGCTTGATCTCCCCCCTTCATGAAATCAGTTGCCTCACTGACCTCGCTCCCTACACCCGTTGTAACAATTGTTATCTCTTGCTTCTGTTTCCGTAATATGATGTGTTTTTAAAAAAAGAAATGGGTTGTTAGCCCCTTGTCCAACCCCCAACCTGGAGGACACGGATGTTATATTTCGTCTGCGCTCTATCCTTCAACCTTTCTGACATGGGTGACACTACTAGCAGAAAAGCTCGTGTCAGCATAGCCTTCCGAATCATCGAAGTACGTACGCTCCCCACCACTACAAGGTAATGACCTCGTAATGAGATTTAATAGTACATTTGTTTGTAAACTTTGTTTCTGTAAAATGAAGTGGACAGACCCAAAGTTAGAATATCGATAAACTGATGAGAATCTTCATAACACGTCACCTTTAATTGAACATTGCAGTTAGCTAATCGTCACCAGATGTGTACAGGTTTGTGAGCAAAGTTATAGCATCATCTTCTTTTAATAGTTACGTATTTATAATTTATTGTATACTTTATTTCTCTCTATCCTTCACTCACTCTCATTACCGCCCTCTACTTTCCCTCGGTAATATTATTTCTACATTATATAAGTCTGTGCATGTGTATTAAGCAAATTATAGGTTTACAATATGTGATTTTATCCGTTCTTCTACGTTCACAACTCTTTTGGGCACGATAGCGAAAACAAAAAATGTGCAAATTTAATTTCAAGAGACTACACATGCTTTCTTGTTTTTATTACGACATGCATCTGTTTATTATGTTTAATAAAATGATACATTGACGAACATTAACAACATTACGCATTTGACTTTCTATCAGAATACAATTGTCCACAAGGTACTTACGGACTATTCTGTAATAACAACTGTACATGCAACAATACCGAAGTATGTCATGTTGTCACTGGAAAATGTGCTAATGGATGTCCACCTGGTTTCTATGGTCACTGGTGCTCATCTAGTTGTAGCACGAACTGTTTGTTATGTGAATATCAATCTGGAAAATGTTTGCAATGTGCTCCTGGCTATATTGGTGATACATGCAGTAAAGGTAAAGTTTTTTCAGCTCTGGGTATAAGTCGTTGATGATTTATTTACATTCTATGCAAACTACCTTTAGTTTAACTTCAATATTTTATTAAATGATTGTTTCTTCCATGTCTATTTTGTACTCTCCTTAATTACCAACAATGGAGACTGTTAATGCGGATATCAAGAATGGTAAAACGCAATTATGACAATTTATTTTTCAAATTATTGAGTTTATACTACAAGAAAGCGACGAGCAAGTTATGTAATACGAATAAAGGAAAGAGAGGCAGCAAGAACAATATTATCCAACTCAAGTTTTTAATATGAAAATATGAATGCTCTAAACGAGCCAGAAATAGACATGAACAGATGGCGACAATGCGTTAATAAACTCCACAACCTACAAACACAGCAGCAACTTATAACTCAAACAAACACTGTAAACATTAACAAAGAACTAGAACCAAGCATAACGCTCTTAGAAGTCAGAAATGTTGTAAATTTGAACTATCAAGCACTAAACCCAGACAATATATATTCTGACTTATTCATAACATATCAAGATGTTAGAAAACACTGGTAACATAGACTATTTAACCAAGCATGTATTATGAAGAAACATAAAAAAACTTAAAGAAATGCAATAATATTTTCTATCTAATATAAGAATGATAGTAAATATATTGCACAAATCAATATTATGATTTATGAGCAACATCGGAAACATATTTTATGAAATACTCGAAAAATGTCTGCGTTCTATCATACAGTCTTAGTGAAAACATTCATAAATGAAGTTGTTTTTTTCGGGTATCAAAAGATATACAAACGCAATATAAACGATCAGGCAGTTAGTAGATTGTACTATCGAATGTTATACACGTTTAATGTACACAATGCATTTGTAAATACAATAAAACACAGCTCTTAGAAAGCGTAGAAAAATAAAGTTGCGAAAAATGATGTCAAACTATTGAGTTAAAGAAAACGAAAACAAACCCAAATATAGATTAAAATAACACCTGTGTATTGCCTGGGCTCGCGAGGAGCACATAGTAGTTACACTGCGATGTCGACGCATGTCGTAAAAGGTGTCTGAGGTTGGGGCTGAAGCTACCATAATTTAATAAAAAGAGTCGCAGAAATCGGATTTGTAAGCGAAATACTTGTAAGCACATAAATGGCACAACGCACAATCGCTCTTAGGCTCAGATCACATACAAATCACAAAGAGTAGTTAACACGTGAATATATGTATATCTTTTACTTCAATGTGGGGAAACAAAGTGTTTCTCACCAGGGGCAAACATGTATTATTGATCAGTTTCATAATATCTAGGGAAAGATCTGATGGATTGCTACAGTTAGTGCTAGCTACTTTCCACACATGTTCGCAATAACAATATTTGCAACAACTGCATAGACAGGCTAGTATAGTTTGTTCCAAAATTCGTGAACACACCAAGGTTAAATTTGTACGAAATCTACCGGACGGATAACAGTAATTTTTTGCAAGCAGTCATATTTGCCTCACGACCTTACGAATTCATGTTTAACTAATTGGTAGGTAGCTTAGTTGATGCAAAAACGTTTTTGTTATATAATTTTGCATACACACAACAAAATGATAACCAAAGTTTAGAATTTACAGTAATACACAAAATGGTGGCGAATGTTTGCAAAGGCGTATCCCTATTACATATTATAAAAATAAAGGTGACATTGTGAACAAATGATACCTTCAACTTCTATAAATGAAAATAGATGTTGTGTACATATGCCAATGACAGTCGTTAGGGCACATTGTGAACTGATTAATTCCATGGAATTCCCGATTTTCATTTGCACTGAATTGCATGTGGAACACGGAAGTGCTTAGTTATAGACAAACTTGACAATCGTACTGTAAAATTTTGACAAGTATATCTAATCAACATCGCTGTTATTTTATTAATATCATATAATAAAAATATTACAGAACTAACGGGTTGGGTAGGTAAAAAATACATTTGGAAGGTCGCCACTGTTACCTATATATAAATGTACAAATTAAGAATGTATGTCAAGTGGATGATTTTATATCGGTCGGTAAAGATGATCATCTGCCCAGTCTACTATCAGATGTGAAGATACTTCCAAGATATTTGAAGCAGGTGAGAGAATTCAAATACCTTGGAAGTATCTTCACATCTGATAGTAGACTGGACAGATAGATCGAAACTAGAATCCAGCAAGCCAACAACATTACATACCAGCTTACCCCAATTTTGAAACACCCAGCTATTTCAGTAGTGACTAAAAGACATATTTTAAATTCAATCTTTATACCAACACTGTGCTACCGAGCCAAACATGGGCACTGACAAAAGAACAAGAAAGGAAAATTACAACATGCGAAATGAGATGACTGAGGAAAGCAGTAAATAAAACAAGAAGAGACCATATAAGAACTGAGGAAATTAGATGAACAGTCGGAACAACACCTGCTATTAGATTTATTGAAAAACATGAGACTCAAATAGGTTTAGCCACTTGGTCAGAATGAACCCAAGTACACGAGTTGCAAGAGCGTACAACCTGAAAATGGAATCATCAAGAGGAAAGGGCAGACCAAGAAAATATGGGTTGATGGAGTTACATACATCTTAAAACTCCACAATACCACACCATATCAAGCAACCGAGCGTGCATTATCTCGGAAATCGATCATCAGTTAAACCTGCTACGCCTAGCGACAAAAAAGGAGAGATAGACAAAAGAAAGAAAGATAAAGATGATCACGAATTTTGAACGAACTATAGATCTCATGGCTACTGTAACAGGAAGCTAAAAAGTTAAATGATGAAAAGTTTATAAAAGCATGCATCAATACCAAAGGAATTTTTTTGCTAGCATCGTACTAGGTAGCAAATGGAATAAGTAAATTTCAGAAGCACCATACAATTGAAAAAAGAACTCATTCTAAAGACTGCTGTAGATATAATGAACATTAAGAAGCGGTGGGTCTTCTGGTAAGATAATTTCAAAAGATGATTTTTTCAATGGCACACTCAACCGCTGAATACATCACGTAGCTGAAACCCTCAGTGAACAATTAATTGTACAAATAAATTGGAATGACTTTGGCTTGCAGCTGGATGAAGCCAGAGATGATGAGTATTTGATTTGGTGTGTACGGGTTACCTTCTCTTCTGTAAACTTGTCACTGCTGGTGCTAATGTTCAAGGTTATTGATACTTTTATATACAAAAACAGTTTGAGGTAGGCAAAATGCGTCAATATCTGCACTTATGGTACTCAAGTGTATGTACGGATGTTATGGAGGATGCAGGCTTTTATTCGAAACCAAAGCCCAGGAAGCACTGTGGACCCACATCGTTTTTCACAGAAAAGCACACTAGCCTCAAAATATCCGAGTTCGATTTTTCACCTGGTCTTTGAAAATTTGGTCTTTGGATGTATTTAACTTTAAAAAAAAAAAAACGTGCTTTTAAAGACAAGATTTAAAAAAAACAGTTATGTGACATGTGACCCGAGCACACATCTTTGTTGTATTACAAGACTACAAGAAAAACTATCTGATCATCTGAGATACGATCACACACTTTTGTTACTATACATAATGTCGCTATCGCTCTATAGTGGTAATATATTGTCTCGTACGTTTAAACTGTGATCAAATTTAAGTACCTGGCTAACATCAATGTATATTTTATTTTCCGATCCAAAAGCACTTGAGCTATCAGCTCTTCGGCTCGGTGCCATGGACATCGTAACCCTTCGGTTCAGTGCCACGAACACCGTAAATCTGGGGAACATGTGGCTTTCTGCCAGCCCCGGAATTGAACCGTACTCACATAATATTGTCACCCGTAGTCCAACGCGCTATGAACACGCTGTGCAGGCAGGAAATCAATGTATATAAGAACATAAAATAAGGGTGTGTGGGTGTACCCAGTTTAATTCCAGGATTTAAGAATATGTGCTGAGATCAACATGCTCATCCATCACACTAATTATTTTTTTTTAAATTGCATTTGTTCAATCATAATTTTTTTAATCTAGTATATATGTTTTATTCTCTCTCGCGAGATCGTACTTAAACCGTTTGTATCATTCTATTGTGATATATAAACCGCCAAACATCAAAACGTGATATCGTGTACAGACGTCAGTACCAATTGGAGCTCAAGTGCTTATCCTTGGGTGGTGTGTTCGATTTCAACCAACGTTTATGTACGGTTCGATCTCCGCTAGCCTTTTCCTGTCACCAGCCGAAACCTACAAGACAACAGGTTGCCATTTTCTTTTAGGGCAGCGACCCTTAGACATCCTTCCCTCCCGGGCTTATGAGCGCCATCTGCCCAGCAAAACCGATCGTTTTAATGGACACCTTGGTTTGCCACCGTTGAACTTTGTGTACGGTTAGCTCCACTAGGCTTTGATAGTCTCCAATCAAACTACAAGGCAGCAGTAGTTTCCTGCGAGCGGAATCGCGCACTGGTTTTACCTCTGCTGGGCTTTTCAATTGTTCTGCACATTTGGGTAGGACGCACACACTCTTGCCTGCCATGCTTGCCGCTGTCATGCCTCACTTGCCGCTCTTTCAGTGCCTGCCGTGCATGACGTGCATGTCATGCTCGCTTTCCCGTCGGTGGGGCCCACTATGGCTTCGCCAGCGTGCTTTTTAGCTCTGCCCAGGTACCTGGTCATCATCAGTTTTTGCCGTGCTCACATTGTCCGCGCCTTCCGTTTCGTGCTCACATTTGCCTGGGCTGTCTCCGCCTGTGACTCAACCCGGTCCCCACCCATGACATGGGGTCACGGGTTTCGCCCCGTGTAGGCAAAATCTTGAAACGTCCATATGCGTGCTCGTTCTGCCTTGGTGCTACCTCACCATTTCCGTCAATTCTCACCGTGCTCACATCTTCCTGGGCAGTCCGTGTAGACCCACGTGCAGCTCAGCTCGAGTCACAGCATACTTATCAGCTCAAGAGAGAGGACTCAAGAGAAAGAATGCACGGCGGGCTCAGAGTTTCGCCACACGCGGTTCCACTTTTATCCTTTAAGCTTTTCCCAACGCCCGGGAGAAGCGAGCACTAATAGCCACTCTGGGAGTTCGCTCGTCTGTGTTGCGAGCGGATCCCATCTAGTGTGACTACCTTTGCATCTCTACTTGTCCCAGAGTAGCTCTCCGAGGGCACCTGCCCTCTTAGCTAGACCGGAACTACCGTCTGTTGCCAGGATCACCACGGGGAGGTGAGAGCATGGGATTAGAGCCAGCTCCCTAATCCTGGCGCGTCGCTTCCTTGCGCCTTTGACCCCATGTTTTATTCATTTTGTCCTAATCGTTACATACACATTATTGACTATTTTAGAAAGCACACTTGTTAGAATTTAGACATAAGGCGCCTTGGAAAATTTGGATTCAGCATAGACGACACAAACCGAAACATTTTGGGAACCACTGCCGTATGATTAGGGTCTATTTGTTTACATTTCAACGATATATCAACTATGATATTTGACAAACTGTCATTTTTTGCTATGTTTTAACACAGTTAATTCTATCGTCAGAGCTTCGAAACTAAGCTGTATACTTCCGTGCGTGAAGTAGCGGTTGTATACAGATGTAAAGATGTTCTAATAAAGTACAGGTTATTAGATGTAACTAGACAAATATTAGAATACTACAGTAAATCACCAAATAACACAATTTACTGATTAAACTTCACAACTTGCAGCACACAAAGCAGAGAGTTGTGAAGTAGTTTTGGTTTATAAAATGTCTAATATTCTTACTTTCTGTGAGTTGTAAACCAACACCGTAATTGTGGTTCATCGGGGAAAAAAAGTAGAAATGTTTTATACAAGAGGTAGTTGTCCCATACATTATGTTTGCGATTCAGTGTGTTTTAATAATGTTTTGTCTTTCAGAGGAAGTGATTTGTCCAGACGGATTCCACTGTGAAAACGTGTGTGACTGTCATATACATGAAATATGTGATGTTGCCACTGATACATGCACAGGTAACTGTGTCGCTGGATATTACAAAAATGACTGCTCTCTTCGTTGTAATGCAAACTGTGATAACAAGGGATGCGATCAACAAACAGGAAAGTGTTTTCATTGTATTACTGGTCACTTTGGAGAATATTGTAATAAAGGTACCTTACACTGTTGGTCTTAATGCTAATTTATCAAGTCACTTTCCAAGTTATGTACACATATATTTATAACTATATTCCAAACGGACGAATACATATTCGGGAAATAAAAAATAATACTATTTATGACTTTCATCCATATGTAAGTATTGATTCTATGAAATACTGAACAACACATTCTCGGATTTCAATAGACATATACGTGCTGCACATGTCACATAGTAATCAATCGTTTGCCATCTCGGCTTCCAAGTTTATTAGTAATTGCTTTCCAACCAATTCTGCCCCTATCCCAGACCGTACACTCTGGCATACTATTGTCTGTGTAATTCCTGATGTGCCATCCCCTTTGCATCTGTCTTCCTCTTGCTCTTCTACCTTCTCCTCCATGAAATTATTACACCCTCATTCCATATTCCATATGCATCTACTGCTTTCTCTCACTTTGTGAGGGAAATGAAATGTGTTTCAAATAATATAAGCATATAGGAAAAACAATGCTGGTATAAATTTGAAAAATACCTCAATTGGTAAAAGACGAAAATTGGAATCACAGCAAAGGGTCATATGACTCGATCAACTTATATATTATATGTTTTTGTTCGCCATTCAAACATTAACAAGTTCTTATTTGATCTAGAATGCGGGGCAGGATATTACGGAGACAACTGCACCACTCCGTGCCCACCGAAGTGTAAACAAAATTGTAAAAGTTCCTCTGGTCACTGTATAACGTGCATTGGGAACAGCGTTGGAAATTTCTGTGCAGGTACTATGTATAATAAAAGTGTTACTATGTGATCTCCCTCAGCCTGATGTCCATACGTATCAATAATACTCTTATTGTGGTCATGCATACTTTCTCTGTATATGAGACAGTTATTCTACAGTGTACATTCATTTATAATTTATACTAATATATTGCTTAACAGTTACATATTTTTAAGAAGAAACCCACATGAATGGAGCGAAGAATCAAACACGTATGAATGTAGTGAAGATTCGAACTCAGACATATGTAGAGAAGAGACAAGACAAGGACTAGTGTTCTAGTAAAAAAAAAAACATGTTTGTAGTAAAAAAACGAAGGAATGTTCTTTGTCAAGTTAAAGTTGCTACAATTATTAAATGTAGTTAAAAGAACAGAAAGATGGCGTGAGTACTGCAGAAACATGTATGAAGACACATCTAAAAATCCACATACGATAACAACAGAAAGCGAAGAGAGAGACCCAGAGCCCATTTTGACCATCAGCAGTCTGAAGACAGGAAAGTCACCAGGTTGCGACGATATACCAGTAGAATTGATTCAGGCAGACGTTGAGGCCAGTGTTTGATTATATCATGCATTGTGTACAAAGATATTTAATAGCTCCTCCTAGTCAAAGGAATGGAAAATATCAGTATTTTTACTTATTCCAAAGAAGGGAAATCTGAAACTATGCACCAACTACAGAAATATGACATTTATAACTCATACCAGCAAAATCATATTAAGAATTATCATGAAGAGGATGGAATATAAATTAGAAGACGAAATACACAAAACACAAGCAGATATCAGAAGAGGTAAAGGCACTAGACACGATATTTGTAGCACGAGACTCATTATTGAGAAATGCAGAGAATACATCACAGACCTTCATGCATGTTTCATAGACTATAGCAAGGCTTTCGACCACATACACCATCAGAAAATGTGGAACATCATGAAAGACATGCATTTTCCAACACACATAATACAACTCAAAGAATCTGTATACCACGAACATCAGGCAAACCATTAAAATAGGAGGTGAAATAGTTGAATGGTTCGAGATTCCAAAGGGGGTAAGACAGGGATGTATTTTGTCCCTATACTTCTTCTTTGCGTTCGTTCTTTACGACCAATTTTAATCACTCTTTGTGATATGTTTGATCTTTGCCAAGAACGTTTATACGTTGCACAGTGTTGCCCCTAAACGCATAGACTTCTACACGTTTAGGATACATGCATGCGATTTCAGTCACATCTATTTAGTCGCCTCTTACGACATGCGTGGCAGGTAACAGTGGTTCTATTCTCTACACCCTAAATTTGGGCACCGGTAACCACTCGTGCGGTCCCCATACTTATTCAACATTTATGCGGAGAACATTAATGAGGAATGTAAAAGACGATGCCTACTATGTGAATTACGACCATTTCAATATAGGTGGCAAATCCACACCAGAGCTTAGATACGCAGACGATACAGTATTATTATCCACCAACAAAGAGGCTTGGAAAACCTAATCATGACGACCAAGAAACATAGTAAAGACCAACATATATATGTGAATACACAAAAACAAAAATAATGTTTACTGACAAAGTAAAAGGCTCACCTAACATCCAAATAAACAATGAAGAATGTCATGTGTATAGAGCTACGAATACCTTGCTCAATAATTAACAATAACTGTGACTGCTCCAAAGAGATCTCAAGAAGATTGGCAATAGCAATCAAGCAGTTAAACACAATGAAGAACATGTGGCAAAGCACCAGCAAAATATTAAAATTAAAAGTATTGAGAGCATGCATTTTCCCAGTGGCTACTTATGGTTGTGAATCATAGACTATTACACAAAAATTAAGAACGAAAATCCAGTCCTTCGAAACTAAATGCTAAAGAAATATCCTACGAATGCCATGGACAGTAAAAAAAAAGGACACTGATGTCCTTAAAGAACTAAATGTTAGGGAGAATTGGCTGATAAACAACATACTATACAGAAACATTAGATACTTTGGTCACATTAAGCGTCACGATGTCCTGGAAAGAACCATAATAGAGGGCAGTGTCCCAGGACGCAGAAGCAGACCAAGAAGAAGATGGCTACAAGGTATTAAAGAAACCATGAACATGACCATCGACGATGTGGGTGAACTGACTAGAGACAGAGTGAATTTCAGATGCGCTGCAAAGATAATAACGTCCTATAACGGATACGCACCTTATAATGAGTTAAAAGAAAAGTATATAATAACGTGTATCGAGTATATCGTCGTGTTACTAGACTGTGTATGTAATAATTGATTGCTTTCTATCAATTATGATAATACCAGTATGTTCAATATAAAGCAATATGCCACTCATCAAGCTTACACTCTTCGTTATACAATAGGAATAATACACAACCACTCTTACTGACTGTTAATTATAATATATGCAAATTAATATGAATCTCAGTTTTATTGTGTTCTCTTATCTACAACATAAACAACACACATTAATAACAATGATATAATCACAATAAATTAACTACAAAGTCATAATTTAAAGATAATTTAGTTTCTATTTTAACACTGGGATCAAATGTAATGGAATGCCAATTCTCTCACGTGGTCCTGCAATTGTTGATATCCATGTTACCTAGTTTACTGTAAACTCTAGCACAGACTTCAACGTAATAAATAATAAACAACTTGATAATATACTACAGGTAAACATTAATATTTATTGTCACTGTGCAACTGACAAATCGACTTGTTAATTCCTTTTTTTCTCAAAGATAGTTAGAAACTAATGAGCAGAAAACGATGACACAATCGCCATCAGTGACATTGTATGTCGGTATATTTGGTTATGTCGGTAAGCTAAAGAAGACAACAGATGCTCTCTTTGAAAATAGTTAAGGTGACTTCTAGGAATGAAGGAAAAAATAGAGATCAGAATACGACTACTATTTCTATACAAATACGGGAAAGAAAGCTCCCAATAGTGATCCCAGAAATGTTCTAAGTATAGTCTTATCATAACTTCTTCTCTCTAACTCGTGTATATATCACATATCATACAATAGACAACACTACTTTGGATATCATCGTTATTATATACATATTTTACTAGCATGACTAACATGAATCAACATATCAGTAAAAACATAAATTAGGAGATCAAAGTGGGGAAATCATAGGAGATCATACGTTAGGAGATCATAGGAGATCATACAAACGGAGATCATACATTAAGAAAGCAGAAAACTAAACACCCACATGTGGCTCTAAAATGGAATCTAAACTATATAACTCAAGATAGATTTGATTGGAGGAAATATCTCTCTCTTTAGCCTGTTACGCCCTTGGCGTTTAGGACAGCAGCAGCAAACGTATATCCGCCCATGTGTTGCCGGGGTCCACAAGGGAAGCAAATAATTGCAACACTGCGCCCTACAAGGCATGTCGTAAGAGGCGACTAAGGTAGGGATCCGCCCGTGTGTTGCCGGGGCCCGCAAGGGAAGCAAATAATTGCAACACTGCGCCCTACAAGGCATGTCGTAAGAGGCGACTAAGGTAGGATCCGCCCGAGTGCTGCGGGCCCACAAGGAGGAAAGAATATGCAGCAATGTCTACCTGCCAGGCATGTCATAAGAGGCGACTAAGGAGGGTTGGGGTCGGGCTGGCTACCACACCCTGTAGAAAAATAAGCCAAAAACTTCACCATCAAACATGGATAGTACAACAATATGGAATAACTCAACTCAACCATCCAAACAGGGAAGGTCCCCAACAGGGGGCACATGACGTATCACCGGGAAAGCCGCAAGGATCCGGGGATGCCGACTATCCTTCTTTCCTGTCGGAAAAAAGCCAGAATTGGTTGCTGGAACCTGAGAACATTGCTGGAGCAGGGAAAAACGGCCCAGCTCCCGACAGAGATGAAAAACTACAAGATATACATTCTGGGAGTCTCGGAGACAAGATGGAAAGGAATAGACAAAATTAAACTACACACAGGCGAAATAATGCTGTCCTCATGGCAAAAAGAAGAAGAGAGCACACACCTTAGTAAAGGAGTTGCCCTCATGCTGTCCAGAGAAGCACAAAAGCATTAATAGAATGGGAAACAATCAGGCCCAGAATAATAACAGCAACATTTAGAACTAACAAAAAGAAAATTAACCTAAAGGTCATCCAATGCTACGCGCCAACTAACGATCGGAACAAGTAACTAAAGAGAGGTTTTATACCAAAGTACAAAGTATTATGGACAGGAAGAGAAAAAGGATATTATAATTTTGATGGGGGACTTAAATGCAAAGCTAGGAGGCGACAATAGCAGTTTCGAAGAGACCATGGGAAATCATGGGCTGGGTAGAATGAATGAGAATGGGGAAATGTTCGCAAATGTTTGTGCCTCAAACCAGTTAATCATAGGTGGCAGCATATTTCAGCATAAGAGAGTACACAAGGCCACATGTATATCACCAGACCACATAACAGCTAACCAGATAGACCACATATGTATTGATAAGAAATTTAGAACATCATTACAAGACGTTAAAGTGTGCAGAGGTGCAGAGGTGCAGATGTGGCATCGGATCACCACCTCCTGTTAAGTAAAATCAGGCTGAAACTTAAAAGATATTCAACAAACCCAAATTATAGAAAGCAGTTCAAAGTAGAAGAGCTTATGAACCAGGAAGTAAGAGACATTTGCAGTCGCAGTATCAAACAAGTACCAAGCAATGGAACAGCTGTTAGACGATATTAATATTGAGGAACATTGGCAACAGATAACAAATATATGGAAGGATACATGCTCAGAGGTTTTGGAAGATAAGGAGCGGAAAAACAAAGATTGGATAAAAAGATACCCTTAGTCTGATCAAAGAAAGAAAAAGCAGGAAAGCGGATCTAAACAGATGCAAAACTAGAGGTACTAAAGCTAAAGCCCACAAGGTATATGGGGAAGCCAACAAAAAGGTTAAACAAAACATACGAAGGGATAAAATAAAATATATATAGGAGTTGGCAGGAGAAGCAGAAGAAGCAGCAGAAAAAGGAAATATGAGGGACCTGTATAACATCACAAGGAAGTTAACAGGAAAATATAAACAATCAAGTGGCCTTATAAAAGACAAGAGAGGCAAAGTAATTAGCAACACTAAAGAACAAATGGAGATATGGAAAGAACATTTTGAAGAACTGCTTAATATGCCAAAACCGCAGGTCCCACCGGAAATAGAGCCAGCTGAAGAAGAGCTACAAATTAATTGTGAAAGATCAAGTAAAGAAGAAATAATGAAGGACATAGAAAATGTAAAGGATAGGAAAGCAGCAGGGCCAGACAACATTCCAGCAGAGGCCATTAAGGCATATAAAGATACCTCTACTATACAAGTTACTAGGGAAGATATGGGAGAGAGAAGAGATACCAGGTCAGAAGAGGTACAGAGAAGGTCACTTGGTAAAACTGCCAAAGAAGGGAGACATGCAAGAATGTACGAACTATAGAGGGATAATGCTACTATCAGTGCCAGGCAAAGTATTAAACAGGATTATACTCGATAGACTTAAAGAGGCCATAGATACACAACTGAGAGAAGAACAAGCAGGGTTCCGTGGGAATAGATCCTGCACAGACCAGATAGCTGCACTGTGCATTATAGTGGAGCAAAGCTTGGAGTGGAACTCGCCACTATTCATAGGTTTTGTGGATTATGAAAAGGCGTTTGATAGTCTGGATAGGGAATCATTGTGGAAACTATTAGTACACTATGGAATTCCACCCAAGATTGCAAACCTAATAAAGAAAACGTATGAAGGAATGAAATGCAGAGTCATACACGAGGGCCAACTGACGGAATCCTTTGAGATAAGAACAGCGGTGAGGCAGGGATGCTTGTTATCACCATTCCTGTTCTTGCTGGCCATAGATTGGATCATGAAATCAACAACGGATAACAGAGGGGAATACAATGGACACCGGTGAAACAACTGGAGGACCTGGATTTTGCAGACGATCTGGCTTTGCTGTCTCACAACCATGCACAGATTAAAGACAAAATGAATACCCTAAATAATAAGTCTCAGCAGCTAGGTTTGAAAATACACAGGGGAAGACCAAGGTCATGAGAATAAATGCTGCAAATGTAAACCAGATTATGCTGTAGGAAACAGCACTGCAGGATGTAGAATCATACACATACCTTGGAAGCAACATAGACACAGAACGATGAACAAACAAAAATGTTAAGATAAGAATACAAAAAGCAAGAGGGAACTTTATTGCATTGAGTAAGATATGGAAGGCAAGGAGATCAAAACAAACACAAAATTGAGAATTTTCCAGTCAAATGTGAAGTCAGTGCTGTTCTATGGCTCGGAAACATGGAAGACCACAAAGGAAACTATCAGAAAACTGCAGTCCTTCGTAAATGGATGTTTACGTAGGATAGAGGGATTGAGATGGTATGATAAGATTACGAACGAGGAACTCAGGGAGAGAACAAAGCAGATACCAGTGGAGAGAGAGCTCAGGAAGAGACGCTGGCGATGGATAGGACATACATTGAGAAGACCGACCGAAAGCATCGCAAGACAGGCATTGTTTTGGAACCGCAGGGAAAGAGGAGTAGGGGAAGGCCTAGGCAGACCTGGAGAAGAGAGCTGGGGGCGGATATAAAGAGGATAGGCAAAACATGGAAAGAATTGGAAGGGATGGCAAGAGAGAGGAAGAGATGGAAGAAGTTTGTTGAAGACCTGTGCTCCGATGGGAGTTGAAAGGTGATGATTGAAACGTACACCATTCTTCCCTGTTCATGGCCTTCCTCTGTATTGTGTTCCAGCTATGATTCATTTCCTTCAGTTCTTGCTCTATCGTTCTCCTCCATTTCGTCTTGGGTCTTCCACGCTTGGAAAGCAGAAAACTAAACACCCACATGTGGCTCTAAAATGGAATCTAAACTATATAACTCAAGATAGATTTGATTGGAGGAAATATGTTGTCGTTTTATTCTTCAATGTAAGTTAAGAGAAAAGATTGCAACGAATAAGATTCAGCTAGAGCATTTCATACACATTCCCAACCAAATAATATGTGCAGTTAGGGAGACAACGAGGCACACAATTAGTATGCTTCTATCCACGGATGTTTATACATCATTTGATAGTTCTAATATATTGTATATATATTTATTATGTATTCTAGATTGTAGAGATACATTTTACGGACCATTGTGTTTAAATGAGTGTTCGTCACACTGTTATCATTCTATGTGTAACCAAGAGACTGGACACTGCCTTTCATGTGCTGCCGGTTACCGAGGAGAA
Organism: Arion vulgaris; assembly: GCA_020796225.1. Classification (NCBI taxonomy): domain Eukaryota; kingdom Metazoa; phylum Mollusca; class Gastropoda; order Stylommatophora; family Arionidae; genus Arion; species Arion vulgaris. Next base: position 9,984,383 of record CM036764.1, on the reverse strand, counting down.
CATTGTCTAACTAGTAAGAATACTTTACTAAAGGCGTATACCACGAAATGTTATACAATGTAAATAAAATGTAAGCATGTCATTGTCAATAATGTGACTAGAAAAGTCACCTTAAATTATTCATTTTTTTACAAGTTAGTTAAACGACTGATCTAGATTGATATCAGTCTGTAGCAGGAGGCATGATGTTATTATGAGTGTGCTTTTCTTTTGAATGAATCATAAGTGACATACCGGTCCCTGTAGATGTCTTGAATGCTTTTTTTCTATTCTATTAGTTTGATTTGGCCACGGCACCTCTGGTATCTATACCAGAATAATATTCTCTGCAGGTGTCTTGAAGATTTCTATTTCTGCTGCTATAAGAACAAGAGAATCTCTCTCTCTATACAGGTGTCTTGAAGATTTATATTTCTGCTGCTATAAGAACAGGAAAATCTCTCCCTTTCGAAATCAAATCACAAATGCTCCAAATATCTGATAAATATCAATCGAACTTTACGCCGAAACGGTTACCGGGGCCCAAATTTGGGCATTAAAGAATAGAACAACTGTTAACTGCCACGCATGTCGTAAGAGGCGATTAAGGAAGTGTGGCTGAAATCGGATGCACATGTCCTAAGCTTGTAGAAGTATATGCGTTTAGAGGCCTACCAAACCAATGTGCAAAAAATACACGTTCTTGACAACGATCAAACATATCACAAAGTGAGATTAAAATTGGTTGTAAAGAACGAACGCAAAGAAGAAATATAATTAAACTTTAATACCTCTCTCAGCTACTCTTAATTGAGAACTTCATCATTAACATAAATCTTACAGAAATCAATAAATCTCGAGAGATTTCAGAGCTTGGCAGAAAATTACACTGTTCTATAAAGAAAGATCAAACTAAACCCAACTCACAATTCCATGGTTTCCGCTACTCTGACTAAATTTCTCGAGATCGGAAATCTCATCATCCACACTAAATGACTTGAATATCTAGATATACCTACTAGAAAATTCATACTGGTCTGTCAGATCTTCCATGTCTACTGAATCTCTACAAATATCACCGGGTCTGCTCTGCTCGATCTCCCTCTACGGAGATGTACAAGGTCTGCTCTCCTTGAGCAGCTGTCCTAGCCTCTGTCTGTTTTCCGTCTGTGTCTCGAATTCCGTCCCACCGTATTTATACTAGGATGGCATTATACAATCTATATCCTCCCAAAAGTTCTAGATCGTGGTTCTTTATCTCAAAATACTACGCTTAACAATAATCTACGTATTCCATTGGTCTAGTTCTTCTTCTTCTTCTTCATTGCGTTCGTTCTTTATGACCAATTTTAATCACTCTTGTGATATGTTTAATCTTTGCCAAGAACGTGTATACGTTGCACATTGGTTTGGTAGGCCCCTAAACGCATAGGTTTCTACACGTTTAGGACATGTACATCCGATTTCAGCCAAAGATTGGTCTAGTTAACTATCCTCATTTACTTCAACCTACCAATCCAAATAATTGTCTCCACTTGTTTACCAGGCTGCGCATATATGATCGCGTCATCCCTTCTCGAACATGGTTCTATGAAGTAGTAAACATGACATTTTCCTATCTCTATCTTTAATTTCTCGTCACAACAAAAATGTGTTGTGTTATACCAAACCTTTAATCAGTTCATCGTCGAATAGCACACGAATATCACTTGATGTTTACTACATAATACGTTTCTTATTCACGTCCAATGTTCTTGGTTACACTTTTGTCTTTCTCCTAGACTTGTTAAGATTTTGTAATGGCCTGATCATTCCTTCCTTGCTTTCATTTTACTAGAAATATATCTTTATGTATCGTTATCTCCTGGTATAAATATAATCCTCTGTTACATATTCCTTCCCCACCCATAAATAAAAAAATTAAAAATAAATAAAAAAACCCATTTGTTTATTCAAACAAACACCATTTTTTTTTTAAAGTACCATCCAGATAATATATAGTACATCTCAAGTACTTCTCAATCGAATTATCTTATACCGTCTTATTCTAATTATTTTATACTGTCTTACTCGAATTATCTTTTACTGTCTTACTCGAATTATCTTATACTGTCTTACTCGAATTATCTTATACTGTCTATTATCCTATACTGTCTTATTCGAGCTCTTAGCGAAGTTCCCTCTTCGCAATGAAATGCATAGTCATACACGAGGGCCAACTGACGGAATCCTTTGAGATAAGAACAGGGTGAGGCAGGGATGCTTGTTATCACCATTCCTGTTCTTGCTGGCCATAGATTGGATCATGAAATCAACAACGGATAACAGAGGGGGAATACAATGGACACCGGTGAAACAACTGGAGGACCTGGATTTTGCAGACGATCTGGCTTTGCTGTCTCACAACCACGCACAGATTAAAGACAAAATGAATACCCTAAATAATAAGTCTCAGCAGCTAGGTTTGAAAATACACAGGGGAAGACCAAGGTCATGAGAATAAATGCTGCACATGTAAACCATATTATGCTGTAGGAAACAGCACTGCAGGATGTAGAATCATACACATACTTTGGTAGCAACATAGAAAAAGGAACAAACAAAGATGTCAAGATAAGAATACAAAAATCAAGGTGAAAGTGTATTGCATATCTCGAGAACTTATTCCATAGATTATCAGCTTTCATTAATTAAACTTTACGCCTTGGTTTCCGACCACCGGCGATAGTTATACATAATGATTGCCTAGATTCTGGAAACATAAATGCAATGAAAGAGAATGCCAAACACACAGAGGCATTTCGCTATTAACTCACGCTGGTAAAATATACGCAAACATATTACAACAGCGCATAAGACGCATTGCTGACTCACAAACAAGCCCCTCACAGTTTGGATTTAGAAGAGGAGTGGGATGCACAGTCGCTCTCTTCACTCTAAAACAACTGAGGGAAAAAGCAATAGAATATTAAAAAAAGTTAGTTATTATTCATTGATCAAGAAAAGGCATTTGACAGAATCGATATAAGTATTCTATTGGAAACATTAGAAAACTATGGGATCAAGGAACAACTGCTAGACAATATCAGAACAATATACACAAATAGCCACAGTGTGGTAAGAACAACAGGCGGAATGACATACTCATTCGAAACAAAATCAGGAGTAAGAGAGGGTTGTGTGCTCTCACTTCTTCTCTTCAACATTCTATATAAATATATATATATGACAGAATAGTGAAAGAGGAACAGTACGTAAAATACCTTATTGACATAGACAATGATCACGACGAGCAATTAAATAACCACATCAGCAAATTACATTTTGCGGACGACCAAAGTCTAATCTATGAAGATGAAGATCAGCTATAGTCTGTCCATTAATTCGTGAGCACGTTTGAAATTGATTTTCTCGAAAACTACTGTTGGATCTCAGTGATTTTTGCAAGCAGCCTTAGAATATCCATGACGCTAGAGAAATATTTTTGTCCAAGAAAATTTGATGTAGTTTGAAATATTTCTTCTTCAGGTTATATTAAAATCAACCTCACCGGATTGTACACAATAGTAACAGATTTACGGTACACAGACGCGTTGTTCTAAAATACATTATGGTAACAATGAAATATCGTGAGTTTCACGAATTCCGTGCACCTAACCCAGTCGACTTTGAAAGCAGAAAGCATATGACGTTATAATTTGGATACCGTTGTATAGTCATAGGTGTATCTCGCTATTTGTATGAAGCTATTGTATCATATGTGTTGGCATATCAAAACTTACATTGATATCACATTCATAATGAGTCTGAAGTGCACATTTATAACAATGCAGAAGGTTACATTTTTACTATACCAACACTTCCGTAGGGAAACTAAGATAGGTCATCTATATTGCGATATTCATAATCCTGAGAAACGAACACAACTGGCGCTTGGTCTGAATAGAGAATCTTTTTCCCGATGGATTAAACAGGACACAAAGTGCACTAATGTCAAACAAGGAAGGAAAAGAACAATTGACGACTTTGACATAGATGTCATAAGACGGGAGCTCTTGAAATGTTTGCGACAAATCAACTTGTTACTCTCAGGAACTGAAATTAAAACTGCAATCAGATTGCAGCATAGACATTTCTAAAAGTACTTTATGGAAAATTGTAAGAGCCGCCGGCTTCACCTTCAGAAAACTATAGGCGGCAGGAATATTATTTGTGAAAGCCACATTTAATTGCTGCCCGAAGTAAATACCTGAGGCAGATCGTGAGCGGCGGAGGCAAGGCTATGATATTGTATATTTGGACGAATCCTGGGTCAATGCTCACCACACCAATGCTAAAGAATGGCAATATGTAGACGGTGAACAGAAAAGAAAAATACCAAGCAGTAAAGGCCAGCGTATTATACTAACACATGCAGGAAGCAGTGAAGAAGGTCTTGTCCATGACGCTGGAATTATTTTCCAATCAAAAGTACCGACGGTAGGGACTACCACACAGAAATGAATGGACATATTTTCAGGCACTGGATGGAGAAAGATCTACTTCCAATTCTAAACAGACCATCATGCTTGGTAATGGATAATGCATCTTTCACAACGCAGTATCAGCGGAAGACAAAGTACCAACTGCATCAAATACAAAAGATCAAATTAGGACTTGGCTTGCTAAGGAAAATGTCAGCTTCGATGATACATATTTGAAACCCGAGTTGTTGCACCTGGTGAGGATGACAAATAAGACAAAGGTGTTTCATATTGACAAAATCATTGCGGAATACGGCCACACGTCTTTGCGACTACCTCCTATCATGCTCACCTCAATCCGATAGAGCTTGTCTGGGCTAAAGTAAAAGGGCAAGTTGCCGAACAGAACAGGACGTTTAATATGTGTGATGTTGAAGTTCTGACACGTGAGTCCCTCTCAATGATACACATGCAGTTCTGGAAGAAGTGTGTTGAACATGTGCTCCGAGAGGAAGACGAGTACTGGCACCGAGATGGATTACAATTTGTACAGCCAGTAACAATTATCAACCTCATGGAATCGTCAGATTCGGGATGATACAAATCATATTTTGATTACAGACTGAAATAGCAACGTATACATTTCCATATCCAAATGCGTCTACCATCATACAATTTGTGGTGAAGTTAAGACACCCTGGGTCTAATGGTGACCGAAGGGAGGACTAACTGTTGCATATTGTATCCAAGTTCACGATTGCACATAAAGGGCAACACACTTAATTACTTGACCTATCAGGTTAATATGGAGATACACCTATGAATAGAATTGACATGGACAAATTCTAGGATACTGTAAAATCTAAAATTTGAGCCCCGTATTTGCAATTGTCATAAAAGATCAAAGGAATTCGCCGATGTGAAAAATCCGTTGCATCTATGGACTACTGGTTAGCTTTATTTTAGCGTCATGGATATTCTAAGGCTGCATGCAAAAATCACTGAGATCCAACAGGTAGTTTTCGAGAAAATCAATTTCAAACGTGCTCACGAATTAATGGACAGACTATACAACATCACATCAATTCATTTTTTGCATGCAGCCTTAGAATATCCATGACGCTAAAATAAAGCTAACCAGTAGTCCATAGATGCTACGGAGTTTGCACATCGGCGAATTCCTTTGATCTTTTATGACAATTGCAAATGCGGGGGGCTCAAATTTTAGATTTTACAGTAATCCCTAGAATTTGTCCATGTCAATTCTATTCATAGATCTCCATATTAACTTGATAGGTCAAGTAATTGAGTGGGTTGCCCTTTATATGCAATCGTGAACTTGGATACAATATGCAACAGTTAGTCATCCCCTTCGGTCACCATTAGACCCCAGGGTGTCTTAACTTCACCACAAATTGTATGATGGTAGACGCATTTGGATATGGAAATGTATACGTTGCTATTTCTCAGTCTGTAATCAAAATATGATTTGTATCATCCCGAATCTGACGATTCCATGAGGTTGATAATTGTTACTGGCTGGACAAATTGTAATCCATCTCGGTGCTATCATTGAGAGGGACTCACGTGTCAGAACTTCAACATCACACATTTTAAACGTCCTGTTCTGTTCGGCAACTTGCCCTTTTACTTTAGCCCAGACAAGCTCTATCGGATTGAGGTGAGCATGATATGGTGGTAGTCGCAAAGACGTGTGGCCGTATTCCGCAATGATTTTGTCAATATGAAACACCTTTGTCTTATTTGTCATCCTCACCAGGTGCAACAACTCGGGTTTCAAATATCTATCATCGAAGCTGACATTTTCCTTAGCAAGCCACGTCCTAATTTGATCTTTTATATTTGATGCAGTTGGTACTTTGTCTTCCGCTGATACTGCGTTGTGATAGGATGCATTATCCATTACCAAGCATGATGGCCTGTTTAGAATTGAAAGTAGATCTTTCTCCATCCAGTGCCTGAAAATATGTCCATTCATTTTTGTGTGGTAGTCCCTACCGTCGGTACTTTTTGATTGGAAAATAATTCCAGCGTCATGGACAAGACCTTCTTCACTGCTTCCTGCATGTGTTAGTATAATACTCTGGCCTTTACTGCTTGGTATTTTTCTTTTCTGTTCACCGTCTACATATTGCCATTCTTTAGCATTGGTGTGGTGAGCATTGACCCAGGATTCGTCCAAATATACAATATCATAGCCTTGCCTCACGGATCTGCCTCAGGTATTTACTTCGGGAAGCAATTAAATGTGGCTTTCACAAATAATATTCCTGCCGCCTATAGTTTTTCTGAAGGTGAAGCCGGCGGCTCTTACAATTTTCCATAGAGTACTTTTAGAATGTCTATGCTGCAATCTGATTGCAGTTTTAATTTCAGTTTCCTGAGAGTAACAAGTTGATTTGTCGCAAACATTTTCAAGAGCTCCTGTCTTATGACATCTATGTCAAAGTCGTCAATTGTTATTTTCCTTCCTTGCTTGACATTAGTGCACTTTGTGTCCTGTTTAATCCATCGGGAAAAGGATTTTCTATTCAGACCAAGCGCCAGTTGCGTTCGTTTCTCAGGTTAGAATATCGCAAATTGATGACCTCTCTTAGATTCCCTACGGAAGTGTTGGTATAGTAAAACTGTAACCTTCTGCATTGTTATAAATGTGCACTTCAGACTCATTATGAATGTGATATCAATGTAAGTTTTGATAAGCCAACAAATATGATACAATAGATTCATACAAATAGCGAGATACACCTATAACTATACAACGGTATCCCAATTATAACGTCATATGCTTTCCGCTTTCAAAGTCGACTGTGTTCGGTGCACGGGATTTCCCGTGAAATTGTTGTTTACTCACGATATTTCAATGTTACCATAATGTATTTTTAGAACAACGCGTCTGTGTACCGTATATCTGTTACTACTGTGTACAATCCGGTGAGGTTGATTTTAATATAACCTGAAGAAGAAATATTTCAAACTACATCAAATTTTCTTGGAAAAATATTTCTCTAGCGTCATGGATATTCTAAGGCTGCTTGCAAAAATCACTGAGATCCAAAAGGTAGTTTTCGAGAAAATCAATTTCAAACGTGCTCACGAATTAATGGACAGACTATAATAGCATGTAGGAAGTACAACATGAAAATAAACAAAGAAAAGACCGAGACCATGAAAATCAGCAGAACACCAAGCATAGCAAACATACAAAAAGACAACACCAGAGTAAAGCAAGTTTCTGAATTCAAATATTTAGGCAGCATTTTCACAGAGGACGGAAAACTTGAAAGAGAAATAGAGACAATGTGTCAAAAAGCAAATGCAGTGACATACCAGCTGGCACCATTACTACGACATCCAAAGATCAAGATGGAAGTGAAAAGACAGATGATAACAAGTTTGTTCCTACCAACACGTTGTTACCAGTGCCAAACGTGGTCTCTTACAACAAGACACCACAGAAAGCTCACCACGTGTGGAATGAAATGCTTTAGGAATACGTTGGGTGTCTCCAGGAAAACAGACTACGAAATGAGGACATCAGAAGCAGAGTTGGCATAACTTCATGCACCGAATACATCGAAAGAAATAAAAGGAGATCAGGTACTAGAGCTAAGGGAAGACCAATAAAAAGATGGAGAGACAATATCAAGACCACACTATATAAACACGGATATAAAACCACAAAGTCGACTCATATAACCCTAGAACGCAAATTAAAGATCCCATCATTTCGCTTAACTGCAAGAGTGGACATCCAACTACATCTTCCACCTGGTAATAGACAATAGACAATTGATGATTGCCTAGACCAGTCTTCTAACATACAAGACCTAACGATAGTTGTGCAAATGAATAAATCATTGCTGAGAACATTGCTGCAACACTCCAAATACAAATTTATATTCATAAAATAGGTTTTCTCTCTATCTAATGACACTAGAATAGAAAAAATGCACAAGTAAATTGTGCATATTCTCTCAATGACACTTATATTCGTTAGTAGTTAGTAAAACGTGTTCCCAAATTAAGAACGTTTCGTCTGCTGCAACATTCTACTTGATAATTCAGATTTTACAACAATTTTACCCGTTCTCAGCATGAGGAATTTAGTTTTAATTTAGTTGTAAAGTCCCAAGCAGTGCGAGATTGAGCATATTAAAGAAACATGCACTGTTGCCTCAAAATCGGTTTTTTTCACATCAAAATACACTACGTTTTCTCTCCATACTTGGTGGGAAATCTGTGTCGGTTGACCATATAAGATTAAAATGTCCCTCACTCCGATCGCCCGTAAAACCTGATATAATAGAATTCCAGTGAATGTGGACAAATAACATTTTGCAAATTGAATGTATTCAAAGTCAATTATATCGTTGCAAAAATGGAATTTATGTACTTCTCATTATTTGACACGATGTGGCTGACAATTTAATTGCAAACACACACACAAAATTGCGAGATTGAGCATATTAAATAGACATGCCCCGTCTCCTGTCACCAGTATGACATCAAAATCGGCTGATTTCCATTAATAAAACTAAAAAAAACCCGATCAAATGTGCTAATAAAGTAAAATATTAAAAAAGCATTTGCCCTTTTCATAAATTTAACATCGGTCTCCAGCATATCAGCCAAGAAGTTAATGCATTCGATCACCAGATAGACATATCAGTCAAAAAGTTAATGCATTCGGTCACCAGATAGACATAATGAAAAGCCAAGAAATATGTTCGTATGCAGGTGTCTGATGTCAGTATCAAGTGACCGGAAAGTAAAATTACCGCTATGAGTATCACGTGATAACGTTAAACCATTGATACACGTATTTGGCTATTTCTGTGCATGATCATTTGCGTTAAGTTGTAATACGTTTATAGAAACGAAAAAATAGTCCAGTTTTACAATTTTCGATATCTTCCCGTGTATGAAAGCTACCCTCTTGCCAAATTTTCAGTTCGTAGGATGTCCACATTTCTTCAAACAATTGGGACAGATAAATATACAATTTAATTAATCTTGGTCATATATATATATATATGAAGCCTTTTCAGTGACCTGTCGGGTCTGGCCTCTTTGATCTTGCCAGGAAAAATAATTTCCGTAATGCTATCCCATTATTATATTGGATCAGGCACACCTGCACATCACATGAAGGTCATGGAATTATAGAGAGGAAAAAAAGTCAAGGATAACTGCAAATAATTAAAAGTAACGAATTCGTACATAAGCAAAATAAAGCAGTATGGATAGTAGAATAGATAGCTAAAGATCAGATTACTAATAGCATGTATATTACCAGTGGCAATTTGGTGCGCAAAATATGAATATTAACACGTAAAAGCAAGTATGTGTTTTTAATATATATATTATAGAAGAATCCTCAATAGTCCATGGACATAGAAGAGAACACAGATGTATCTAGAAAGAACTTAAATTCATGCAGAATGGCTAATGCCGTAAAAAGGAGAAAATAGAAGACATTCAGAAGAAATATTGAATATCAATGTTCTGCTCAAACTATTGGATGATGATAATAAGGATAATAAGTATGATGATGATCTAAAACATCTAACACAATTACAGACTGTAGTAGATTTACTTCCATAATTATTGCATGCTACTTTCACAATGTATATTGACTGTTTCTACACTATTCTTACAGTCCAGTAAATAGAATTACAAAACAATAATGTATTGCTCATAAAAGTTTACTTCAAATATGAAATCTGTCATAGATGAAGAAATGTTGCTTTACAATAACAGGATATGGAGTGTGGTAAAATGCTCTATATAGAGTGTGGTAAAATGCTCTATATAGAGTGTGGTAAAATGCTCTATATGGAATGTGGCTAAATGCTTTATATGGAGTGAAATAATGTCAAGCCAGTTTCCTGTCTTGTTGGACATGTTCATTCACTGTGGTTATGTCTTGTGTTCTTCCTAGAAAACAGATGCAATTACTAGAGGTTATTAATGAACCAAATTAGTAAAATGTTATAGTTCATACACAATTTTCTTGGGCGTCATTATTATAAAGTCAATGAAATCCAGCAAACAGAACGTAACGAAATATTAAAATAATAACACATGGTTGAGTTGTAAGGTGCTAAATGATTTCAGTATTTCAACTTCAAAATTGAAGAAGAAATTGAATTTGTTATATTTATGTTATAATAATGTATTATTTATTATCTCAACAATGACATATTTTTACCAAACTTTCAAATGTTTTTGCTAATATTAGTTCTTCTTCTACTCCCACAAATGTGATTTCGAATAGGATGTGCCCTGGGAACATATGGTCCAGGTTGTGCTTATGATTGCTCTAAGTACTGCAAGAATGTATGTCTATTTGACACGGGTAACTGTGAATGCAACGATGCATATGTTGGACAAAAGTGTACAGGTTATGCACTATTCTTTTCACCATATACTTTGCAATAACTGTTTACCTTATTCTTGTTATTTATCTTAACAAATGTACTGTTTTTATGCAGATAAGTTAAACATTACCAATTACATATATTCTAAATTGAAACGGAAAATGAAAAGTCATCATACTAAAAAAGAACAACTACAAATATACATGCAAAGACTACCAAATAAAGAAGTAAAAGAGGAATATCAGCTCGAACGTAAGGATATGCTCTAGTTATTCGATAGTGAACATGAACAGAACATTGAAGACAAATGGACTAAGATAAAGAACACACTAGTGGGGGCGGCAAGAAGTAGCGCAGGATTAAAGACGAAATATATAAAACCTTGGATAAGTGATGACACCTGGAAATGTATTAAAGAAAGATGAAAGATGAAACTAGAGATATTTAATACTAAAAATGCAACATATGACATCCAAGCTAAGAAGATTATAGACTAATAGACAAGAAAGTGAAAAGAGCGGCTAGAAGAGACACAACAGCATATGTCAATCGACTGGCTGAAGAAGGGGAAAATGCAGCAAATACTGAAAAGAGTAATATGTTATACAATACACTAAAATAACCGATCCGATTGACAATCCGATCATTGATAAACAATAAGGCAAAGGAGGAGGGCAAAATTACTGCAGATATTGTCAAAGCGGCAGATAATACAACTATTAGACAAGTGCACGAATTATTTCATAAAGTATGAGAAGAAGAAACTGTCCCAAATCAATGTAAAAAAAGAAAACATCGTTAAGATCCTAAAACACAAGGTGATTTCAAAGATTGCAACAATTGGAGCGGGATCACTCAATTATCATTAATGACCATGACTGTTTGAAAAATCAATCTCAATACAATCAAATGAGCAATGTACAACACCCTGAAAGAATAACAAGACAGTTTTAGACCTGGCAGAAGCTGCTTAGACCAACAAATCCACCTAAGAAAAAAATCTTGGAGGAACATATTAAGAAACAACAACCACTTATACTAAATTTGCATCGTTTTTAAAAGGAGGCATTGATAGTCTACACATAAACTCCATGTGGGATATTCTAAGATGATGTGAACTATCATAACATATAATAAACATTATTAATAGCCGCTATATGATAGTCACAGTGTGTAGTCTGCACCAAAGATGGACACAGCGACTGGTTTATGGTTCAATCTGGAGTAAAGCAAGACTGTATACTATCTCCGCTATTGTTTGGAGTGGCACTTGGCTTAGTGATGAGAACATGGTGCAGGGGCGAAACTGGCATCGATTGCGTAGAAAATAGACAACTAAAAGGTGTGAATTTTGCAGATGATATTGCCTTGTTAATTAAAAAACAAAGAAATGCAAAGCAACATAGATAACTTGCCATCTACATCATCAAATGTGGGCTGTAGACAAGCTATTCATCATCATCATCAGGTGCCGTGCCGGCTGGTGTAGGCGATATGAATCTCCACAAATCTCTGTCGTTGGTGTTTGCTATCAACTCAGATGTTGACGCTCTACCGTGCCATGAAGTCAGAGTATCCAAGATAAACTTTGAAAAGACAACAATAATGAAAACACATATTGCAAGTAATGCAGATAACCCCTGGAATCTAAAATGATAAAAATAACAGAGAACACAAAATTTGAGCAATTTTTGCATAGGAAATGTTAATAAAAATTATGCAATGAATTGTCAAAGCAGCATCAGCTTTTAAAATTCTAAATAAAATATGGACCTGCAAGTTATTTAGCACTGAATTACAAACTTTCAATTCAAATGTTGTATCAACCCTAACATATGTCAGCGAGAGTTGGAAATGACTAAAGATATACAAAAGGAAGTTGGATGCATTTTTAAATATATGTTTGCGAAAAATAATGAACATAAAAACGACCGAATTCAGAAGGAGTGATGAAATCGGGGAAATGTCTGGTCAACCACTAGTGACAACTGTTTTAAGGAGGAGAAGTTGGAGCTATGTTGAACACACATTGAAAAGAAATGATCAAAGAATATCAAAGCAGGCATTGACGGGGGATACAAAGTGTTCAAGAAAGAGAGGATGACCTAAATATAGGTCATGATCTGAACTTTGCTGAGAGAGTCTAGAAATATCGGTCTCAGTTTCATGGAAGAGATTGAGCGAGTTGCCCAGGATAGAGTGGTATGGATACATTGCTTGTAGGCTCTATGTAACATATAATGGTACGAGAGGAATTATTATTATCATTATATTTACATATACATTTGTAATAACTAGTCAACATCTAGTATCAACTGTTACAAGAAAGAGAAGATTGAGATATGGTAGGCATACATTTGAGAAGAAATGATCAAATAATTACGTAGAAGAAATGGAAGCACTATTCAACGTTATTGAAGAAAGAAGAAGCACTGGACCTAGCGAACACTGTGACCAATATTCATTAGAGAATCGAAAAATATCTAACTAAGTTTTATAGTATAAATTGAGTGACTTGCCTAGGATAGAGCGGTATGGAGATATTACTTGTGTACCCAATAGAACGCTTAAAATATGAGAGGAATACGTTTTTAACAAAAAAGGATTTAGAAAGTGGACGCAGCGGACTTCGTAAATGAGAGTGACACAAATTTAGTGTTTTATGTTCATTCACTAATTGTACATGAGAGCGCTGAGCGTAGTTGTTAGTGAACTCGCTTCGCAAGGCTGGTGGTCTGGTTCAGCTCCCGCAATGCGCGTGGAATTTTTCCTGACTCATGACGGCTCTGGGAAAGGGGCGCAGCGTGATGCTGACACATCACCCATTAAGTGCCGATGTCAATGAAAATACAGTCCTAACACTGTATTGACCTATATACCACGAGGTATGAAAGGTTCCTTTACTTTACTTACTTTACTTAATTGTACATAATACTACTGTTTTGTTTCTGTCGATTGGACAGGATTACACCTCATACTTGATAAGTCCAGCTATCTCTCTCTCTCTCTCTTCATATATATATATATATATATATATATATATATATATATATATATAACAAATCGGACGACCTGTAGGTCAATGTGTAAACACAGACATATGCATTCCTAATTTTAATGTTTAATTCATCTATTCATCTGTAGAACTTCTCATACTTTTCTCAAAATATTGAACTGGAAGGAATGCAAATTAGGCAAGCGATTATATTGTCTACACCACTTTTAATCTTTGTTTCTCAATGTAATTCAAGTAACGGCATGTCTCACCTTTCTTTCTAATAGTAAAGTTGTGTTGTATTACAATGAATAAGATAACCTTATGTAGTAGTTCCCTAGTACAAGGCCCCAGGAAAATTAGTAAGTCAGAAATTGACTGAAAAGGTATCTACATCAACTAGACTCTCTAACTACTTCTCTTCTCAACATCTGCAAGTTATACGTCACGACACCAATGATCACAGGTTTAAGGAATTACAACAGGTAACTGATTAGAAAGTTCATAGGTATATTTAATCACTTGTAATATCAATCTCTCTGTCTTGGAGAGTGATTAGCAACAGATCCGGCAACACTCAATTCACAACAATTCATATAATTCAGTGTACAATGTGTCCTCTCTCACTAGCGTCTACCTGAATAGAATAACAGCACTTGCACTATCTAATTTCATGAATCCTTCCGAATTAGTATGTCTATCTTCTGTCACACCGGTCTATATTAATAAAGTTAGTTTTACGCCGATGTCCCTATAAGGAATTCAGTCCACACTGTAAAATAGTTCATTAACTCATAACAGTTCATTACCTGGCGTTGATGTTTCGAAATACTATGGTCGTTCACAATTCCCTTCAACCTCAGGAAAATAAGATGCTTCTGGCACTTTACTGGTCTCGCCTTGGCCGCGGAAAGCTAGTCTTCACAGTCAGCGGTCGCTTGCTCATCTGTTTCTATGTCTTCAGGCGTCAGTCCTCTGGTCGTCAGGCACTGGTCATCGGTTAGTCTGGCAGCGGTTCATCTAGGCATCAGTCTTTTGGTCGTCATCTCGTCGTCTTTATTCACAGTACATATATAAAACCTCGCTGTTCTTTTCTGGTAATGTCGTTTATTGATGAACTAGTTAACATCTTCAATTTAGCTCACCGCTCTCTCTCTATTTTGACTTCAAGTGTTGCTCTTAGCAGATCCGATCAATTGAAATCACTGTTAAAGGCATTCTGGTTTTCTCTCTCTCAACAATCAAAGTAGTATCAATCTGCTACTCAAACATTATTACGATCCGTTCTACTCAACTTCTCCAGTCAGTCTCTTCTGTTGATCTATCTTCTCAACTTATGTTCACTTCAAACCCAGCTGGCCCTCTCCTGGTCTCGAGATGCGCGCTACCCAGAAATTATCTCATACCCGAGTCAAGTCCTTTCTCAATGTGGAGTCCCTAACACGGTCACTAACAGTTGACTTGACTGGTAAACAAGTACTTCTATTTCTAAGTCATTTTCTTTAACTAAACAAGAAAAAATGTCCTGACTCCATGCCCTAGTAACAGTAGAAATGTTACAGGCCATCCCATGTCATCTAGAACTTTAGTTCTATCCCTAAAGTTCTAAAGTTGCCTTCTCTCAGATACTACCCTAGAATCCCAATCGCAACCTCCTCTATCTGACAAGTCAATGTATCACGATGTTCTAAACATATACAAAATCACATAGGTGATGCAACAATCCAGATAAGACGAAAACCAGATGCATCCAGTCAATAACATATTGTACTTAAGCTCACCGAATATAACAATTTATCCCCATTTGTTCTTCTGGTATCTTCTACATACAGCTTGTATTCCGACCAATAGACTTACCCTTCTTGACCATCGCTTGTTCCGCTCTTACTTACGAATTCAATAATTTCCTCAATTACCCATAATTCAAAAGAAAATATCAAATACAACAAAACTTCATTGACCCCTTGGTCGCATATCTAAGTAAATCAGAATTATTACTGACCAACAAATCACTCCTTATAGTTAATCACTTGCTCTGGTCTACTATTTATATTATCCTCCTTCACTCATCTTCTAGATAACAAATCTTGACAACCACAAAATTTATACCAATTGCCTCCTTTAACCTTCTTAACGTGTATGCACACCTCAAGGTATACTTCGTATTCTATCTCTCATGGTTATTGACATAACATCTTAAGAGTTCTCTGAGACGACTCTCTAGCGCTCTATCTTCTCTCTGTATCAGATAAGTTATGCCCTAGTTATCAAAACATCAACCCGGTCAAGCGCTTCTTGACAGCCGGGTTATACTTACAACACACAAAAAAAAATTCACAATGTTTCTTCCTCATCCACTCTTCTTCACGAATTGCTACGCGATAGTCAATATTAAAATCTTTAACAGGTGATCCCCTTTTCCTGGGCTGGGACATTCCGACTTCCACGCAACATCTTAGTTCCCACACTGCTATCTCCAGGTACCCCTACTTATAACACTCTCCAAAACCCTGGTACACACCGGGCACCGTCCTTCCACTAGACTCATCACTATCTCCTATCTCAGTAAAATGTATTTCTCGTCAAAGTACAAATCCCTTAGTGTGCACATATCACTACCTCTTAAATTGATCGAAAACAGTTATCTCCTCCTCACTGTATCCTGACAGGAGGACTCCATCTTCTAGTCTCTCTCTTGCTCCTCTCAGGCCTAAGAAAATTTCAACATTCCATATGCCCAAAAAATAAATACATCCAATTTGTGACCTGTCAATTTCATGGCATGAAAACAATAATTCTAAAGGTCCACATATTTATAACATGGTACCATAATAATCCATATGTACAACAAATTTATACGTTACATACCTCAAGGCATAATTCAGTACCCTCAGAACTAAGATAAACACATTTTACATCAACATCTGTTTCAATGCATCAATATATGACAGAAAGTAATAAACCATATTTCATTGCAACTGACAATCAAAACGATAACAATCACGATTTAGTACCCTTCAGAACTACTTGATCCGTATGTCATAGCCTCTGATTATCTCATCATTTTCTCCCACTGTGCATTCATGCACAGTTCCTTATTTCGGCCGTTTGCCTCAATTTCTTGTCTCACCCTTCTCCGTTCCTACCTCAGAGGTTCAGCATTACCACTGAGTGCACCCCATTTTCAAACAATCTTAACCATCCCAAAAAATCTCAAGGCACCCTGGGTTCAGTTCAACCTTCCCGACGGACCTAGTCCTGGTACCATCATTTGACCAGGACGGTAACATTAGATATCCAGTTTGGACGATCTCAACACGCATTTCCCCCTGTCAAAGCAATACAATTATATTCATATAAATTCCACTACCTGGTACTTAAAGCAACAATTATAAACGTCTTTATAAACATAGCAGAGTATAATAATCAATTTAAGCTCAATACAAATCACCAACAAAGGCAGGATTCAGCGCCTTCATATCCACGCTCATCAATATTATTAATCAATATCAATTCCAACTGCATCAATACAAGGTAGTAATGTAACAAAACATCAAAGATTACATAGCGAACCTACCATAAAAACTATTACAACAATATGTCGAGCCAATGCAGACACCTACTTGCCGATAGATAATGTGCTCATGGAGGACAGCTGAGAAAAACTGCTGGTGGATCACCCATGATACCTTCTCCGACTGACCCGTGCACACTGTGTTAGCTCAAGTGGACCTTCTCTGCTTATAAAAAATTTTTTTGGGGGCTGACTTTCAGCAGTATTGAGTACATGAAAAAAGTACAAATTAAAACAGTTAATTTCAGTTCACGATTCCTGACATGCTTTTGTCTCTATGACATCTATTAATAACACTCCCCTCTCTAACCTCTCTTAAGTCCACCTCTCTCAATCCATATACTCACCTCGTACGGCTCGGCATTCCTCTAGTCCCTTCCCTAGTTCGTACAACCAAATTTGTCACGGGTCACATTAAACTGGCCAAGTTCACTGGCACCTCGACCGTCCGTGAAGAAAAGAAACAAACCTCAAATATTTACATCTTCTCCTCTCCTTCTCTGGACTAATCGCTACGCAATTGTCAATCTATAAAACTAACAATAATATAACAAGTGCCCTCTGCACTATCTTACTTCACACAGCGCTACCTCTTAATACCAATGCACACACAGTGCAACCTATTAATACACATGCACACACAGTGCTAACTCTTCTTAATTTTCTGCTCCCTCGTCTTCCGAAACAGATCTATCACTCACGTAGCTCGTCGTTCTCAGTTCTTATTCTGCTCCTCTTCTTTTCAGTTCGTCAATGCGGTTAACTAGACCATTCACCTCACCAGATCCATTTTCTCTCCTTTGTAACATCTTTACCTGACTTTCAACGCTGACGATTCTTCCTACGCTTACTCACACATACTCTCTTTGTATCTCTTCATATTCTATATTTTTCAACTCGTTTATCTCCTCGTATAGATCCTCTATTAACTCATCTTGCTTGCATTTGTCTACCTGTAACCTCTCTAGTTTTTCTTGTTTTTCCTTAACTTCTCTGTAACTCTTTATCGTCTCTTCAATTCTACCCATGTTCTTTCTTCTTCTCTATCTTCCTGCTTCTCCAATCACCCTCACCTTTCATCCTCTCAACAGCTATGTCTCTAAATTCCTTCTGCTCTATTCTGACAGCTCTTATTTCCTTAAAGCAATTTATGGAATAAAACAGTCTGTCTCTAAAAGTACTACTTCTCCTGCTCTCTGTCGTAAATTTCTGCTTCGCCTATAATTCCTACTAGTGCACTCATAGCGAAATGTCCCACCCTATGACAATTGAAACATATCAGACGTCTAAAAAAGAACTCTAAACTACATCTCATTTTTGTGTCCCTGCTTTGGCCATGCTACAATTTTTGAACACAATTTATTATATGATATAGATAATATTTCACATCTCAATCTGAAATTAAACACAATATTAACCTGCAGACAATTGAAGAATCGCTAATTTTTTCAATAATTGATTTCCAAAATCTCTTAAAATATATATCTAACTAATCTTTACTTTCAGCAAGAAGGACATGTATACATTCAGTCCTTAACTAACCCTGCTAACTTTCTATACAGCCTACTGGTGACCTATATTTTTACGGTTCACTGATTACTAGGAATTTGCTACTACACACTACTGAAACTATTCTTCTGACCTACAATCTATATAATGGCTAGTACACTATTGGCCGCGACAACTCTAATTCTAAGAAAATCCTGGGAACGTTAGCACCAAAATACCCTTGTAGTAGTTCGCAGTACAAGGCCAAGAGACAATTAATCAGTCAGAAATTGACTATGAAAGGTATCTACATCAACTTGGCTTCTAACTACTTCTCTTCAACATCTGCAAGTTATACGTCACGACATCAATGATCACAGGTATACGGAATTACAACAGGTAACTGATTAGAAAGTTCATAGGTATATTTAATCACTTGTAATATCATTCTCTCTGTCTTGAGAGTGAATGACACAGATACGGCACCACCAATCTCCACAACAATTCATATAATTCCAGTGTACAAATTGTCCCACTCTCACTAGCGTCTACCCGAATAGAATAACAACACTTGCACTATCTAATTCCATGAATCCTTCCGAAATATTATGTCTTATCTTCAGCTCACCGGTCTATATCAATAAAGTTAGTTTACGTCGATGTCCCTATAAGGAATTCAGTCCACACTGTAAAATAGTTCATTAACTTATAACAGTTCATTAACTGGCGTTGATGTTTCGAAATACTATGGTCTTTCACAATTCCCTTCAACATCAGGGAAAATAGGATGCTTCTGGAACTTTACTGGTCTCGTCTTTGGCCGATGAAAGCTAGTCTTCACAGTCAGAGGGTCGCTAGATCATCTGCTTCTATCTTCTTCAGGCATCAGTCCTCTGGTCGTCAGGCACTGGTCATCGGTTTGTCTGGCAGCGGTTCATCAAGGCGTCAGTTCTCTGGTCGCCATCTCATCGCCTTGGTTCACAGTACATATATAAAACCTCGCTGTTCTTCTCTGGTAAATGGCGGTTTATTGATGTGAACTAGTTAACATCTTCAAGTTAGTTCACCGCTCTCTCTCTATTTTGACTTCAAGTGTTGCTCTTAGCAGATCCGATCAATTGAAATCACTGTTAAAGGCATTCTGGTTTTCTCTCTCTCAACAATCAAAGTAGTATCAATCTTCTACTCAAACATTATTACGATCCGTTCTACTCAACTTCTCCAGTCAGTCTCTTCTGTTGATCTATCTTTCTTAACTTATGTTCACTCTCAGACCCAGCTGGCCCCTGCCCTGGTCTCGAGATTCTCGCCTACCCAGAAATTCACTCATACCCCGAGTCAAGTCCTTTTCTCAATGTGGAGTCCTCACTCGGTCACTAACAGTTGACTTGACTGGTAAACAAGTACTTCTATTTCTAAATCATTTTCTTTAACTAAACAAGAAAAAAAGTGTCCCCTGATTCCATCCAATAGTAACAGTAGAACTGTTAACTTACTGGTTCTAGTGAAATGAAATGAGATTTTCTAATCTCTTTCCAGAATGTCCTAAAGGTACGTACAGGAAAACTGTTCCTGAAATGCTCGAGGATTATGTTATGACAATCTGTGCCACATTGACACCGGAGAATGTTTATCTTGCATCGGGAACCGAATTGGGCTTGCATGTGATGGTACATTTTTACATAGTACATGTTTACGTCACTTGTGTAATTCCAGTGTGTTTTTAAATAATGCAGTTTATAAAAATGTAGTGATGGTTTTGTTATAATGAAAATATCATATTGCTATATCTTAATCGTATATATTTATATACATGTAATTCATTTATTAATGTACACATTGAGTAGAAACAGAAACATATCTGAATCAAAGAAACGATGAAGACTACTTTTCACTGGCACGTCATGACAAGTTGTGTAACTAAATAAATAGTCTACCAATGGTCAAAGTCTGTATGGTTCACTATTAATGGTCAACTTGCAACTTGTTCTAGACAGCATTGGCGCCCATTACTTCTCTTCATTGACAGATGCAAGCGGGATCTAACTTCATGAAGCGAAAACATATTTAAAAAAGACAAAAAAATTGGGAGCGGTTGAAAACAGATATGCAATCATGAAGGCAGTGAGCAGTGGCTCAAAAATAAAAGAATAAAAACAAATCACATTCTGAGTGAAATGAGAGCACAGAGGCCAGATATATCATGCTAGGTATCCGATCCAGTTTCCAACTTTACTTGCAGCAACTGTGTCAATGATTGTCACTCCATAATAGGGCATTACAGCCACAACATACGATGTGATTCAGCACAGAACTACGTGGCGTAAAACTTATTTTCTCTTGAGACAAAGAGGCCAAATGTGATACTGATGATTGATAGCCAAAGTCACACTTAACATCAATGACAATGTTTACGTAGTCACGTCATTACACTCCACTTTGATATATATGTACACGATCTCTTTCATCAGTGTTTGCATAACCCAGGTCAATAGCTTCATGTCTAATATTGTTTAACCTAAAAACAATAATATACATCTAATGTAAATAATCTAGAATTGGTAAAGTTCTCAATCAGTGACATGTATCTACCACATTTCTAAGGTAAGGGTAGACAACTTTTATATGTATGCCAGGTCATGACCTGGAATTACTCTCACTAATTGTAAAAAGCAACTATTATATAAATGACGTGTTCGCAGTACACGCTATATAATGTAGAAATCGTGTTACTGTGGAATCGAAATGAGAGATTTAGAAAGAAAGAGAGAGAGAGAGAGACAGAGAGAGAGAGAAAGAGAGAGAGAGAGAGTGAGAGAAAGAGACAGAAAGTGGAGAGAAGAACAAGTAATGTAAACAACATTATAAATGTACAGATGTTTTGTAAAGTTCTGCTAGTCATTATGCACAAGCCTTCCAAATGTAGTGGTATTTATTGAACTACATGGCAGTATGCAATATATGATCAAGAAATAATCCCATATCCATCTCTTTGGGAAAGCACAACACTATTTGTCTTGTTTTCGTTTCACGCTTGTTATTAATTCCATAGCATAACTTGTGATAATTGATAACATATTTTCTGCACCTTTTGTGTCTGAATCCACTCCGACCACAATTCCCAACGTTTATCAGTTGCTGATTGCACATACCGCGGTCACCAATATGTTGTCGGGGACCACGCACAGACAAACAACACCAAGATTTTAATATAAATGTGCTAAGAATCGATTTGGGCTATGTTTAAATCTAAGAAGTTTTGTGAATTTTTTGAATATGTGGGATTTATGTATGTATGTATGTGTGTATGTGTGTGTATGTATGGTGTGCGTACTGTGTGAGCTTCAGATGTATAGTATTTTTCGAAATCTGCACAGGGCCGTTGAACAATTTGTTTGGAATGTCGATGAAAGCCGGGGGTCGAAGGTTGCCCACCGCCTCCACTGATCTAACGAATGGCATTTGTCTGTTCGTAGTGTCACATGATTTGTCGTCAACTTTTAGGCTGTAATATCACAAAGAAATATTTCTTATTTCGTGTGGACAAGATGGGGTACACATAGTGTAAGCTAGTCTTATCATGCAAGTGCAGTTGCTAGCTGACCTATTTCTTTGCGTGTCTGGGGATGGAGGGGGAGAGATTCTGAAACATATTTTGGTTTCATTAACATAAAAATGTAGGATATCTCGTAACTTAACGATGAAATTTCAATGAAATATTGGTGATACATCGCAAGTTTTATATATTGGATAAGAAGTTCAATTATTTCATTACTTGTAATAAAAGAACATAAATAGTCTAACATAATTTGATTTACTTTAGTTCATCTAGTTAGACGATATTGCTTTGTCACTAAACGCTGAAATGCACTCCACATGCCGAAAACATTGCACAAAGCATACATTCCGTAGCTTCGGCAAAATTTAACGAATATTCAATAAATAAGTGACTTACGAACGGAATAACTCTATCCAGATCTCAAGACACACAATCTTCAGACTGCAGTAAAACTCTTAGTATCTTTGACATAACCCCTCTAACGATCTCCACAGTTAGTATCAAAACGAATTAGCTGGTTATAACCACTAGAAAGAAATGTTATGTGTATGTTCGATAGTTAATCATCTTGAAGCTGATGTCAACATCTCTGTATTATGCATGATATCATAGTATGAGTGAATTCACAACAAATGCTTTTGTAGAAAAGAGAACGTTAGCGATATATTGAAACAAAATTTTGTATGGCACGAATCATGGACAGAAAACAAATAATCAATAATATTGCTAGAAGCAACAGAGCTGTGGTTTTACAGAATCATCACAATCAAACAGCTTGTCCTGAGCAGAACTTTGCAATCTCAACAGTCCTCCAACACTTCTGTCTCTCATAAGGTCAGATTTTCTCCCTCTGCAGCCGTCATGTCAAATCATCAGTTACATCATGCATCCATCTTCTCTGTGGTCTTCCTCTTCTTCTTTTTGCCAGTATGCCTCCTTCCATGATGATTTTATCAAGCCCTTCATGTCTTTTTATATGACAAAAAATACATCAAATTTAACGTTCTTATTTGTAGCATAAGTTATTTTTCTTTGATTTTGAGTTCTTTCTGGATGGATCTATTTGTTTCTCTCTGTCCATGCTATACGAATCCTCTTCTGTAACACTTATATTCAAAAGCAAAAATGTTTTTCCACTGCCTTATTAAATATCAATGCTTCAAACTAATGCTTGCCACTGGGAATATGCTTGCTCTTTGTATTCTGATCTTTGTTTTCTTATCAGTTACATTCCATATTGTTTTTAGTTGTTGATTTCTTTTGTAAAACCATGTCAATTTTCTTTCAATTTCATTCATCCCATTTCCATCTGATGTTAGCATTGAACCAAGATATTCAAAACTGTTTACATTTTCTACATTCTCTCCGTTGATAAAAATATATTTCGTCATGTTCTTTCTTATCTGTTGTCATAAGTTTTGCATTTGCAACATTGAGATATCTATTGTGTTATTCACTTGTATCTTTCACTTGCCCTAATATTTCATAAATCCATTTTTGTGATGATGACAGTAACACTATATCGTCATCATATCTTAATTGAGGCATTTCTCTTCCTCCGATTATAAAAATATAGTGTTTTTATTTTCCGCTATTTTCTGTAAGTTCTCTTATTTTTTTTTTTCGGGTGTTCTGACTAGATTGGGATTTCGATTCTGAATAAAGAGCCATCTGCCTCAGATTATCAGCCACGCCAACAGTTTGTCTTGGACGCCAGTGTAAGGGGCCATCTCTTTCTTCAAGTCTGCATACTGCGGTTAGTTCTGTAGGATATAATTCCTATGCTTTCTGCTTTCCCGTTTGTGTCGACCTCTTACCGCAGTGTTGTGGCCACCCTCGTGATGGTAGGTCTGACATTCTTAATAGCCGTCCATCGCAAGCGATGATGACAACAATCTCAGACGTACTGTTGCACCCTCTGGTGTGTGCGGAGGTGACTGTAGAGTCCAATCCTAGAACATAATCCCTGACCACAGGTGGGGCATACATGATCAAGGTTAGACATGTGTGTGTTGTGTGCTCTGTCTTTTCGCGCTGCTCGTTTTCTCTGTGACTCAACAATACGATGATTCTCAGCTATTCGGGTTCCTCTTTTGTTGTTACAGCGCCACATTTGGCTATCTTGCGCAAGGGATTCCCAGCACGTATTGTCTATATCGAAGCATTTCAGAGACACTTTAAGAGTGTCTTTAAAGCGTTTTTCTGTCCACCAGCTAAACGTCTGCCCTTCAAGCTCGCCACATCAACTGTTTTGGGACGCGTTTATCAGACATTCGAGCAACGTGACCGACCCATCTCAGTTGGGCCTTCTGCAACAGGTGTTGACGCTTGGGATCTTTGCTCTTGTGAGGACTTCGCGTCGGAATTTTGTCCTGCCAGTTTATTTTTAGTATTCTGCGTAGACAGCTGACATTCTTACTGCGTGGCTAAATCTCCTTAGATTTCAGCTCAACCTCCTTAGTTGCCTCTTACGACATGCGTTGCAAGTAACAGCCTATTATTTACAACCCAAATTTGGGCCCAGGTAACTCACTAGGGCGACTATGATGTTTACGAAATAATGATGAAAATCTTCATGGAAGCGAAGAAAACAATTGATGATATATTTAATAGGGCCATGCACGCAAAGACATCTTTAAACAGTAATAGTAATAAAGAATAACAGTTTCTTGGGACTATAATGCTAATATGAGTGTTATATCATTTGGGGCAATGTGTCATTACAATGAAGAAGTTATTGGTTATTGGTTACTAAACTGTCATTGCATTCCGGGCAGACCCATAGGTGCTCAGTTTCCCAACAGATATTGAAAAGTATGCATACTGATTGTTCCGTTGGCTAGCTGTTTAAACACACCTCTCACTTCTGCCCCTCAGGCATCCAGTTCTACTTGTACAACGCGTAATTTCAAACTGCCTAAATCGCTGGATAGAATAAGCATATATTTTAGTGTCCTCATCCACCAGACAGTCGCGAAGAGACCGAAGAACATTCCCATATCCGTTCTCACCTCCCAACAATTGATGATGTTGATGCTAGCCTGCCCACGTATTCACTACCGTAAACACCCGCATACCTAGGACAGTATATCCACGTAAGCCTCTGAGTTTAGAGACTCTATATACGCATCCACTCATACCGAAATCTGCCTTTCTGATCTTAGAAACATCGACTGTAGAGTCAGATATAACAAAGGCTCGAGTAAATGAAGACCCAGAGAGCCAATGGATGGCAGTAACTGCCATACCATAATGTAGGCAATAGTCCTGCACGCCCCACTTCGCTCTGCAACAACCCTGCTATGCATTAGCCAAGAAACCCCAGCCAGAATTATCACCCTGATCAACTGACTCATCGGTATATACAACATCATCATCCTCACATTATCTTCTATCAGCTGCTTAACTGGAGATCAGCCTTCATGTTGCCATAATCACTACACACCTTCCAAGAGTAATGGTAATTGAGAAGTTGATCATGCTACCATCTGTTGGAATCCATTTTCTCCTTTTGGCAGGGTGGCAACCGTGGTCACCTGGTCAATTGTTCTCCCATCCACGACATGCCGCGTTTGATTCTCGTGCCCGTAGCATCATAAGTGTTCTTGTGCAGTGGATGTCTCTTATCAACAGTAACTTGCATACATGCCTTGTTTTAGGATTGCATGATGGGGGCTAGGACAGAAGGCCAAATATATATCTCATCTTCACAATGGGGGCATCTAGTGCATCCGGGACCAAACGCATACCTTCAT
Source organism: Arion vulgaris (assembly GCA_020796225.1). Classification (NCBI taxonomy): domain Eukaryota; kingdom Metazoa; phylum Mollusca; class Gastropoda; order Stylommatophora; family Arionidae; genus Arion; species Arion vulgaris. The sequence continues at coordinate 9,958,166 of CM036764.1, read as the reverse complement.
TCTGAACACGTTCAAGTCGTTTGCCTTAGATCTTGATATCATAAGAATGTTCAGTCCGTAATTCAAAACTAAAATGAAGAAGAGATCGTGGAAGATAGAGAAGGAATATGTTTGGTGGTCTGACATCACGGTTCGACGAAAACTGACGTAAAACGATTATCTGCACTAGATCCCATTCTTCGGTATCGAATTTGCACCGCCAGTTTATTTTTAATCATTTGCATAAACAGCTTTGTGGAAGTGGTTTAGTATTCTTGCGTGTCTGCTATACACTGTCCGTGTCTCGCTTTCGTACAGCAGCGTGGTTAGCACTATGACCTGGTAAACTTCATCTTTCGCGTATTCCCTTCGGCTCCTGTCATGTACATAAATTAGAATAGATGTTCACATTGAGACAAATACATGAGTAACACATGTATTAGTTTTATATTAGCAAAGCTATTTCTCCATTATATACAGCTGTACAATTCTTTCTTTAGAATTGTCCATATTTAGCTTCTTAGTAAAGTTTGTATAGTCTGTCCATACTGTGAGCATGTTTGAAATTGATTTTCTGAAAATCCTTTTGATCTCAGGATTTTTTACAAGCAGCCTTAGAATATCCATGACGCTAGAGGAATATTTTTTTTCCAAGAAAATTTGATGTAGTTTGAAATATTTCTTCTTCAGGTTATATTAAATCAACCTCACCTGGATTTGTACACAATAGTAACAGATCTACGGTACACAGACGCGTTGTTTTAAAAATACATTATGGTAACATTGAAATATCGTGAGTAAACAATAATTAGAATTCTGTGCACCTAACCTAGTCAACTTTGAAAGCGTGAAAGCATATGACGTTATAATTGGGATACCGTTGTATAGTAGTTATAGGTGTATCTCGTATTTGCATGAAGCTTATTGATCATATTTGTTGGCTTATCAAAACTGACATTGATATCAAATTCATAATGAGTCTGAAGTGCACATTTATAACAATGCAGAAGTTTACAGTTTTACTATACTAACACTCGTAGGGAATCTAAGAGAGGTCATCTATATTGCGATATTCATAACCCTGAGAAACGAACGCAACTGGCGCTTGGTCTGAATAGAGAATCATTTTCCTGATGGATTAAACAGGACACAAAGTGCACTAATGTCAAGCAAGGAAGGAAAAGAACAATTGACGACTTTGACATAGATGTCATAAGACGGGAGCTCTTGAAAATGTTTGCGACAAATCAACTTGTTACTTTCAGGAAACTGAAATTAAAACTGCAATCAGATTGCAGCATAGACATTTCTAAAAGTACTCTATGGAAAATTGTAAGAGCCGCCGGCTTCACCTTCAGAAAACTATAGGCGGCAGGAATATTATTTGTGAAAGCCACATTTAATTGCTGCCCGAAGTAAATACCTGAGGCAGATCCGTGAGCGGCGGAGGCAAGGCTATGATATTGTATATTTGGACGAATCCTGGGTCAATGCTCACCACACCAATGCTAAAGAATGGCAATCAGTAGACGGTGAACAGAAAAGAAAAATACCAAGCAGCAAAGGCCAGCGTATTATACTAACACATGCAGGAAGCAGTGAAGAAGGTCTTGTCCATGACGCTGGACTTATTTTTTAATCAAAAAGTACCGACGGTAGGGACTACCACACAGAAATGAATGGACATATTTGCAGGCACTGGATGGAGAAAGATCTACTTCCAATTCTAAACAGACCATCATGCTTGGTAATGGATAATGCATCCTATCACAACGCAGTATCAGCGGAAGACAAAGTACCAACTGCATCAAATACAAAAGATCAAATTAGAACTTGGCTTGCTAAGGAAAATGTCAGCTTCGATGATACATATTTGAAACACGAGTTGTTGCACCTGGTGAGGATGACAAATAAGACAAAGGTGTTTCGTATTGACAAAATCATTGCGGAATACGGCCACACGTCTTTGCGACTACCTCCATATCATGCTCACCTCAATCCGATAGAGCTTGTCTGGGCTAAAGTAAAAGGGCTAGTTGCCGAACAGAACAGGACGTTTAAAATGTGTGATGTTGAAGTTCTGACACGTGAGTCCCTCTCAATGATAGACATGCAGTTCTGGAAGAAGTTTTGTTGAACATGTGCTCCGAGAGGAAGACGTGTACTGGCACCGAGATGGATTACAATTTGTCCAGCCAGTAACAATTATCAACCTCATGGAATCGTCCGATTCGGGATGATACAAATCATATTTTGATTACAGACTGAGAAATAGCAACGTATACATTTCCATATCCAAATGCGTCTACCATCATACAATTTGTGGTGAAGTTAAGACACCCTGGGGTCTAATGGTGACCGAAGGAGAGGACTAACTGTTGCATATTGTATCCAAGTTCACGATTGCACATAAAGGGCAACACACTTAATTACTTGACCTATCAAGTTAATATGGCGATACACATATGAATAGAATTGACATGGACAAATTCTAGGGATTACTGTAAAATCTAAAATTTGAGCCCCGTATTTGCAATTGTCATAAACGTTCAAAGGAATTCGCCGATGTGCAAAATCCGTAGCATCTATGGACTACTGGTTAGCTTTATTTTAGCGTCATGGATATTCTAAGGTTGCATGCAAAAATCACTGAGATCCAACAGGTAGTTTTCGAGAAAATCAATGTCAACCGTGCTCACGAATTAATGGACAGACTATAGTATGATTTTACTAGCGTACCCTTTCTTTCTTGAACCCTTTGCTTTTCACTTCAATGCCTGCTATGTGACTCTTTGGTCATTTCGTTTCTTGAACCCTTTGCTTTTCACTTCAATGCCTGCTATGTGACTCTTTGGTCATTTCGTTTCAGAGTATGCACAATACATATCCGTCTTCTCGTTCTTATGTCAGTTTACAACTCATTAATTAAATCATCTCTCTAATATCATGTTCCCAATGCCAATTGGTAAATACTTAAATGTTTTTTTGTCTGCAGTATTGTATTTTGTTGTCTTCTACTTCCCCATTATCCAAACATAAAACAGTTTGCCCGAAACACCATTATGGACTGATGTGTAATGATAAGTGTCCTGTCTACTGTGAGAACCAGACATGTGATAAAGTTACTGGCAATTGTTTCCTTTGCACATCTGGTAGAACTGGTGTACTATGCAAATCTGGTAAATATTATTTAGTGTTTCTGTCATGTTTATATTAGTAGCAGTGCGTAAATACTAAATGTATTTCACGTGATAAAGAACGTGTGTACATGTTGACCTATGTCAACACTTCGACAATGTATGGATAGATGTCGTGGTGCTAAAGATCAATTCGGCAAAAGCAACATACACGATGTTCTCTTAAAATAAATACTTTACTTTCTAAAGAACTGCCAGTGGCATAGCATATATTTACTTCAAAAGAGCAATCAAAATTAACAAAAAGTGTTTGCAGGACAGCATAATAGTGCCATATCTATTTACAAGTTATAGCAATGCCTTTAAACGGCAACAAACGTAAAGTCTGAACAGTCTGCAGCAGGAAAGATTTACATTTTTGGTGTCCAGGTACATTAATGTGCAGTATCATATCTATTCCAAAAAGAATAGCAAAAATATAACATAGAAGCACAACTAAGTTGTATAAAAAAACATAACAACGTCGACGATGTGACTACGACAAGCACAAATAAAAATACTTGTAAAACCTGAAAAGCAACTAGTTCCTCTTGGGAACAATCTTGACTTCAGAATACTTTCAGATATCAGCTGGTATCCCTGATTACGTGAATAGATCAATGTTGTTGTTATGTGTACAACATATACATTCTTACTTCAGTTGATATTAAACATTACACAAATAATAATGTATCATATTTTATTCTGCTCATAATTTCACTCTGTCGGAAATTATGTTGTTAAACAAGCCTCTAGCGATAAGATTAGTTAATAGAGAATTAATGTCATCTGGTATGACTTGTTGTTTCTGAAGTATATTGTTTTTGCTCTGTTTGCTTTTTTCATCTGCTACAATGTTTGCTATCTATGTTGCAATAATCATTAATGTTATCTAGTAAATGTGTGAAATTGACTCGTTTGATGTGCAGTGATGGTGATCCGATGACCAAACTAAACTAAACCATGTTGAACGGTGTAAAATATCTAGTTTGTAGTATATGTCTGCACTTTGCAAACCCTTCTTTAGTTCCTATTGTGATATTTCATATGTTTAACTCTTAAACGTTCATACGTTTTTAAGGAGTTATTTTGTTAGATTTCAAGGTTTGCTCTATTACTAGAAGCCATACAGACTCCATGAATTGAAAATAGGCATGCTATATATGGTTGGAAAGCCCGTCGGCCCAGCGTATTCGTAGCTCGTTGGACTACGGGTGACAAGTCATCTGTGATTGCGGTTCAATTCCGCCGGTTGGCATAAAAGAAACAGGTTATCCAGATTTACGATGTTCATGGCACCGAGCCCAAGAGCTGAAAGCTCAAGTGCTTCTGGATCGGAAAAAAAACAATATATGGTTGGAAAGCTAACTGAAAGTACTATCAAGATATGCGGAAGCAATATCAGTGTCATGTAATATGTGATATCTGGGACCTAATTTTGATGATACTAAAAATAGATTTGTCTACAAATATCACATAATTATAGTCACGCAGAGAGAGCCGCGGTAGCGTAGTTGTTAGTGAACTTGCTTCTAAAGGCTGGTGGTCCGGGTTCAACTCCCATAGTGGGTGCGGAATTTTCCGGACCTCGACGGCTCTCAGGTCGACCCAGCCTCAACTGGGTACCAGACATGATCTGGGAAAGTAAAGGGGGCGGCGTGATGCTGACCACATCACCCATCGTGTGTCGACGGTTAATTAAAAATACAGGCCTAACACTGTATAGACCTATATACCACGAGGTATGAAAGGGTTCCTTTCCTTTATAGTCACGCAGAAATGTAACAAGTATGAAATACATCATAACAACTCTTGAATGTGACATACGTATTCTCTTAGTACATTCCTATTTACACTATATATCCAAACATGAAGCTGTTTGGACAATGTGTAAGGCAGTAATCAGGACATTTGTAACATCTAAATATTTACAAATTTTGAAGACACCAATTAATAAATAATAAATAAAAAAGAGAAAATGATGCAGAACTGGTCAAGTAAGCAGGCCATAACGAACTAACACGTATAGTCTTAAACAGGACAGCAATCTGAGTCATAAGATGCCATGTTTTAAGCAAATGTGTAGTTTTTGACAAGATCTAGTGAAAACACGTTGAAATAGATTATCTAAAATGGCGGCTTGATCGGAAATGTCGGTGTAATAAAAACATGCTCGTACCACTGAAGTCGAAGCAGGTTCGCCTGAATGGCTAGGGACACCGTAGAAACGGTAAGTAGGCTTTCACGGAAAAAAATCAGTCAGATGCGCCACATAAGTCTTCCTGACTACTCATGAATTCGACGCGGGCCAACACAGAAGAAGAACAAAAAAGCATGCTTTTATCAACGAAATTACACACCTTAAAATAAATCATATATTAAAAAAAAAAACGTTATTATAGTAATATCATATGTTGCATTATTAAAAGTAAAATGGGGTGATTTCGTTTCTAACAACACAGTGAGAGATAGAACACACCAACAACCCGTATCAAATATTATAAGGTAACGAAGGTGGGAATATTTAGGTCATGTTCTTAGATCAGACGAAAAGAGACTAAATCGACAAGTCCTTATGTGGTCACCAGTTGGGAAAAGAAAACGTGGAAGACCAAAGACCACTCTTCGAAGAACCATCCAACAAGAAAGTAAACTATTGGGATGTAAAACCATACAAGATCTCCAACTGCTAGCAAAGAACCGTATCACATGATCTAAAACCTCTGCCCTATGTGCCGCCTTTGGCTCGAAAGGAATAAACTAACTAAACTAACTATTATGTAATGTATAATACATGTATTTAAATGCATAAATAATACACTTCTTCTTCTTCTTTGCGTTCGTTCTTTACGACCAATTTTAATCACTCTTTGTGATATGTTTGATCTTTGCCAAGAACGTGTATACGTTGCACATTGGTTTGGTAGGCCCCTAAACGCATAGACTTCTACACGTTTATAGGACATGTGCATCCGACTTCAGCTGTAGCAGTTTCCTGGTACAAGGCCCCAAAAAGAAAACAATAGAAAACAATAAGACACGAAAAATGGGTTGACCGAAAGAAAGGCTCGGGATCGTACGCTGTGTTATATTCTTGATTTAAAAGATAACATCACACTTTACACACTTCTGTCTTACTACAAACTAAGATGTTAATGAACACAACTAACCTAACACTTTCCACACTTCTGTCTTACTACAAACTAAGATGTTAATGAACACAACTAACCTAACACTTTCCACACTTCTGTCTGACTACAAACTAAGATGTTAATGAACACAACTAACCTAACACTTTCCACACTTCTGTCTGACTACAAACTAAGATGTTAATGAACACAACTAACCTAACACTTTCCACACTTCTGTCTGACTACAAACTAAGATGTTAATGAACACAACTAACCTAACACCGTTGGGATCAATTAGCAACAAGATACATAAATTATTTAATAATGAATTCAGGCTATGCATATATCAATTTAACCTTACAAATATTCACAGCAATAATCATTTTTTCTAAACTGTCATCACAAATTTGATTGTTATAATACACTCTTCCTTTTAAGTAGTAAAATTGTTCAAATTCGATGGAACCAATGGTTGATAATCACTGGATGATGATAAGAAGGTTCAGTCCCTTCCTGTCAGATATCGAACGACTTGAACACGGTTGCAGCATCCATCAAGTGGTGGTCGTCATACGTCTGGGTAGACGTCTAAGTTCCTAGTTAGGTTCGAGGTAGTGTCGTCTCTGTCCGTTGAGACCCCGTGGTCTGGTCATCCAAGATGATGAGTAATTGTTTCTCTATTATCGTATATGAACAGTCGAATCACAGTAAGATTACTCCTATAGATATAACTACACTTTCTAGTATGAGTTCTGCCAAGTAGAACTATAGTTGATTTCTCACCTCTAGCAGCAATGTACACAAGGATACTTGAAAAGAACAATAAATTGCCAGAAAACAAGCTCTGAATCTACCCGAATCTGACTCTCTAGCATCTACTACTTCGCTGTTTGTTCAATATGTTACCTTTATAGATCTCTGAAATAATACAACATGTTCAATTGTCTTGGTAGATTGTCTCACAGACATATTTTCTCCATCTTGCTCACATATTCAGCTCTCTGCACAATCTGTTCTCTACCTCCGTTCTCTCTAGTGGTTTCTGGCGTACTACTCAGTGGTTTCTGGCTTACTACCCAGTGGTTTCTGGCTTACTACTCCTAAATCTATGTCTCGACTGATATATCTCCCACAAAAAAAAACCTAGCTGCCCCTACCCGGGTCTCGAGATTCTCGTCTACTCAATAAATTCCCGCATTCCCCGCATTCAACCACTTTCTCAAGGTGGAGTACTCAATGGTCAGTAACTGGACTGGTAAACAGGAAATTCTAATTCTAATTCTAATTTAAGGACACCAAGTATAAACGTTGTCTCCCGTGACAACCGCCCTCTCCTGGTAACAATAGAACTGTTACACATCCAAACCTCCTTAGTCGCCTCTTACGACATGCGTGGAAGTTAGCAATGGTTATATTCTTTACATCCCAAATTTCGGCCCCGGTAACCACTCGGGTTGAAATAATACACAAATACGGCTAGTTCAGCAGTCATGTTGCATTTCATTTATAAATGAGATTTTCTTAAATACTCAAACATTACACGGTTAACACAACACGTCTGAATAGCAAGAAGAATATGTTTTGGAGATATTAAATTAACATTCTCCATCAAAATGCGCCATCACAGTAAAGTTGACGAAGATACGAACATCAATTCAAATACAACGATATTCTGAGAGCCTCAGATGATAAATACAAATAAGAAATTAGTGTAGAAAAATTATCAGATAAAATCAGCATTTCAGAAAATGAAAGAAATTGTAAGCAAACAAGTCATTTTTCTATTTAGCCAGAAAAATAGTTTTTCATTGCTACTTAGAGCTAATACTGACGACATATTTAAGCAGGTCGTGGACAATAAATAAACACGCGATTTATATATATATATACATGGAAGAGATATAGAAGTAGTTGTACAGGAGAACATTAATGACACCATGGACTTCTAACTTGACTAATGTTGATGTGTTGTAAGAGACCAAGGCACAGATAAACTATATATCAATAGTATAATAGTAATCATGTTCATAAATGTAGTGATGACAAATGAAGTTTTAGAAAACATTGTGACAACCGATAAAATCAATTAGAGTAGACACAGAGGAAGACTGAGAGAGAAAAACTATGGACATCCTTGCATCATGACACGGAAGAAAGTCAACATCTGAACTAAAAGTCTACACCAAGAACATATATTTGTGGAGAGTGATGATCGCCTACAACAGATGTCACATGTTGAAGATGATATATATATATATAATCATGCACTTCAAAGTTTTAGTTTATTTTCAGTTTAATCGCCAGATCATCATCCCTGGTCTAACCAATTGGTCAATATGTGATTCAATCTCCTCAGTAGGCAATATCTCATAGCGTGTTGTAACTAACGGAAATTCATTGTAGTTTTACTATTCATCTATTGGCTAGCAGCATGCGGTTATTGTCTAGCTACACCCCATTTGATTTGTAATCTTTGTAGTCTGGTCAGTGTTGTAGATTCACCACTTATTACTTGAGTCCTGCACTCGTCCTCTTGACTTTAGTGAATGCCTTTCAAACGTGAGGACGCACAAACTAACAACTATTGAGATTATCTAACTGCATGCATGTTATTATAAGTGCATATATGTATTGCTGTCTAAGATGTGCATCTATTGTTCTATCAATCAGCGACATGGTCAGTTATGAGTCTCAATATTATACTACCTATTTGTGTCATCACTATGATGTTAATCGCAACTACGTTCTGCTGTTGGCCTGTAGAACCGAAACAACACCAGCCTCATCAGACAGACATCAAAGGTGAAGAAGATTGAGATTACAGAATGTGAACTCAGACTATAGATGTAATCATACAGATTTACCAAGATTATATATACTTTAAAACACTGTCACACTTGATGTGGTGTTGTTTATATGTCGACGTACTTTATGCACGTTTTCATGTAACTGCAATGTTATTAGTAAGACGAAATGTACTGTTGAAGTAGCTAGACTTACATGACATAATAATCATATTAACTAATGCAATACGGCAGGCCAACTGACAAACCTTTCTGGTCGATTCAGGTTTATAATAAATTATCAGTTTATCCGTTCTTCGCACATGAAATTTAGTTTAAATATATTTGTAAAGTCCCTTACAGAATAATGCCACACAGCTTCAAAATCGGTTTCGTCCCCTTTAAAAAACAATGTTTTCTCTCCATAAATCGGCCAGTAAAACATGAAACAACATAATTTTCGTTCCTGTGAAAGTTGACAAATAATAATTTAAATGTCCTTCATTTCGATTGCCAGTAAAACCTGATACAATAGAATTCAAGTGAAAGTTGAATTTAGTTTGAATCTAGTATTAATATTTCACCACTTTTAAAGTTACATTTGTTATCCTTTACGCTGATCTTCCGAGCCCACATAAGCAGCCCTCATTTCGATTGCCAGTAAAACCTGATACAATTGAATTCCCGTGGAAGTTGAAAAATAACAATTGACAAATAAAATTGTTTCAGATTATTAACTTATCGACGTGTTTTAAAAAAAAAACCAATTGATCCGAAAGTGAATCAAGTGCATGTAGCGTATGTCTTTTGCAATGTAGGCAGGCAGGTTATCAACGACACTACATAAACTTATAAATAAGTGTCTTTAAAATACGTTATAATAATAGTGACGTTATTATAGCATTATATAACATGACTTTAGCGGAAAGTAATAATTTGGTTGTGGTATCTTTGTCAAAGTCTGTAAGTAGTGTGCTGTGACATTCTTCACTTTGTTGTATTGTATGATAGATAAAGGCCTTGTTGGCCGAAACGTTGCTGTGTATTGTCATTGTTTTTGTATTTTATAAACTGCCGTACTTTGTGATTACGCATTTCGCCGAAAGTAACAACATGATCACGTGACCAGGAATGTCGTGAAAACATGGATAGACATTTTCGGCGATTGATTAGCAGAATGACTATATGCGTTATGTTGGGATATGGGTATATAAATGTAAAACAAACTTCAGTTTTTAATTTTTACTCTTCGTATCCATGAAAGCCACCTTCTTGCCAAATTTCAATTCCGTAGAATGTCCATATATAACACGTGAGGCAGACATTCAATTCCATTCATCTCTGCCTTTTATATGTATATATAGATTACATTACGAACCAAAGAATAAAAATATGTACTATTATAAACACACATTTTTTTTAGTATGTGTGTGAACAGTTGTATCACCTTATATTCTTCAAATTCTGATATGTGAGAGTGAACAGTTGTATCACCTTATTTTCTTCACATTCTGATATGTTAGAGTGAACAGTTGTATCACTATTCTTCATTGTTTGAAGAACATTATCAGCATTTCAATCTGGTATGTGAGAGTGAACAGTTGTATCAGCTTATTTTCTTCACATTCTGATATGTGAGAGTTAGCAGTTGTATCACCTTATTTTCTTCACATTCTGATCTGTGAGAGTGAACAGTTGTATCACCTTATTTTCTTCACATTCTGATATGTTAGAGTGAACAGTTGTATCACCTTATTTTCTTCACATTCTGATCTGTGAGAGTGAACAGTTGTATCACCTTCTTTTCTTCACAATCTGATATGTGAGAGTGAACAGTTGTATCAGCTTATTTTCTTCACATTCTGATATGTGAGAGTGAGCAGGTGTATACATTTATATTCTTCACATTGTGATCTTGTAGCCGTGTATTCCATGCTGCTACTTCTTCTTCTACTATATCCTAGTATCCTTACCGATTCCGGCTCGTGATGATAATGCTTCTTACTCATTCGTCTAATTAATACTTAGTCTTATCAGCCATCTACAGACCTATTATTCCAACTATCATACCGAAGGACATATCTCATACCGGACTAATTATGTTTATATTGCATAAATGAAAACTACATCAATAATAAACATATCATTTATCAATACAACATAAACATAATATACATTTACATATCACCACATTTTTCTAGTGGGAAACTGTAACAAGGTTTGTGCATTATGGAGGCCGAAATGTCCACTCTGCTGCACTTGATGTATGACTAGTTCTTTTCGCTAGAATGCTTTGTCTCACTCTCTCTATGAGCTGTCAATAATCTGAATTAAAAAAAAAAAATTGTTTAAAGATTTTGGTTCTGAAGATATCACCAATCTGAAGATATATTATCTGTAGATATCTAATATGACGGTGTCTGTAGCTGAAGGCATATATATCTGAAGATATAACAAATTTGAAGACTCATGATATCAAAATCTGAAGATATATGAATCTGAAGATATATAATCTGAAGATATCTAAATGTGAAGTATATAATATGAAGATATTTAACATGAAGATATCTAGCCTGCATATATCTACTCTGAAGGTATTTAAACTGAAGATATATCAATCTGAAGATATCTAACCTGCAGATATATCATCTCAAGATGTATAATCTGAAGATATCTAATCTGAAAATATCGAAATCTTAAGATATCTAAATATGAAGATAAATAATCTGAAGCTATCTAATCTGAAGATATCTAATCTGAAGATATATAATCTGTAGATATATAATCTGAAGATATCTAATCTGAGGATATCAGATCTGTAGAAATCGAATCTCAACATATCTAATCTGAAGATATATAGTCTGAAGATATCTAACCTGAAGATGTCTATTCTGGAGATATATAATCTGAAGATATTTAATCTGGAGATATCTAATCTACAATCTAATCTGAAGATATATTGCTGTCGAGGCTGCACTTCTGAATTATGTTTCTTCTCTGATGTCCAACTGTCTTACTCTGAGCTCTACATACTTCTCCCTATCTGTCGAGCTGCTCTACACTCTCTGAAATATATATATTCTCTGCTGAGATCTGTCTCAGACTACACTATCTTATTGTCGAAGCATCCTGCGTGTGTGTCTGTGGTTTAGAATACACTATCTCACTGTTGAATATTGTCTCCAGAGGTATAACCGTTTCAGACTACCCTCTCTGACTGTCGAATATTAACTGTTGAGGTCTAACTGTTCTAGACTACACTCCATGACTAGTCGAATCTTTTTGGGTCTCTGTTCCCTGATCTTAAAATTCCTTCTATTTATCGTATGACATGTGTCTTTGTTTCCAATCGGTCATTGGTCTATCAAAACTCCCACGAACAATCTAGTTGTTGTTGGTTGAAAAACCCAGTCGAATTGGTGTTCAGACCGGACAATCACCTTAGCTTTCGTATATAAAGAAAAGATCTAACTTAGTTGTAGGGTAAAGAAAACAGGGTAAGACTTCAACTTTCCTTATAACTAACAATCCTTGCTAATATAGATAGTCTGTAATTGTAATGCTTACAGACTGTGTATATGGTTACTCTCGTTATTGTAAACAAGTGCCTAGTTGGAGTTTACGGCTAAAAAAAGGAATGGAACAAAAAACCATGTAACTTGTTAAACTGTTACAATATGTGAGAGTGAACAGTTGTATCGCCGCATATTTTTCACATTGTGCATTTTTATACGTTATTTTTTTTAATGAATTTGTTAATTCGTTAATTCTAAGTGAATTCACTACCAATGACACTGCGTAAATAAGTATACACAAGTGAATAAGTAAGGAAATCAAAAGGTGCTCAATGAAATAAACCACATAGATGGGTTCAAAGACGCAAGGAAGCGGCGCGCCAGGATTAGAGAAATGGCTTTAATCCCCTGCTCTCACCTTCACGTGGTGACCCTGGTAACAGACGGTACTTCTGGTCTGGCTTAGAGGGCAGGTGCCGTGGGATAGACACTCTGGGGCAAGTAGAGATGCAAAAGTAGTCATTATAGATGGGATCCGCTTGCAATACAGACGAGCAAACTCCCAGAGTGATTATTAATGCTCGTCTCTCCCCGCCGATGGGAAAAGTTGAAAGGATACATGTGGAACTTCGCGTGGCGAAACTCGGAAATCGCGTATGCTCTCTGTTGAGGCGATGAGTATACTGGGAGTCGAGTTTAGTTGCAATTCGGCCATCATGGGGCGAAACTTGGTTTACCCCCTCCCACCCCTTCCTGTCGGAGAACCCAGGGGAAAAGTGAGCACAGTGGGAAATGTGAGCACAGTGGGAAATGTGAGCACAGTGGGAAATGTGAGCACATTGGGAAATGTGAGCACAGTGGGAAATGTGAGCACAGTGGGAAATGACGGAAAAGGAGAGGTAGGCACAAGGCCAGAGCGAGCACGCATACGGGCGTTGTAAAGGTGGGCCCACATGGGGCGAAACCGGTGACCCCCATCTCATGGGTGGGGGACTGGATTGGATCACAGTCTGGGACAGCCCAGGCAAATGTGAGCACGATACGGAAGACACTATGATTTATGATACTATTTTAGCCACGTACCATGATGTTAAGCTGTCTAAATTATTTTCCTTCAGTTCAATTTATATCTTTCTTATCCTGTATCTGCCCGTTGTCATAATGTAAACTGAGTCAGATAGACGAGAGATAGTTAGAGACATTCATAACACATTACATACCATCTCTCGTTGTTGTAGGTAGTAAGTCTTGCTCTAATGTCATTCCTGAAAAAGGTGTGTGTGTCGTGTTGGTCTATAAACAATTTCATTGTCAAGGATGACCGATCTAGAGCCACGTTGTAATATACAGAACATGGAGAGCCATGAATGGAAGAGCTATATTGGAATACAATTTGATCATCAGTGTATCTTTCAAACACCATGTTGAACATACGATACAACGGTGCAAGCGTGGTTGTGCGGATCTTAAAGTTATGGTAGCCGTACACCTTGAGCAGAGATACGTGTGCTTATGTTCAATCAACTGGTTATGCCCATGATAAATTACGGACTAGACATTCTCACGATATGCAGTTGTGAACGACAAGAACGTATTCGGAATGAAGATATGCGTATAGGCTTTTGCTACACTACATATATCCCTATTGTGAAGATAGATATATGCCTGGCCTGATGTAATTTTAGTGACTACGCTCACGTCATGCAATCGTCCAACTCAAAGCATATACGCAGACTACGACATATAGACTACGATAGAAACATCCTAGCGGTCGTAAAATGAAAACCTGTGACTACGAACGAATAACGATAAGTTAATTATATATTTGATTTTTTATTGTTTCTCTTCTTTTATCCACTTCTATTTTTATTTTTTATTATTTCGTTATTCGTTTTTAGTAACATATTTTCATGTTAGGACCGTTGTGATGTTTCTGCTGTTGTCTATATGTAGTGTGCTGCGAAATTCGTCACTCATGTTGTATCGTTTGCTTGATAAAGGCCTTTCGGTCGAAACGTTGCAGTGTATTGTTATTGTTTTTGCATTTTGTAAAACTGCAGTACTTTGTTATGACGTATTTCGCGATTGAAGAGAATTTTGAAGAAATGTAACGGACTATGGCGGTTGTGGATGATATGTCAATGATGTGGATGACAATGGAAACGAGTACCCCAGACATGGCCTTTACAACAAGCGATATATTCACCAAAACAGTCCGTATGGTTACCCAGCAACTAGGAGACAGTGACCATAAGACCAGTCAAACTGCAAATAGACCTCAATTTCATACTGAGCCCAAAATGTGGTTGCCACGGTGGAACTACAAGAAAGCAAAATGGAAGCAGTATGGGGCAATGACTGATGCAAATGTTGAACGAATCAACATGCGCTAAAAGAAAAACATGCGAATCGTGGCAAGGGAACTATCACAAGCAATACTGAAAGCGGCACGGGGAACCATTCCTAGAGGCGCACGAAATGATTACAAGTCATACTGGACAGCAGAGGTTCAGAAGCTTGAAAAAGACCTTGAGAAGACAAGGAGTGAGGCAGAACAGGCACAGTCAGTGGCGACAAATACTGCTTACAAGGTGGCAGCAGCAAAATACAGAAGGGAGGTCAAACGAGCGGCGCGACAGAGTTGGGTCAAAACAACCGAATCCCTGAACCTCGATAGGGACGGCCATAAACTATGGAAACCTGCCAAAGCGCTAGGTGATGAACACACAAGCAGACCACCAATAGTCCTCGAACAAGAAAAGATGTCTTCGAGTAGGGAAGCAGCAAACATTCTAATGCAAAAATATGCCGAAGTCAGCAGAGTAAGCAAAGCAAAGGAAAAAGTCGATGCCACCAAGAGAAAAGCACGGGCTCTCCAAGGCAAGCCAAGAAAAGCCGATAGTCACCTAACGGACATATTCACCAGTAACGAGTTGGAAGAGGCTTTAAGGGACCTGAAACTCAGAGAATCGCCAGGAAAGGATGGGATTACCAATGAGATGAATAACAACTTGGGTAACAGAGCAAAGGCCGTCCTACTGTCCGTTCTCAACATGTCGTGGAAAACAGGCATAGTACCACAAGAATGGAAAGAAGCAATCATGGTACCCATCCTAAAACCAGGCAAAAATACACTCGACCCAGCGAGTTACAGACCAATAAGCCTCCTAAGCTGCACGGGCAAGCTTATGGAACCTATGGTAAACAAACGGTTATCTTGGCACTTAGAAAGCAAAGGGCTGCTTATGGCACAACAGGGAGGCTTTCGGAGATATACATCTACAGAGGATCAAGTAACGTACATTGTCCAGGAAATCGAGGATGGTTTCCAAGAAAAGAAACAGACACTGGCGGTCTTGGTAGATATGGAGAAGGCATTTGACACAGTCTGAAAGGAAGGACTAAGGCTGAAACTCACCCTCGGCGTAAATCGAAGAATGTACAATTGGCTTGATAGATAACAAGAGAACAGAACAGCAAGAGTTCAGGTTCAGGGGTACAAAAGCATGAAGGCCACACTAGAGCAAGGAGTCCCCAAGGAGGAGTGCTCTCACCGACTCTCTTTCTAATCTTCGTCAATGACATTGCAACATGCCTCCCAGAGCGAGTACACTCTTCCATGTATGCCGACGACCTGGCAATATGGGCGAGAGAAGAGTCAATGCCCACAGCAGAAAATCGACTGCAAGCTACGTTAAATAACCTTGAAGTATGGTCAGCAAAGTGGAATATGAACATAAATCCTCCAAAGACCACTTACACTGTGTTCTCCCAGAACAACAAGGATCACACAAGATAAAGCTTAAAGTCAATGGGCAGAACCTTCCGTAATGCAAAACCCCAACGTACCTAGGAGTCACTCTCGACAGAAAGCTGATTTGGTGCACCCAGATTGAAAATGATACGGCAAAAGCGAGGCATAGGCTCACAATGATGCGTAAACTCGCAGGTTCCACGTGGGAGCAAACGCCAGAATTCTCAAGACACTTTACTCTGGTAGAGTGCGACCGATCCTAGAGTACGGTATAGCAGCGTGGAGCAATGCATCTAACAAGCAATTTGCAAAAGTGAGCAATAGTCAGAACCGTGCTATGGGCATCATTACTGGAGCCATGAAGCACATCAAGGCGATGGAGACAATCACTGGCATGCAACCAATGACTGATTGAATGGACAGAAAAGTATTAGTACTTGCGGAAAAACTCAAATGGCTCGAATCGCGTCCAATGCATGAAAGAATGTATGAATTCGGAAAGAGGAGAATACGGAGATCTAACTTCGTTAAAATCTCTAAGGCACTGACTGCAGACCATCCAGTCCTTTCCAAATGCAAAATAAAACCAATCCCGGCAATCGACAAGTGCCCGCCATGGAAAACCATAATGCCAGAACTAAGGGAATCAATCCCAGGCATATTGAACAAAAAGGAGCAAAAAAACCTCGAGAGAAAAATTGCCACAGAAGAGTACATAGAATCAGAGTACCCTGAAAATGAGTGGACGCACGTCTACATGGACGGATCGGCCAATAACGTAAAAACGATGGCGGAGGAGGAATAGTGCTTAAAATCTCAAAGAAAGTCACGGTCAAGAAAGCGATAGCCACATGCAAATACTAGAATAACTATCGAGCAGAGGCAGAGGCAATAAAAACTGCGGCCGAAATGATCTTGGAGAGAAGAAGCACTACACGCAACAAGGTCGTGATATTCACCGATACTCTATCGGTCATCACGACACTCAAATGCTTTGGCAAAACTGAGATGAACGAGCTCAAAACGTCCCTCGCTGAACTAACGAGTTCACTCAAACGCACCGTCATCCAATGGATACCGTCACACTGCAACGTCAGGGGAAACGAAGCAGCCGACAAACTAGCCAAAGAAGGCGGGCGACTACCTCAGACTGATCTCGGGATCAGTTATAAGGAAGCCAAAACAACCATCGGTTCGCACTATAGAAGCAAATGGATAAAAGATCACCCTCTATATACAGACAGTAACGGATACTATGGTCTCTCTCGCAGTGAAAAAGTTGCCATACTTCGCCTCCGTACCGGACACAACAAGCTCCGAGCCCACATGTTCCATAAATTTAAAATTGGTACAACTAGCCTGTGCCCCTGCAAAATAGCAGACAAGACGGCAGAACATGTCCTGCAAGACTGTCAACTGTTAGCAGGTATAAGGAAAGAGTCATGGCCACAACGAACAAAGCTTCGCAAAAAGCTATACGGAGGAACGGAGTCTCTTAAAACCACAGTAAAATTCATGATAAAAATGGGTTCATCAGTCTATCGAAATAGGGGGAAACTGCAGTAAAACTTGGTAAATAGTGAAACACGTACAAACAAAGTACTATAGTTTTACAAAATACAAAAACAATGACAAAATACAGCAACGTTTCGACCAACAAGGCCTTTATCAAGCAAACGAACAAACAGGAGTGACAAATTAAAATGAAACACAAATGGACGACCAAATACCAACGTATCTAAGGAAAATCTGGAATAAAAACGAATAACGAAATAAATGTAACACAAAAACACACATAAAAACTAGAAATAGAACGGAAAAGAAACAATGAAACATCTAGTAAATTAGATAACTTGAATACAAGCAACATATACCCATATAGATTACAAAGCATGGGAAGAGAAAGTACTAAGAAGCATAAGAATGTAATACATGCAACATCTACCCATATAGATTACAAAGCATGGGAAGAGAAAGTACTAAGAAGCATAAGAATGTAATACGTTGAGCCCGCGTGGTCGCAAGGTACCATACAAAGAAATCAACCGATTCTCCAGAGCAAATCGACTACGATCATCAGAGGAACATGATCGGATGGCTGTGACCTGGACATCGCAAGCTCCTGAATGGCCAGTATCATTGAAATGGGTAGCTACAGGGGTCACAGAGCATTGGCGTATATCGCGCAAGTGTTGGGCGAATCGGTCACTGAGTCTCCTGCCGGTTTCCCCAATATAGGCCTTGTTGCACCGCTTGCAGATAATGGCATAGATAATATTACGGGACTCGCACGTGAAACTGTCTTCAACAACGAACGTGGCTTTTGGAAAAGACACCGTGCGGGTCTGTATTACATAAGCACAAGTGTTGCAGCGCCGACGGCCACACTGGATGGTGCCAAAATGACTCTGGATATTAGCTTGAGGCGACTGTAAACCAACATATCCTTAATGCTTCTGTCCCGTCGGTACGCCACCAAAGGATAGTGTTGGAAGATTGAACGTGTCTCAGGATCAGACTGAAGAATGGAGAGATGACGGAATAAGACTTTCTTCACAAGGGAACTATGAGGGTGGAAAGTTAAGACAAGTTTCACCCTGTCAGAATTGGAAGTTCTATGCTGGTTAGAGAGATTTAACTCCTGGCGAGAAATTTGCTGAACGCGCCGCATAGCAGAAGCAAGCACATTATCCGGGTATAAGCGCTTACGAAAGAAATCCAGCATCTCGTGAGCTTTATCGAGAAAATCGTCGTCCTCGCTACAGAGGCGACGAAGGCGCAAGAGTTGAGAGAATGGTAAAGAATCACGACAAGCCTGGGAATGGGAAGAGGTATAAAGAAGAAACTATGTGCATCAGTAGGCTTGTAGTATACTGATGTAGTGATGGTGGATAGGTTGATAGTGATAGTGATGTCAAGAAAGTTGACACAAGAGGTAGAGATGTGAGATGTAAACCGAATAGCCGGATTAAAGACATTAATGAAATTAATGAAGCGTGACAAATCGGCTTCAGGCATATCGGTAATGCCAATACAATCATCAATGTATCTATGATACACAGACGGAGGATACACAGTCTTGTTGGTCGAAACGTTGCTGTTTATCGTCACTGTTTCTGTATTTTGTAAAACTATAGTACTTTGTTTGTACGTGTTTCATCAGTCTAGGCCGGGAACGCAAAGGAAGGAAGAATGACGATCAAGGCGCATGAGGTCATGGTGGTAACATGAGCAAGGGTTGGCGAGGGGGCATGCTAACCAAGACCCTGCCCGCAGCATCCACGAGGTGACCCTAGAAACAGACTCTGGTTACGGTCTGGACACGGGGGCAGGAATCGTGGAGAACTGCTGGTAGTGGTAGCAGTGCAAGTACGGAAATGCAATACAGGTCCATACTAACAAAATGTACATATCTCCTGGCCGATGTCCAACAAAATAGTGCCCAAGTTCCCGAACTCATAGAAAAAGCATCGAAATGTATATGACATAAATGAAAGGATGAGACGTGCATCCAGTGACGAAACGTGTGCCCACGTGAGGCAAAGCTCGAAGCCCTGAGGAGGGCAAGCATTGCCAGCCCGTCGGCTAGAATAAATAAGACAGGACCGTAACGAATAAAAGTCTACCCTCGTGTTGGTACGAGAGAAGACTGCAGCTGACTCCGCATCGGTGGCCTGGTGCAGATACATGTACTGGGCAAGGTTTGCCGAACGCAAAAGAACAAGTTGCGTTTTAGTGCATAACGAAACTACCCGCCCTGGGAAAACCGTGCAAGGTACTGCGATACAATATTAACATCCCCGGAAGAACTCAGGTTGGTGATACCTAACGGAACTGCCAGCCTTGGGGCAACCGGGCAAGGTTCGATTGCAGTCGTAACTAACATCCCCGGAATAACTGGGGCGGGTGATGGTGGCGAGCGTAAAATCCTCAGTTACGTTGATAGCGCCGACTGAAACGACCCTCTACATTGTTTGTACTCGGCCCCATGCCGGTGCCTTTCGAGGTTAATTGCAAATTGCCACGTACCAACGCGCGTCTAGAAAAGGCTGAGAATGTTCCTTCTCCGGATCAAACTCAAAATGTACGGTAAAGCAAGGCCAACAATGTACGGATCAGACAGGAAGTCCGGGTCCGATCATTGGCGAAGGCCGATACTTTACATGGTGTTTTATACGAGTAAGACGCCGTCCGAGGACAAGCTTACAAGCCCCGAGAATTATTTCTCAGTCAGAACGGGCAAAACAGCGTAACTCACTGTCCTGGCGTAGATCACAAAGCCCAAATATACGGCAAAGCTGATCGTAAAGGCGTAGATGCGGGCCGACATAGTCGGCAGAAAGGATCGTACCATAGGGAAAGTTCACCCTAGTAAATCAAAAGCTGGCTGAAATCGGACGGGCGGGTCTAGTCACCATGGGCGCACAATCGTCCCGACGTAGATCACTCCGTTCTTGCCAGTGGACCAATTATACATCACAATAAGAATGATCAAATTGGGTCGTGAAGAACGAACGAAGAAGAAGAAGAACAACAACAACAACGCATCATGTATGATAATAAACAACGCATCATGTATGATAATGAACAACGCATCATGTATGATAATGAACAACGCATAATGTAGGATAATGAACAACGCATCATGTATGATACTGAACAACGCATCATGTATGATAATGAACAACGCATCATGTATGAACGTGAACAACGCATCATGTATGATAATGAACAACGCATCATGTATGAAAGTGAACAACGCATCATGTATGAAAGTGAACAACGCATCATGTATGAAAGTGAACAACGCATCAGGTATTATAATGAACAACGCATCATGTATGAAAGTGAACAACGCATCAGGTATTATAATGAACAACGCATCAGGTATTATAATGAACAACGCATCAGGTATTATAATGAACAACGCATCATGTATGATAATGAACAACGCATCATGTATGATAATGAACAACGCATCATGTATGATAATGAACGACGCATCATGTATGATAATGAACAACGCATCATGTATGATAATGAACAACGCATCATGTATGATAATGAACAACGCATCATGTATGATAATGAACAACGCATCATGTATGATAATGAACAACGCATCATATATGATAATGAACAACGCATCATGTATGATAATGAACAACGCATCATGTATGATAATGAACAACCGCATCAATATGATAATGAACAACGCATCATGTATAATAATGAACAACGCATCATGTATGGTAATGAACAACGCATCATATTACACCGCTTTAAAAGAGGAAGACACAATCCTGACATCTTGAAATACAAAAAATGCTATAGAAATTTTGCTCAGAAAGTATTCAGTATATATATATGGAACTGCAGTAAAACTATTTGATTGGCAAAACACGTAATTACAAAGTACTATAGTTTTACAAATTACAAAAACAATGACAAAATACAGCAACGTTTCGACCAACAAGGCCTTTATCAAGCAAACGAACAAACAGGAGTGACAAATTAAAATGAAACACAAATGGACGACCAAATACAAACGTATCTAAGGAAAATCTGGAATAAAAACGAATAACGAAATAAATGTAACACAAAAACACACATAAAAACTAGAAATAGAAAGGAAAAGAAACAATGAAACATCTAGTAAATATATAACTTGAATACATGCAACATATACCCATATAGATTACAAAACAGGGGAAGAGAAAGTACTAAGAAGCATAAGAATGGAATATAACATGAATACATGCAACATATACCCATATAGATTACAAAGCATGGGAAGAGAAAGTACTAAGAAGCATAAGAATGTAATACGTTGAGCCCGCGTGGTCGCAAGGTACCATACAAAGAAATCAACCGATTCTCCAGAGCAAATCAACTGCGATCATCCGAGGAACATGATCGGATGGCTGTGACCTGGACATCGTGAGCACCTAAATGGCCAGTGTCATTGAAATGGGTGGCTACAGGAGTCACAGAGCATTGGCGTATGTCGCGTAAGTGTTGGGCGAATCGGTCACTGAGCCTCTTGCCTGTCTCGCGATATAAGCCTTGTTACACCGCTTACAGATAATAGCATAGATAAGATTACGGGACTCGCATGTGAACCCATCGTCAATAAGAAACGTGCCTAAAGGTAAAGATACAGTACGCGTCTGTATTACATAAGCACACGTGTTCCGACGACCACACTGGACAGTGCTAAAATGAGTCTGGATATTGGACATAAGGCGACTGTGTACCAACATATCCTTAAGACTTCTGTCCCGTCTGTAAGACACCAAAGGATAGTTGGGGAAGACAGAACGGGTCTCAGGATCTGATCTAAGGAGAGACAGATGACGGAATAAAACATTTTTCACCAGGGAACTATGGGGGTGGTAAGTTAAGATAAGTTTTACTCTGTCAGAGTTAGTAGTCCTATGCTGACTGGTAAGGGCCTGCTGGCGAGTGATTTTCTGAACTCGATGCATAGCCGAGACAAGCACCCTCTCCGGGTATAGGCGCCTACGAAAGAAATCAAGCATCTCGCGAGCTCTCTCAAGAAAATCATCGTCCTCACTACAAAGGCGACGAAGGCGTAAGAGCTGCGAGAATGGCAAAGAGTCACGACAAGCCCGGGGATGGGAAGAAGTATAGAGGAGAAAACTATGTGCATCAGTAGGCTTGTAATATACTGATGTATAGATATGGATACGTAAGGTGATAGTAATGTCAAGAAAGTTGACACAAGTAGTGGAGATGTGAGAAGTAAAACAAATAGAAGGGTTGAAAACATTAATGAAATTAATGAAGCGTGACAAATCGGCTTCAGGCATATCAGTGATGCCAATACAGTCATCAATGCATCTGTGATAGACAGACGGAAGGGGCCATCATATGTAGTCCATACTAGGTGTTCAAGATAGCCCATGAAAAGACAAGCATAACTAGGTCCCATTTTAGTACCCATGGCAACCCCACTGATCTGCTCAAAGAATTGGTCATTAAACTGAAAGGAGTTAAGAGTGAGAACTAGTTCCGCAAGACGAAGGAGAGCAGAAGTTGACACAAGTGGATTAGTTCTCCTATTGAGAAAGAACTGGAGAGATATAAGGCCGTCAGGATGAGGTATAGAAGTGTACAATGAGCACACATCAAGGAGGAAGAGACGGTAGGTTCTCTCGGGTAGCAACTCAATGCTAGAAAAGACAGACAAAGCGTGGTTTGTATCCTTCAAAAATGACGGGAGTGTGGTGACTATGGGATTAAAGATGCTATCAAGGAATTCGGAGATGTGTTCCGTAGGGCAGGAGCAAGCAGAAACGATTGTGGAGTTTATGAATTTTGGGGAGCATATAAAAGGCGACTTTCTCTTCCCATGCTTTGTAATCTATATGGGTATATGTTGCATGTATTCATGTTATATTCCATTCTTATGCTTCTTAGTACTTTCTCTTCCCTGCTTTGTAATCTATATGGGTATATGTTGCATGTATTCAAGTTATATATTTACTAGATGTTTCATTGTTTCTTTTCCTTTCTATTTCTAGTTTTTATGTGTGTTTTTGTGTTACATTTATTTCGTTATTCGTTTTTATTCCAGATTTTCCTTAGATACGTTTGTATTTGGTCGTCCATTTGTGTTTCATTTTAATTTGTCACTCCTGTTTGTTCGTTTGCTTGATAAAGGCCTTGTTGGTCGAAACGTTGCTGTATTTTGTCATTGTTTTTGTATTTTGTAAAACTACAGTACTTTGTAATTACGTGTTTTGCTCAGAAAGTAGAACATTCTATTTACCATGGGGTTTATGAAGCTTGAATTACCATAGATTGTTAAAAAATCACTAAAGACCAGGATATTCCACATAGACAAGTTGATCCAACAGCGTAGTCATGTGTGTTTGAGACTGCCAACTTATAATTCACATTTAAACCAACTTTAACTGGTTTGGGCCAAAGTTAAAGGACAGGTAGCAGCCGAAAATAAAACTCAAAATATGCAATGTGTAAGAACTAACATATGCTACCCTGTCGATGATAAACAAAGATTATTGGTGTAAATGTGAAGACCATGTCTTTAAGGAGGAAAATAACTATTGGGGGAAAAACATGGACTGTCGTTCGTGCAGCCGAGAATAGTCATCACAATGTTAGACTCATCGGACTCAGAATAACTGAGTAAACATCTTATTTGTTTTATATAATGGCCGTTATTTGGACTCCAAAATTGGAATTGTATGCACGTCTATGGCAAAAATAAATAAATTCTTTAATTTACGCTAATTCTATCTCGCTCTCTCTCTCTCTCTCTCTCTCTCGCGATCATCGCTTAGACTGATGTACCATATTTCTACATACATTTTATTAATGTAGAAATCTGATTCATGCAGCCTTCAGCAGAGGTTGTGTTTTTCGTCACATCTTTAGCGCCATTGGGAGCTCTGGTGCTTATTCTTCTGCGATGGATCCGGTTTCAGCCAGCGTTTAATTGGTATGCTCTCCGTTAGCTTTTGGCTGTCCCCAGCCTACCTGCAAGCAAGCAGATTGCTAGAGTACCGACCCTTAGACAACCCTCCGTCCCGGGTTGTTGAGCGTTATCTTCCCAGGTTACCATTCTCTTTATGAACTACTTGGTTTGCCCGCCGTCCAGTTGTGTGTACGGTATGCTCTGCTAGGCTTTGATTGTTCCCTATCAAACTACAGGACATTATTAGTTCTCTGCGATGGGAAATGTGGTTATTGTTTTTAGAATGGAGTACCCATCTTCGAGGCTCGTCACCGTTTTTTTCACCTCACTTTTGTTTTGGGTTCCGGTTGCACTGGATTCAAGGCTTTGGTATGCTATCCAGTTTATCTGCGCATTGTCTAGTCCGCTCACCCCTACGCTTACCACGGTTTTTCGTTGCTACATCATTAGTACCATGCCTGTCTGCTCCACCGGTGAGCTTACCTGTGTTTTGTCTGTGTGAAGGTTCGCTCTACCTTGGTTGATGCTCACCGTGGTTAACAGGTTTCTCACCTGCTCACATTTACTATGCCACGAGACTGTCAGGATACGCAACTCAATTCGGCCCCCCATACCTCTACGCTCCGAGTTTCGCCCCATGTGGACCCACGTCTGTTCTCTGGATGCACCCCTATTCCGTTTATGATTACTTGTTCAGCTGTTCCTATCGGCCGGGAGAGACGTGCATTAATAGTCACTCTGGAATTTTGCTCGTCTGTGTTGCAAGCGGATCTCATCCAACGTAACTGCGTCTGAATCACTACTTAAACCAGAGTAGCTCTCCCTCGATCACTACCCGCTTAGCAAGACACGATCGGTTGTGTTACCAGGATCACCACGGTGGATGAGGTAGGATCTTAATTAGTGCCAGCTCACAAATTCTGGCGAGACGTTGTCACCATACGTCTTTGATCCCGATTTACGATAACTTATTTTCTTCCAGCATCCAAATAATTGCAACCTTAGAACAGTTGAAATGAATAAGCCGTTGCAAGAAAAGTAAACTACCTGCAACATTGAATTTAATAATATTTTATGGAAATCGAAAATACAACACCACATTCAACAAATCATATTCATCAATGCAAGGAATATGGAGATATTTGAAGTCAATATTTTACCAGCCCTTTTAAAACTCACTATCAACATCTGAGATGATAGCAAACACAAGAGACACAGATTTGTGGAGATCCATGATCGCCTACGACAGCCGACACGGCACCTGATGATACTATGTAGGAGCATAATAATAATAATAATTCCTCTCGTACCGTTAAACGTTACATAGGGCCTGCAAGTAATTTCTCCATACCGCTCTATCCTGGGCAACTCGCTCAATTTCCTACATGGAACTGAGACCGATATGTCCTGCCTCTCTCAGCAAAGTTCGTTTCAGGGTCTCCTTTTCTTACAAGTTTATGTAGATCGTTCAATTTCTTGTGATGAGGTAGCTGGCCTCACGCACAAGTCCTCCTCCTTTTTCATACAGGCTTGGAACCGGCATTGACAGAGTTATATAGGAGCAATACGCACCAAAATATATCCACCTTTAACTAACAATTGTGCACTTTCATAAAATCAATGCGATATTTCTATTGTACATATTTACTTCCGTTATGACGTCATATGACTGTATATCACTTACGGCGAACATGTCCAATTCTTCATTCCATCAGAAATAATGAACAACGTTGGAATGTACTTCGTCTTTGTTCTCAGTAAATATTACTGTTTTAACTTTCTTTCTTCTTTCTTTTGTTCTTATTTGCTTTTTACCGTTAAACGACGCATGTTTTATTGTGGACCTGTTTCCAATATAGTGCTCGTTCGTTCGCTTGATATACTGTGATATTGTGGAGATTTAAGATGTCTGTAACTATATAATCCGCCTTTTTCTTGAATAATTCAATTTTCAGGGTGTACGCTCTTGCAACTCTCGGGTTAAGTCTCACCAAGTGGTCAAACCATTTGAGTCTATGTTTCTCAATGAATCTTAGAACACTTTTGTTTCGAATGTTCTAATTTCATTATTTCTTATCTGTCTCTGCTGGTTGTATTTTCGTGTTTTCTCGTGCATCTCAATTCACAGATGATACTGTTACATTCTTGTTCTTTTGTTTAAACTAATATGACAATTTAAGCATTATTGAAATATCACTATATAATCCTTCCCGTCGTACAATCATCGTCTTCGTCTTTTCTATTCTCTAATACAGTTATGTCTTACAGAGTCAGTATAAATAGAGATCTTTGGGATTGTCTGTTTTCGTGTGTGATGTCTTAATATCAGTGTCATGTAATATGTGATATCAATGACCTAATTTTGGTGATGCTAAAAATAGATTTTAAAACAAATTTCAAATAATTGTACAGACACAAAGAAAGAAAAACGTAAGTATGAAATATATCATGAAAACTATTAATATACTCTCTTAGTACCTTCATATTTACACAATATATCCAGTACCTTTATATTTACACAATATATCCAGTACCTTCATATTTACACAATATATCCAAACATGAAGTTGTTTGGATAATAAATAAGACAGTAATTAGGAAATTTGTAACTTCTAAATATTTCCATATTTTGAAGACACCAATTAATAAATAATAAATAAATATGAGAAAATGATGCAGAACTGGTCTAGTATGCATCCCATATAGAACTAACACTTATAGTCTTGATTAGGACAGTAATCTGAGTTACTAGATGCCATTTTAAATCAAAAATGTGTGATTTTTTATAAGAGCAAGTGAAAACCCATCTGCATAGATTATCCAAAATGGCGGCCGTTCTGAAATGTCGGTGTAATAAAAGCATGTTCTTACCACTGAAGTCGGAGAAGGTTCGCCTGAATGGCTAGGGACACCTTACACACGGGTAGTCGGCTTTCACGCAAAAATCAGTCAGATACACCATAAAGGCTCCTGAGTACGCATGAATTCATAGCGGGGGAGGCAGAAGAAGAAGAACAAAAAAGCATTCTTTATTCAACGAGATTAGACATCTTAAAAATAAAAAAATATTTATGTTAAACAATTTATTATGGTAATATCATATGTTTTACATTATGAAACATAAATTATATCCTTTTAAATGCATAAATAACACATAAATACGGCTAGTTCCGGAGTCATGTAGCCATCTCATTTATAAATGATATTTTCTTAGTCCCGAACGTTACAGGGTTAAAGCTAAGAGATCACATATGTGTCCGTGTATTGCAGAATAATCAACAATATAAGTGTCCTCCTGTAATAGATTGTGAATCTATCACATGGATCGTGGAAAGACGGAATAGCGTAGAGTAGCAGTCCTGATGTTATCACTGGTATACTACTCCTCGGATGGGTAGAAGAACAGAAGAACAAAAACAAATAATGTGAAGAAAGAACACACGTATAATATAGTCTAACGACAAGTCTTACACATGACAACCGACTAACATTAATTATAAACAATGCCGTCGCTAAACGTATACGAATTTTAAATGTAACAAGAAATAAGGAATATCAACAACAAAAACACACAAAAAAAAGAAATTGGATGAGTTCCACCTCCAAATTGAATTCATACAATTCCCAGCAACTAAACTTATAATAATTACTGTACCTAGCCACTTCTAATATGTCTTCGGTCTTAATTTAATCAGATAACACACGATTTGTATATGAGCTCATTACCTAGGCGTGTCTTCATGAAGGTGTGCTTCTCTCTGTAAGAGGCCAGAGGATTAGGGGCCCACGGCTTGGTCGTACCCACTATAATATGTCGGTAATTGAGGCGGTTAGGCTGAGATGCAATTGGGATCCCCGAAATGTCAATTTTACTGGAAGTCTTGGAGGCTCTCAATTCTAATATGTTCCCGGTCGTCCTGGTTCGGTAGGAGGTTGTCAAGAAGGGTTTTCTGGGACTAGAAAAGTTTGGATCTTCGTTATAGGTATCATTCCCCTAGTTTGGTAAACTACACCACAACTGTATAAAACAATATCAGTCACACTAGTTTGGCATCTCAAGTTATTAACGAAATGTTCAAGACTCCTTCGTTATGGGTACACACTACTATCACAACGTATAAATCAGTTACACAGTCGAAAAAACGGCCCTGTCTCTTTCGTATCTTTTCTCATCTATAGTCTCTACATCTTTAACACAGAAAAACGGCCCTCTCTCTTTCGAACTTTCTGTCCTGATTGCTCTTCTCTCTGTAAATCTCTCTGGGGACAACCTAAAACTACCCAGCAGCCCCTAATATGGGATCGAGATATCTGTCTTAACCGTGCGACGTTCATCTCCACAGGATAAGCGCCCACTTGAATATGAGTACGCTACCGGTCAGTAGTAGTATTTCTGGTAAACAAGATATTTATGTGTTAACTAAATTGACCAGGGACACCGAAGAGTGTAAATCGGTTGACCTCCGACCCTACTCCCCGAGAAACAATGGGACTCTGTTACACTCCAATGTGATCTTGTATTACAGAAAAATATAAAAAATGTAGTGGGCCTCTAATGTGGTCTATTAATGCAGAATAATTATCAATAATTGAGCATACATGCGAGTTTATATAATAGTGAATAAAAGTACTAACAAACAAACGCTGAGATTTTTTTTTAAT
Organism: Arion vulgaris; assembly: GCA_020796225.1. Lineage (NCBI taxonomy): Eukaryota > Metazoa > Mollusca > Gastropoda > Stylommatophora > Arionidae > Arion > Arion vulgaris. The sequence continues at coordinate 9,928,702 of CM036764.1, read as the reverse complement.
ACGCACTGGAATACCACTTGAACATTATTAATTTTTTTTTTAAAAATGTAGTGTTCTCAGTCAATGAACATGCATATGTTGTGCTACTAGTTGCAATCAAAGTTGCAAATATGTGCCTCTTTAGGCAATGTTCTGTCTGTTTGGGGAATACACTTTGCACTGCTTGCTACAGGTGATCAAGTTTGTGAAATCTGAAGATTGCAATTATACACTTGTATCTTTTACAGTGTCACTAGATAAGATGACATAACGACCTCACCATGTTCTGTAACTATATTCATGTACACTATCATTTATTGAAACAAATAAATACATACTATGTCTTTATTTTATGTTACAGATACGTTGTGTCAAGATAATAGAAATGTATGAGAATATACGCGTCTAGTATGCTCTTTTACTTGACTCAAGTCTACGTGATCCTTACTATCAATGTGGCATTGCTAGATTGTAATCAAGGTACATAATCATTGTTTGTTAAGTTTATCAAAAGGGGAAGCAGTAATCCCAACAGATGGTAGCATGACCAACTACCGCAACGTAATCATGGATCTTGAAAAATAATGTAGAGATTGGGGCAGAATGAAAGCTAAACTGGCAATTGAGAAACTGATAGAAGATAATACAAGTGATGATGTTGTTGTTGTTTATAATATATGTCTGTTCATTGCGATGTAAAGTCAGGTTCAGTTTTGTTGACTAACGTGAATGATTATGTTGAAACATCGCGAAGTTGAGCATACATTCAGAATGATGATGAAGGTTGTGGCCTTTTACTGCTGCCTCCCATTGGCTATCTGGGGTCCCGTTTATACGGACTGTTCATGTATTATATTCTTAGTCGATGCTTTGGAATATCCAGGACAGGCTACTGTATGATTGGATGTCGAGTTTTCTCTGTCTAATCTATTGCATGCGGGTAATTGTGGCAATGAGAGAGCAGGCGTACTTGCATCGATCGACAGCATTTCAAGTGAGTTGAAGAGGAATAAGACGGATGTTCGTCGGTCTCTTCACGACTGTCTGTTGGATTAAGAAACTCAAATAGATGTTGAATCGATCATGGACCTTGGAGTTACGCCTTGTGCAAGTGTACATAGATCCATATGGCGCTGAAGATGTGACGAAAAATGCATCCATGCTAAAGCTGCATGAATCGGAGCTCCACATGAATGAGCTTTATGGGAAAAGCTGGTACATCAGTCTAATGGCAATCGAGAAGAAGAAGAGAAGACGTTGAATCAATATAGAGATTAATAGAGCTTGGAATTATACGTTGTAGAAGTAGAGCTCGTTGCTTTAAGAGAAGAGAGAGAAGTGTGTTTAACCAGCGAACCAAAGAAACCATCATTATGCAAACCCTTCAAAATATGTTAGGAGATACTGAGCACCTATTGGTCTGACAGGAATTATATGACGTCAGTTCAGTAACACGTAACCAATATCCAATAACCATTTAAAATAAAAACGCAATTTTGCGATTCTGAAGCATGACTCAACACTTTTTCTGAAAATCAAATAAATGACAAAATCAACTCTATTCAACATCACATATTGATTTTAGTGAAAGCTGATTATTAAACGTTATGATGTATTTGTAAGATAATAAGACAGCTCGTTTTGTCAATATTGACTTCCATTATCGAGAGTGAAATCAATATATTAAGCAAGCAGTAAAGAAATTATTTGTTTTCAGATCACACAGGCGATCATGACTCTTGTTCTGAAAATGAAGTTCTATTTCATACAAAGCGCAGCACAAGCGCATGCACATACATATTTATATATATATATCATTATCTTATCTCTTGCTAAGTCGAGTGTTTCATCTTGTGCCAGGTGTTGGCTGACGTGTCAGTCATGCTGGATCTGTATTATTATATTTTTTGGTGTTATATTATATAATGATGGTAGTAAATGTCATTCTATTAAATCCAATGAATGACTTCATTTCTGTATGATGGTATAGTACAACGATTTTGATATTCGTTTCTATCGCTTAAAGTTGACAGCTTCTAGACATCTCATTTCACATGTTGTAAACTTTCTTGTTAGTGCCATTTGCACTGATGAATTAATATATATATATATGCACACACACTCACAAACATATATATATATATATATAGATCAATACATAAATATATACACTCACACAAATACACACACTCCCTTTCACTGCCTAATTATAATTTAAGCTTCAGGCGCACTTATATTGCAATGAATACTAAATTTCAAAGAAACGTTCAACAGGACGATAGAGAAGGTGGCGAGGGAACTTGATAACGAAAGATAGATATTCAGTCGACGTTCTACAAGGGACATGTTACTTGACGACATAAAATGAGTCAGAAAATTGGATTTGCATCATCTTATAAATTATAGCGAGCAAGTAAATTTATCGAGTCAGTATATTGGTTCAGAATAGCAAAGGAGTTAAGAGACATTATTTGTGAAGACTTAATGTTTTGTTCGTTATAACTTCACTGTCATATCTTTACAATGAGAAACTGAATAAAGATTACAACATTTTAAGGTGCTTGACATCATAATTTCTAGGAAAAATAGAAAATCATTGCCCCGTAACTACATAATTCTTTTTTTTTTTTAACCAGAAGCACTTGAGCCTTCAGCTCTTCGGCTCGGTGACATGGTTATCATAACCATTCGGTTCGAGGTCGCATACACAATATGTTTCAATAACAAACATAATAAAATACCTGACAAAAATCGACTTTCCAGTTATCGAAATGACTGACACCTACCAGTCTGCAGGTACTGCAAGATAAAAACATTCACGTGAGCAAGTGAAATAGAGACTATTGCATTCTGAGCTGGGAATGATCCTCTCAATCAACGTTTCCTTTCTTGATATCAAGTGCAAGGAATATCCCACTAACTCTTGTATTAATATTTTCCCGTCAATGAAACTTAACAATTATAACAACATAAACGCAAAATAGACGCGCTACTTATCTTATAAGAGCTGGTTTGGAATAACGCACTAAGTTGTCAAGGTTATGGAGCAGTTGACAAACATGACGTATACAGCATCTCTCACTCTCTGCGCGCGCCTCTCTCTCTCTCTCTTGATCCGCGTGATTTGCAAAATACTCACAATATAGATGAGTTTGCAATGAAACTATTTTATTGGCAAAACACGTAATCACAAAGTGATACAAATTACAAAAACAATGACAGTATACAGCTACATTTCTACCAACAAGGCCTTTATCAAGCAAACGAAAAACAAGAGTGACGAATTTTAAAAAAAAACATTAACACATGGATGACTACATACGGAGACATACAAACGTTTCTAATGAAAATCTGGGAATAAAAACGAAATAAATATAACATAAATAGCACACATAAAAACTAGAAACAAATAAAAAAAGAGAAACAATAAAAATCAAGTAAATATATAGCTTGAATACATGCAACACATGCACATACATATTACAAGGCATGAGAAGAGAAAGTACTAAGAAGAATATGCATGTTATACGTTGAGCCCACGTGGTCGCAATGTACTATACAACGAAATAAACCGATTCTCCAGAGCAAATCGACTGCGATCATCCGAGGAACATGATCAGATGGCTGTGACCTGGACATCGTGAGCTCCTAAATGGTCAGTATTATTGAAATGGGTGGCTACAGGGTCACAGAGCATTGGCGTATGTCGCGCAAGTGTTGGACGAATCGGTCATTGAGCCTCTTGCCTCTCTCGCCGAAATACGCCTTGTTAAATCGCTTTTCGATAATGGCATAGATAAGATTACGAGACTCGTATGTGAAACCATCGTCAATAAGAAACGTGGCTAAAGGAAAAGATACAATACCAGTCTGTATCACATAAGCACACGTATTGCAACGTTGACGGTCGCACTGGACAGTGCCAAAATGACTCTGGATATTGGACTTACGGCGACTGTGTACGAAATTATCCTTAAAACTGTTGTCCCTCCTGTAAGCCACCAAAGGATAGTTGGAGAAGACTGAACGGGTCTAAGATCTGACTTAAGGATAGACAGATGATAGAAAAAAAAAACAAGTTCCATCAGTGAATTAGTGGGGTGGAAAGTTAAGGTAAGTTTTACTCTGTCAGAGTTAGTACTTTCACCCATCTGCAGGACCATTATACCATGTCTTACTGTTTTCAGTTTTTAAAGTCATTAAGAACTTAATTACCACGAAAGACCTTTCCACCGGTGCATCATCACTCTGTGTGATCGATAGCATTCTGGGCAAACCCACATTTTATATCCTCCCAAATTTCACAAACTATCCTTGTAGGCCTCTCGTTTCTGCTTGCTCTTGCCCTTCGGAACACATCTCCGAATTCCTTGACAGTATCTTAATACATAGTCACCACACTCCCTTCATTTTGAAAGATACGAACCACGCTTTGTCTGTTTTTTCTTCCATAGAGTTGCTACCCGAGAGGACCTACCGTCTCTTCCTCTTTGATGTTTGCTCAGTGTACACCTCTATACCTCATCCTGCCGCCCTTAAAGCTCTCCAGTTCGTTCTCAATAGGAGAACTAATCCACTTTTGTCAACCTCTGCTCTCCTTCGTCTTGCAGAACTAGTTTTCACTCTCAACTCCTTTCAGTTCAATGACCAATTCTTTGAACAGATCAGTGTGGTCGCCATGGGCACTCAAATGGGAAATAGTTATGCTTGTCTGTTCATGGGTTATCTTCAACACCTAGTATGAACTACATATGATGTCCCCCTTTCGTCTGTTTATCACAGATACATTGATGGCTGTGTTGGCATTAACTTGTATGCCTGAAGCCGATTTGTCACGCTTCATAAATTTCATTAATGTTTTCAACCCAGTTATTTGTTTTACTTCTCACATCTCTACATCTTGTGTCAACGTCCTTGACATTACTATCACCATATACCTATCCACTATCACTACATCAGTATATAACAAGCCTACTGGTGCACACAGTTTTCTCCTTTATACTTCTTCCCATCCCCAGACTTGTCCTGATTCTATGCAATTCTCAAAGCTCTTGCGCCTTCGTCGCCTTTGAAGCGAGGACGATGATTTTCTGGATAGAGATCGTGAGATGCTTGATTTCTGGCGCAGGCGCCTATACTCAGAGAAGGTGCTTGTATCTGCTATGCATCGAGTTCAGAAAATCACTCGCCAGCAGGCTCTACCAGCAAGCATAGGACTACTTACTCTGACAGAGTAAAACTTACCTTAACTTTCCACCCCGATAGTTCACTGGTGAGACATTTCTTTTGTCCATCATCTGTCTATCCTTAAGTCAGATCCTGACACCCGTTCAATCTTGCCCAACTATCCTTTGGTGGCTTACAGACGGGACAGAAGTCTTAAGGATATGTTCGTACACAGTCACCTTAAGTCCAATATCCAGAGTTCTTTTTGTACTGTCCATTGTGGTCGTCGGCGTTGCAATACGTCTGCTTATGTGATACAGACTCGTATAGTATCTTTTCCTTTAGCAACGTTTGTTATTGAAGATGGTTTCACATGCGAGTCCGGTAATCCCATCTATGCCATTATCGGTAAGCGGTGTAACAAGGCTTGTATCGGCGAGACAGGCAAGTCTAAGTGACCGATTCGTCCAACACTTGCGCGACATACGCCACTGCTTTGTGACCCCTGTAGCCTCCCAGTTCAATAATACTGGCCATTTAGGAGCTCACGATGTCCAGGTCACAGCCATAAGATCATACTCCTCCGATGATTGCATTCGATTTTCTCTAGAGAATCGATTTATTTCGTTGTATGGTACCTTACGACCACGTGGAATCAACGTATTACATTCTAATGCTTTATAGTACTTTCTCTTATTATGCATTGTAATATATATGTGCATATGTTGCATGTAAAGTAAAAGTAAAGGAACCCTTTCATACCTCGTTGTATATGGGTCAATACAGTGTTAGGCCTGTATTTTTCATTGACATGATGGGTGATGTGGTCAGCATCATGCCGGCCACCTTTACTTTCCCAGAGAATGTCTGGTACGTAGTTGAGGCTGGGTCGACCTGAGAGCCGTCGTGGTCGGGAAATATTCCACGCGCATTGCGGGAGCTGAACCCAGACCACCAGCATTGCGAAGCGAGTTCACTAACAACTACGCTACAGCAGCTATCATGTTGCATGTATTCAAGCTATATATTTACTTGATTTTTATTGTTTCTCTTCTTTTCTATTTCTAGTTTTTATGTGTGTTTTTGTGTTATATTTATTTCATTTTTCGTTTTTATTCCCAGATTTTCATTTAAAACTTTTGAATGTATCCGTATGTAGTCGTCCATATGATAGTGTTTTTGTTTTTTTATTAATTCTTCACTCCTGTTGTTCGTTTGCTTTATAAAAGCCGTGTTGGTCGAAACTTTGCTGTATATTGTCATTGTTTTTGTAATTTGTAAAACTACAGTACTTTGCTATTACGTGTTTCGCCATGATTTTCAAACTGTACTCATGTCGCTGTTTTCTACCTGTATTTAAGTCAATCTAGTTCATAATGAGGTGTTATTGTTTGACTTTGTAAAGTACATATTTTAATTTTTGCCAATTTCAAAACAAATATGCAAACTTTATGTATAGAGCCTCCAGGAATGTAAACATCAATAATAAAGTAGCAACACGTAATCACGTAATAATAAAGTAGAACGAACACGAATAAAGTCACGTAAACTAATAAAGTAGCAACACTTCAAATGGACATATGCACGATTGAAAAATGTATAGTACGATCTGGACGATTCAGTATTCTGGACGAAAGTAAATTAACAAAACCATACTTCCGTGAATTTTGAGGTAATCTCAACCAACTTGACCGTTTGAGTCGTACAATGTAGATATGTGTTCATAATAATATCAGAAGAAATGTTCGTCTTAGAACGTACATGTATTCACAAATAACTTAATTGAATTTGCATACATGACTTCAATTTACAAGTGCACCTAGAAACACATGTCAGTTTTAATAAGACGAGGAAACACACAGTAATACAAGTGTGTCTTAACTATACAACAATGACTGACAGTTTAATCATTTTAATTACACAGTTGTCAAACACATTTAATGTGTATTATTCATTTCAACAAATCTATAACACTTATATTTACAATCTTTCAGCATGTCCAGATGGATGGTTCGGCCCTGGATGTAGGTACAAATGTCATTGCTATAGAGATGTCGGATGTGATTTCAACGGTACTTGTCCCAATAATATGCCATGTTATTCGCACAAGTTTGGTCCAGGATGTCAGTACGGTTAGTGTAAGCTAAATAGTTGCATGATAATATACGAGGTGCATTGAAAAGTAATGCCTACAAGTCCATAACTTTGTTAATAGTGTTCGGAGGCAATTGACACCGATATCAGAATAAAGTATATGTAAGTGTGTTTTCAGGACAGTAAGTGTGAAGTGTCTGGAATGTTGCGCATGAGCACAACATTATCCAAGATGGCGTCATACATGGAAATTCGGTTGAAGCAAAGAGCTGGAATTGAATTCTTGACGGCCGAAGGTTGTGTTCCCATCGACGTGCATCGGAGAATGAGAGCGATATATGATGACTCCTGTGTGGATGTGAGTACTGTTAGGAGGTGGGCAAGGACTGTTAAAGGCGACAATCCAGCGACGATGATCTTGCATGATCAGGCTCGCAGCGGACGACCAATTACAGCAGTGGATGAACAACACCAAGCTCGCGTGGACGAACTGATTCATGTCAATCGTCGCATCAAGCAAAATGATGTCGCTACAATGCTTGAAATTTCGACTGAACGAGTGCATCGCATTATTCATGTATTGCTAGGGTATAGGAAAGTCTGTGCAAGATGGGTCCCTCGCATGCTGACACCGGAAATGAAACATCGCCGACATCAGGCGTGTCAGGAACACCTGATGCGATATGAACGAGAAGGCGATGACTTTATCTGCCGAATTGTCACTGGCGATGAGTCATGGGTGCATCATTACGTCCCTGAAAACAAGCGCCAGTCTATGGAATACAGGCACAAAAACTCACCCACCCAAAAAAATTCAAAACTGTCGCGTCAGCGGGAAAAGTTTTGATGACCATTTGTTGGGACTGCCAGGGCGTAATCCACACATAATTTTTGGAACGCGGCAATACTGTTAATTCCGATCGGTATGTGGAAACGATGAAGAAACTACGGGCAAGACTGCTACGTGTTCGTCCTGGAAAAACGCAGTCCTTCAACATAACAATGCTCGTCCACACACCAGTAGACAAACAGCGGCAGCATTAGAGCGTCTCAATTTTGACGACATTTTAGCGCACCCACCATATAGACCCGATTTGGCACCTTGTGACTTTTTCCTGTTCCCAAAGCTCAAGGAACATCTCAAGGGAAACATATATGTTTCTGACGAGGATGTGGCAGCAGATGTGCGTACCTGGCTTCGTGAAAATCATCAGATTTTTCTTCGACGGGATGCAACAACTAGTTCGACGTTGGCGTGTGTGTGTGGAACGTGGAGGTGACTATGTCAAAAATTAATGACTCTATTGTGTAGTTTAAATCTCAAGCTTTCTGAAAATGTATGTTTCATTTGTAAATTATGTATATTAACAAAGGTATGGACTTGGAGGCATTACTTTTCAATGCGTCTTCGTATATCTATTACGTTCTGTATTAAAGTAAAAATACATTTTAAAAAATAATTGTGCTCTCCATACGCAATCATGATGGGATATTGTAAATTGGTCTTCAACATTACCTAATCATACTGGCATGCAAAAATAGAGATACTATAGTATTTATTTAACCTGCACTTGAAACAATGCTAACTTGAGATGTATTAACTGCACGTGAGATAATGCTAACTTGTGATGTAGTAATTGCATATGTGACATTGTTAACTTGAGCACTTGAGCGGAACCCGCAAGGAAAATGGAAAATGAGATGTCCGAAACAGACCTGAAGAGGAAGTTTTCTTGAGGACCTGAAGAATATTCAACTATCCGATGAAACCATAAAGAAAACAGCCAGAGACGGATAATATGGCAAACAACTGTTGAACTAGATGCTCCACGAGTTGAGGAGAGGAAGACATAAGTAAGTAAATATGTATATTGTACACACAATCTCACATTAGTAAATCATAAATTATCTTTCCCTTATATAAATCATGAAAGATATTTGCTCATATCAAACGACTACCGAAGTCTACCAAATCCTCCTACATACGCTATACTAGGATGGAGTATTTATTTATGTAAGACACATCCAGAAATCCTAGCTGTTGTTACCATATCCTACTACTAGTATTGTAAGACTAAAAAAAACATAAGTAAATATTGGTAAATGAAAGAGAGCAAGTCATCATGCTCAAGAAAAACCTGGACAAATAAATAATTAAATATTAAGACAAAACTATAAATCTATTACAGCAATGGCAGGTGAGTGTTTTTTTATATATTAGTTATGGAAAACAACCCAGTATTACATACCCAAGCTTAGACATTGCGAAATTAATGTTTCAAAATAAATCTTCAATAATGATGTCAACAACAATAGCAAATGGAGAACTTTTAGAATGCACCACTGTGAATCATTTGATTTGATCATTAAAATAACGAAGATGATGATGTACGTGTCATATATGTTGGCAGAGAATGGGAACACAAATGTATGAGCATCACAAGAAAACATAGAGAATAACCGTGGAATGGGAGTTGAAAGATTAATTGATTGATTCGATAGAACCATCATCATTACAGTTCGGTGAGTAACCATGTGTGCTTCGATTTCTTACTTACACAGGAAGATCTAGGCTTCAGTGCACGAACTCGGTAGCACCGACGACAGTCCCTTAATTAAATTTGAAGATGGTGAAATCATGTGTGCGATTTTTGTTTTTCTCATGAATTGCCGGGGCAGCTGCTTTCCAGCCTACTCTTCTAGAATTAAATTGTCAATGGTTCTTTTACGTGCTCAAATTGAATACGGGTCCTACGTTTTATCGTCCTTCTCCTAGAGGACTAGGAATTCAATCTCACGTACACTGAAATCAGGAATCTCTGGAAAATAATTATACGGCTTCAAGGGGGATCAAATCTGGTACCTTCGTCACGAGAGACGAGTACATAACCGTTACGCCACAGAGATAAGTAAGTTGAAAGAATGTGACATCAGAACACGAACAACTGTAACAGAACGGTAACAGTGTAAATCTGTTATAGTGAACGTATGCATCAAATTAGACACAAACAGACTATATATAGATATACAAATGAGAAAGAAAATAAAACACATTCTGCAAGAATATTGTGTATGATGTTCTCATCATACATACACATGTGCCTGTGTGTTGTGAGATGATGTTACTTAATCGTTGGAGATAATGGCAATAAGTGTGATATTGTTTTGTAATAAGCAAAAGTGGAAGAATGGGTAACAGTGCCTTCAATATAATGTAACTCTATTTCAACAATCATTAAATTCGGAAAATGTTTGCAGAGAGAGGAATCATGTGGCGTTGGATGCCATCGTCAATGGTCAACACTAATGAAAACTGTAATAACGATCACTTTGTGAACTACACAGATAGATCGATAGTGTGCCATTAAAATTCTACATTGACTTTCGATGTAATCGCATCAGAGACGTCAAGGAAATCAGTAATGCATTGACTATATCAACAAGTAGCATAACAATGAAAGTACTGGTGGCGACTAAGTCACTATTATGGCCGGCGTCACAAAACTACTCGCATGCCTGCATTCTGAGGGATTCATCGAGTATGATCCGGTAGGTGGAGGTTGATTTCGTGCCCAGGCACTGTATTGAATCAATACAATCGTCAATAATTTTCAGAATTATATTCATTTTCGTTGCGTTGCACTTGGTCGTCTATGGCAAAAATATATTTGACAGGTTGGGTGGCTCTGTCACGATATCGGAGGTTCAGCCAATGGTCAGAGATAACATTTTAACACTGTCATGTAGTGTTTCGCAACAATAGGAGTTGATCTAAACTAATCCAGAACAACTATTAGATTTGCAGGAACTTGGATTGAAGATTGGCGTGACAAGTAAAGAACAGTACACCTGGTATATGAGTAGGCACATCAATCAGCATCGAGCTGGTATGCTTAGTCGTTGATGCTATTTGAGATATTTCTAAAGAGATCGAATCAGCTATAGATATGTCCGGAGTACAGTAACGATATTCCATACTGAAACTTATCAAAGAGATGTATGGCTCAAATAACTTTAAGTAACATATCGACAATCGTTTTTTTTTAGCTGATCATGTCCCATGGGGTGTGAATACAGACGTACCGTTATATTTACGTGATAGCGATGACACGACGTGCAACCCACATGAAACAGCGACTTCAGTAGAAATGGATTTCTTTAAGCCAGTACCATTCTCCTGGGTTCGAATAGTTATCAACGATTCTAGTAAGAGCTCATTTTTTGTTATTTCAATCATCGTGTATGATATTGATCTTATAGGTAGGATGTATATTATATGTCACTTATCTGGTAAGAACATTGCATTGTGTTGGATGTTCCTCACATCTTGTAAAACATATAGTTTGAGTCTTTCATTGTTTTCATTAGTGGCTAATAACAATTTAACCATATCACATTAATACTAATGAGACAATACAATTAACATTGACAATCTAATTCATCACAGACAACTGATAGAGGATAGCTTCAAGATAAAGCAATTAGGAGAGGGTGTTTATACGTCTCGTACCTTTATATGTTCTATAAAATCTGCAGACAATTTCTCAATATCCCACTATACTGAAAATATTGGTCAATCTCTTCTATGCTATTGGGTGTGTTATTTAACGTCTTTTTTCAGTAACGTTCGTCGTTTCAGAGTTTTACTATGGAGTTATTTCTTTCTTGAATAATGTGTCGTTCTAGGTAATGTCGACATTTTGATTCTGTATTAATTTATTCTCAGAGTATGTCCAAATATTTCATTTTTTGTAAAGTACAGCTGCTACTAGTGTATGGTCTTTTCGGTTTTACACTCGGTCAATTGACAAGTGATTTACGGTGACTACTTCTGAGTTTTCGTTTTCTCTTTTTTCTTTCAGGTCATACATAAGTCTGTTCTCAAATGACTCTGCGCCCTTTCGCAATCTCTTTTTCCACATAACCCTGTCATCAACTAGTTTTTCCCATGTGCTGGGACCTATAGAACATTTTTTATTTTGCGCCCTTGTAGACATCAATATATATGAGAAATGATTTGTCCTCGTGCCTTTTCCAGTCCTAAAGTTCACAGAACAACATTTGTTTTGGTATGCGATAAGTTTCCATTCTTCTCACATACCCCAACCATCTTAGTCGTCTACTGCTGAGAATGCCCATGATGGGAGACAGGTTTGCACGTTGCAGTGCTTCATAGTTGGTTATCTTGTCGTACCACTTGATGTACCTAATCTTGCGGAGACATCGAGGAGGAGAGATGTTTAGTCTTCTCTTGTGTCTTGAGTAGGATGTCCATGTTTCTGAGCCATATAATAAAGAACTAGTTACACAGGCTCGTTATATTTGAATCTTCTTCTGCGATGTTAGATGTGAGTTGTCACACGCTCGCTTTGATAGTTTGCCGAATGTAGTAGCCGCATTCCCTATACGATAATTGATTTATTCAACACGAGAAAGGCTGGCAGTGACCATGGACCCAAGATAGCAACATTTTTAACTTGTGTTAGATGGTTAACATTTAAAGTGATATTTGTTGTCTTACCTCCCTGACATAAAGCAACTTGTAGTTCTTTTCCTTTACCTTCACCGAACCTCAATCTGGAAGCTTGGTTTCCTGTAGTGCAGCTATATCCACTTGTATTCTCTTGATTTCTCGGACTATGACAGCTGATTTTCATATATCTTTGGTTTTCGTCGGGTCTAGGTTGACAAGTCCGGGACACATGGTCTTTACGTTCCATGTATCACATCTAATATATTTGTGTGCTATTTTTCGAGATAACTGTTGAATTATGTGTTGTGTCCGAGCCGAAAGCAAAGATGAAGTGCCCTCTTCCTTTGCTCCTAGCCTGGGCAGCTGATATGGAGAATGTGTATTGCCCATTTTGCACAAACTCCTTCTCTACGCTACAGGTCATCCAAAGGAAAGACAAGTATATACGTTTGGAATCAAGCAGGGTTTGCAGGAGATGCCAGGAGATGGCAAGGAATATACACTAAACCATCAACTGCCTTAGGGCCTCTCCCTTTGGTCAAGATTTACTCCTCTAGCGCCCTGCATTACCGTGTTAACCCCAAGTCAGTGGGGTTTTTTGATCAGGATTTACTCCCTAGCCTTTTGCTCTCCGGAACCCATTTCCACAAGGCATTTACCAGTATTTTACTAAAAACTGCACTTTCATCATTGCTTTCATCAGCCTTCAAGAATTTGTCACATATTATTATAGTCCGTTCAACTTGTCATGCCCACAGATAAAATTGTGTATCTTTGTAACCATTTGATGAATTGACTTGAAAACTTGCTTGTGAACTACACATGTTCCTGATGCTACAAATTATTTTTTGCCATTCAAACAATCATACCATCAAGAATTTTCCTTCTATGTGCTATATATTTAAAGCGTCCATTGGCATGGTTGAAGAAAACTAATGCTTACAGCCATGTAATATATTGATGAAAAAAATAACATCATTCTGGACGAATTCCGTGGTTTTTTAAAACAATTCTTGCATTTTCCATGCACCAAATAGACTCAGGCTTGAACATGGAAACAAATGACGTCACTAGTGGGATATGTATTTTTAGTTAAAGTCGTATATCAAAATAGTGTGAGGCTTTTGGGTCATATTGTTACCTTCTAAAAACAGGCATTGAGATAATATTTCTAACGAGCTTGAAGTTACAATGCACAAAGTATTAATGCGATACGCGCTTTTCCGCAAAGAGGCATATTTGGGTCATCTCTACTACAGTATACTTAACAAGAGAAAAGTGCTATTTTATTATAGTGATACCTCCCTACAACATGTTAACACATGCACATTATAACGAAAAAGTAGCAATTCGAAACTAATCTCTTCAGTAGCTCCGCCATAACAAGATGATATAGAAAAGTTCTTAGAACATCCTGGGCAGAGAAGAGAAGAAACAGAGACATCCTACAAGACGTGAATTTCAAGGAGCATTGGCTCTTAAATAACATCATGTCCCGGAAGATGAAATATTTTGGCCACATTAAACGCCACATTTCTCTGGAGAGAAAGATAATGGAAGACATGGTTCCTGGAAAACAAGACAGGGGACGACCAAAACGAAGATGGCAGCAGGAATTCAACGAAAACTTGAACATGGTGCTGGAAGAGGCAGGAAAACTTGCAAGAGACATAAAGCTTTTCAGACGGGCTGTGATGAATGCGACATTCCGCAAGGGACATGCTATTACTTGTGCTACGCCATTGCCAGTGACAAGCATGGACGTGAAAGAGGGATGGCATTATGACATGGCAGCTAACTTTAACTGTAATGTAAGTTATTTAAAAACAATAAAACAACTATGTCTACATTTCTTGGGTTTTTTTAATGACTGTGTTGCATGTATCAGCATTGGCTCCCATGTATAAGCTGAGATGATACGCCTTTTATTGAGAATTGTCATCAACTGTTATATGTGTGCGTTTACCGTAACAACTTAAATTTCGTTTCAGACTAGCTAATTATGCCGCCAACATCAAACGAAACCGTTTTATTACAATATCCATGATTCCTATAACAATTTCTTCCATCAGACATGTGCGTGGGTATAATTCTAAGGTTGGGTGCAAAGTTTAGCTACTGTGGAATTGATGGTTTTGCTACAATTTGCATTAGAGTGTGCATGAGTTGTTGAACGGACTATAGCAGATATATGTTTGACGTATCAAATTCACTTTCTATATGTCTAGTTATTTTCAACTTTCACTGGCATATGACAGAGTTGATACAACATTGAAATTGACAATGACATGTAGTTTAGTTTTAAAATGATAAAATTTTAGATACATATTTATTTAGCTTTTGAAATAAAACTGATATTTCTATTACAATTGGTGGCATACTGTTTTGGGTATCTACCGTGCAATCAAATGTGCTACCGAAAATAGACCCGATCTGATGTATGTATAGTTTTACATGGCGATAAATGCATCACTTGTCAAAAGTGTCTTATGCACGTCTAATCGCAATTTGCCGGCATTATAATGTTTGATTGTATGGGTGATAAGTTGCCAGTTTTTCGTTGCAGATCTTGGTTGATTCTAATGAACAAGGCAGTATCCTCTACAAAATCGAAATCTTGTAGTTGTCTTTTCCCACCACATCGATGAATGGTCCGATCTAAATAACATGTTCTCATCATCCAGTCAGTATAGATAGACAAACTTGCATTAACCAGGTTCCAAACCATAAACCGAGTTATTGTCAGTGAGGACTGCACACTGTGAACAAGCATATTAGCGCTTGTCAAAATGTTTATTATTTCAGCTAGTATTGCGAATTATTTCACAGAGTGATTCTATATAGGACTTCCAAATTATTTTATGAAACCGGTGAAATGTAGAACAAGAGTTAGTTACTTTACAATGAGATAGATTTTTGAGTAACTATTTAGTCTAAGCAGCTTCTCCCATGTCTAAAATCAGTTATCAGTCTGTTACTATCTCATTGTTTTGTTCACTCAACTTTTGTTTATTTTGAGAATGATTTTGCAAAAATGCAATAGTCATTACTGATACAATGATGATCCATCTATCTTCAGTTGTTGCAGTCGTTGAAATAAACATTTCGCGGTTCTTAACTTTATTCCATTCTTCCGTTTTTCTGTGACTAGTTCTTCTCTTTTATTTTTTTTAAATATCTCTTGTTCAATAGCTAATTTCTGTTTCATCTACCGCTTTAAGAATGTCTGTAAAAATATTGTCACAGTCTGCCGTCTTATTGTCTTTCAGTGAGCGGATTGAATCATTGATTATACTGGAATTTATCACTTATTGATTCATTGTTAGAGTGTCGTTATTCAAGTCCCCATCAAACATCATTAAATATTTCTTGGAATGAAATTGTTCGCTACATGAAGACTTCATCGTCTGTGAGTGAAAGCTAAATTTCATTCCAATAACACATCTACACAATATACAATGTTAAACAATCAACAATTGAAACTGTGTTGGCCTTGGTGTGAGGATATCATGTAGACCTACTGTGTGAGAACATCATGTAGACCTACTGTGTGAGAACACCATGTAGACCTACTGTGTGAGGATATCATGTAGACCTACTGTGTGAGGATATCATGTAGACCTACTGTGTGAGGATATCATGTAGACCTACTATGTGAGGATATCATGTAGACCTACTGTGTGAGGATATCATGTAGACCTACTGTGTGAGGGCATCATGTAGACCTACTGTGTGAGGATATCATGTAGACCTACTGTGTGAGGATATCATGTAGACCTACTGTGTGAGGATATCATGTAGACCTACTGTGTGAGGATATCATGTAGACCTACTATGTGAGGATATCATGTAGACCATATGTGAGGACATCATGTAGACCTACTGTGTGAGGATATCATGTAGACCTACTATGGGAGGACATCATGTAGACCTACTGTGTGAGGGCATCATGTAGACCTACTGTGTGAGGATAACATGTAGACCTACTGTGTGAGGATGTTATATAGACCTACTGTGTGAGGACATCATGTAGACCTACTATGTGAGGATATTATATATGTGCTGTTGTTGATCTAAACCAAGAATATTCATCTAGCAAACATATAATTGAGCATGCCTCAGAAATAATTGTGTATAAATGATAGCTGCATCATTCCTAAATTTCCAATCAGATCTGACACAATGATACATTATAACACAGTAGATGTCTCTTCTTCTCCTAGAGAAGAAGACAGTTGATGTGATACCGTTATATGTTACAGAAAGTATGCAGACAATTTCTCAATATCGCACTATCCTGAAAATATATGTCAATCTCTTCTAGGAAGTGAGATTGCATGTTCATAAAACCGTATAGTTTACTCTTGGGTGCGAATATGTGTACTGTTGGACAATATTTATTCAAGTTATAGTGAATTGGGTAATGTTTAACAACGCAAATCTACAAAAACTGCAATGATAAAAAGAAATAGTACTATGTAATTGTAAGTGATGTGTATTATTAACCCTTTAGCTGCTGAATACTATTCGAATATGTGTTACTCTGTGCTGAATACTTTTACTCATATACTCTTCTCTGTGCTGAATACTTTTTCCCCTCCAAATACAAGAGATTTGTCAGGCGGTGTAGACTCTGTTTTTACGCCCGAAAATATAAAGTGTGCTGGCGTGTTTTTACCCAGTCAACTCTAAAAACAGGGTAGACAACTGACCTTGTAAACCATGATCTAGTTTTGAGTTGTGGATCTGACTAGATCTCTATACGAAATCCATTAATGTAACGACAGACATGAGTGTAAAAGGGGAAACCAGTGGCTGTACAAGTATTTGTTGTATATCTATCTATTCTCTAATCATGTTTTGTCAGGTCGAAAAAGAAGATACATAGAACAAGCCTCTCTATGCATCTTGTCTTTCTTTCTCTTCTCCAATCCTAATTTGCCTCATAGCTTCAGGGTAAGAAGAGATTTCTAGCACAGACTTTTGTGTGTGCTTCATAAATAGTGTCTTTCATCACCTCTGTTATCTCTGAGGTCCCTGAGGTGAGAAGAATACGTGAAGAAGAAGCCACTAAAAAAAGAATATAAGAAAAAAATGGCAAGAATGTTTACATAAGATGCTGATAAGAGGGAATCATCATCAAGGTGCGTATCCTTTATATGACGTTGCTCTCTTTGCAGAGCATCTTAAATTCACACAGGCCATCGTGACGCTAGATGTGACCAAAGTATCAAATTTGTCTGTACAGTATGTTGTTTGTCAGCCAATTCTCTTTAACATTTTGTTCTTTCAGGACATCAGTGTTCTTTTTTTCTGTCCATGGTATTTGTAGATTTTTCTGTAGCATTTAGTTTCGAAGGACTGGATTTTCGTTCTTGTTTTTAAGAGGGAATATGTTTGCATAAAAAAGTGATAAGAGGGAAGAACATGAGACATTGAGCAGATGAAGTGTGAGGGTAGGATGAGAGTAGAAGACGGAGAAAATAATGTGAAAATGAGAGAACAAGAGGTGGATAACATTGAAAGGTAGATTGAATGAGAGAACAAGAGGTGGATAACATTGAAAGGTAGATTGAATGAAAGAACAAGAGGTGGATAACATTGAAAGGTAGATTGAATAAAGAGGAAAAATACAATGAAAGAATAACAAACAAAGAAATAAATAAGATAGATGTGAAAGAGAAGAAAATAGTGGAACAAGACAATTAGTTATTGGCAAGGAAACTGATCATAGTGACAGGATAAGGAGAGATTTTTTGAACAGGCTTTTCTGTGCGCTTCATAAAGTGTTTTTCACTGCCTCTGTTATTTCTGAAGTCCACCTTTTGAATGGAAGGCTTTTTTTGCTTTGTATCCACTGTATTGGTATAACATTGCCCTTTGAAGGGCACTGTCTGTTGGTAATTTGCTTATGTTGGCCCTGAACCATTTAATTTTTGCTTCTTGATAAAGTTCAGTACTGATGTTGTGCCCACTTTTTCCTGATGTCTTCATTTCTAAACCGGTCTCTTCTTGATACTCCTAGCATTCTGCGTAGATACTTCATCTCTTTTGTGACTAGTTTTCTTCTGTCATTTCCACTAACTGCCTGCAAGTGAATATTGCATCTGTACAGCTCCTATTCCTCCAAAATCCCATTTATGTGTCGCTGAGCTGTGGCTCGACAGTATGGCGCAGCCTTTTTTAAATGTCCAAAGTATTTGTTGTAAATGAGGTTAATGACAAACATTGTAAATAGATTAAAGATAATAACAAACTTGAGATATGGTCACACATTGAATTTTATTTTAATCATGGTTTTATTCATACAGCTTCAAAAAAATTCACTGTAGAAGCTAACAGCACACATAACAATAAATTCATACAAATAATACTGCATGTTACAATATGTACATCTATTAGCATACATAACAATAAATTCATACAAATAATACTGCATGTTACAATATGTACATCTATTAGCATACATAACAATAAATTCATACAAATAATACTGCATGTCACAATATGTACATCTATTAGCATACATAACAATAAATTAGTATGGTACTGGTATCATACTGTGAATCCCACTCGCTGACCAGATTGAGAGAATGGGTGTCAATATTGGTGCAGCCTGAAAAGAATGACATACTAAATATGCAAGGATATTGATTAATCAACATCGAACTGGCGTGTTGGGTCGCTGGACGCTGCTGGATTTGCTGAGGCGGAGATTGGAGCACCTATGGACATGTCCGGAGTGCTATGATAATAGTTCTCATATAACTGAAAACAATAAATTCATCACAACAATGGTTCATAATGATGCATGTTACAATATGGACATCTATTAGCACACATAACAATAAATGCATCAGTTACTATGTGAAAAAGTTGGACATTACAATAGAACTGTTAATTGTGCTTCTAATAAATTTTTTTTAGTATGAAATATTTCAAAACATGGTGTAATACACAGTGCTACATCACAGTCTTTGCACAAGTATCTTGTTTCACGTCGCTTTTTGAGCACACCACACACTTTCTCACTGGAGCCTTCTTCTGGGATGTTTCTAGACTCTATGGTTGACGGAAAATGTCTCTCTCTGTACCAATCGTAGTGGCAGATCTGCACTCCTATGTCCTCCTCCGCACTTTCTCCTTTCTTTACAATATTTTTCCAGAATTTCCCATATTAGAGTTAGATGGAAATCAGCAACAGGGATGCTTTACATGTGACAAGTTTGTAAAATGCATGAAATTCAAAACAGAAAGATCTTGCACATGAAAAGCATTTCTTATACCATTTCACAGTTTTCTAATAGACTCCATGATAGAACTGAGGAAGCATGTCAGTTTAATCTAGTGAACCATACATTTATTATAGTCCACAACACACTTGGGCTTTGAACACTTTCTCCAGTTTTTTAATCCGTTTTGTCATTTTGAACTACTTCTGCATTATGACATGTAGTCATACTGTTAGTGACACCAGTATAAACTATAAAATCTAAAATGTAACCAATTCTGCAGTCACACAAAACAAAAGTCTTCATTCTAAATCTGCTTTTTTTTTGACGGAATGTACTGTTTGAAAGGCAATCTTCTTTGAAAAGAAGAAGAGACTCGTCAATAACAACATCTTGATATGGTGAGAATGCACTCCGAAATGAAGTACGCAAACTGTCAATTACATTTCTAATTTTGTAAAGTCGATCACCATCGGCATCAATGCTGTTGTCTGAGAAGTGAAGCATTGATCACCACCGGCATCAATACTGTTGTCTGAGAAGTGAAGCATCGATCACCACCTGCATCAATGCTGTTGTCGAGAAGTGAAGCATCGATCACCACCGGCATCAATGCTGTTGTCTGAGAAGTGAAGCATCGATCACCACCTGCATCAATGCTGTTGTCTGTGAAGTGAAGCATCGATCACCACCGGCATCAATGCTGTTGTCAGAGAAGTGAAGCATCGATCACCACCAGTATCAATGCTGTTGTCTGAGAAGTGAAGCATCGATCACCACCTGCATCAATGCTGTTGTCTGTGAAGTGAAGCATCGATCACCACCGGCATCAATGCTGTTGTCTGAGAAGTGAAGCATCGATCACCACCAGTATCAATGCTGTTGACTGAGAAGTGAAGCATCGATCACCACCTGCATCAATGCTGTTGTCTGAGAAGTGAAGCATTGATCTCTACCTGCATCAATGCTGTTGACTGAAGTGAACATCGATCACCACCGGCATCACTGCTGTTGTCTGAAAGTGAAGCATCGATCACCACCGGCATCAATGCTGTTGTCTGAGAGTGAAGCATCGATCACCATCTGCATCAAACGATGTTGTCTGAGAAGTGAAGCATTCTCAGAGTAATAGAAATCTATCCGTGACATGATTTCATCAAACACAGTAGTCAGAAGCAAAGGGTGTTGCGACCAGTATTCAATTCATTAATTTTCAGCTTCTTAGTTCTAGACATTAGCAGGCATACAGAAAAATAAGAACATTCTTTAAAGTTAGTATTGGTCCAACGAGAGAGACGATTGCTTATGGTTGCAGAAGCATTGTGAAGAATGTCATTATAAAATCGGTTGCATTCATCAGATATAGACGTAACCAGTGGTGACAGAAAAAAAGTAGAAGAAAATCAAGAACTGAACTGTTCTGATTTACATCAGCATTACATCCAGAGCTGGAGTTGTCAAAATTATTTACAATTGGATTCAGGTCATTGGAAGACCATTTAATTGAATCAAATTTATGCCTTTTTGATGGCATGTCATCTTCACTGCACTCTGATGACGACGAAGATGCCGGACATGCAAATAACATGTAAACATGTGCTCAGCCACGCCATTTTGTTGTTGTCGATGTTGATGGCTGGGTCTGATCGTCTTGTTCAGTTTCAGAATCAGAGCTACGCATTTCTTCTTCACTATCACTTCTAGAAAAAAACTCCAACAATTCCTCATCTACTTTAACAAGTTTCCTTGCCATTTTATGAAATAAATATATAATAAATATACACAGACTAATACTCTCCAACACAAGAATTAACACGAGTAGAAAGTAGACTCAACACCGTCACGTCCGAAGTACAAAAATGACTTCCCAAACTTTTTCCAGCATATAAAAACCGGTTTGACCAGTAACACAGGTGTTCAAATTGGTCACAGATGTCTAAAAATAGCTGTTCTTTATCACTAGAATATACACCACGATTTTCAAGGCGAAAAACGAAAGTAGACAGATTTAGCAGCCAAATTAGAATTGTTGAACGGAAAATTACGTCATTAGCCCACAGAGGACAGAAAATAAATTAGCATTTATACGGCTTTAGCAGTCTCGGAACACCGGATATATACGTGCGTAGCAGCTAAAGGGTTAACAACGATACATTGAAATAATGAATAGAAATGTTTGTGAATTGTTCCATGTCTTTGTTCCGTAGTTAGCTTAAAGTGTTTTATAGTTACTCCTCATTCCTTTCATCATAAACTCACATGAAATATATTATAATGTTATTATTTTAATATAACAGTACGCTCATGGGTGGTGTTCATTTCGTTACTACAATAACATAATTTTGAAAAAACAAATATTCTTGTTCCACTAGTGTAATGATATCAATCAAAACAAATGCAAAAATGAATTGTTCTGAGTTGACCAAAACCGACCACTTTTTCTAAGCTTATACGTGTTATCTTATAATTGTTAATATCTTGTATGTTTCATAAAACTTACTAAAACTATTACCAATATTGATTGTATGTAATTTTAGCTTCAGAATATCTGCAAAACTTTACCACTACAATCAATGACGGAGAAGAATGCAAAAACGAAAGAAAGTTTGTATTTGACACACGTACTGTGGATGTCACATGTGATATACACGTTCTTGTTGACAATATACGAGTTGAAGGCAGCATCTCGCCACATGTATGTTCCATCTACATCAGCCTAGGTTAGAATGATAAAACTAAATATATAACAGCTTCATTTCATCTAGTTATTTCGTAGCTATGGTAACAATTACAATGTCTCTTATGTGTTCATGATATGTGTGACAATCATACAATCATTCTCTTTTTGGCAATCAATTAATTAATATAGCTTTTTGTTTTCTTAGACCTACTAGAGATTATACGAGTACATTTCCTAGTTTGCGATATTATATATATATATATATATATATATATATATATATATATATATATATATATATATATATATATATATATATATATATATATATATATATATATATATATATATATATATATCCACTAACAGGTGTAGTCGCACAGGAATTTAGTTGAAGGACATCCTTGGTGTATTATCGATTTTCCTTTAAAGAAACACGTAATTTCAGGTTATTTATATTTTAGATAATACATTCAATTCTGAAACATAATTTATCTTTATTTTATAATAAAGATTAAACTGTGAATTTTATTAAGATTTTTTAATTATGTATTTATTTACATTTAGCAAGCTAATGATATATTCAAAATCTTAAAATTGTGATAACTTTGTTTCCATTTGGACAATATTAACAATTCTTTCACAAAAATTAAAGCCTCCCAAAGCTCTGCGATCGTTTTTTTTTATAAACAATTCAACAATTTAACAAGAAATTTCATTGGTTGATAAATAGACATCCATGATACATTGAAATCCTCAACCAATAAGAGCGGTTCTTACAAAATGTTTACTATTAGGGTTAGTAAATAGTGCCAGCGAGACACGCGTGCGAGGACAGAGGTGTGTATCTTTTGATCTAAATAATTTGCTATTACTCTGCTAAATCATTATGAATAGTAATAAATTAATTAAAACAAATAGGTATCGCTCAAAAAATGAAATTTCGTGGTAACCAGGATACTAGAATGGAAGAGTTGTAGTATATGCTAGTATCAATACTAATTTTAGTAAAATTGACAGTATTGTCACGAGTAGGCCGTTTAAGTTTCAGTTTGAAAACGATGACACCACAAATTATAATGTTGACATTGATGATAATGTATCTACCTTTAGTAAATCCTCTTTAAATTTAAACCTGTTTGTTCCAATTTCATCATCATTTCAGCAGCTAAACGAGTCTTTAAATTTAATAGAGGTTCCTGAAGTTCCAGAAATTAGTTACAATCGATTTTTTGATAGAGACAAAGTGATTTATTTTGCTCAGTTGTTATCATGTTCGAATTGTTTTGACATGAATAGGAAAGAAACATTCATAGTGAATGAGGTGCTAAAGTTCGTTCCAAAATTCTTGAACACACTCAGGTTTAATTTGTACGAAATCTACCTGATGCATCCCAGCCAATTTGTGCAAGCAGTTTTATATATCTCACGACCTTACGAATACATTTTTACTAATTGGTAGGTAGCTTAGTTGATGCAAAACACGTGTTTTGTTATATACATGAATGTACACAAAATACACAAAAATGATCATCACCGTTTAGAATTTACAGTAGTACACACAATGGTTGCGAATTATTGCAAAGGCGTATCCCCATTACATATTATAAAAAGCAATGTGACATAATGTAAAAAGCCGGAACATCAAAAACAGTAATTGGAAACTCAGGAGTTAGACAGGGATGTGTGCTCTCCCCACTGCTGTTTATAATATACATGGACAACATAAGTAGAGAAGCAAGAATAGATGAAGAAAATCATATTTCAGAACTTTTATTTGCAGATGATCAAGTACTGATTGCAGAAAACGAAGAATATCTCCAGAACCCGTTGAGCTTAGTTAACATCAAGGCGAGGAGTACAACATGAAAACAAATATAATAAAGACAGAGACAATGGCAATAACTAGACGACCAGAAAGCCTTACAATAAAACTATAGAACGTAGGCATAAAGCAAACAATTAAGACCAAATACTTAGGAGCAATTTTCACAGCAGATGGAAGTATCTTGCGAAATCAACAATCGTTACACAAAAGCTAACCAGGTATGGGGACAGTTGTTGTCACATAAAGAGATACCGCTAGCAACTAAAACAAATCTCATAAAAATAATTTTCTGGCCAACACTATATTACCAGTGTCAAATATGGCCAATAACAGCAGCTAATGAGCGGAAAATCATAACTACAGAGATGAGGTGTCTTAGAAGAGCTGCAGGTGTGACAATAAGAGATAAGATTAGAAATGAAGAAATCAGAAAAAAACTGAATGTGAATCCAGTCACGTAATTCATAAAAGAACAACAAATTAAATGGTTTACACCTGACAAAAATGCACTTGTATTGCCTACCAAAGAGAGCCAGACAGAAAACGCATAATGACTACAAAGCAAGAGGAAGACCACTCAAAAGATGGAGCGACGGCATCATGAGCATCCTTACGAAAATGAATATCAGAAACAAAGTGCCTTAATTAAAACAAGCACACACTAGATTACTACGCCCCTTTCCAATATTTCTATACAGAAGAAAATGATGGAAGAGAAGAAGAAGAAGAATGTGACATAGTGAAGAAAAGATACCTTCCACTTCTATCAAATGAAAATAAATTGTGTGGGCATACTCCAATAACAGAAGTTATGATACATTGTGCACTGATTAATTCCACGGGATTCCCAATTTTTACTTGCGCTGAATTGCATGTGGAACACGGAAATCTTAACTATAGACAAATTTGACAATCGTACTGTTAAACTCCTTATTTTGTTTTCTCGCACATCAACTTGGCTGTTTTTTTAGTAATAACATACATTTAAAATCTTCCAGAACTAAAGGTTTGGGTGGGTATAAAGGTTAGTATTGTTACCAATATAAAAATGTAAAAATCAATAATTTCTGACAAGTGGAAGATTTTACATCGGTAGGTTAAGATGATCACGACGTTTGGAACGAACTATAATTGAGGTAGAAATCCATTTACTCTTTACTTGTACTTTATGTGCACATGTAATTTCATTGAAGTCATACACAGAAAATGTCAACCTGCGATTGCAATTGGCAATGTATAACATTGGCTGTCATTATGAGACAACTAAACAGTTTCTTGGTAATATGTACATGCCACCTCCTTTTGGTGCAACCAGAAGCCGTGTTTAAAATAAAAGATTCATGATGCTACAAAGGATGTAGCAAAACAATGCATGTCAGAGGCAGCGAAAGAATTGAAAGATGAATGGGTTCAGAAGTCACAGTCTCTTGCGATGCGACATGGCAACGTAGTGGTTTTATTTCCAATAATGGGGTATCTACAGTACTGTCTGTAAATACAAATAAAGGCCTTCGAAGGTACTAGACAGTTATGTGAGTAGCAACCAATGTGCTAAATGTTTGAATGCCAAGACAAGATTTCCCAACATTGTTGATTTTCAAGAATGGTTTAAAACACGTGCCAGTAACTGTCAGCGAAATGACATAGGTTCGTCTGGAAAGATGGAATCTGATGGCATAATGAAAATATTTCGCATGTCTCTCTCTCTCTCCCCGCGATCGTTATTAAGCCGTTTTTATCATTCTATTGTGATATATAAACAGCCAAACATCAAGAACGCAATGTACGTGCACAGCCTTCAGTACCTATTGGAGCTCAGATGCTTATCCTTCGATGATGGTGTGTTCGATTTCAAACAAGCGTTTACTGGGTTCGCTCTCCGTTAGCCTTTTACTGTCCCCAGCCAAAACCCACATTGCAGAAGGTTGCCATTTTCTTTTAGGGCAGCAACCCTTAGACGCCTACCTTCCCGGGCTTATTAGCGCAATCTGTCAGCGAAACCGGTCGTTTTCTGGACACCTTTGTTTGCCGCATGTCCAGTGTTGTGTACGGTATGCTCCGTTTGCTTTGATTGTCCCCATTCAAACTACAAGGCAGCAGTAGTTTCCTGCGAACGGGAACGAGCACTAGTTTTCCCTCTGCTAGACTTTCCAGTTGTTCTGCACACTCGGGTGGTCAGTACACCCTCTTTGCCTTCCGCGCCTGCCATGCTTTCTGCTGCCGTGCATGCCGCTACCATGCTTGACGCGCTTGCCGTGCCAGGCTTTTCTTGTCGCCTGTGGGCCCATCGGTGCATTTCTCGCATGCGCACACGCTCAGCCCTGGTGCCTACCTCACCATTTCCGTCAATTCCCTTCGTGCTCACATGTGCCTGAGCTATCCCCACCTGTGACTCAACCCGGTACCCACCCTTGTCTTGGTGTCACGGGTTTCGCCCCCTGAAAGTCAACCCGTGCAACGCTCACATGCGCTTATTTTTAGTATTCTCCGTAGACAGAATACTGTGGACATGGTTTAGTTGTCATGCATGTCTGCTATACATTGTCAATATCTTGCTTGCTGACAGCAACGTAAAAGAACAGACTAATGTGTCACCTAAACGTGAATAAGCCCCACTCACCTCCTATTACACTGTATAAAATGTAGTCATTCATGTGAGACAATACATAATATATTGTTTGAATGTCATGGACTACATAAATATAAACAAGAACCGCCACCACACCCCCCATCTGTTCATAATACCCTTTACACTAGTCTTCCACATTTAGAGAACACATGCATATTCTACAATTTGGCATTGGCTGCTAAATAAAGAAAATTTGCAGTCCTGGTTAAAAGAAGAAGAATGTTCTCACGATTGTTGGTTCATTATCTATTATCACACCTTTTTTATTCACATAAACTTCTTCTTCACGTTCGTTCTTCGCGTAAAATTTTATCATTCTTATTATGATATATAATTGATCTTTGATAAGAACAACTGACGTTGAACCGCTGTTGAAAGTAGGCCCATACTTTAAATATGGTACCATACACAGTGTAGGTCAGTGCTACCATTTTTCTCCTACCGGAAGTGTTTTGAGTCTATCTCGGTGACATAGTCCCTAACACTTCCCTTTCATTCGTACACCTTCTCTTGAATGGTCCGTTTGCAATATATTTTGTCGTGGATCTAAGCTAAAGAGCCTTCTGTGCTGCAACCTTTCTGACTGAGTGCAGCGTTCCTTCTGCATCGTATGACAAACACTCTTTAAAGATCTTTTAATGCCGTATATTGTGGCTTGGATCTTTGCCAAAAATAATTTACTACTTTGCAAATCAATGGGTGAGGTCGTTCTGGTAAAGGAACATTTACAACCTTTCTAGGACTGGTCATTAGAACAGTCCCTTGTTGGCCACTTTGTGTATTTATTGCACTTTATTTTATTGACAATTTTTCGTCGAATATTTGGGCTTGATGATCTACTCCAAAGAGTATGTCTACAATGTGCACTCTTTCTGGCTTTGTGAGATCATTCCAGATTAGAAACATGTCTCTGTCTTTTTGGGGCACATAATGTTGACATAGGACAGCATCTTACTCGCGTAACACAGCGTTAAAATTGTCGGCTTTCGTCAATATTTGGATTTGGACAACCTGTCAAATCTACACAATGTCGGGTTTTTTTCTTCTGACCAAGTTAAGTTTATTCCAGAGAAGGAACATTCTAAGAAACTAAAATTTTGCGCTCGCCAAACATCAGCCGCCCAGGTGTTTCCGGGGATGTTAGTTGTCAGAACAACAGTACCGTGCCCGGTTGTTCCCGGCAAGGCAGTTTCGTTAGGCGCTAGAACGCATCTTTAGGATTTGCGCTCGGTCAACTTCACCAAATAGATATATCTGCGTTTGGCCTCTTTTACGGAATTAACTGCAATCTTCCCTTGTATCGACACGTCACACTGCATCTTTTTCCGACCCTCCTTGCCCAGAGCTGGCAAAGGCGTTGCTACCATTATTTCGAGTGCACGTGAATAGGTGCTTCCTGACGACTCGCACCTTGATCAGTTCTTAACATTCGTTTTATTAAATTTATTTTGCTTTTTCCATCGGTCGGGAGGGACGTGCAGAAAAAATCAATCGGGGATTCTTCTCGTCTATCGTGCGAGTAGATCTCGTATACCGTAACTGCTCTTGCATCACTGCTTATACCAGAGTAGCTCTTCCTCGATCTCTACACGCTTTGCCAGACATGATCCCTATGTCTGGTTATAGGGTCACCACGTGGTGATCGGGTATGATCTTAATTAGTGTCAGTTCACTAATCTGGCGCGCCGTTGTCCCTGTGACTGCCCCTTTGACCCCATTCACATAAACAACTATTATTGTTATTTCATCTTCATCACCACCGTCATGTGCAATCCGTATTATTTTTGTTCCGATGTGTTAAATGTTAGTATGGATAGGTCTTAAAGTCGTCCTTCACCTGCAACATGAACAATGTTCTGCTATATATTATATGCAATCTATGCTAGTTCCATCCTTGTAAGATGTTCTCATCATAACTTCAATGGATATTACGATAAGCCATCAATAAGTATAATAATAATAAAACCATGTTTATGAAACTGTTAAGGGGATTCTGGTCTGAGAAACTTTTTCGTTGCTTTTATATTAATGTAGAATTTGTATTACAATTTTGAGATATTATGACTTAAAGAGTACAAAAACTTTAGTTTTCAAAAATATGTCAACGCGTTGCCATGGAAACAATAAAAATGGCCACCAAACACAAAATTTAAATCCCTAAGGCTCTGAAAGTAATGAATATAAATGAATTATGTTTTCACTCTAATGTGAGCAATTGTAATATCTAAATAAATTACACATGATTTTTAGGATATATTAAACATTACATTTTTATGAATTTTTGGGTAAACACACCCCACAAACAGCTTTTTGACCGAATTTTCAGGGAATTTTACCCACAAATTATAAAAATTAAATATCTAATATATCATACAAATCATGTGTAATATTTTAGAAATGACAATTGCGCACCTTAGAGTGAAAACATAATTCATTTACACTCATTAGATTCAGAGCATTAGGATTTGAATTTGGTTTTGCGTCATTTTGTATTGTTTCCATGGAAACTCTTGATATTTATTTTTAAATAATTTTTCTACTATTTTAAGTCATACTCTTTCAAAATGGTTATACAAATTTGATATTAATATGAAAATAGCGAAAATAGCTTCCTGATCCCCATACCATCGAGTCCCCCCTTAAAAGACATGATGTCACGTTCGATATATTTAGAGAAGTGCTAATAACAAAACAGACATACACGGACATATTAACTCCCTTAAATATAAATTAGTAATGAGGGACACACAGTTATCGTTGATGTTTAAGCGCAATAAATCTAGCATACCAAGAATCTGAAGCAGCATACATATACAATAAATAATTGTCAAGCTGATCTATATAACTTGGATGTGATTCTTACACAAAGTTAGACTTTCTTAAGTGATACGAGTAGAAACAGTTGTTACCTTAAGTTGACACTGTTTAATCAATTATGTTAGAAATGAACGTATCATTAGGACTTGATATTTATTTCTTGTGCTCAACAATATTCAAATGTTTCGTCAATTTTATGATATAAATAATCTACACAACACCACATAATTAAAATGTTTAATTAATAATGAAGTATAAACATATATACGTTTTAAACCATATGTAAATTTTAAACTAATACAGCAAGCTTTCTAGGATTCGCGTCACAAAACGATTCGCAACAACGTATTTATAATATCTAACAACGTTAATTAAAATACTCAACCACTATTTCATCAGTTTCGTTAAAAGATATGGGAACAGTTTACTCCTTAAACAGATTCGCAACAACGTTTTATAATATGCTAACAACGTTATATTAAAATACTCAACCACTATTTCATCAGTTTGTTAAAATACTATGAACAGTTTACTACTTAAACAGATTCGAACAACTATTTATAATATGCTAACAACGTTATATTAAACATACTCCAACCACTATTTCATCAGTTTCGTTAAAAGACTATGGGAACAGTTTTACTCATTAAAACAGATTGCAAAACGTATTTATAATATCTAAAACGTTATATTAAACATACTCAACCACTATTTCATCAGTTTGTTAAGACTATGAACAGTTTTACTCCAACAGATTCCAACAACGTATTTATAATATGCTAACAACGTTATATTAAACATACTCCAACCACTATTTCATCAGTTTCGTTAAAGACTATGAAACAGTTTTACTCACTTAAAACAGATTCGCAACAACTGTTTTATAATATGCTAACAACGTTTTATTAAACATACTCAACCATATTTCACAGTTTCGTTAAAGACTATGAACAGTTTTACTCACAAAACAGATTCGCAACAACGTATTTATAATATGCTAACAACGTTATATTAAACATACTCCAACCACTATTTCATCAGTTTCGTTAAAAGACTATGGGAACAGTTTACTCACTAAACAGATTCGCAACAACGTATTTATAATATGCCAACGTTATTTAAAACTAACATATTCATCAGTTTCTAGACTATGAACAGTTTACCACAAACAGATTCGCAACAACGTATTTATAATATGCTAACAACGTTATATTAAACATACTCCAACCACTATTTCATCAGTTTCGTTAAAAGACTATGGAACAGTTTTACTCACTTAAAACGATTCAACAATATTATAATATGCTAACACGATATTAACTCCAACACTATTTCATCAGTTTGTTAAGACTAGGGACGTTTATATAAACGTTTCGGATAGCACTAAGATGGAATCAGATGGCTGAGACAATGTGATCGCTTTGGAGTTTAGGCTGAAAAATATATTAATATTTTTATTCCGCTAGAGCATGCAGGTGTAAGGGTAAATGAATGTGCTGATAAGACTGCAGTTAGGCTTTCTGTAAAAAGCGCACGAATAATGGACCAGACTCTATTTTAAATATCATGTGTGGGAGTGTACGTATAAATGATTCAAGTAATAGTGGTGAATCTACCACCCCTAACCAGACATAAATAAATCCAAGTCTAATGTGGTGTAGCTAGACAAAATCATTTTACTGGTAGCCAAAGTATAATAGTAAACCAACAAAGAATAAATGTCGTTAGTCGTCACACGATAAGAGACATACTGAAGAATAGATCACAGTACTAATGGACTATATGGTTTGATTTCCAATGATGATCATCAGACGACTAAGTTTATCTAAATTAATGTGATTAGTTATGTCAACATTTTCGAAACAAAAATTGTAGGATGGCAACAGTTTCGACAAAATTAGCGAAGAAAAGGAAGACAAATATGACGATTGTAATAATATGTCACAGACGACTTGAACATGAGAGTAACAGAAACATATTGGTCAATGATACTACAGGGTGTTCAAGATAATAGCAGCCACATTGACAAATCGGAAGTTGCCAGATAACCTAACGCTTTGTATTTATTTACTATTTAAACCGGTTCTGACTAGCTCGTACAACATCACATTTTTCATCGCCCTTCCCGCACTACAATTACACACAATCACACAACCTTGACCTATAATACGTCATAACTGAACCTTCTCATTTCCATACATATATGCCAGATTAGCTCCATTCATAGGCTGCTTTTAAGTTGAACACCCTGTATAAGACTGTCAGAAAGAAACAGGATTACTAAAGTTAGCCTTTTACACATGGTGCTAATTATAACAAATTAATAATAAACGTAAATAAAAGTATTCGTGATGGTTCAGTGTGCAGAATTCACTAATAATAGAAAAAGCGAATGGTTTATAGGTGAATAATAGTTGAGTAATAGTTGAAACTAGAGTAAACAAGAGTATATTTTTCCCTGCTAATACTCTCAATGGACGATGACTGGATGATTGGAGTAAGTTGCAGAAGCGAGAATTGAAAGGCATGTATTGACAACAGACACATGGACGATTTAAATTTTGCAGTTGGAATTGCATTGTTTGATAAAAACAACCAAACTGAGATGTAAAAAACGTAACACTTATAATCTATAGCGTCAATACGTTGAACTGTAGATATGATGTAAAAAACGTAACACTTATAACCTATAACGTCAATACGTTGAACTGTAGATATGATGTAAAATACGTAACACTTATAATCAATAACCTCAATACGTTGAACTGTAGATAAGATGGAAAAAATGTAACACTTATAATCTATAACGTCAATACGTTGAACTGTAGATATGATGTAAAATACGTAACACTTATAATCTATAACGTCAATACGTTGAACTGTAGATATGTTGTAAAAAACGTAACACTTATAATCTATAACGTCAATACGTTGAACTGTAGATATGATGTAAAAAACGTAACACTTATAATCAATAACGTCAATACGTTGAACTGTAGATATGATGTAAAATACTTAACACTTATAATCAATAACGTCAATACGTTGAACTGTAGATATGATGTAAAATACGTAACACTTATAATCTATAACGTCAATACGTTGAACTGTAGATATGATGTAAAAAACGTAACACTTATAATCAATAACGTCAATACGTTGAACTGTAGATATGATGTAAAAAACGTAACACTTATAATCTATAACGTCAATACGTTGAACTGTAGATATGATGTAAAAAACGTAACACTTATAATCTATAACGGCAATACGTTGAACTGTAGATATGATGTAACAAATATAATAAAAACACTTATGAAAAGTAATGCAGATAGCATGCTGGAATCTTAAAGCATATAAATAACATAAGTTTATCTATTTATCTAGCAATGTTGATTGCACGGGAGGTACTAACATATACAATGTCACCAATATAAAATGTACGAATTGTCGAGGCAGCAAGAATTGTAAACGTGTACGTATAATATGGGAACTATTCGTTATATAATCTTTAAATTACAATACGAAATTTCAATCCGAATGTTATATCAGTTCTAGCATTGGTCCAACCAGTGTTGAAAAATACATAAAAATATAGGAAGTAAGTTGAATTAATTTTGATAATAGATATTTGTGAAAATAATGAACATAAAATATGAGAAATGTAGTAGAGGTGATGAAATAATGAACATAAAATATGAGAAATGTAGTAGAGGTGATGAAATAATGAACATAAAATATGAGAAATGTAGTAGAGGTGATGAAATAATGAACATAAAATATGAGAAATGTAGTAGAGGTGATGAAATAATGAACATAAAATATGAGAAATGTAGTAGAGGTGATGAAATAATGAACATAAAATATGAGAAATGTAGTAGAGGTGATGAAATAATGAATATAAAATTTGAGAAATGTAGTAGAGGTGATGAAATAATGAACATAAAATATGAGAAATGTACTAGAGGTGATGAAATAATGAATATAAAATTTGAGAAATGTAGTAGAGGTGATGAAATAATGAACATAAAATATGAGAAATGTACTAGAGGTGATGAAATAATGAACATAACATATGAGAAATGTAGTAGAGGTGATGAAATAATGAACATAAAATATGAGAAATGTAGTAGAGGTGATGAAATAATGAACATAACATATGAGAAATGTAGTAGAGGTGATGA
Organism: Arion vulgaris; assembly: GCA_020796225.1. Lineage (NCBI taxonomy): Eukaryota > Metazoa > Mollusca > Gastropoda > Stylommatophora > Arionidae > Arion > Arion vulgaris. The sequence goes on along the minus strand of CM036764.1, from coordinate 9,894,620 downwards.
AATAATGAACATAAAATATGAGAAATGTAGTAGAGGTGATGAAATAATGAACATAACATATGAGAAATGTAGTAGAGGTGATGAAATAATGAACATAAAATATGAGAAATGTAGTAGAGGTGATGAAATAGTGAACATAAAATATGAGAAATGTAGTAGAGGTGATGAAATAATGAACATAACATATGAGAAATGTAGTAGAGGTGATGAAATAGTGAACATAAAATATGAGAAATGTAGTAGATGTGATGAAATAATGAACATAAAATATGAGAAATGTAGTAGAGGTGATGGAATAGTGAACATAAAATATGAGAAATGTACTAGAGGTGATGAAATAATGAACATAAAATATGAGAAATGTAGTAGAGGGGATGAAATAATGAACATAAAATATGAGAAATGTAGTAGAGGTGATGAAATAATGAACATAAAATATGAGAAATGTAGTAGAGGTGATGAAATAATGAACATAACATATGAGAAATGTAGTAGAGGTGATGAAATAATGAACATAAAATATGAGAAATGTAGTAGAGGTGATGAAATAATGAACATAACATATGAGAAATGTAGTAGAGGTGATGAAATAATGAACATAAAATATGAGAAATGTAGTAGAGGTGATGAAATAGTGAACATAAAATATGAGAAATGTAGTAGAGGTGATGAAATAATGAACATAACATATGAGAAATGTAGTAGAGGTGATGAAATAGTGAACATAAAATATGAGAAATGTAGTAGATGTGATGAAATAATGAACATAAAATATGAGAAATGTAGTAGAGGTGATGAAATAATGAACATAACATATGAGAAATGTAGTAGAGGTGATGAAATAGTGAACATAACATATGAGAAATGTAGTAGAGGTGATGAAATAATGAACATAAAATATGAGAAATGTAGTAGAGGTGATGAAATAGTGAACATAAAATATGAGAAATGTAGTAGATGTGATGAAATAATGAACATAAAATATGAGAAATGTAGTAGAGGTGATGAAATAATGAACATAAAATATGAGAAATGTAGTAGATGTGATGAAATAATGAACATAAAATATGAGAAATGTAGTAGATGTGATGAAATAATGAACATAAAATATGAGAAATGTACTAGAGGTGATGAAATAATGAACATAACATATGAGAAATATAGTAGAGGTGATGAAATAATGAACATAAAATATGAGAAATGTAGTAGAGGTGATGAAATAGTGAACATAAAATATGAGAAATGTAGTAGAGGTGATGAAATAATGAACATAACATATGAGAAATGTAGTAGAGGTGATGAAATAATGAACATAACATATGAGAAATGTAGTAGATGTGATGAAATAATGAACATAAAATATGAGAAATGTAGTAGATGTGATGAAATAATGAACATAAAATATGAGAAATGTAGTAGAGGTGATGAAATAATGAACATAAAATATGAGAAATGTAGTAGAGGTGATGAAATAAGAGAATTGTTTTGTCAACCAATAGTAACAAATGTAATACGAAAGAAACATTAATATACTTCTAGAGCATACTCTGAGATGAAATGTTCAAGGAATCACACATACACACACACACACACACGCACGCACACACACACACACACATAATTGAAGTGCAGATACATATTTCCCAAAATTATATGATACTGTAGGGAATACCATAACATGAACTGTTGTTTATAGAGATGCCAGATAAATGAGCACATCATTTCATGGAAGAGAGTGAATTAGTTGTCGAGTATGAGTCTTGCTGACTCTGTGTAATATGTAATGGTAGTAGAGGAATATAATAATTGTTCATGATAAATTGTGTTCAGACTGTTATGACAATATGATTGTACGCAATGTGTACATAATATGAAATTACTATTGCAGGTCGCAACTTGGCACTTAAAGAAACCACTTATCAATCCGGCACTTTCAACAATAATGTTGATAAGTACGGATCTAAAAATGCTGTTGATGGAAACCACGAAATGAGCATGGACCAAAATAGTTGTACTCATACTGACCATGACCCTAATGGCGCTATGTGGGTATCACTTTACCTGGCCAATCATATTACGTATTGTCAATATATTTAACCACGACAATTGTAAGTCCCTCATTATCGATATTATCTCTAGTCTAAAGCGTTCTTAATGTTTGCAGTGTGTGTGGATCATTTCGTTATCAAATGTGTCAGAAGGACAAAATGTATTTCGAAGAAAAAAAAGCGAACACAATTACATACTATCTGTCGTTATTGTAAGTAATTGTGTCAATAATACTATAATAATAATGATTCCTCTCGTACCGTTATACGTTACATAGGGCCTGCAAGTAATTTATCCATACCGCTCTATCCTGGGCAACTCGATCAATCTCCTCCATGGAACTGAGACCGATATTTCCTGCCTCTATCAGTAAAGTTCATTTCAGGGTCTCTTTAGGTCGACCTCTTTCTTGAACCCTTTGCATCCAACTTCAATGCCTGCTGTGATATTTGTTGATCATTTCTCCTCAAGGTGTGCCCAACATATCTCCATCTTCTCTTCTTTTAACAGTTGTCACTAGTGGTTGACCAGACATGTCTCTGATTTCATCACTTCTTCTGAATTCGTTCCATTTTATATTCATTATTTTTCGCAGACATCTATTTTCAAATGCATTCAACTTGCTTTCTATATCTTTAGTCCATTTCCAACTCTCGCTGGCATATGTTGGGATTGATACAACATTTGAATTAGAATTCGTAATTTTGTTTTAATACTATATAACTTGCATTTCCATATTTTATTTTGACTTTTAAAAGCTGATATTGCTTTGTCAATTCGTATCATAATTTCCTTTTTAACATTTCCTGTGCAATCAAAATTGCTACCTACATAGGTGAACTGCTCTGTTATTTTTTTCATTTTAGATTCCAGTGTGATATCTGCATTACTTGCCATAGGTGTCTTCATTATATTTGTTTTTCATAGCTTATCTGCAGTCCAACTTTGATGCTATAGATGACAAGTTGTCTGTTTTCTTTGCATATCTTGGTTGTTTCTACTTAACAAGGCAATATCATCTGCAAAATCCAAATCTTCTAGTTGACTATTTTCTACCCAATCGATGCCAGTTTCGCTCCTCCAACATTTTCGCATCACCCAGTCAATGGTGACTCCAAATAATAGCGGAGATATAATACCGCCTTGAATTGTGTCAACACTGAACACTATTTTGTAATAATTTAAATATTAGAATCAAATTGTTTACATTGTACCGAGAAGATTATGCTCTGTTAGATTAGATAGTCGTGTTATCTTCAACGAACGTACGGTCTGCTAATCTACCACGTGAACACATTTACCTAATTATTATATTTCAAAATAAAAATGTGTCATTGATTGTTTTATATAATTATCTACAGTAATTAGTGATTTTCTTTGAAAAATAATGAAATGTATTTGTGACAACAACAGTTCTATTGTCTGTTTTATTTAAAGCTTGTAATTAACAAATATATATATATAGTAGCATCGAACTACCCTAACCCTAACTGGTCTGTCTAACCAGTAGAGTGACAACCAGTCAATGTAGCATTGTTAGTACAAATAGTTACATTCAAACAGATGATAGTGCACTGACTGTTGTAGAACTAGTATTTCCATTTCTAGTGACCCGACCACTAAAATTATTACATTAATTCACGATCTCTACCTCTGTGTCGTCAACTTCAGCATTTCAAATTCGCAAGTTTGGTATCGTTTCACAATATACCTTACATTTATATTTGAACGTGTGTTGGTTTGTATCTGCAGATAGAACAATGAATTATTTATAATGTTGAATGCTATTAGCATCATATATACATATGACCTTTTTCGTCTTTACAGACGTTCAATTGGCAAGTGTTTTACTGTGACAACTTCTGAGTTTTCGCTTTTCTCTCTTGTTGTTCAGCTCATACATAAGTCTCTTCTCAAAAGACTCTGCGCCCTTTCGTAATTTTGTTTTCCACACAACTCTGTCATCAGCTAGTCCATCCCATGTGCTGGGACCTATAGAAAAGTTTGTCATTGAGGCTTTGCAGACATCTTTATATCTGAGCAGTGGTCTGTCCTGGTTCCTCTTTCCCTCCGAAAGTTCACAGAACAACATTTGTTTTGGTATGCGATAAATTTCCATTCTTCTCACATGCCCCAACCATCTTAGTCGTCTACTGCTAAGCATGCCAATAATGGAAGGCAGGTTTGCACGTTGCAGTACTTCAGAGTTGGTTATCTTGTCGTACCACCTGATGTTCATAATCTTGAGGAGACATCGAAGGTGATATATGTTAAGTCTTCTCTCGTGTCTTGTGTAGGATTTCCATGTTTCTGAGCCATATAGTAAAGAACTAATTACATAGGCTCGATATATTTGAATCTTCGTCTGCAATATCAGTTTTGTGTTGTCCTACGCTCGCTTTGATAGTTTGCCGAATGTAGTATCCGCACTCCCTACACGAGCGTTGATTTCTTCATCAAGAGAAAGGCTGGCAGTGACCATGGACCTGAGATAGCAAAATTTTTAAACTGATATTTGTTGTGTTACCTCCTTGACATAGTACAACTGTTTTGGAGACACTTATAGTCAGAGAAAATAGGTCGAATGCCTTTGACAAATTATTGATTATGCATTGCGGTGTAGTCTCACTGTGGGCGACTAAGACAGCATCGTCAGCGAAAAGGAGGTCCTTGAGAAGAATTTCCGTCGTTTTTCGTCATAAACTACTGTAATACAAATACAACTGTATGTTGTGTATCAATTAGGACTATGATATGTGAACAACTATAAATATGAGGGTATGTTCTGATGACGTGATGGAGTTCAGTAAATTTTACTTTTTATACATTGACATGAGCCAGATATGACAGTTTCCTATTATAGTCTGTCCATTAATTCGTGAGCACGTTTGAAATTGATTTTCTCGAAAACTACCTGTTGGATCTCAGTGATTTTTGCATGCAGCCTTAGAATATCCATGACGCTAAAATAAAGCTAACCAGTAGTCCATAGATGCTGCGGATTTTGCACATCGGCGAATTCCTTTGATCTTTTATGACAATTGCAAATACGGGGGCTCAAATTTTAGATTTTACAGTAATCCCTAGAATTTGTCCATGTCAATTCTATTCATAGGTGTATCTCCATATTAACTTGATAGGTCAAGTAATTAAGTGTGTTGCCCTTTATGTGCAATCGTCAACTTGGATACAATATGCAACAGTTAGTCCTCCCTTCGGTCACCATTAGACCCCAGGGTGTCTTAACTTCACCACAAATTGTATGATGGTAGACGAATTTGGATATGGAAATGTATACGTTGCTATTTCTCAGTCTGTAATCAAAATATGATTTGTATCATCCCGAATCTGACGATTCCATGAGGTTGATAATTGTTACTGGCTGGACAAATTGCAATCCATCTCGGTGCCAGTACTCGTCTTCCTCTTGGAGCACATGTTCAACACACTTCTTCCAGAACTGCATGTCTATCATTGAGAGGGACTCACGTGTCAGAACTTCAACATCACACATTTTAAACGTCCTGTTCTGTTCGGCAACTTGCCCTTTACTTTAGCCCAGACAAGCTCTATCGGATTGAGGTGAGCATGATATGGAGGTAGTCGCAAAGACGTGTGGCCGTATTCCGCAATGATTTTGTCAATATGAAACACCTTTGTCTTATTTGTCATCCTCACCAGGTGCAACAACTCGGGTTTCAAATATGTATCATCGAAGCTGACATTTTCATTATCAAGCCAGTCCTAATTTGATCTTTTGTATTTGATGCAGTTGGTACTTTGTCTTCCGCTGATACTGCGTTGTGATAGGATGCATTATCCATTACCAAGCATGATGGTCTGTTTAGAATTGGAAGTATATCTTTCTCCATCCAGTGCCTGAAAATATGTCCATTCATTTCTGTGTGGTAGTCCCTACCGTCGGTACTTTTGATTGGAAAATAAGTCCAGCGTCATGGACAAGACCTTCTTTCTGCATGTGTTAGTATAATACGCTGGCCTTTGCTGCTTGGTATTTTTCTTTCTGTTCACCGTCTACTGATTGCCATTCTTTAGCATTGGTGTGGTGAGCATTGACCCAGGATTCGTCCAAATATACAATATCATAGCCTTGCCTCCGCCGCTCACGGATCTGCCACAGGTATTTACTACGGGCAGCAATTAAATGTGGCTCTTCACAAATAATATTCCTGCAGCCTATAGTTTTTCTGAAGGTGAAGCCGGCGCTCTTACAATTTTCCATAGAGTACTTTTAGAAATGTCTATGCTGCAATATGATTGCAGTTTTAATTTCAGTTTCCTGAGAGTAACAAGTTGATTTGTCGCAAACATTTTCAAGAGCTCCGTCTTATGACATCTATGTCAAAGTCGTCAATTGTTCTTTTCCTTCCTTGCTTGACATTAGTGCACTTTGTGTCCTGTTTAATTCATCGGAAAAGGATTCTCTATTCAGACCAAGCGCCAGTTGCGTTCGTTTCTCAGGTTATGAATATCGCAATATAGATGACCTCTCTTAGATTCCTTACGGAAGTGTTGGTATATTAAAACTGTAACCTTCTGCATTGTTATAAATGTGCACTTCAGACTCATTATGAATGTGATATCAATGTCAGTTTTGATAAGCCAACAAATATGATACAATAGCTTCATACAAATAGCGAGATACACCTATGACTATACAACGGTATCCCAATTATAACGTCATATGCTTTCCGCTTTCAAAGTCGACTGGGTTAGGTGCACGGGATTTCGTGAAATTGTTGTATACTCACGATATTTCTATGTTACCATAATGTATTTTTAGAACAACGCGTCTGTGTACCGTAGATCTGTTACTATTGTGTACAATCCGGTGAGGTTGATTTTAATATAGCCTGAAGAAGAAATATTTCAAACTACATCAAATTTTCTTGGAAAAAAATATTTATCTAGCGTCATGGATATTCTAAGGCTGCTTGCAAAAATCACTGAGATCCAACAGGTAGTTTTCGAGAAAATCAATTTCAAACGTGCTCACGAATTAATGGACAGACTATAGAACAGTTTATTTTACTGAAATACAAGACAAACATTTAGGTAAACATGCAAACTTTCATTATTCGTTTTACTCATCTTTTTTTTAAAATGAACATCAACGTACTAGACTTGTTTATTTAGACAGTTTGGAAAGTAAGTACCTGACCAACCGAAGACTTTGCTATAATATCTTCTAAAACCATTCTGACATAACAAGAAGATTATTATGCAGACACTGCGTTAATGAAGATCCCAAATAAAAAGAACGAAGAAATAAGTTAATGTCTATGATGAAATAAACAATATAAGTGAAACATACGTTGATTACAAGATGGTGGATATAAATAGTTCTCTCACTAGGAACGTGAGCATGATGCTAGTAAGTAACATGTTCAAATGTGTAATACTCCACATAAACAGTACGTACAATGGATCAACTGAAAACTAGATATGTCACATGATATCGATGTAGCAGTCCTCTTCAGGAGATCAGAAAGCTAGATACATTAATTTTTATTTATCTCCGAAATCAATAATGATCCATTCCTTTTTGTTAGTTTGATAGTTAGTTGGTACAAATGTATGTCGATGTAGTACTAATAAGTAATACTAAATGGATAGAATACAATGAAGAAACAGTATTTAACTCTTTCTAAGCAAGATGTAGGGTGCTGCAGTTTGATGACTAATGGTGCTTATATCTTGTACTGCGATCGTAGAAGCGTTCATTGTGATAGCAGTGAGAGCATTGTCAATCACAATGTGAGCCTAGTAGTCTATGTCATGTTTACAATACGCTACTTCATGACTCATGTATCGACCAACGACGCTATATGCAATAATTTGCAACATATTGCATGACTGTACACAGTGAGAATTCGAAACATATGACTTAATTAACTATACAGAGCGTGCATTCGCAACACATGATATGACTGTACAGAAGGAGAATTCGCAACATGGGCTATGATTGTACAGAGGGAATATTCGCAACACATGCTATGACTGTACAGAGGGAACACTAACAACATATGATATGCTGTGAGAAACATTCACAGACATGAAATGACTGTACAGAGGGCAACACATGATATGACTACAGAAGGCATTGAACATGGGCTATGATTACAGAGATATACACATGATATGATGACAGGCTAACAGCACATGAAATGACTGTACAGAGGAGCTTTCGCAACATATGATATGATTATGTGTCGTTCAAGCTTTTCCCTTCGACCGGGAGAGGCGAGCATTAACAGTCACTCTGGGAGTTCGCTCGTCTGTGTTGCGGTCGGATCCCATCAAGCATGACTACCTTTGCATCTCTACTTGACCCAGAGTAGCTCTCCCACAGCACTTGCCCTCTTGGCCAGACCGGAGCTACCATCTGTTACCAGGGTCACCACGTGGAGGTGAGAGCAGGGATTAGAGACATCTCTCTAATCCTGGCGCGAAATTTCATTGCGCCTTTGACACCCAAATACATTAAACTTGCTTTCTATATCTTTATTCATTTTCCAACTCTCGCTGGCATATGTTAGAATTAATACAACATTTGAATTGAAAATTCGTAATTTAGTTTTAATACTATATAACTTGCAGTTCCATATTTTATTTAGACTTTTAAAAGCTGATGCTGCTTTGCCAATTCGTATCATAATTTATTTTTAACATTTCCTGTGCAATCAAAATTGCTTCCTAAATAGGTGAACTGCTCTGTTATTTTTATCATTTTAGATTCCAGGGTGATATCTGCATTACTTGCCATAGGTGTCGTCATTATATTTGTTTTTTTCATAGCTTATCTGCAGTCCAACTTTTGATGCTATAATTGACAAGTTATCTGTTTTTCTTTGCATATATTCGGTGTTTCTACTTAACAAGGCAATATCATCTGCAAAATTCAAATCTTCTAGTTTGACTGTATTTCACCCAATCGATGCCAGTTTCGCCCCTGCAACATTTTTGCATCACCTAGTCAATGGCCACTCCAAACAATAGCCGAGATAGAATACAGTCTTGCTTTACTCCGGTTTCAACCATAAACCAGTCGCTGTGTCCACTATCAGTGCAAACTGCACACTGTGAACCATCATAGAGGCTCTTAATAATGTTTATTATTTTGAGGTCATTGATTTTAAAGATATGTATATGACCTTTTTCATCTTTGCAGACGGTCAATTGGCAAGTGTTTAACTGTGACAACTTCTGAGTTTTCGTTTGTCTCTTGTCTTTCAACTCATCCATAAGTCTCTCTTCAAAAGATGCTGCACCTTTGCGCAATGTTACTTTCCAGCCAGATTTTCCTATTTGCTGGGACCGATAGAAAAGTTATTCAATGAAGCCTTGCAGACATCTTTTCATCTGAGCAATGGTCTGCCTTGGTACCTCTTCTACTCCGAAATTTCACACAACATTTGTTTTGGAATGCAGTCATTGTCCATTCTTCGCCATTGCCTTAGCCATCTAATTCTTCTACTGCTAAGCGTGCCCATGATGAAAGACAAGTTTTCGCGTTGCAGTACTTCAGAGTTAGTTATCATGTATTACCACATAATGTTCATAATCTTGCGAAGACATCGAAGGTGAAAGATGTTAAGTCTTATATGGTGCCTTGAGTGGATTGTTTATCTTTCTGAGCCATATAGTAAAGAGCTTACTTCCTTCCTTTCGTTTGCTTGAAATATGTCTATATATTCAATGTTGTCCATTCCGTCAATTCCTAATGGGCTGTCCAGCTAAGAGGGGCAAAACCGAGTTCTCCCCATGATGCCCGCGTACAACTCAACTCGACTCACAGCATACTCATCGGCTCTAGAGTAGTGCCTCAAGAGAGAACATGCTTGGGCTCCGAATTTCGTCACACGCGGGACAACGTCCCTTCGGTGGTTTTGATTCGTGCCCCCATCTCTGTTATGGTGGCTAGACTTTTGACCTATGTGAACCAACGTATGGTTCATAACCCAAATCATAACCCAGCATACTCATCGGCTCCAGAGAGTACATCAAAAGAGAGAATGCTTGGGCTCCGAATTTCGCCGCACGCGGGTCAACGTCCCTTCGATGGTTTTGATTCGGACTTTTGATCCTTGTGGATCAACGTGTGGCAAAACTCATCACCCAGCCTACTCATCGAATCATGTGAGGTGCATCAAGAGAGAGAATGAGCGGGTTCCGAGTTTCGCCCAGCAAGGTTCCACATGTTTCGTTCTAGTTTTCCCATCGGCATGTAGAGTCGAACATTAATAGTCACTCTGGGAGTTCACTCGTCTGTGTTGCGAGCGGATCCCATCAAGCATGACTACCTTTGCATCTCTACGTGCCCCAGAGTAGCTCTCCCGCGGCACCTGCCCTCTTAGCCAGACCGGAACTACCGTCTGTTACCAGAGTCACCACTTGGAGGTGAGAGCATGGGATTAGAGCCACCCCTCTAATACTGACGCGCCGCTTTCATGCGCCTTTGACCCCAGATGGCTATCAAAGATGTAAATTGCGAAATGTGACCTTTGATCGCTATTGCAATTATAATTGGCAAAACAATTATGCCATTCTCATTCAGCCGGAAGATTCATATTCAAATTACGCGGCCAAACTATTTCCCAGATAAACGAGACCTCTAACCGTTTAATTATCGATTTAAATCCAAATTCGATATAAAAATAGTATACATTTTTAAAAAATGGTAATAAAAAAACAAACCATCATAGAATAAGATTAGTTTTAGGGAATTGTCCCTTGCATAAATACATCTTGTCAACATACATTTTCTTTCCTACAGTGTTGAGTTAGTTGTCAACTGATTTGAATTGAGCTAAACACGTACATACAGAGATTTACACAAACAATGACAATACACAGAAACGTTTCGACTAAAGTCCCTTTATAAAGCAAAGAATACAACAGAACTGAAGAATTTCACATCTTTCACAGTACGGTGTAAAGTGGCATATTCTTTACAGGACGTAGCCATCAACTACAGCACGTTAACCACAGGGATCATCTATTACAAAACTACCATATATCTGTAAAGTGCGTTGGTCTCAGTCCCTAGTTCGTGGTTTTTTTGTTGTCATGCGGATGAGAGGCATGTTCAATTTGCGTTCCAGACAATATTTTTTTTTTCAAAATCTTCTCTAGGCGCTCCTATCGTTTGATGTGTCCGAAATACTTAGTTGTATTTTATTTTATATTATTGAATAGCCAACTCTCTTTAGGATCAAGCTGTTGAAGAACAGAAGCATTTGTTCTTTTCCTGAAAGGAGTAATAACTTCACGGAATGGACAAATTATAATAAATACTCCAAAAACCACGATATTTCCGAGATTTGTGCCGGGCCCCAACAAGAAAAATGATCAGAAGACGCCACTGTAAAACATTATAACATGATTTGTACTTACGTTTCTTCTTAAAGTTCCAACCGATAGCTATCGTATTTCATATTAGGCACATATATAATTTAACAACGTTAATAATGCAGTCCAATTTTTATTGCCAAGCAGTGTAATATGTTCTATATTGTCATTAGCTTTCACAGCAACGGCGTTCAGACTCGACAATTTCTCAATCACAACGTACAGCATCGATGGTAGAAAAGACAGCAATTTTACAGGAGACAATAACTTCGAAACAGATCAAATCATTTTTAACTCATTAACTCCGATTAGCAGGATTATAATTCGACAATCAGCCCTTCTTTCATGGAGCGATCGTTTTTTAACTATTTGTGAAGTAGAAACTTATGGAGGTAAATATAATTACATTAATTAATACATGTAATGTATATGTTCATTCGTCCATCCGTCCGTCCGTCCATCCGATATTTCTTGAACCTCTCATCAAAAATTCGTTTCAGGACCTTCATAGATGCTCTTGATAATGTTTTCTTTTTCTTTTTCTGGTATTCATAGCATCTCAGAATATTCGACAAAGAGATTCTGTGTAGATTATCAAAATTCTTTTATTTTTTTTTTAAATACCTGAAATTTAGTATAATTGGTTGTTGCTTCTCAATATGCTCCTCCAAGATTATTCGTAGAGTATTTAATTGATCTAATCACCTTCTCCCAGGTCTAAAACCAGCTTGTTCTTCTCTCAGGGTTGTGTCCACTGCTCCTTTGATTCTATTAAGAATGATTTTGCAGAAAGTCTTGTTCATTAATAATAATAGGGTGGTCCCTCTCCAGTGGGGACTTTAATAAATATTCAATTTGTCCATTTGTAGCAGTTCCCTGGTACAAGGTCCCAGTGTAAAGAAAACAATAAGACAAAAAGAGAAAAGAAATAGAATAGAAAAATACAGCCCGTGAAATGTATACCAAAAGGTCACCTGAACCACAGACACTCTCTTCACACTTCTTGCACATGACTATAGGAAAAAAAATCAACACTAACTAGATAACAAAAGTTTCTGCTGAATTAGCAATGTATTAAGTCATCCATCATGAGTCTTCATGGACTCTCATCTTCGAATGAAAATTCATCGTCATAATACAATACAGTAAACCAAAGAAAGGTTTTAATTATGCATAACACGCTACTCTAAAACCTATGACATAATTTAATACCCCAGTTCATTAGTCAGTAATATTAATCTTGTCCTAGAATTATCTTGATGCTGTTTCGATTCTTCTGCTGCAAATTTGGAAAGTTACTCGCTGGAAATTTCTATAAAAGTTTTAAACCTAGGGACAGGCGATATTCTGTTCCATCTCCTTGAAAAAAACTTGAAACTTTGAAAACAATTCCGGGAAATGGGAATAGGCTGCCGGCGTGCTCCGTCTGATTCTTTCTGGAAATGTCTTACATACAGTCTACAATCCCTTGGTCCTCTTAGATGAATAGTCTAAAGTCCACCACACTGGACTTCATAAATCATAATTGTTCCATACTATACAATAATCATACTTTAAATGATATCTGCAACTAGGCGTGCCAATTAACAAAAGAATATAGGGAAAATGTTTATCTCAAGCACTCTAAATACACTTCACAGTGCCGTCACCTGTATCTAATACACCACCACAGCGTTAATTATCAAGACATGTAAATAAACTAGTCTGCTTTATTTAGGATTTCTTCAACTAGTTCTGCCTGTAACAGTATTGTCTAAATAATGGTTATAAAAAGTGTACAGCCTATGTCTGGTCACTGAAGCTATTGTGACAGTATTACGTTGTACACTCCCTTTTCCCATTTCTGACTGACTGAAGCTATCATTTATTGGACAGTGTTACATGCTTTACCACAACTTCGCTGTCATATTTCTACTCACTTGGACAGTATTATTGGACATATTCTACTGACTATTACAACTTGACCTGACTTTCTACTCACTGAAGCTATTGAGACAGTATTACGTTGTACACTGACTATTTCTACTCACTGAAGCTAGTGTGACAGTATTACGTTGTAAGCTGACTATTTCTACTCACTGAAGCTATTGGAAGACTGTACTGATTTACAGAGCTTTGGACGTACTACTGACTATTTCTACTCACTGAAGCTATTGAGACAGTATTACGTTGTAAGCTGACTATTTCTACTCACTGAACAACGAACAATGAACCTTATACAACAAACGAACACACCTAATGGTAACATTACTTACATGAAACAATACACTCTCTACGAACCAACAACACAAAAGAATTAAGAACAACGTGATGATTCAAGAACTATTGTAAATCATCTATCGTATATGACATTTCACATAATCATTATTCATAAATATAAAATACGATATAAATATGTCAATTGCTAACACATATCATAATCGACAAATATAGCACTAAATAACTATATATATTTACCATAACTAAAACTCGTCCAACCTGTAACTCGACTGAACAAGACAAGATCTCGTTCGTAATTGCTCTGCAGATGTAATAAGGATAACTCTGTGTAGGAGACACAACGAACGTTGTATATTGAATGACCGACAGTACCTCTGGTGTTCACCTTCCGATGCAATGTAGATATCTTGTGTACGAGACAAAACAGACGTTAATCTTAAAATGCCCTCAATAATAATTCAGATGCACACTCTCCAGTGGCAAATAAAGACATCTCGGTCTACGAGACAAGACTGACGTTGAATACTCTGTAGCTCACCTTCTGAATAAAGATATCTCGGCGCTCACCTTCCGAATAAAGATATATCCGTGTACGAGACAAAACAGACGTTATATCCTGAATGGAACACATTACCTCAGACGCACATCTCCATTGGCAATACATACATCTCCGTCTACGAGACAAGACTAATGTTGAATACTCTGGCGGTCAACTTCTGAATAAGGATATCTCGGCGCTCACCTTCAGAATATATCTCCGTTTACGAGACAAAACATACGTTATATCTTGAATGGAACATAGTACCTCAGACGCACATCTCCAGTGGCAATACATACATCTCCGTCTACGAGACAAGACTAATGTTGAATACTCTGGCGGTCAACTTCTAAATAAGGATATCTCGTTAACAAGACAAACCCGACGTTATATCTTGAATGAAACACAATAACTTGCTCACACCTTCAGTGGCAATAAAGATATATCCGTGTACGAGACTTAACAGAACTTGAATATTTCTGACAATAAATGAACAATCGCTCGTTCTCCTACAGTCTAAACGTCAACCGCCCGGTCCATTATACTTTCTCCGACTGTACAGACGTACATACCAACAACTCTGATCTTCCAATCTCGTTCACTCAACTCAGGTCCTAAAATCACCCGTGACACATAATGAGCTGTCATGACCTGAGTTTCCTAACAATTAGTTTAGTTTAGTTCCGTTTAGTCGTCAGAACATCATCATTGCACGTCGAACCAATTAGTCCATAAGTGCTCCCATCTCCCCCTCAGTATTTCCCTCAGCGTGTGGCGACTAACGACACCGGGTCTTTGTTGGTTTACTATCATCTGTGGTTACCAGCACAGCGTTCTTGTCTAGCATCACCACACTTGACTTGGAGTTCTTGCAGTCTGGTTATTGTTGTAGACTCACCACTATTACATGAATCATGTACTCGTCCTCTCTTCCTTGTGGAAATAATAGTATCAGCCTGGTCCATTGCTCGCCCGCTTTGTACAGCAGTCATATTTGCAAACCTATCCGCACGTTAATTCCCTCTTACTCCTGCATGCCATGGCACAAAAATAAAACGAATCTTTGTCAGCTTAGACCTCTACAGCGCCTCCATCCAATTTCTCCTAGCCCATCCTTTTTCATTCTTCTTGGGCATACTCATCGAGTCACTAAGAAAATATGCATGTATAAGAGTATGTGATTCCAACCAAGGCATCGCTTTAGTAACCTCCATGATTCCCATAGAGACACTGCTCATAGTCACTGCAAAACCACCACTGTCTTCCTTCACAACATCCCATCCGAACTGAACAGTGAAAGCTCACGATTTCCGTACATGTCGAATCACCGGCATATCTGTATAAATATTTGTTTTTTAAAACTATGCTTGCCAAAAAACGCACAAATATGACATTATTTCACATTGAAAATTAATTTTAAAAACACATGTTCACAAAAATGAAATTTAAAATTGACCTGTAGCTATCAATTTATTTGGGAGATATTCAGCTCGAATTTCGTGTATCTAGCTTTAGTATTTGTTAAAAATCAGGGATTTGCGATACCAAAAATGGAAAAAAGATTTTGAGAAACTCAATTTTAAACTTGGAATTTAAAAAAAGAAAGTTGGAATTTGGCGCTTCTTAGTAACGTTGTTACTAAGTTAATACGCAAACAAAACAACATAATTTGATGTGTAATCGATAGTACGAATCTTGCACTTTATAGAACTAAAAACTTTGAAAAATCGATGTTTAATCCATTTTTTTACAAAGTCTAAAATTTTCTAGAGGACGATCCTTAAACTGACTGACTTGTGGGGAGGGTGCTCAGGAGAACTGAAGGCTAGGAGTAAACCTAATAGAAAATACCCACTGCCCTGTTTGTCAGCACGGTTATGCAGAGGGCTAGAGTGGTAAACTCTAACCACAAATCCTGAGGGAGGAAACCTAAGGTAGTTGATAATAATAATTCCTCTAGTACCGTTATACTTTTCATAGGGCCTGCTAGTAATTTCTCCATACAGCTCTATCCTGGGCAACTCGCTCAATCTCCTCCATGGAACTGAGACCGATAATTCCTGCCTCTCTCAGCAAAGTTCGTTTCAGGGTCTCATTAGGTCGACCTCTATTTCTTGAACCCTTTGCATCTCACTTCAATGCCTGTTTTGATATTCGTTGATCCAGGGGCGGCTCGTCATTAAGGGCCAATGGGGCCAGACCCCACCATAAATATTGAGTAACGTGTACTTATTATTTCAGACATTATTTGTTTATAATTATTACTTTCAACAGGATACTGATTAGCTTTGAAAGTTGATATATAGCTCTTAAATATCACACACATTCTGAAATCTAAAATTCAACATATTTTTCCTCCAATTAGTATACACCCATGGTCATTATTGGCCAGTAAGAACAGGCCCACCAAACCAAAAATAGTTAACGTGTACTTATTATTTTTTTAAATTGTGTTCGTAATTATTATTGTTAACTTGACACTGATTAGCTTTGAAAGTTAAATATTTAACACTAAAATATAAATATTATATCATAATAATATAACAATCATAATAATATATAAATATTATTTTAAAATCTATTATATACGGTCTCAAATTCAGCTTCTCTCTACATACTTGACGTATATATCAGCGCACTATGTTTTATCGGGTCGTTTTAAAATTCTCTACTGACGATGTAACATTGCGACCTCTGACCGTTGACCGGTACCTTTAAATAATAATTGCCAAAACAATTTATGTCATTTTATTCACCGCAAGCTCAGTTTCTACTCGATCAACCAATTAACAGTTAAACGACGACTCTTGATTAAATAGTGCTTTGTATAATTATCGATTGAATCACAAACTTAATATAAAATAGTAAAAAATGATATGCATTAATAGAAATATGTAACTAACTATTATTATAATCGTTAACGGTAATCGTCCATTTCGTATTCAATATTTATATGACTGCTACAACGCACACTCGTTTGCGATTGACAAGCTGTGACCTACTTTTGAAGTTGTGGCTTACTCGAAATTCAAAATGAATCAAGGGGATTATTTATTACGAAATCCGTTTCCTTCGTTAAAGATAGAAGAAAAGTTTGAAATTAAACGGCTAGGTGTACATCAGCCAAATAGCTTTGTATATGTGCAACAAGATGGCAAGAAAAAGAGGACTTTCAATAATAAGTGGATTAGTAAAAAATTATGGTTAACTGTCAGTGAAGAAAAGCAACGTTTTTTTGGTTTCTATTGTTTGCTATTTCATGGTGAAGGACTGTGGTCAACGGTAGGCTGTAGGGATCTATTTTGTACCTTAGTTATATGGTATATATTTTAGTTGTAGTTGATCCCCAGGAATTATGAGTTGTCACCATTTTGCCTATAGTGCATGGTGGAGAGTGCCCGGCTTTCTTGCAATGAAAGCTGGCAATTATGATTGACCATTGATTCAGGATGAGAGTATAAGATTACACGCGACTCGTACGCTGTTACTTCTTACATTATCTTGTCATTTAAGCAACTGTTTTTATTAAACATCGGCAGAAGATGCGTGCATTCACTAGTATTTAGGACCCAAGAGGCGTGTCTGCGTTTGCTTTATTACGTATACCAGAGTAGCTATCTCTCGATCCTTACCCACTTAGCCAGACATGATCTTTTGTCTATTTCCAGGGTCACAACGAGGCGGTGGAGTAGGGTCTTGATCAGTGCAAGCTCACTTACCCCGGCGCAACGTTGTCCCGTTTGTTATTTGCTCATGCGGCGCAAAATCATTATAGTAAAGAGGAAATAACTTTGCGGAATAGACAAATAATGGCGAGCCGCCACTGCGTTGATCGTTTCTCCTCAATGTGTGTCCAACATATCTCCATCTTTTCTTTCTTGTAACAGCTGTCACTAGTGGTTGACCAGACATGTCTCTAATTTCATCACTTGTCCTGAATTCGTTCCATTTTATATTCATTATTTTTCGCAGACATCTATTTTCAAATGCATTCAACTTGCTTTCTATATCTTTAGTTATTTTCCAAAGTAGTTGAAGGTTATATGTATATATGCATTCCAACTTCTGATATCCCCCTGCAAACCCTGCTTGATTCCAAACGTATGGATTGTGTCTTTCATTGGATTAAACAGTAGGAAAGAGAGAGGGTTTGTGCAAAATGGACAAAGCACATTCACCATATCAGCTGTCCAGGCAAAGCAACTGCTCAGATATAAAGGTGTCTGCAAGGCCTAAATGTATAATTTTCTATCGGTCCAAGCAAATGGGAAAAACTGTCTGATGATCGAGGTATATGGAAAAAACATTGCGCAAAGGTACAACATCTTTTTAAAAGAGACTTAGGGATGAGCTGATAGACAAGCGAAAACTCAGAAGTTCTCACAGTGAAACATTTGCTAATTGACCGTCTGTAAAGACAAATATATATATATATATATATATATATATATATATATATATATATATAT
Source organism: Arion vulgaris (assembly GCA_020796225.1). NCBI lineage: Eukaryota > Metazoa > Mollusca > Gastropoda > Stylommatophora > Arionidae > Arion > Arion vulgaris. The sequence goes on along the minus strand of CM036764.1, from coordinate 9,875,972 downwards.
ATATATATATATTATATATATATATATATATATATATATATATATATATATATATATATATTATATATATATATATATATATATATATATATATTATATATATACATATATTATAGCACTTTACTGTTTCCAGTCTAAGCTGCCTTTTTCCTACATCAGCACCTCGATTGACGTATGCTCTTTGTTTCTTCTAGCCACTCTGATCATTCCCGTGTCTTTTAGTCTATATTATTCTTTAGCTTGGATTTCACCTGTTGCATTCTTAGTATTAAATATCGCTAGTTTCATCTTTCTTGAATACATTTCCAGGAGTCATCACTTATCCAGAGTTTTCTTTCTTTCGTCTTTAATCCTGAGCTACTATTTGCCAACCCTAATAGCGTGTCCTTTATCTTAGTCCATTTGTCTTCAATGTTCTGTCTATTTTCACCATCGAGTAACTCGAACCTATTGTTAAGTTCGATCTGATCCTCCTTCCTTCCTTTCGTTCGCTTGAAACTATATTCACAAAGAAACTAATTTTCACAAAGAAAAATATCAAATGAACACATCAAATGTCCACACAGTAGCAATATAACTATCTATCTCTCTATTTATTTAGGTGTCTATCTATACACCTATCTAATATATCGATATATATATTTATATCCGTTATATCTATATATATATATCCGTTCATCCATTCACCCATCCCAAAATTCATTCATATCTATTTTTTTTGTTTTACAGTATTGACATTATTTTGGTGAAGCAGGAACAACGTTTGAATAATACAATTTGCAAACATGAAATTTAGACAACTTATTAATGCATGAATGTATAGGCAAACGGTTTTATTTTCAATTTTTTTAGTCGTTTTGAAACCGTGTTGCTATTAAAAATCAGTTTATAGTGACTTTAATCAACCTTTATTAAGGTCATTGCTCATGAGCACAGACTACCTGAAATGTAATAGCTACTAGTGAAGGGAATAATTAATTTCAAATTGGATGACAATTTGTTTAATCAAACTAAACGAGAAAAATGTAATTTGTGTCAAAAATGCGTAATACATTAGTGATAAAGGTATTCTTATAAAGTCGTTATAGTGCGTTTTAGAGATTTCACTTCGCACGTAACAAAGTGAAAGAGTTTCTCATCAAATATTGATGTCGACCATTATGCTTCTGTTACGGATTTGTAAATGAAACTTTTTGAACTGAAAGATAAGAACTTTCTGAAATCAAAGCAAAGGGACCTACTGTTTCTAGACTTCAATAACACTTATTTTCAAAATAAAAATATCAAATGAACACATCAAATATCCAAACAGTAGCATCACTATTTTTTAATACATTTATTTGTAAACTTTGTTGTTGTAAAATGAAGTGGACAGACCCAAAGTTAGAATATCGATAAACTGATGAAAATCGTGATATCATTTCACATTGAATTAAACACTGCACTTAGCTAATCGTCACCAAATTGTTACAGGTTTGTAAGCAAAGTTATAGTACAATCGTCTTTTAATAGTTACTTATTTACAATTTATTGTATACTTTATTTCTCTCTCTATCCTTCACTCTCTCTCTCCCTCATTACCACCTCTACTTCCTCGATAATATAATTTTTACATTATATATGTATGTACATGTCTATTAAGTTAATTATAGGTTACCAATATGTAATTGCATCCAGCCTTCTGCGTCCGCAATTGTTTTAATCCCGACAGCGAAAAAAAAATTGCTATTTTATTTTAAAAGACACACATGCTTTCTTGTTTTTATTTCGACATGCATCTGCTTATTATGTTTAATAAAATGATACATTGACAAACATTAGCAACATTACTCATTTGACTTTCTATCAGAATACAATTGTCCACAAGGTACTTATGGACTATTCTGTAATAACAACTGTACATGCTACAATACCGAAGTATGTCATTTTGTCACTGGAAAATGTGCTAATGGATGCCCACCTGGTTTCTATGGTCACTGGTGCTCATCTAGTTGTAGCACGAACTGTTTGTTATGTGAATATCAATCTGGAAAATGTTTACAATGTGCTCCTGGCTATACTGGTGATACATGCAGTAAAGGTAACGTTTTTTTCTTCTCTAGGTATAAGTCATTGATGCGTTGTTTACGATCTAGACATCATACTTTTAGTTTAACTTCATTATTTTTTTTATTAATGATTATTTCTTCCAAATCCATTTTTCAAATTATATATTCTCCTTAATTACCAACCATGGAGACTGTTAATGCGGATATCAAGAATGCTAAAAGGCAATTATGGCAATTTATTTTGCTAATTATTGAGTTTATACTACAAGAAAGCGACGAGCAAGTTATGTAATACGAATAAAGGAAAGAGAGGCAGCAAGAACAATATTATCTCACTGAAGTTTTTAATATGAAAATATGAATGCTCTAAACGAGCCAGAAATAGACATGAACAGATGGCGACAATGCGTTAATAAACTCCACAACCTACAAACACAGCAGCAACTTATAACTCAAACAAACACTGTAAACATTAACAAAGAACTAGAACCAAGCATAACACTCTTAGACGTCAGAAATGTTGTAAAATTGATGAACTATCCAACAAAGCACTAAACCCAGACAATATATGTTCTGACTTATTCATAACAATTCAAGATGTTAGAAAATACTGGTAACAATAACAAAGAATATTTAACCAAGCATGTATTATAAAAAAAAAACATCACAAGATTAAAGAAATGCAATAATATTTTCCATCTAATATAAAAAAGATATCAAAATATATTGCACAAATCAATATTATGATTTATGAGCAACATCAGAAACATATTTTATGAAATACTCGAAAAATGTCTGCGTTCTATCATACAGTCTTAGTGTGGGCATTCTTAAAAGAGGTTTTTTTCGGGTATCAAAAGTTATACAGACGGAATATTCCCGATCAGACAGTTAATAGATAGGACTGTCGAATGCTATACACATTTAATTTACACATTGCATTTGTAAATACAATAAAACACAGCTCTTAGACTGCGTAAAAAACAAAAATTTGCGAAAAATAATTTAGTTAAAGAAAACAAATGCGAATATAGATTCGAACAGCACCCGTGTGTTGCCTGGGCTCGCGAGAGAGCACAGAGTAGTTGCACTGCGATGTAGAGGCATGTCGTTAAAGGTGACTGAGGTAGGGGGCTAGGAGTCTACCATAGTTTAATAAAAAAAAGAGTGGCAGAAATCGAATGTGTAAGCGAAATACTTGTAAGAGCATAACTAGCACAACGCACTATCGCTCTTAGGCACAGATTACATACACATTCCAAAATGACGGGATCGCGAGAGAGAGAGATACATTTCAAAGAGTAGTTAACAAGTGATCGATATAGAGCGTTTGAAGAAGACGAATATTAAATCTAAACTAAACTACTTTATATTTCGAATATTTGATCAACAGTTCAGGTAATTTCATCGAAAATAAAACCAAGATTACATTCATATCAATCAATCATTAGTAGCTGGTCAACTATTATTATGAACCTGCAGTACATTCATTGAAAAGAATTGATTTTGTTTTTGCTAAGCAGAAACAAATATTATTTGTAATTGCATGTTAACGGAAACATAAAACAATACGTTATTTTCAGTGTTGGCTAACATTCTCAGGAAATCATATGAAAAGTGTAAAGACTATGTCAGCCTAGTAATCAATTTCTATCTTGTGCTGCAGCTGTTTCAAATTCTAACGTCTCTGAACTGTTTAATTTGTCAAATATATGTATATCTTTTACTTCAATGTGGGGAAACGCAGAGTTTCTCATCAGCGGTAGAAATGCATTTTTGATCAGTTTCACAATGTCAAAGGAAAGATCTGATGGATTGCTACAGTTAGTGCCCACTACTATCCACACATATTCGCAATAACAATATGCAACAATTGCTTAGGAAAGTTAGTAGATTTCGTGGTTACTTTAGCAGGAAGCTAATAAAGTTAAATCAACAAAAGGTTATAAAAGTATGGATCTATACCAAAGAATGTTTTCCTAGCATCATACAAGGTAGCAAGTAGAATAAATACATTTCAGAAGCACCATACAATAGGAAAAGAACGCATTCTAATGACTGATGTAGATATGATGAACATTATGAACAGTGGCATTTAAATTCTGCTAATGCCGGTTCTAAGCCGGGATGAAAAAGAGGAAAAGTGTGCGTGACGCCAGCTACCTCATCACAAGAAACTGAAAGAGCTACAAAAACTTGCAAGAAAGGACGCCATACCGGTAAACCGACCAGCCAGGTGGTGTGCGGTGCACCTACTTTGCGGAAGTCAGCAACCCGACTCGTACATTACTTGGCCCAAAAACACCCCTAAAATTGCATTTTGGAATGTGAGAACGATGGCCATGGCTACAAAATCAGCCAAAATTGCAGAAGAAATGAAGAGATACGAGCTTGACATACTGGGGTTAAGTGAGGTGAGATGGTCTGGAACAGATAGAAGAGTAGTTAGTGGATTAACTTTCATATATTCAGGAAGAGAAGATGGTAAGCATTTTGAAGGAGTGGGTATAATGATGACACCTAGTGTAGCAAAGAGTATGTTAGAATGGGAACTCATCTCGAGTCGGATAATCAGAACCGGCTTCAGAACCAGGCATGTCAATATGACAATAATACAGTGTTATGCACCAACAAACGAGGCAGACGATGATAAGAAAGACACATTTATGAGCAACTACAAGATCAAATTAACAAGACACAAAAACATGTCCTGTTAGTAGTAGTGAGGGACTTTAATGCCAAGGTTGGAAGTGATAATGTAGGGGTAGAGAGAGCTATAGGAAACAAGGAATAAACACAATAAATCAGAAAGGAGAAAGACTGGCGGAGTTATGTATGCTGTCAGACTTAGTAATTGGAGGTACTATCTTTGAACATAAGGAAATTCATAAACTTACTTGGCACTCACCAGATGGAGTGACCAGGAATCAGATTGATCATATGTGCATAAATACACAATTTAGATCATAATTGATGGATGTCCGTGCATACAGAGGGGCAGATGTAGGAAGTGATCATAATTTATGTATAGGTAAATTGAAACTGAAATTGAAAATTCACCATACCAGAAAAGAACAACTGCAAATAGACAGTCAAAGGCTACAACATAAAGAAGTGAAAGAGGAATATCAGATCGAACTTAAGAATAGGTTCAAGTTACTCAATGGTGAAAATGAACAGAACATTGAAGACACATGGATTAAGATAAAGGACACACTATTGGGAGCAGCAAATAGTAGCGAAGAATTAAAGACGAAAGACAGAAAACCCTGGATAAGCGATGACACTTGGAAATGTATTCAAGAAAGAAGAAAGATGAAACTAGTGATATTTAATACTAAGAATGCAACAGATGAAATCCAAGCTAACGTGGAATATAGACAAAAAGGCAAGGAAGTGAAAGGAGCGGCTAGAAGAGATAAAAGAACATAAGTCAATGAACTGCCTGAAGAAAGCTGCTACGACTGGAAACAGTAAAATGATATACAATACACTAAATCAACTTACTGAAACTTTTGTTTCAAAGGGTGGCCCAATCAAGAGTAAAGATGGTAAAGTTCTAACATCAGCTACGAGCAGAAGAAAGATGGGCATAACATTTGAAGAAATATTAAATAGACCTGATCCACCAGCACTAATCAATTGTGATGATGAGGCAAGAAACAACTCCCTACCAATTAACGAAGAAATGATAAGTGTAGCTGAGGTCAAGGAGGCAATTCATTCCTTGATAAAAAATAAGGCAGCGGGTGATGACAACATTACTGCAGAAATGCTCAAAGCGGCTGATGATACAACTATTAGCCAGGTGCAAGAATATTTAATAAAGTATGGGAAGAAGAAACTGTCTCAAATCAATGGGAAAAGGGAATAATTGTTAATATCCCCAAAAAAGGTAATCTCAAAGATTGCAAAAACTGGAGAGGGATCACCATATTATCAGTAATGACCAAGTTGACCTTTCTGCAAAATTATTCTTAATAGAATCAAAGGAGCAGTGGCCACACCCTGAGATAAGAACAAGCTGGTTTTAGACCTGGGAGACGCTGCTTAGACCAAATAATTACTCTACAACTAATTTTGGAGGAACATATTGAGAAGCAACAACCACTTATACTAAATTTCATTTATTTAAAATAAAAAGACTTCGATAGTCTACACATAATCTCCCGGTGGAATATTCTGAGATGATATGGAATATCAGACACTATAATAACACTTATTAAGATCCTTATGATGGTTCACAGTTTTTAGTTCGCAGGGATGGTGGTCACAGCGACTGGTTTATGGTTGAAACGGTGTAAAGCAAGGCTGTATTATATCTCCACTATTGTTTACAGCGGCCATTGACTGGGTGATGCGAAAATGTTGCAGGGACGAAAATTGGGTAGAAAATAGTCAACTAGAAAATTTGGATGTTTCAGATGATATTGCCTTATTAAGTAGAAACAACGAAGATATACAAAGAAAAACAGACAACTTTGTCATCTATAGCATCAAAAGTTGGACTGCAGATAAGCTATGAAAAAACAAATATAATGAAGACACTTATGGCAAGTAGTGCAGATATCACACTGGAATCTAAAATGATAAAAATAACAGAGCAGTTCACCTATTTGGGTAGCAATTTTGATTGCACAGGAAATGTTAAACAAGAAATAATGATACGAATTGACATAGCAACATCAGCTTTTAAAAGTCTAAATAAAATATGGAACTGCAAGTTATATAGTTTAAAAACTAAATTACGAATTTTCAATTCAACTGTTGTATCAATCCATACATATGCCAGCGAGAGATGGAAATGACTAAAGATATAGAACGAATGTTGAATGCATTTGAAAATAAATGTCTGCGACCCTCTTTCCAATCTTTGTTAATGACATAACAACATGCCTACCAAAGCGAGTACACTCTGTCATGTATGTCGACGACCTGGCAATATGGGTGAGGGAAGAGTCAATGTCTATAGCAACAAATCGACTCAAGAAACCCTAAAAACCTGCAATTGTGGTCAAATAAGGGAATGTGAATATATATCCTTCAAAAACAACCTACACTGTGTTCTCCAAGAGCAACCAGCATCACAAGATCAAGCTTACAGTCTATAGGCAAGAACTTCCAGAAAGCAAACCCCACTACCTTGGAGTCACACTGGACCGACAAATGACTTGGTGTCCCAAATCGAAATGCTACGGCAAAAGCATGATACAGGCTCACGATGATCGGCAAACTCGCAGGCTCTACGTGGGGAGCAAATACCAGAGTCCAGAAAACACTCTACTCTGGAAGAGTGCGACCGGTCCTGGAGTACAGCATTGCAGTGTGGAGTAGTGCATCTAATAAACATTTCGCCAAAGTGAGCAATAGCCAGAACCGTGCATTGCGCATTATCACAGGAGCCATGAAGTCCACGCCCATCAAGGCAATGGAAACAATCACATGCATCTATCTAATGGCAGATCGAAGGGACAGAAAAGTCTTGGTGTTGGCGGACAAACTTAAACGGATCGATTTCCACCCTATGTACGAAAAAATGAACTGATTCGGAAGGGGCAGAATACAGAGGACCAGCTTCGCAAAATACTCGAAATCACTGATCGCAGACCATCCGGTCCTAGCAAACTGCAACGCCAAATCAATTTCGGAAACTGATAAGTGCCCGCCGTAGAAAAATAAAATGCCGAAACTAAGGGAATCAATCCCAGGCATACTAAAAAAGGCCAGCAAGAAAACTTCGAAAGAAGAGCGGCAACAGAAAAAATACATAGAGACAGAGTACCCTGAAAATAAGTGGTTACACTACTATACTGACGGATCGGCTAGGAACGCAATCAGCGACGGCGGAGGAGGAATAGTGCTTAAACTCTCAATGAAAGTGACGGTCACAAAACCGATTGCCACAGGCAAAAAATTAAATAACTACAGGGTAGAGGCAATAAGAACAGCGACCGAAATGATCCTAGAGAAAAGAGGCACGTCTCGCAACAAAGTCGTGATATTCACCGATGCTCTATCGGTCATCACTGCACGCAAAGACGTAGGTAAAACAGAGCTGAATGAGCTCAAAGCGACCCTCGATGAACTAGCGCGCTCTCTTAATTGGAACCGTTTAATAGTGGATAACATCACACTGTAATTTAAGCGGAAACGAAAAAGGCTATAATTAACTCCGCGCTCACATGTTTCATAAATTTAAAATTGGCAAAACTAGCCTTTGCCCCTGCAAAAAGGCGGACAGGACGGCATAACACGTTCTGCAAGATTGTCAACTGATAACAGGTATAAGAAAAAAAACCTGACCCTAAAACACAGAGATTCGCGAGAAGCTGTACGGAGGAAAGACTCCCTTAAAAATAAGGTAAAATTCATGATAAAAAGTGGGTTCATCAGTCTAGGCCGGGATCGTAAGAGAGAGATGTCTGCGAAAAGTATTGAATATGAAATGGAAAGAATTCAGCAGAAGTGATGAAATCAGAGATATGTCTGGTCAACCACTAGTGACAACTGTTATAAGAAAGAGAAGATGGAGATATGTTGGACACACCTTGAGGATAAATGATCAAAGAATTTCAAAGCAGGCATTATTTCAAGCAAGTGGGATGCAAATAGTTCAAGAAAGAGAGGTCGACCTAAGGAGACCCTGAAACGATCTTTGCTGAGAGAGGCAGGAAATGTCGGTCGCAGTTCCAATAAAGGAGATTGAGCGAGTTGCCCAGGATAGAGCGGTATGGATAAATTACTTGCAGGTCCTATGTAACGTAAAACGGTACGAGAGGAATTATTTTACTTTTATTTTATGATCTGTGTGCCTTCCGGGAAGATACTTTCAAAAGACTCTTTGTTTAATGTCACATTCAGCCGCAGAATACATCACGTAACTGATACGCTCAATGATCAAATTATTTTTAAAAATTAAATGGGAAGAACTTTAGCTTGCGGCTGTATGAGGCCAGAGATGATAATCACTTGATTTGGTATGTACGGTTTACCTTCTTTTCTCTTCTCCAAACGTATCACTGCTAGTGCACATGTTCATAGTTTCTTCGAGTTCATTGATACTATTATATACAAAAACAGTTTGAGGTAGGCAACATGCGTCAATGCACTTATGGTGCTCTTGTTTATGTACGGACGTTACGGAGGATGCAGACTTTTATTCGAAATCAAACCCATGAAGCTCTGTGGACCCACATAGTTTTCACAGTGAATCACTCGTGTCAAAATATCCGAGTTCTATTTTGAACCTGGACTTTGAATATGTAGGGAATACATTAAGCTTTAAAAAAAGAAATAATGCTTTTAAAGACATGATTTAAAAAAAAACTATGTGACATGTGACCTGGGCACACATCTTTGTTGCATTACATGATTAAAGAAAAACTATCTGATCAACTATCTATCGTATCTGTGAGATACGAGCACACACTTTTGTTACTCTACATCATGTCGCTATCGCTCTCTATATTGTCGTGTACGTTTAAACTGTGATAAAGTTTTAGTACCTGGCAAACATCAATGTTTATAATAGCATAGGATAAGGGGTGAGTGCATGCACCCAGTTTAATTCCAGGATTTAAGAAAATGTGCTGCGATCAACATACTCATCCATCACACTAATTATTTTTTTTAAATTGCATTTGTTAATTCATAATTTTTTGGGGATCTAGTATTTATGTTTTATTCATTTTGTCCTAACCGTTACATACAAATTATTGACTATTTTGGAAAGTACACTTGTTAGAATTTTGACAAAAGGCGCCTGGGACAATATGGATTCATCATAGACGACGCAAATGGAAACACTATGGAAACCATTGTCGTATGTTTTTTTGTGTTTTTTTTACATTTCTACGATGTATCAACTATGATAAGGGACAAACTGTCATGTCATTATTTGCTCTGTATTAACTCAATTAACTCTTTCGTCAGAGTTTTTTTTTTCGAAACTAAGAATTTTTCCCGACCGCGACGGCTCTCAGGTCGACTAACTGGTTACCAGACATGCTCTGGGAAAGTTAAGGCGGCCGGTGTGATGCTGACCACATCACCAATCGTGTGCCGACGGTCAATGAAAAATACAGGCCTAACACTGTATTGCCCTATATACAACAAGGTATAAAAGTATTCCTTTACTTTTTTTTTTTACTTACTTAGTACATTTCACAACTGACGACATTGCAGCACACAAAGTTGTGAAGTAGTTTATGTTTATACGTGTCTAATATTCTTACTTTCTGTGAGTTGTAAACAAACACTGTAATTGTGTTTCATCAGGGAAAAAAAGTAGAAATGTTTTATACAAGAAGTAGTTGTTCCATACAATATGTTAGCGATACAGTGTGGTTTAATAATGTTTTGTCTTTCAGAGGAAATGATTTGTCCAGACGGATTCCACTGTGAAAACCTGTGTGACTGTCATATACATGAAATATGTGATGTTGCCACTGATACATGCACAGGTAACTGTGTCGCTGGATATTACAAAAATGACTGCTCTCTTCGTTGTAATGCAAACTGTGATAACAAGGGATGCGAACAACAAACAGGAAAGTGTTTTCGTTGTGTTACTGGCTACTTAGGAAAATATTGTAATAAAGGTACATTACACTGTTCGTCTTAACTCTTAACCGTTCGTGGGTTTAAGTTTTTGTTATTTTTAAGGGAGACAGGACAAACGGTTGCTAACTTCCTTATTTCTCAGTCAAATGAGATATTGTTTATCAGGTAGTACTAGGGACAGTCTGGTATGAAATATTATATAACTTTTAATTTAATTACTTTGCTGGAATGGTGGCCATGTTGGATTATAAACAATGCCGTAAAGTGGGTAAGTACTCACAACTAGTTCATATTATTCTTTTTTTAAATTGAAGTACTTACATAAGCCATAGTTCTAGGCAGCTAGCAACTTTAAATTGTTCTGGAACAGATAACAAGCAGATAGAAGTGAAACGAATAAGACATACAATTTTTACCAAAAAATAGGAACCTATGGTTACTAAAAATATTGTGTTTAAAAATATATTTATCAAAACTTGTATTTCTATAACTGACTGCCCTCAATATTGATAGATCTATATGTATGCCACATTTCATATTGATATATGGAATGGTTACTGAGATTAACCTACTGAACCCTTCCTAAATTAGTGAAAATCACAATTGTGAGAAAACTGCAATTTAAAATATTTTTGGTGAAATATGAAAAGATCTTTAACTTACCAAAGAATTTCCACATAAATCGCTTATATGATTGACAGAACATCCGTTCCGTATGGTTATATGTTAAATTCACCTGTATTATATGTGCCTCCTTCCTTCTGAGATGCTCTTTGATGTGGAGCATGGGAGAACTACTATTTTTTTAAATATAGGCAAATATTGACGTAGACTAATGAGATAACGTTTTTTAGCTACGCGATTGATAAAATCTACTTTGACAATTTGTATTGTTGAAAGATGTATTTGTCTCTACAAAAGCTTTGGTATCTCCATCACAGAGCAACTGGTAATAAACAAGTTGTCTCTTTCTCACTGACCTAGCAAAAATAAGCTTGGCATCTTCAGCTTCCATAGAATTGGATGAACTCTCACAATTTTTTCACACTGACACTTTACAATGATGTATAATTCGATATGTCTTATAGAATAGGATCCCATCACTAAGTACTAACCAAACGGTATTTCTAGACATTACCTTTTAAAAAATGCGTTAAATTTCCTAGAGGGTGGGCTGTTTAAAATTTCATTTTCAAATTTAACAACAACAAAATTCTATTTTTTTTTTACTGATTTCGATTCTAGAGATATAAAACTAACAGAATAAAACATTTTTGGAAAATCGATATTTTAAAGAAAATATGTCATTTAGTGAGTATTGAGACTTGAAGGCCTGCTCTATTACTAGAAGCCAAATATACTTCATGAATTGAACATAGGCCTGTTATATATGGTTAGAAAGCTAATTGAATATACTATCAACATATGTGGTTTTAATATCAGTGTCATGTAATATGTGATATCAGTGACCTAATTTTGGTGATGCTAAAAATAGATTTTAAAACAAATTTCAAATAATTATACAGTCACAAAGAAGGAAAACAATAAGTATGAAATATATCATGAAAACAACTAACACAGCCACTTTGTACCTCCAAATTTACACAATATATCCAAACATGAAGTTGTGTGGACAATAAATAAGGCAGTAAGTAGTAAATTTGCAACTTCTAAATATGTCCATATTTTGAAGACACCAATGAATAAATAATAAATAAATAAGAGAAATGATGCAGAACTGGTCTAGTAAGCAGCCCATAAAGAACTAACACTTATAGTCTTGATTAGGACAGTAATCTGAGTCACTAGATGCCATGTTTAAGCAAATGTGTGGTTTTTGACAAGAGCAAGTGAAAACTCGTCTGCAGAGATTATCCAAAATGGCGGCCGTTCTGAAATGTCGGTGTAATAAAAGCATGTTCTTACCACTGAAGTCGAAGAAGGTTCGCCTGAATGGCTAGGGACACCTTACACACGGTTAGTTGGCTTTCACGCATAAATCAGTCAGATACTTCATAAAAGGCTCCCTGACTATGCATGAATTAATAGCGGGCGGAGGCAGAAGAAGAAGAACAAAAAACATGCTTTATTCAACGAGATTAGAAATCTTAAAAATAAGAAATATATTTTTGTAACAATTTATTATAGTAATATCATATGTTTTACATTATGAAACTAAAATGTATGTTTTAAATGCATAAATAACACATAAATACGGCTAGTTCCGGAGTCATGTATCCATCTCATTTATAAATGAGATTTTCTTAGTACCCGAACGTTACAGTGTTAATGCTAATTTATCAAGTCACTTTCCAAGTTAAGTACATATATATTTATAACCATATTTCAAACGGATCAATACATATTTGGCAAATAAAATATAATAGTATTTATGACTTTCATCCATATGTAAGTTTTGATTATATGAAATACTGAACAACACATTCTCGGATTTCAATAGACATATACGTGCTGCACATGTCACATAGTAATCAATCGTTTGCCATCTCGGCTTCCAAGTTTGTTAGTAATTGCTTTCCAACCAATTCTGCCCCTATACCAGACCGTACACTATGGCATACTATTGTCTGTGTAATTCCTGATGTGCCATACCCTTTGCATCTGTCTTCCTCTTCTCTTCTACCTTCTCCTCCGTGAAATTATTACACCCTCATTCCATATTCCATATGCATCTACTGTTTTCTCTCACTATGTGAGGGACATGAAATGCACGTGTTTCAAATAATATAAGCAGATAGGAAAAACAATGCTGGTATAAATCTGAAAAAGACCTCAATTGGTAAAAGACGAAAATTGGCATCAGATCAAAGGGTCATATGACTCGATCAACTTATATATTATATGTTTTTGTTCGCCATTCAAACATTAACAAGTTCTTATTTGATCTAGAATGCGGGGCAGGATATTACGGAGACAACTGCACCACTCCGTGCCCACCGAAGTGTAAACAAAATTGTAAAAGTTCCTCTGGTCACTGTTTAACGTGCATTGGGAACAGCGTTGGAGATTTCTGTACAGGTACTAGATATAATATAAGTGTTACTATGTGATCTCCTCTGCCTGATGTCCATCATTAATCCTCTCCTCTCCTCGTGGAGCATAGGGCCTCAACAGTTGTTCGCCACTCTTCTCGGTCTCTGGCTGTTCTTTTATGTTCTCCCAGGTCAATTGAGCACTCTTCAGCTCCTCGGTAAGACCTCGTCTCCAAGTCTGCTTAGGGCGTCCTCTTTTTCGTTTTCCTGCGGGTTCCACTCGAGCACCTGTCTAGTGACACTCGACTGTGTCTTCCGCAAGGTATGGCCTATCCATCGCCATCTTCTCCTCTTGACCTGTGTCATCATAGGTTCCTGCCCTGTTCTTATCCACAGGTCCGTGTTTGTAACTCTATCATACCATCTCAATCTGAGAATCCGCCGCAAACATCCGTTGACAAAGGTCTGGATCTTATTTGTATTTGCCCTAGTGACTCGCCAAGTTTCCGAGCCATACAGCAACACCGACTTCACATTTGAGCTGAAAATCCTGAGCTTTGTTTTCGTGGAGATGGCAGCGGACTTCCACACCATGTGCAGGATCGCAAAGGCCTGTCTGTCCTTCCTAATCCTAGCATTAATGTCCTCATCTGTACCTCCTGATCTGCTGATGTTACTTCCAAGGTAGACAAATTCATCCACATCTTCTATGTCCCTTCCCTCAATCAGTATTGGATCTTGCTGTATGTTGTTGCTACGCATTACTTTAGTCTTCTCTTGACTGATTTTAAGGCCGACTCGTTTTGCCGTTTGTGCCAGAGCATCCACTTTTTCCTGCATGTCTTGTAGTCTATGCGAAAGCAAGGCGAGATCGTCCGCAAAATCCAGGTCTTCTAGCTTTGACATAAGTGTCCACTGTATGCCTTTTCCAGACCTGTCGTAGGCTGTGCGTGTGACCCAATCAAGTAGCACCAAGAAGAGGAGGGGGACAGCAGGCATCCCTGTCTAACACCAGTAGTGACCTGGAACTCCTCTGACAGTCTTCCATCATGAATAACCTGGCAGGCAAACCCCTCATACAGCTGCCTGATGATGTCGACAGTCTTCTCCGGCACCCCATAGTTTCTTAGGATCCCCACATTGATTTCCTATCTATGCTGTCAAACTAGGTACTAGGTATAATATAAGTGTTACTATGTGATCTCCTCTGCCTGATGTCCATACGTATCAATAATACTCTTATTGTGGCCATGAATACTTTCTCTGTCTGTATCTGAGACAGTTATTCTACAGTGTACATTAATTTATAATTTATACTAATATATTGCTTAACAGTTACATATTTTTAAAAAGAAACACACATGCATGGAGCGAAATATCAAATACATATGAATGTAGTGAAGATTCAAACACAGACATATGTAGCAAAGAGACAAGACAATGACAAATATTTGAGTAAAGAGATACAAACATGTTTGTAGTAAAGAGACGTGGAAATGTTCTGTGCCAAATAGAAGGTGATATAATTATTAAATGTAGTTGAAAGAAATGATCTAATAACGAATATCGAGTATATCGTTCTGTTCCTAGTCGGTGTATGAAACGCTTGATCGTCTTCTATCAATTATGATAATATTAACAGGTCTGATATAAAACAATATGCCACTCCGCACGCTTACACTCTCTTTATACAATACAAATAATACAAAACTACACACACTGACTGTTAGATATAATATATGCAAATTAATATGATTCTCAGTTTTAATGTGTTCTCTTGTCTACAACATAACAAAAACATCCATAAACATGATATAATCACAATAAATTAACTAAACACCCTGAACAAAATGCACGCATCTCTTGGTCAAAGTCCGATGAAAATGTGACCAATATTTGCTGAAACGTAAGAAATTGCTTTGTTTGTTTTTACGTGTTTCGCTACTGTATCCAAACAAGCAATTCGCCAAAGTGAGAAACACCCAAAATCGTGCAGCACGCATTATCACAGAGGACATGAAGTCCGCGCTCATCACGGCCCTCGAAACAATCACAGGCCTCCAAAGATGAGAGACCGCAGATACAGAAAAGTTATTCAACTGGAGGAGAAAATCAAGCGACTCAACTCCCACCCCATGTATGACAGAATGAACGGATTGGGAAAGTACTGGTTAAAGAGAACCAGCATAGCGAAAAGTGCAAAATCACTGATCCAAGACGACCCTGTCCTAGCCAACTGTAAACCTAGACTTATACCGGTAACCGACAAGACTCGCCATGGGAGACGACGATGCCAGAACTAAGAGAAACAATACCAGGTATACAAAAAAGGGGCAACAAGCAAACTGCGAAAGGAGAGTGGTTACAGAAGAATTCATAGTGACAGAGTACCCTGAGAGAGCGTGGACAAAGGTTTACACCGACGGATCGGTAAAACAGACGATTTGCGATGGAGGAGGAGGAATAGTGTTAAACTCCCAAAGAAAGTGAAGGTAACGAAGTCGATAGCTACAGGAAAGTACTCAAACAACTACCGTGCAGAGACGGAGGCATTAAGAAAAGCCGCTGAAATGATTATAGAGAGAAGCAGCGCCTCACACAACAGAGTGATGATATTCCCGGACGCCCTATCGGTCATCATGGCACTGAAAATCCCAGCCGGCACAGAGCTAAACGAGCTAAAAACGATCCTCGAAGTACGAACAAACTCATTAAAACGCACAGTCATACAGCGGATACCATCACACTGCAATATACGCAGAAACGAAGAGGCAGTCATGCTAGTGAAGGCAGGAGATCGACTGACGCAGACTGATTAAGAAATCAGCTACGTATGGGCTAAACAACCATCAGAGGGAGATATAGAAAAGTGATTGCAAGACCATCCTCAACACAACGCCAATGATTGGTACTATTGTGTGTCCGGAAGCAAACAATTTGTCATATTCGGCCTCCGTACCGGCCATAACAGACTCCTGGACCACCTTTACATCAAATTTAAAATTGACACAACTAGCATGTGCCACTGCGAGAATGCGGATATGACGGCAGAGAATATACTGCAAGACTGTCCACTGCTATCAGGACTGAGATATGAAACCTGGCCGGAAAAAAATCGAGCTAACTAAGAAGCTGTATGGATGGACGGAGTCCCTAAAATAACAGCAGCATTTATTAGAAAATCTGGTACATCAGTCTAAGCGGAGATCGCGAGTGAGAGAATTTCTTCTTTTTTCAAAGATAGTTAGAAACTAATGAGCAGAAAACAATAACACAATCGCCATCAGTGACATTGCATGTCGGTATATTTGGTTATGTCGGTAAGCTGAAGTAGACAACAAATGCTCTATTTGAAAATAGTTAAGGTGACTTCTAGGAATGATGAAAAAAATAGAGATCAGAATACGACTACTATTTCTATACAAATACGGAAAGAAAGCTCCGATAGTAATCCCAGAAATGTTCTAAGTATAGTCTTATCATAACTTCTTCTCTCTAACTCGTGTATATATCACATTTCATACAATAGACAACACTACTTTGGATATCATCGTTATTATATACATATTTTACTAGCATGACTAACATGAATCAACATATCAGTAAAAACATAAATGAGGAGATCAAAGTATCATACGTTAGGAGATCATAGGAGATCATAAAAAGTTAGATCATACATTAAGAAAGCAGAAAACTAAACACCCACATGTGGCTCTAAAATGGAATCTAAACTATATAACACAAGATAGATTTGATTGGAGGAAATATGTTGACGCTTTATTCTTCAATGTAAGTTAGGAGACAATAATTCAACGAATAAGATTCAGCTAGAGCATTTCATACACATTCCCAACCAAATAATATGTGCAGTTAGGGATAAAAGGACATACACAATGAGTATGCTTCTATCCACGGATGTTGATATATCATTTGATAGTGCTAATATATTTAATATATATTTATTCTGTATTCTAGATTGTAGAGATACATTTTACGGACCATTGTGTTTAAATGAGTGTTCGACACACTGTTTTCATTCTATGTGTAACCAAGAGACTGGACATTGCCTTTCATGTGCTGCCGGTTACCGAGGAGAGCATTGTCTAACTAGTAAGAATACTTTACTAAAGGCGTATACCACGAAATGTTATACAATGTAAATACAATGTAAGCATGTCATTGTCAATAATGTGACTAGAAAAGTCACCGTAAATTATTCATTTTTTACAAGTTAGTTAAACGAATGTTCTAGATTGATGTCGTTCAAATAAAACTAGAATCATCTCCAGCAGGAATGCTACATCTAAATTCAAGTATATACAATTAACGTGATTATAATGCCCCTTGCAGTGTATGCAGGTGTGCTTTTGTCACCGAAACTCGGTAAACAAGGCTCATACTTCTACTTAAGCGTTCGAGCGTGTCCAGTAATTGTCTGCTATAGTCTGTCCATTAATTCGTGAGCACGTTTGAAATTGATTTTCTCGAAAACTACCTGTTGGATTTTTTGCAGCCTTAGAATATCCATGACGCTAGAGAAATATTTTTTTCCAAGAAAATTTGATGTAGTTTGAAATAGTTCTTCTTTAGGTTATATTAAAATCAACCTCACCGGATTGTACACAATAGTAACAGATCTACGGTACACAGACGCGTTGTTCTAAAAATACATTATGGTAACATAGAAATATCGTGAGTATACAACAATTTCACGAAATCCGTGCACCTAACCCAGTCGACTTTGAAAGCGGAAAGCATATGACGTTATAATTGGGATACCGTTGTATAGTCATAGGTGTATCTCGCTATTTGTATGAAGCTATTGTATCATATGTGTTGGCTTATCAAAACTGACATTGATATCACATTCATAATGAGTCTGAAGTGCACATTTATAACAATGCAGAAGGTTACAGTTTTACTATACCAACACTTCCGTAGGGAATCTAGAGAGGTCATCTATATTGCGATATTTATAACCCTGAGAAATGAACGCAACTGGCGCTTGGTCTGAATAGAGAATCCTTTTCCGATGGATTAAACAGGACACAAAGTGCACTAATGTCAAGCAAGGAAGGAAAAGAACAATTGACGACTTTGACATAGATGTCATAAGACAGGAGCTCTTGAAAATGTTTGCGACAAATCAACTTGTTACTCTCAGAAAACTGAAATTAAAACTGCAATCAGATTGCAGCATAGACATTTCTAAAAGTACTCTATGGAAAATTGTAAGAGCCGCCGCTTCACCTTCAGAAAAACTATAGGCGGCAGGAATATTATTGTGAAAAGCCACATTTAATTGCTGCCCGTAGTAAATACCTGTGGCAGATCCGTGAGCGGCGGAGGCAAGGCTATGATATTGCATATTTGGACGAATCCTGGGTCAATGCTCACCACACCAATGCTAAAGAATGGCAATCAGTAGACGGTGAACAGAAAAGAAAAATACCAAGCAGCAAAGGCCAGCGTATTATACTAACACATGCAGGAAGCAGTGAAGAAGGTCTTGTCCATGACGCTGGACTTATTTTCCAATCAAAAGTACCGACGGTAGGGACTACCACACAGAAATGGACATATTTTCAGGCACTGGATGGAGAAAGATCTACTTCCAATTCTAAACAGACCATCATGCTTGGTAATGGATAATGCATCCTATCACAACGCAGTATCAGCAGAAGACAAAGTACCAACTGCATCAAATACAAAAGATCAAATTAGGACTTGGCTTGCTAAGGAAAATGTCTGCTTCGATGATACATATTTGAAACCCGAGTTGTTGCACCTGGTGAGGATGACAAATAAGACAAAGGTGTTTCATATTGACAAAATCATTTCGGAATACGGCCACACGTCTTTGCGACTACCTCCATATCATGCTCACCTCAATCCGATAGAGCTTGTCTGGGCTAAAGTAAAGGGCAAGTTGCCGAACAGAACAGGACGTTTAAAATGTGTGATGTTGAAGTTCTGACACGTGAGTCCCTCTCAATGATAGACATGCAGTTCTGGAAGAAGTGTGTTGAACATGTGCTCCGAGAGGAAGACGAGTACTGGCACCGAGATGGATTACAATTTGTCCAGCCAGTAACAATTATCAACCTCATGGAATCGTCAGATTCGGGATGATACAAATCATTTTTTGATTACAGACTGAGAAATAGCAACGTATACATTTCCATATCCAAATGCGTCTACCATCATACAATTTGTGGTGAAGTTAAGACACCCTGGGGTCTAATGGTGACCGAAGGGGAGGACTAACTGTTGCATATTGTATCCAAGTTCGCGATTGCACATAAAGGGCAACACACTTAATTACTTGACCTATCAAGTTAATATGGAGATACACCTATGAATAGAATTGACATGGACAAATTCTAGGGATTACTGTAAAATCTAAAATTTGAGCCCCCGTATTTGCAATTGTCATAAAAGATCAAAGGAATTCGCCGATGTGCAAAATCCGTAGCATCTATGGACTACTGGTTAGCTTTATTTTAGCGTCATGGATATTCTAAGGCCGCATGCACAAATCACTGAGATCCAACAGGTAGTTTTCGAGAAAATCAATTTCAAACATGCTCACGAATTAATGGACAGACTATACAAACTTCTTGTATTCATTTTTCGTTGTTGACACTTATACAGTTGAAATGCAATACTCCAAATACAAATTTATATTCATAAAATATGTTTTCTCTCTATCTAATGACACTAGAATAGAAAAAATGAACAAGTAAATTGTTCATATCCTCTCAATGACACTTATATTCGTTAGTAGTTAGTAAAACGTGTTCCCAAATTAAGAACGTTTCGTCTGCTGCAACATTCTACTTTATAATTTAGATTTTACTATCAATTTTACCCGTTCTTCGCACGAGGAATTTAGTTTTAATTTAGTTGTAAAGTCCCACACTGCAATATTAAGCATATTAAAGAAACATGCCACGTTATCTCAAAATCGGCTATTTCACATTAAAATACACTACGTTTTCTCTCCATGCTTGGTCGAAAATCTGTGTTGGTTGACCACATAAGATTACATTCACCCTCATTCCGATTGCGGTAAAACCTGATACAATATAATTCCTGTGAAAGTTGACAAATAACAATTTGCAAATTGAATTTAGTCAAAGTCAATTATATCGTTGCAAATGCAATTTGTGTATTTCTCATTATTTGACACGATGTTGCTGATAATTTAATTGCAAATGCACACAGAAAATTGCTAGATTGAGCATATTAAATAGACATGCCCCGTCTTCTGTCACCCGTATGACATCAAAATCAGCTGCTTTCCATTAATAAAACTAAAAAAAACCCTGATCAAATGTGCTAATAAAGTAAAATATAAAAAAAAACATTTGTTGTCCTTTCCAACAATTGAACATGGGTCTCCAGCATATCAGCCAAGAAGTTAATGCATTCGGTAACCAGATAGACATATCAGCCAAGAAGTTAATGCATTCGGTAACCAGATAGACATATCAGCCAAGAAGTTAATGCATTCGGTAACCAGATAGACATATCAGCCAAGAAGTTAATGCATTGATAACAGATGACATATCAGCCAAAAGTTAATGCATTCGGTAACCAGATAGACATATCAGCCAAGAAGTTAATGCATTCGGTAACCAGATAGACATATCGGCCAAGAAACTAATGCATTCGGTAACCAGATAGACATATTGAAAAGCCAAGAAATATGTTCGTATGCAGGTGTCTGATGTGAGTATCAAGTGACCGGAAAGTAACAACATGACCGCAATGAGTATCACGTGAGAACGTTAAACCATTGATACACGTATTTGGCTATTTCTGTACATGATCTTATCTCATCTTATCTTATCTTAACCACATTTGCCGTGAAGTGACGTGGGGAGAGTTAGTTTCTATCTTGTGCCAGGTGTGTTGCGCTTGACGTTGTCAGTCCATGCTTTCGCAGGGACTCTGAAATGTTATCTATCCATCGTGTTCTTGTCCTGCCTCGTGCTCTGCGCCCTGAGTGTCGATTATTATAGGCACGTGATGGTAGTAAATTTGGTTCCATTCTCATTAGATGGTCGAACCACTTGAATCTTTGCTTCTCGATGTACTGTATGCATGGTATAGTACCAACGATGTTCTGATATTCTCGTTTCTCACTCTATCTCGCCTTATAACGTTGACAGCTTTTCGTAGACATCTCATTTCACATGTTGTAATCTTTCTGTCTAGTGTCTTAGTCAGGGGCCATGTTTGGCACTGATAGAAGAGAGTTGGAATAAATATTCAGTTTATCAGTTGTCGTTTGACTGCCATGTTAATGATTGGATGCTTTAATAGTGGTGACAGTTGGTATGTCACTTCATTTGCCTTCTGGCATCTAGTCTCGATTTCTCTGTCCATCCTTCCATCTGCTGTGAATATACTCCCGAGATATTTGAATTCTGGAGTCTGTTGTATTTTGACATTATTCACGTGTATATTTAGTTGACCTGTTGACCTACTTATTGTCATGACTTCTGTTTTGGAGGTGTTAATTTTCCTGTCATATTTTTCGCATGTCGCTTGTAGTGCATTTATGTGTTGTTGAAGTTTGTGTTCGTTTGTTGTAAATTATACTCTGATTATCTGCAAAGAGTAGTTCCTTGATTAAATTGTAGTTGTTATCGAGGTTGTTATCTGCCTTGGTTTCTTGCGTTATCCTGTCTATGTATATATTGAAAAGTATAGGCGAAAGCACACATCCCTGCCTTACTCCTGATGATAATTCAAATTCGTCTGTCAGGCCGTCGCTTGTTCGTACTACGCTTTGAGCATTTTGGTATAGTGCTCTAATATTGTCTAATAGTTGGCCCTGAATTCCATATTCACTTAGTATGGCCCATAGTTTGTTTCTGTTTATTCTATCAAAGGCCTTTTCTTGGTCTATGAATGCTAAGTTGAGCTGTTTGTCATATTCTATGGTGTTTTCGCTGTACATGATCATTTGCGTTAAATTGAAATAAGTTTATATAAACGAACAAATGGTCTTACATTTCAAGTCCGTAGGATTTCCAGATTTCTTTAAACAATTGGGACAGATAAATATACAATTTAATTCATCCTGGACATATATATATATATATATATAATATATATATATATATATATATATATATATGAAGCCTTTTCAGTGACCTGTCCGGTCTGGCCTCTTTGATCTTGCCAGGAAAATAATTCCCGTAACGCTATCCCATTATTATATTGGATCAGGCACACCTGCACATCACATTAAGGTAATGGTATTATAGAGAGGAAAATAAGTCAAAGGATCAATGCAAATAATTAAAAGTAACGAATTCGTACATAAGCACAATAAAGCAGTATGGAAAGTAGAATAATTAGCTAAAGATAAGATTACTAATAGCATGGATATTCCCAGTGACAACTTTGTGAGCAAAATATGAATATTAACACGTAAAAGCAAGTATGTGTGTTTAATATATATATTATAGAAGAATCCTCAATAGTCCATGGACATAGAAGAGAACACAGATATATCTAGAAAGAACTTAAATTCATGGAGAATGGCTAATGCTGTAAAAGGAATGAGAAAATAGAGGAGACATTCAGAAGAAATGTTGAATATCAATGTTCTGCTCAAACTATTAGAAGCTGATGATAATAATAAGGATGAAGATGAACTCTCTCGTGATCCCGGCCTAGACTGATGAACCAACTTTTATCATGAATTTTACCGCTCATTTTAGTGACTCCGTCCCCCGTACAGTTTCCCACGAAGCTCAGTGTTATCGGCCAAGTTTCTTTTCTCAGGGCTGCGAACCGCTGGCAGTTTTGCAGCATGTGCTCTGCTGTCATTTCCGCCATTTGGCAGTGGCACAGGCTAGTTGTGCCAATTTTAAACTTGTTAATCATGTGGGCTCGGAGTCTGTTGTGGCCGGTACGGAGGCGGAATATGGCAACTTTTTCACTCCAGGACAGACCATGATACCCTCTTCGCTTCTTTTTTCTAGGATCATTTGGGATGCTGTTCTTAGCGCCTCTGCCCGGTAGTTGTTTGAGAACTTACCTGTGGCAATCGATTTTGTAACCTTCTCTTTCTTTGAGAGTTTAAGCACTATTCCTCGTCCGCCATCTCTGATTGCGTCCCCTGCCGATCCATCGGTATACACGTGTGTCCACTCATTTTCAGGGTACTCAGCCTTGATGAATTGTTCGGTAACCACTCTTCTTTCGGAGTTTTCTTGCTGCCCTTTCTTAAGTATACCTGGGATTGATTCCCTTAATTATGGCATATTGATCTTCCACGGCGGGCTCTTATCAGTTGCCTGTATCAATTCGGGTTTGCACTTTGCTAAGACATGGTGGTCTTGGGTCAGTGCTTTGGCACTTTTTTGCTAATGCTGGCTCTCTGTATCCTTCCCCTTCCTAGTCCGTTCATCCTGACATACACATGGTGGGAGTTAAGCCTTTTCAGTTTGTCTGACAGTATCATAACGTTTCTGTCTCTGCGGTCTGACATTGGTTGGAGCCCTATGACTGTTTCCATCGCCTTGATAGGCGTGGACTTCATGGCACCTGTGATAATACGTGCTGCTCGATTCTGACTGCTGCCCACTTTTGCAAATTGATTTATGGATGCACTGCTTCATGCTGCAATGACATACTCCAGGGCCGGTCGGACTCTACCAGTGTATAGTGTTTTGAGGACTCTGGTGTTTGCTCTCCACGTGGTGATTGAGAGTCTGCACATCATGTGAGTCTCTGTTTCGCTTGTGCCGTAGCATTTTCAATTTGGGGGCACCAAGCCAGCTTTCGGTCAAGTGTGACTCCCAGGTACGTTGGGGCTTTGCTGTCCGCAAGATCTTGCCCGTTGACTATAAGCTTAATTTTGTAATTCTGGTTGTCCTGCGAGAACACAGTCTATGTGGTTTTACAAGCGTTAATGTTAATATTCAACTTTTTTTAAACCAGAATTCCAACTTATTTAGAGTGTATTCTGCAGTTGATTTGTTGCTATGATAATTTACTTTTCTCTCGCCCATATTGCCAGGTCGTCGGCATACATGGCAGAGTGTACTCGCTTTGTCAGCATGTTGCTATGTCGTTGACGAAGATTAGAAACAGACTTGGCGAAGCACACCTCCTTGGGAACTCCATTGCTCTAGTGTGGACTTAGCGCTTGTGTACCCTGAACTTGAACCCTTGCTGTTCTGTTCTCTATGTATCTATCAAGCCATTTGTACATTCTTTCCTTTATACCGAGGGTGAGAAGTTTCAGTTTTAGCCCTCTTTCCAGACTGTGTCAAACGCCTTCTCCATATCTATTAAAACTGCCAGTGTCTGTTTCTTTTCTTGGAAACCATCATCGACTTCCTGGGCGATATAGGTTACCTGATCTTCTGTAGATCGGTACTTCCAAAAGTCTCCCTGTTGTTTCATGAGAAGCCTCAGGAATTTCCAAGTGCCAAGATAGCCGTTTGTTCATCATGCGTTAGATGAGTTTGCCAGTGCAGCTTATTGGTCAGTAACTCGCCGGGTCGAGTTTATTTTTTCCTGGTTTCAGGATGGGTACCATGATCGCTTCCTTCCATTCTCTTGGTACTATGCCTGTCCTCCACGACATATTTAGGACCGCCAGTAGATCTGTCTGTGCTCTAGTACCCAAGTTGTTAAGTATTTCCTTTGTTATCCCTTCCTTTCCGTGCGACTTTCTGAGCTTGAGCTCCCTTAATGTCTCTTCCAACTCGTTACTGGTTAAAGTATCCGCTAGGTGACTATCGGCTTTTCTTCGCTCGCCTTGAAGGGCTCGCGCTTTTCTCTTTGTGTCATCATTTTCTTTTTGTTATGCTGACTCTGCTGACTTCAGCATATTTTTTTCATTAGGACATTTGCAGCTTCCCTTTCTGAGCACATTTTTTTATCTTGTTCCAGGACTATTGGGGGCCGGCTGGTGTTTTCATCACTCAGCGCTTTTGTCAGCTTCCAAAATTTATACCGTCCCTTTCAAGGTTCAGGGATTTGGTCTTATCAACTCAGCTCTTTCATGCTGATCGTGTGACCTTCCGCTTGTTCTTAGCTGCTGCCGTCGTGTAAGCAGTATTGGTCGTTACTGTCTGTGCCTCTTGTTCCTCTCTCCTTGCCACCTCAAGGTCAGTTTCATGCTTCTGAACCTCCGCTGTCCAGTATGGCTTGTAACCTCTTCGTGCGCCTCTAGGAATTGTTTCCCGTGCCGCTTTCAGATTGCTTCTGAGAGTTCCTTTGCCACGTTTCGCATGTGTTTGTTTACATGCATGTTGATGTGCTCAACATTAGCATCTGTCAGTACACCGTACTGTTTCCAATTAGTTTTTTTGTAGTTCCACTGTGGCAACCCCATCTTGGTCTCAGGTACACAATTTAGGTCTATTTACAGCTTCACGGGCCTATTGGTCACTATCTCCGAGTTCCTTTGGGACCGTGCGTACTGTTTTTGTGGAGATATCGCTAGTTGCGAAAGCCAGATCGAGGGTTCTGGTCGTATGCCACCTTCTCGAGTAGAAGGTTGGCGGATCGTCTGGAGCATTGATGAGGAACAGGTTGTTCTCTATGTCATTGAATATCAATGTTCTGTTCAAACTATTGGATGATAATAATAAGAATAATAAGGATGATGATGATCTAAAACATCTAACACAATTGCAGACTGTAGTAGATTTACTTCCATAATTATTGCATGCTACTTTCACAATGTGTATGGACTGTTTCTACATTATTATTAAATTCAGGTCAATAACATTACAAAACAATAATGTATTGCTCATAAAAGTTTACTTCAAATATAGAATATGTGATACATGAAGAAAAGTTGCTTTACAATACCACGATATGGAATGTGGTTAAAGGCTCGGTACTTTGTCATTGCCACCAAAGTCCTGAACAACGAGTTCGGTAAACCCAGGTATCCTAGGCGTGTCGGAGATTGTCAGTAATTTCAAGGTCGAACAGTCTGCACGGTTTATTCCATTTGCGTTTTAGAGTTTCATGTTGAAAAACCTTTCGTTTTCGGCTTTAAAATAAAATTAAGTAGTAACAAACAATCGCAAGATTTTATATTTTGTGGCAGGGTTAGGGTTAGGTAATTTCTGTGGTTTTTTTCCTATAATATAATTGTTCCTCCTTTCCTCGCTGTATTTGTGTTGTTATCACTGTATATGTATCCACATACTATATTGACATACTACATATATTTTGTGGCAGGGTTAGGGTTAGGCAATTTCTGTGGTTTTTTTCCTATAATATAATTGTTCCTCCTTTCCTCGCTGTATTTGTGTTGTTATCACTGTTTATGTATCCACATACTAATGCTTGACCTACCTGGGTCCCAAAGTGGACTGTCCACGATTATTTACAATATATCTAAAAATAGATGACACTTTCCGACAATTTCTAAAAATAGGTCTTCCTGTCAGTTGTGGCCGGCTAATGACAAAGTACCAAAGGCTCTATATGGAGTGTGGTAAAATGCTATATATGGAGTGTGGTAAAATGCTCTATATGGAGTGTGGTAAAATGATCTATATAGAGTGTGGTAAAATGCTTTATATGGAATGTGGTAAAATGCTCTATATGGAATTAAATAATGTCAAGCCAGTTTCCTGTCTTGTTGGACATGTTCATTCACTGTGGTTATGTCTTGTGTTCTTCCTAGAAAACAGATTCAATTACTAGAGGTTATTCATGAACCAAATTAGTAAAATGTTATAGTGCATACACAATTTTCTTCGACAACATTATTAAAAAGTCAATGAAATCCAGCAAACAGAACGTAACAAAATATTAAAATAATAACACATGGTTGAGTTGTAAGGTGCTAAATGATTTCAGTATTTCAACTTCAAAATTGAAGAAGAAATTGAATTTGTTATATTTATGTTATAATAATGTGTTATTTATTATCTCAACAATGACATATTTTTACCAAACTTTCAAATGTTTTTGCTAATATTAGTTCTTCTTCTACTCCCACCAAATGTGATTTCGAATAGGATGTGCCCTGGGAACATATGGTCCAGGTTGTGCTTATGATTGCTCTAAGTACTGCAAGAATGTATGTCTATTTGACACGGGTAACTGTGAATGCAAAGATGCATATGTTGGACAAAAGTGTACAGGTTATGCACTATTCTTTTCACCATATACTTTGCAATAACTGTTTACCTTATTCTTGTTATTTATCTTAACAAATGTACTGTTCTTATGCAGATAAGTTAACCATTACCAATTACATATATTCTAAAGTGAAACTGAAGATGAAAAGTCATCATACTAAAAAAGGAACAACTACAAATATACATGTAAAGACTACAAAATAAAGAAGTAAAAGAGGAATATCAGTTCGAATGTAAGGATAGGTCTAGTTACTCGATAGTGAAAATGAACAGAACATTGAAGACAAATGGACTAAGATAAAGAACACACTAGTGGGGGCGGCAAGAAGTAGCGCAGGATTAAAGACGAAAGGCAGGAAACCATGGATAAGTGATGACAACTGGAAACGTATCAAAGAAAGAAGAAAGATGAAACTAGCGATATATAAATATATATATATATATACACACACACAAATCGGACGACCTGTATGTCGATGTGTAAACACAGACATGTGTATTAATAATATTATTTTTTAATTCATGTATTCATCTGTAGAACTTCTCATACTTTTTCTCAAAACATTGAACTGGGAAGAAACGAGCAAATTATGCAAGCAATATTTTATTGTCTACATCCATTTTCATTCTTTTTTTTTCTCAATTTAATTCAAGAAAGTTCATGTCTCAACTTTCTTTCTTATACTAATGTTGTGTTGTATTACAATGAACAAGATAACCATACTCGTCTGTAGTGAAATGAAATGCGACTTTCTCTTCTCTTTTTTCCAGAATGTCCTAAAGGACGTACAGGAAAAACTGTTCCCTGAAATGCTCGAGGTTATGTTATGAATATATGTGCCACATTGAAACCGGAGAATGTTTATCTTGCATCGGGAACCGAATTGGGCTTGCATGTAATGGTACGTTTCTCTACATAGTACATGTCTACGTCACTTGTGTAATTTCAGTGTGTTTTTAAATAATGTAGTTCATAAAAATATAGTGATGGTGTTGTTTTAATGAAATATATACATATTGATATATCTTAATCGTATATATTGATATACATGTAATTCATTTATACATCTACACATTGAGTAGAAAAAGACACATATCTGAAATAAAGAATCGATGAAGACTACTTTTCACTGGCACGTCATGACATGGTGTGTAACTGAACAAATAGTCCAACAATGGTCAAAATCAGTATGGTTCACTATTAATGTTCAACTTGCAACTTGTTCTAGACAGCATTGGCGCCCATTAAGCGTAATCTAACTTCATGGCGCGAAAACATATTTATGAAAGACAAAGCAAATTGGGAGCGGTTGAACACACATATGCAAGTATGGAGGCAGTGAGGAGTGGCTCACAAATAAAAGAAGAACAATACATCGCATACGGAAGGAAAAGAGAGCACAGAGGCCAGGTAGATCATGCTAGGTATCTGATCCAGTCCTTTACTTGCAGCAACTGTGTCAATGATTGACACTGCAGAATAGGGCATTACAGCCACAACAGATAATGACTGTCTCTGTGGCTATGTGGTTAAGAACTTTGTCTTGTGTTTCAAAGGTCGTGGGTTCGAGTCCGGACCGCGCCGTTCTGTTCACTAGTGTAATTTGTTCCATAGACCCCTAGGATTGTTGCTGGAGATCCGGAGTTCGTGCTTTGTGCAATACTCTCGGTAGGTTGCGTGTCATTTCTGCTGAGAGGGACCGAGCCATATGGGGTAAAACCCGGTGCAATGAAGTCAATCCTTCGGTTTTAAAACTTTTTAACCTTTAAACAGACGATGTGATTCAGCACAGAACTACGTGGCATAAAACGTATCGTCTCTTGAGACAAAGAGGCCAAATGTGATACTGATGAATGATGGCCAAAGTCATACTTAACATCAATGACATGACAATGTTTAAGTAGTCACTTCATTACACTCAACGTTGACCCAAATGTTCGTGATCTCTTTCATCAGTGTTTGCATAACCCAGGGCAATAGCTTCTGCGTATGATATTGTTTAACATAAAAACTATAATATACATCTTATGCAAATAATCTAGAATTATTCAAAGTTCTCCATCAGTGACCTGTATCTACCACATTTCTAAGGTGGGAATAGACAATTTTTGATATGTATGTCAGGGTCAGGACCTGGAATTTCTGAGTGATCTGGATACGGGCTGGATACTCTCACTAATTGTAAAAAAATATTATATAAATGACGTGTTAGCGTGAACAAGCTATTATGTAAAAATAATGTACTGGGGAAACGAAATGAGCAGGATTTAGAAAGAAAAAGAGAGAGAGAGAAAGATAGAGAGGAAGAGAAATAGAGAGAGAGAGAAAGAGAGAGAGAGAGAAAGAGAGAGAGAGAAAAGAGAGACAGAAGAGAGAAAGAAAGAAGAGAGGCAGACAGAGAGAGAGAAAGAGAGATGGAGAGAAATAGAAGTGATAAAAGAAAAGGGAGAGAATAAGAGAGAGAGAAGAGAGAGAGAAAGAAGAGAGAAAGAAAGAAGAGACAGAGAAAAGAAAGAAAGTGGAAAGAGGAACAAGAAATGTAAACAAAATTATAAATGTACATATTTTTTGTAAAGATTGTGCTTAGTCATTGTACACAAGCCTTTCCAAATGTGGTGGCAGTATGCAATATATGATCAAGAAATAATCCCATATCCATCTCTGTGGGAAAGCACAACACTATTTGTCTTGTTTTCGTTTCTCGCTTGTTATTAATTCCATAGCATAACTTGTGATAATTGATAACATATTTTCAGCACATTTTTTGTGTCTGCACTCCACCTCCGCGACCACAATTCCCTACCGTTATCAGTTGCTGATTGCACATACCGTGGTCACCGATATATTGTCAGGAACTACACGCAGACAAACAACACCAATATTTTAATGTAAATGTGCTAAGAATACATTTGTTTATACGACTATGTTGAAATCTAAGAAGTTTTGTGAATTTATTGAATATGTGGGATTTATGTATGTATGTATGTGTGTGTATGTGTGTGTATGTATGCGTGTGCGTACGTGTGTGAGCTTCCAAAATGTATAATATTTTTCGAAATTTGCAAGGGGCCGTTGAACAATTTGTTTGGAAGTTCGATGAATGCCGAGGGTCGTAGGTTGCCCACCCCCTCCACTGATCTAACAAATGAGATTTGTCAGTTCCATGTATAAAATGATTTGTCGTCATCTTTTAGGCTCTTAATATCACAAAGAAATATTTCTTATTTTGTGTCGACAAGATGGTGTACGCATAGTGTAAGCTAGTCTTACCATGCAATGTTCAGTTGCCTAGCTGACCTATTTCTTTGTGTGTGTGTGGGGGGGAGGAGATTCTGAAACATAATTTGGTCCCATTAACATAAAAATGTAGGATATCTCGTAACTTAACGACGAAATCTTAATGAAATATTGGTGATACATCGCAAGTTTTTTTCGACAAAAATTCTAACGAATATTCAATAAATAATTGCACTTACGAACGGAATAACTCTATCCAGATCTCCAGACACACAATCTTCAGACTGCAGTAAAACTCTTAGTCTCTTTGACATGACTACTCTAACAATCTCCACACTCAGTATTCAAAACCAATCAGCTGGTTATCACAACTGGAAAGTAAGATTATGTGTACGTTAGATAGTTAATCATCTTGAGTCCGATGTACACATCTTTGTATTATGCATGCTATCATATTATGCATGCTATCATATTATGCGTTATATCATATTATGCATGCTATCATATTATGCATGTTATCATATTATGCGTTATATCATATTATGCATGCTATCATATTATGCATGCTATCATATTTATGCATGTTATCATATTATGCGTGAATTCATAACAAATGCTTCTGTAGAAAAGAGAGCGTTAGCGATATATTGAAAAAAAAAATCTTTGTGTAATGGCACGAATCATGGACAGTGAACAAATAATCAATGATATTGCTAGAAGCAACAGAGATGTGGTTTTACAGAATCATCATCATCAAACATTTTGTCCCGAGCTGAACTTTGCCATCTCCACAGTCCTCCAACACTTCTGTCTGTCATATGCCAGATGTGCTGCCTCCGCAGCCGTCATGTTCAAACCTTCATTTACATCACGAATCCATTTTCTCCGTGGTCTTCCTCTTCTTCTTTTTGCTAGTATGCTTCCTTCCATCATGGTTTTCTCCAACACTTCATGTAATTTTATATGTACACAATGCATAAATGTTATCTTTCGTATTTGTAGCATCAGTCAGTTTTCTTTGATTTTGAGTTCTTTCTGGGTGTATCTATTTGTTCTCTTCTCTGTCCATGCTATACGAATGACTCTTCTGTAACATTTATATTCAAAAGCACAAATGTATTTTTCCACTGCCTTACTAAATGACAATGCTTCACAGTCCTACTACGTTGCCACCGGTAATATGCATGCTCATTGTATTCTGATCTTTGTTTTCTTATCAGTTCCATTCCATACTTTTTTTAGTTGTTTAATTATTTTGTAAAGGCATGTCTGTTTTTCCTTTTACTTCATTCATCCCATTTCCATCTGTTGTTAGCAGTGAACCAAGATATTCAAAACTGCTCACATTTTCTACTTTCTCTCCGATGATAAAAATATATTTTGTTATGTTCGTTTTATCTGTTGTTATAAGTTTTGTTTTTCCACGTTTAAATATAGATTTTGTTTTTCGCTTTTATCTTTCTCTTGTCCAGATAATTTCTAAATTCATGTTTGTGATGTTGACAGTAACACTGTATCGTCAGCATATCTTAGTGGAGGCATTTCTACTCCTCTGATTATACAAGGATCGTGCTGTTATTTTCCGCTATTTTCTGTAACACTCATAATGATGTTATTATAATAATGATGGACATCTCATGGACAGCGAAGAAACCAATTAATGATGTTTTTAATAGGGGCAGGCACTCAAATACATCTTTAAAAAGTAATAATAATCAAGGAATCACAGTTTATTGGGTCTATAATGCTAATATGAGTGTTATATCATTTGGGAGCAACGTGTCAAATACAATGAAGAAGTTATTGGTTATTGGTTACTAAACTGATACCAATGCACTCCGGGCAGACCCATAGGTGCTCAGTCTCCCCCAACAGATATCGAAGAGTAAGCATACTGATGGTTCCGGTGGAATACCACACCTCTCACTCTGCCCCTCAGGCATCCAGTTCTACTTGTACAACTGGCCACTACAAACTGTATAAATCGCTGGATCGATTCAACATTTATTTGAGTGTCCTCATCCAACAGACAGTCGCAAAGAGACCGAATAACATCCCCCGTATCCATATTCAACTTCCCAAAAATCGATGCTGCTGATGCTAGCCTGCCCGCTCACTCACTACCGTAAACACCCGCATGCCTAGGACATAACATCCACGTAAGCCTTTGGAGGTTAGATACTTCTATAGACGGCATCCACTGATAGCGAAACCTGCCCTTCTGGATCTTGTGAAGTATCGACTGAGTGTCAGAAACTACAACGGCCCCTGTAAATGAAGTCCCAGAGATCCAATGTATGGTAGCAGTAACGGCCTCAAATGTCATCTTAATACTAGAAGTAGTTGTCCTGTATACCCCATTTTGCTCTACAACAATCCTATCATGTGCATTAGCCAAGAAACCACAGCCAGACTTCTCACCGCAATGAACCGACCCATCTGTATATACAACATCATTATCCCTTACATTATCTTCTATCAGCTGCTTAACTGCGAGATCAGCATTCATGTTGCCCCAATCTCTACATTCTCTTCCAAGAGTGATGATAAGGTTGAGATAGTGGATCATGCTACCATCTGTTGGAATCCATTCTTCCCCTTTTAGTAGGGCGGCAACCGTGGTCACCTGGTCAATTGCTCTCTCAGCCTGCGCCATCCACGACATGAAGCGCTTGATTCTCGTGCCCTAAACATCATTAGTGTTCTTGTGCAGTGGATATCTCTTATCGGTAGTAACTTGCATATATGCCTTGGTTTGGGCGATTGCATGACGGGAGCGTAGTCACAGAAGGCTAAGCATATATCTCATCTTCGTAATGGGTTTTCTCTAGTGCAGCCCAGGACTATACGCATACCTTCATTCTGAACACGTTCGAGCATACCTTCATTCTGAACACGTTCGAGTCGTTCACATTCTGATCATAAGAATTTATAGTCCGTAATCTACTACAATGAAGAACAGATCGTGGAAGACAGTGAAGGAATATGTTTGGTGGTCTGACATCATGGTTCGACGAAAGGTTGACGTAAAAACGATTATCTGCACCATATATCACATTCTTCGGTATCTGGAATTTTGCCATGCCAATTTATTTTTACTGTTCTGCGTAAACAGCTTGTGTGGACGTGGTTTAGTATTCTTGCGTGTCTGTTATACACTGTCCTTGTCTCGCTTGCGTACAGCAGCGTGGTTAGCACGTTGGCCTGATAAACTTTCAGCTTTACGTCTACGCTTATCCCCTTCAGCTCCCACACATAATATCATGTACAAACATTACAATAGATGTGCACACCTTGAGACAAGCACATGAGTAATTATTATGTATTATTTTTATTATTTTTCTTGTTCTGGTATACGTTACATATGCCATCACAGCTATTTCTAAATTCCTGGCAGTTCGTTTAATTTTTGTCTTTAGAACTGAGTCCATTATTTTTCGCCTCTCTCAGTAAAGTTTGTATTATGATTTTATGATTATGATTTGTATTATGATTTTACTAACGTGCCCTTTCTTTCTTGAACAATTTGTTTTTCATTTCAATGCCTGCTTTATAACTCTGCCAATGCCGGTTCAAGCCCGGATCCAAACCCGGATGAAAAAAGGGGGAGGACTTGTGCGTGAGGCTAGCTACCTCACCACAAGTAATTGAAAGAGGTACATAAACTTGTAAGAAAGGAATTATGATACGAATTGGCAAAGAAACATCAGCTTTTAAAAGTCTAAATAAAATATGGAACTGCAAGTTATATAGTATTAAAACAAAATTACAAATTTTCAATTCAAATGTTGTATCAATCCTAACATATGCCAGCGAGAGTTGGAAAATGACTAAAGATATAGAAGGCAAGTTGAATGCATTTGAAAATAGATGTCTGCGAAAAATAATGAATATGAAATGGAACGAATTCAGGAGAAGGGATGAAATCAGAGATATGTCTGGTCAACCACTAGTGACAACTGTTATAAGAAAGAGAAGATGGAGATATGTTGGGCACACCTTGAATAGAAATGATCAACGAATATCAAAGCAGGCATTGAAGTGGGATGCAAAGGGTTCAAGAAGAGAGGTCGACCTAAGGAGACCCTGAAACGAACTTTGCTGAGAAGGCAGGAAATATCGGTCTCAGTTCCATGGAGGAGATTGAGCGAGTTACACAGGATAGAGTGGTATGGAGAAATTACTTGCAGGCCCTACGTAACGTATAACGGTACGAGAGGAATTATTAATATTATGTGACTTTGATCTATCATTTCAGAGTATGCAAAACATATATCCGACTTCTCGTTCTTATGTCAGTTTACAATTCATTAAATGAGATCATCTCTCGAATATCATTTTCCCAATGTCAATTGGTAAATACTTGCATGTTTTGTCTGCAGTATTGTATTTTTGTTGTCTTCTCACCTCCCCATTATCCAAACATAAAACAGTTTGCCCGAAACACCATTATGGACTGATGTGTAATGATAAGTGTTCTGTCTACTGTAAGAACCAGACATGTCATAAAGTTACTGGCAAGTGTTTCCTTTGCACATCTGGTAGAACTGGTGCACTATGCAGAGATGGTAAATATTATTTAGTGTTTCTGTCTTGCTGATATTAGTAGCAGTGCGTACAACCTAAATGAAGATCACGTGATAAAGAATATATGTACATTTTGATCTATGTCGACATTTCGACAATGTATGGATGTATGTCGTGGTGCAAAAAAAAGATGGGGTTCGACAAAAGCAACATACACGATGTTCTCTAAAAATAAAAAATAAAAATACTTTCCAACTTCTGCCAGAGTCATAGCATACATTTACTTCAGAAGAGCAGTCAAAATTAACAAAAATTGTTTTCAGAACAGCATATTAGTGCTATATATGTTGACAAGCTATAGCAATGCCTTTAGAATGCAACAAACATTAAGTCTGAACAGTCTGCAGGAGTGAAGATTTGCATTTTGGGCTCTAGGAACATTATTGCGCAGTATCCTACCTACTTCCAAATAGAATAGCGAAAATATATAACTTGGGAACATAACTAAGTTGTATAAAAACATAACAACGTCAACGATGTGACTACGACCTCACACAATACAAATACTCGCAAAACTTGAAAAGCAACTAGTACCTCTTGGGAACAATCTTGACTTCAGAATACTTTCAGATAACAGCTAGTGTCCCTGATTACGTGAATAGATCAATGTTGTTGTTATGTGTACGACATATACATTCTTACTTTAGTTGATATTAAACATTACACAAATAGTATTGTATCATATTTTGCTCATATTTTCACTCTGTCGGAAATTATGTTGTTAAACAAGCTTCTAGCGATAAGATTAGTTAATAGAGAATTGATGTCATCTGGTATGCCTTGTTGTTTCTGAAGTATATTTTTTTTGTTCTGGTTGCTTTTTATCATCTGCAACAATGTTTGCTAACTATGCTGCTTCTTCCTCTCTTCCACCATTTCCTTCTTTATAGAAGTGTTGGGGGGAAACGTAGTGATCTTTTGTGTGCTTGTTTTAAGGCACTTTGTAAGCTGATATTCATTGCCGTAAGGCTGTTCTTGATACCGTCACTCCATCTTTTGCGTGGTCTTCCTCTTGCTTTGTACTCATTATACTTTCCTGTGTGACTCTCTGTGGTAGGCGATACCAGGGCATTTTTGTCAGGTGTTCAAACCATTTAATCTGTTGTTCTTTTACGAATTGCATGACTGGTTTCACATCCAGTCTTCTTCTGATTTCTTCATTTATAATTTAGTCTCTCATTATCACACCTGCATCTCTTCTCTCTCTCTCTCTCTCTCGCGATCGTTCTTCACGGATAATTTTATCATTCTTATTGTGATGTATAATTGGTCCACTGACAAGAACAGGGTGATATACGTCAGGTCGATTGTGCGCCCATGGTGACTAGATCCGCCCGTCCGATTTCAGCTAGCTTTTGATTTACTAGTGTGAACTTTCCCTAGGGTACGATCATTTTTGCCGACTATGTCGGCCCGGATCTTCGCCTTTTCGATCAGCTTTGCCGTATATTTGTGCTTTGTGATCTACGCCAAGACAGTGAGTTACGATGTTATACTTTTTCTGACTATGAGGTCGTTCCGGATTAGAAACATTTCTCGTAGCTTATAAGCTTGTCCTCGGACGGCGTCTTACTCGTATAAAACACCGTATAAAGTATCGACCTTCGCCAATGTTCGGACCCGGACAGCCTGTCAGATCTTTACATTGGCGACATTATTTACCGTTTATTTTGAGGTTGATCCGGAGTAGGAACATTATCAGCCTTTTCTAGACGCGAGTTGGTACGTGGCAATTTGCAGTTAGCCTTGGAAGACACAGGCCTGGGGCCAAGCACAAACAATGTAGAGGGTCGTTTCAATCGGCGATATCAACGCAACTGAGATTTTACGCACGCCAATATCACCCGCCCCAGTTCTTCCAGGGATGTTAGTTGTGACTTCAATAGTACCTTGCCCGGTTGCCCCAAGGCTGGCAGTTCCGTTATGCATCACCCACCTCAGTTCTTCCGGGAATGTTAATTGTTATCGCAACAGTACCTTGCACGGTTTTCCCAGGAAGGGTAGTTTCGTTATGCACTAAAACGCAACTTGTTGTTTTGAACTCGACAAACCATGCCCAGTACATGTATCTGCACAAGGCCACCGATGCGGAGTAAGCTGCAATATTCCATCGTACCGACACGAGGGTAGACTTTTATTCGTTACGGATCTGATATATTTATTCTTGCCCACGAGCTGGCAATGT
Source organism: Arion vulgaris (assembly GCA_020796225.1). NCBI lineage: Eukaryota > Metazoa > Mollusca > Gastropoda > Stylommatophora > Arionidae > Arion > Arion vulgaris. The sequence continues at coordinate 9,838,218 of CM036764.1, read as the reverse complement.
TTGCTCCCTCCACAGGGCTTCGAGTTTCGCCCTACGAGGGCACACGTTTCGTCACTGGATGCATCTCTCATCCTTTCATGTTTACCAGTCTTCCCATCGGCAGAGAAACAGGTAATTTGTGCGGGACTTTTGACTTACACGCCGAGCACGTGTATGGAGTCTCCTGCACCAGAGATTACGTTTTGCGTTCGGCCCTTACTCCGGGGGAGTGGGGCTTAAGTCAGAGACGTTTCGCTGCTGTTTCTTTTTGTTCGGGAACTTAGGCAATATTTTGTTGAAAATCGACAAGGAAGTTTGTGCATTTCATTTTTTTCGTATGGATCTGCATTTCTTTCTTTTTTCATACTTGTACTGCTACCACTAGCAGTAGTTCTCCCCGATCCCTGTCCCTATTAGTCAGACCGGAACCAAAGTTTACTTCCAGGGTCACCGCGTGGAGGTAAGCGACAGGGTCTTGATTAATGCCGGTTCACTAATCCTGGCACACCATCTCATGCGCTTTTGACTCCGGATCGTGTCATCTAAGGAACTTCGATTGATTTAATGAGCCATTCGCGGTTTCACCGTGAGACAGTGTGAACTTATACATGCATGACAAATCGTTGAGACAATCATATGACTACTAGCAGGATTAACCAGATAGCTGTCATGGACGTGAATGGATCGACAATGCTCGGGGTAGGGAAACAGCGCTTTGTGCAGAGCGGATCCCTTCGTTCCCGGCGAAAAGGCGAAATTGAAGCGAAACGACCGAGCGCTCGCTTCTCACCGATTTGCCGGCAAGAAAGAGCTTCGCCAAGCAAAGAACGACACCATATTTCTACCTGCTGACCCACAAGCTCGTTGCGAGAGCCGGGCCTTTTAACGAGATCACCGTCAGGCATTTAACATTTTAGACTGACTGCATCACATCGCAACCGAGCAACTTAGATATACCGACAAACACACCACCAGTAAGACCACGCGCGCGAGCGTGTGAGACTTAATAGCAGACACTACCTGGTCCCTGATTCGCTGGGAGCCTCGTTTGCGACGTGAGGAAGTGGAGAGGCGCACACAGCCGTTAGAGACTATGCACGCAATTGGTTATCGACACTGGGAACCGCGCTCGCTTACTGGCTCGCTCGTCCGGTTATTTTCAAAACGAGGAGGCACATCTTGCAGACGCACATCCCAGATTGCAGCCCTTCTAAGGCACCTCATCTCTATCGGTATGATTTTACTCTTATTAGCTACTGTTGTTGGCCGTGCTTGACACTGGTAACATAGTGTTGGCCAGAAATCGTTCGAATAAGATTTGCTTTAGTTGTTAGCGGTATATCTTTATGTGACAACAGTCCCAGTACCTGGTTAGCTTTTGTGCAACGATTGCTATTTCGCAATCGATACTTCCATCTGCTGTGAAAATTTCTCTCAAGTATTTAGCCTTAATTATTGGTTTTATATCTACGTTCTGGAGTTTTATTGTAAGGCTATCTGGTTGTCTACTTATTGCCAATGCTTCTGTTTTTATTATATTTATTTTTATATTGTACTCTCACCCTTGATGTTAACTAAGCTCAAATAGTACTGGAGATTCTTCGTTTTCTGCAATCAGTACTTGGTCCAATGTTTTGGTGCCAATGTTGCAAAAATCATAAATGTTATCTAGTGAATGTGTGAAAGTGACACGTTTCATGTGCAGTGATGGTGATCCGATGACCAAACTAAACTAAACCATGTTGAACGGTGTAAAATATCTAGTTTGTAGTATATGTCTGCACTTTACAAACCCTTCTTTAGTTCCTATTGTGACATTTCAACTGTTTAACTCTTCAACGTTCATAAGTTTTTAAGGAGCTTTTTGTTAGTTTTGAAGGTCTGCTCTATTACTAGAAGCCATGTATACTCCGTGAATCGAAAATAGGCATGCTATATATGATTACAAAGCTAATTGAAAGTAATATCAAGATATGTGGTTTTACTATCAGTGTTATGTAATATGTGATATATGTGACCTAATTTTGATGATACTAAAATAGATTTGTCTACAAGTGTCACATAATTATAGTCACGAAGAAGGAATAAAAGTATGAAATGTATCATGAAAACTACTAAAACATACTGTGTAAATACCTTCATATTTACACAGTATATCCAAACCTGAAGTTGTTTGGACAAGAAATAAGGCATATAAGGAAATTTGCAACTACTAAATGTTTCCATATTTTAAAGAAATCAATTAATAAATAATAAAGAAAAAGAACACAATTATGCAGAACCGGTCTAGTAAGCAGCCCATAAAGAACTAACACTTATAGTTTTAAACAAGACAGTAACCTAAGTCATTAGGTGCCATGTCATAAGCACATGTGTGGTTCTTGACAAGAGCAGGTGAAAACACGTCTGTATAGATTTTCCACAATTATAGGAAAAGCTTGTCGGCAAAGTCGGTGTAATGCAAGCATGGTCGTACCACTGAAGTTGGAGAAGGTTCGCCTGAATGGCTAGGGGCACATTAGAAACGGTAAGTAGGCTTTCAGGCAAAAATCAGTCAGATGAGCCATATCAGCCACCCTGACTACGCTTGAAATGATAGGGGGCTAACACAGAAGAAGAACAAAAAGCATTCTTTTTATCAACGGGTTAGACATCTCAAAAGTAAATCATATATATTTTTTTTTTATTTCTTAAAGTAATATCATATGTTTTGCATTATGTTACATATATTATGTGCATTGGGATATATAAATAATACACAAATACGGCTAGTCCATCAGTCATGTTGCATCTCATTTATAAAAGAGATTTTCTTAAATACTCAAACATTACATGGTTAACAAACAGTCTGAATAGCAAGAAGAATATGTTTTGGAGATATTAAATAAACATTCTCCATCAAAATGCGCCATCAAAGTAAAGTTGACGAAGATACGAACATCAATTCAAATACAACGACATTCTGAGAGCCTCAGATGGTAAATACAAATAAGAAATTAGTGTAGAAAAAATATCAGATAAAATCAGCATTTCAGAAAATGAAAGAAATTGTAAGCAAACAAGTCATTTTTCTATTTAGCCAGAAAAGTAGTTTTTCATTGCTACTTAGAGCTAATACTAACGACATATTTAAGCAGGTCGTGGGCAATAAATAAACACGTGATATATATATATATATACATGGAAGAGATATAGAAGTAGTTGTACAGGAGAACATTAATGACACCATGGACTTCTAACTTGACTAATGTTGATGTGTTGTAAGAGACCAAGGCACAGATAAACTATATATCAATAGTATAATAGTAATCATGTTCATAAATGTAATGACAAATGAAGTTTTAGAAAACATTATGACAACCCATAAAATCAATTACAGTAGATACAGAGAAAGACTGAGAGAGAAAACTATGGACATTCTGGCATCATGACACGGAAGAAAGTCAAAATCTGAACTAATAGTCTACAATATGATGTGTGGATAGTGATGATCACCTGCACCAGTTGGCACATGTTTGTGGTGACATATATATAATCATGCACTTCAAATATTTAGTTTAGTTTTAGTTTAGTCGCCAGGTCATCATCACTGGTCGAACCAATTAGTCCATAAGTGATCAAATCTCTCCTCATTGGGCTAAGTCTCATTGCGTGTTTTCCCGAGTGATTACCTGGGCCCAAATTTGGGGTGTAAAGAATAGAACCACTGTTATCTGTCACGCATGTCGTAAGAGGTGACTTAGGAGGTTTGGCTGAAATCGGATGCACATGTCCTAAACGTGTAGACGTCTATGTGTTTAGTGACCTTACAAAAAAACAATGCGCAGCGTGTTCACATTCGTGGCGAAGATCAAACATATCACGAGTGATTAAAATTGGTCGTAAAGAACGAACGCAAAAAAGAAGAATAGAACTGCGTGTTGTAGCTAGCGGAACCGGTTCTTTGTTGGTTTACTATTTGTCTATTAGCTAGCAGCATAACGTTCTTGTCTAGCTACACCATATTTGATTTTGAATTATTGCAGTCTGCCAAGTGTCGTAGATTCAACACTTATTACTTGAGTCATTTATATTTCCTCTCTCCTTTAGTGAATGCATTTCAAATGTGAGGACGCGCAAACTAACAAATATTTCGATTCTTTAACTACATGAATTTTATTATAAGTGCATATATTTATTTATGTCTAAATTGTTCATCTATTATTCTATCAATCAGTGACATGGTCAGTTATGCGTCTCAATATTATACTACCAATTTGTGTCATAATTATGGCGGTAATCACAAGTATGTTCTGCTGTTGGCCTGTTGAACCGAAACAACGCTACTCTCATATGACAGACAACAAAGGTGAAGATTTTGGTTTAGATTACAGAATGTGAACTGAAGCCTTAGATGTACTCCTACAGATTTTATCAAGATTATATATACTTTAAAACACTGTCAAACTTGATGTGTTGTTGTTTATATGTCGACGTCGACGTACTTTATGCATGTTTTCATGTAATGACAATCAACAGAAAAATATCTTGTTGAAGTAGCTAGACTTACATAACATAATAATCATATTAACTACTAAAATACGATATGCCACCTGACAAACCTTTCAGACCGATCCAAGTTTATAATAAATCGCATTACAAACCAAACATTTACTAGTAATTACTATTATTAACAAAATATATTTTATTATATGTGTGAATAGTTGTATCACCTTATATTCTTCACATTCTGATATGTGAGACTCAACAGGTGTATCACCTTATATTCTTCACATTCTGATATGTGAGAGTGAACAGTTGTATCACCTTATTTTCTTCACATTCTGATATGTGAGAGTGAACAGTTGCATCACCTTATTTTCTTCACATTATGATATGTGAGAGTGAACAGTTGTATCACCTTATATTCTTCACATTATGATATGTGAGAGTGAACAGTTGTATCAGCTTATTTTCTTCACATTTGTGAGGGTGAACAGTTGTATCATCTTATATTCTTCACATTCTGATATGTGAGAGTGAACAGTTGTATCACCTTATATTCTTCACATTCTGATATGTGAGAGGAAACAGTTGTATCACCTTATATTCTTCACATTCTGATATGTGAGAGGAAACAGTTGTATCACCTTATATTCTTCACATTCTGATATGTGAGAGGAAACAGTTGTATCACCTATTTCTTACATTCTGATATGTGAGAGGAACAGTTGTATCACCTTATATTCTTCACATTCTGATATGTGAGAGTGACAGTTATCATCTATTTATCAGTTGTATCACCTTATTTCTTACATTATGATATGTGAGAGTGAAAAGCTGTATATTTAGATTGATCACATTGTGCTATTGTAGCCGTGTATTCTATGCTGTATTTTTTAATATATCCTAGTATTGTGTAGTTTGCCATGTGATCTAAAGCTTCTACTCATTCATCTAATTAATACATTTCTTATCATTAATCCACATGATATTATTTTACTATTACATTATTTCATTAATATTTTATCACATATTACTAAAAAATTAAACATAGTTACATATTTGGGTATTAAAGTGTCAAACAACGGAGACACGATGAAAGAAATACACTCCCGTATTGCTATAGCAGCTAGTGCCTTCACTAAGCTAACACACATCTGGCAATCTCAAGATCTTAGTATATGTACAAAAGTTAAATTGTTTAGGACGTGTGTGATTCCTGTACTGACCTACGGTTGTGAAAGTTGGAAATCAACATAGAAGCTGGACAGCTTTGAGAATAAAAATGTCTCTGAAAATTACTAAAAGTAAAATGGAGTTATTTCATTTCGAACAACACAGTGAAAGATATAACACAGCAACATTCCGTATCAAATATTATGCCCGCGTGCCCAGCGTGTTCGTAGCGCGTTGGACTACGGGTGACTAGTCCTCTGTAAGTGCGGGTTCAACACCGCGGACTGGCAGAAAAGCTACAGGTTCCCCAGATTTACGGTGTTCTTGGCACCGAGCCGAAGGGTTACGATGTCCATGACACCGAGCCGAAGAGCTTTCAGCTCAAGTGCTTCTGGATCGGAAGAAAAAAATCAAATATTATAAGTAAACGAAGCTGAAAATATTTAGGTCATGTTCTTAGATCAGACAAAAAGAGACTAAATCAACAAGTCCTTATGTGGTCACCAGTTGAGAAAAAAAACGTGGAAGACCAAAGACCACTCTTCGAAGAACATCCTACAAGAAAGTAAACTATTGAAATGTAAAACCATACACAATCTCCAACTGATAGCAACGAACCGCATCACATGGAGATCTAAAACCTCTGCCTTTGGCACGAAAGGACATAACATACATTTACATATTACCACATCTTTTTCTAGTGGGCAACTCTAGCAAATGCTCTGTCCCTTAGGGAGGCCAAATGTCCACTCTGCTGCACTTGATGTATGACTAGTTCTATTCGCCTAGTTCTAGAATGTCCTGTCTCGCTCTCTCTATATCAATAATCTGAACACAAAAAATAGTCTAAAGAATTTTGTTCTGAAGATGTCTAAATCTGAAGATATATAATATGTAGATATATAATATGAAGGTGTCTGTAGCTGAAGACATCTAAATCTGAAGATATCACACATCTGAAGATATCTAAAACGAAGATGTTAAATCTGAAGACTCATGATATCAAAATCTGAAGATATCTAATCTGAAAATATCTAATCTGAAGATATCTAAAACGAAAGTGTCAAATCTGAAGATATTTTAACTGAAGGTATCTAATCTGAAGATATATAATCTGAAGATATCTAAATATGACGATATCTAATCTGAAGATATCACAAATCTGAAGATATCTTAAATGGCGAAACAAGTAATAACAAAGCACCGTAGTTTTACAAAATACAAAAACAATGACAATACACAGCAACGTTTTGAACTAAGAGTCCTTTATCAAGCAAAACGATACAACAAACCGGACGGATAACTCAGAACACTACATACAGACTTTAACAAAGATATAACAACGGTTAAAGACGAATGAAAATATGTGACTAAAACGAATAACGAAATAAATACTGTAAGTGGAAAAATAAGAAAAACAATACAACAATCAATTAAATATATGGCTCATTTGCATTTAATATATACACATATAACATACAGAGCAGGAGAAGAGAATGTACTAAGAAGCATAGGAATGTAGACGTTGAGTCCATGAAGTCGCAAGGTACCAGATAAAGAAATAAAGCGATTCTCCAAAGCAAATCGACTACGATCATCAGATGAACATGAATGGATGGCAGTGACTTGGACTTCGAAACGTTGATGTGTATTGTCATTGTTTTTTTATTTTGTAAAACTACAGTACTTTGTTATTACGTGTTTCGCCATTCAACATAGTTTTACTGTATCCTCGATCTATATTGTGAAGATATCTTAAACGAAGGTGACAAATCTGAACTCATGATAACACAATCTTAAAATATATAATCTGAAGATATCTAAACTGAAGATATCTAATCTGAAGATATCTAATCAGAAGATATTTAATCTGGAGATATACGGGGTGTTCAAGATAATTGCAGCCCCATTGACAATTCGAAAGTTGCCAGGTACAAATTGAGTTGTGTTTATTTACTATTTAAACCGGTTCTGACTAACTCGTCCAACGTCACATTTGTTCATCGCCCTTCCCGCACTACAATTACACACCGTCACACAACCTTGACCTATACTATGTCATAACTGAACCTTCCCATTTCCATACATATATGCTAGATTAGGTCCATTCACGGGCTGCAATTATCTTGAACACCCTGTATAATCAGAAGATATCTAATCTGAAGATATCTAATCTGGAGAATGCCGTGTCCTTAATTGATCACGGACATAACTAGTTGACATAAGCATACGTATCTCTGCTCATTGTGTACGTCTTCCATAACCTGGAGACTCGAACAACTATGCTTGCAGCGTTGTGTCGTATGTTCAACATGGTGTTTGAAAGATACAATATGATGACAATATATTCCAAGATAGCGCTTCCAGTCATGGTGCTCGATTTTCTGTATATTACAACGTGGCTCTAGATCGGTCATCCTTGACAATAACATTATTCATAGACCAACACTACACAAACACCTTTTCAGGAATGACCTTATAGCGAAACTCTCTACCTAATGCATACGCGAGATGGTATGCACTGTTTTATGAATGTCTCTAACCATCTCTTGTCTATCTGACTCAGTCTACGTTATAACAAAGGGCAAGATTCAAGATAAGAAGATATCATTTCAACTAAAGGAAACTCATTTAGACAGTTTAACATCATGGTGCGTCGCTAAAATAGTATCATAAATCATAGCTAGAACAAGAGAATAGAGAGTTGTGAAGGAACAGGATAATATTCCCGTGCTGCATGGCACTTAATGATGACTAAAAGGGGTCCAATGTTAGGGGGTGTGTAACAGCCCCCTTCCCCACTTCCTCCACTTGTTTCTTATTTAGGTTAAGACCAAAGTCATGTTTACTCAATTTCGGATACAAGTGCGCGATCACATGAGCTCAGTAATAGAGTTACAGTATATAGTTTTGTGTAAGGGTGTCCTTTTAAACACTTAATAACAAATTACTGTAGTTTTATAAAACACAATAACACTACACAGCAACGTTTCTACCAAAAGGCCTTTATTAAGTAAATGATACAACAGAAGTGACGAATTTCACCGTTGTTTGGTGTATAACACTGAAATATTATCATAGTGACATGCCTGGTACTGAAGCGGGCTCTGATTATCTGACTCGAGATGGGTTCCCATTCTAACATGCACTTTGCTACTCTAGGTGTCAACATTATAACCATTCATTCACATTGCTTACCCTCTCTACCTGAATATATGAAAGTAAATCCACTAACTGCTCTTCTATCTGTCCCAGGCCACCTTACCTCACTTAACACCAGTATGTCCAGCTCGCATCTCTTCATGCAATATGTGCTGATTCTGTAGCTGTGACCATCGTTCTCACATTCAAAAATCGAATGTTAGTGTCTGTTTTTGAGCCAAGTAATGTACGAGTCGGGTTGCTGACATCAGCAAAGCGGTTTTCATCAGCAAACCGACATTGATGCACTAGGTGCACCGCACACCACCGGCTTGTCGGTTTACCGGTATGGCGTCCTTTCTTGCAAGTTTGTGTAGCTCTTTAGATTTCCTGTGATGAGATAGCTGGCCTCACGCACAAGTTCTCCTTTTTCATCCGGGCTTGGAACCGGCATTGACAGAGTTGGCATCGAGATATGCCGGTGCAAATTTTATTAGAAAGGATTAAAAATAAAATTTCTACAAAAATATTTTCACAATTTCAAATTACATAGGGAACCCTCGCCGGTGGTACGGAGGTTGTGCACTGCACCTGAGATCTTCATGTGAAAGAAAGAGATCGGAGCATACGAGGTTACTCACAAAAGTGCATTGATGATGGTCCAATCAATCAACCAATCACATGGTAACAAGTACCATAACAATATTTGTGTTTCTACATCGTCAACATAACCGAAATAGATAATATTCGAGTTTAAATATGCTCTTCACATTCACCAGATTTATTTATTTGTGTTACATATGAGTTGTGGACTTATAGGTTGATATCTTGATATATTCAGTCCAGATGCGATTTGATTACGAAAACGTTTAATGTTTTGACTAGAACTGCATTTCCCAAAGTGGACGATACCGCCCAGAGTCGGCGCTGACACGTTCTAAGGGGGACGATGGTGGGTTCAGAAGAATGTGGGGGTGTTCAAGCGATTAAGGGTCGCTGGCTCCCAAAAGAATAAATTAATTATATAAATTTTAAAATAAATTATTTTCGTCATTTTGCCTTTGAATAATCATTTAACATTTTAGTTCTGCATTTAATTTCATCTTATGCTCGTCTTACACCATCCATTTTTTCTTCCATTTTCTAGTTCATTTATATAATCATTTGAAAATGTACCATGTATGACATAAATATATATCAATTTTCTATGCCAACGTGAAAAAAGAGCATGTATGTGTATGTGTGTGTAATGGGGTCGGAGGGCGTTGACAAACAGTGTTGATGGGGATGGGCGTTACAAAGTTTATATCGTGCAAAGTGGGCGGTGGGCCGAAAAGTTTGGGAATCTATGGACTATATAGTCAGTCCAGCGATGTATTACCAAGAGTAACGTTTTCAGAAGAAGTAACGTATGACTAGATTCAGTCCAATAATATATTGATTATAGTAACATTTCATGAAAACCTGACTCCATGTATATGCCATCTTTCCAGACGATCAACACATTTTATGAATATTTGACTAGAGACAGTCCAACAATGTAATGACAATAGTAACATTTCATGAAAAATTGACTAGAGACAGTACAACAATGTAATGACAATAGTAACATTTGATGAAGATTTGACTACAGACAATCCAACAATATATTGATTATAGTAACATTTCATAAAGAATTGACTACAGACAGTCCAACAATGTAATGACAATAGTAACATTTGATGAAGATTTCACTACAGCCAATCCTACTCTATATTGATTAGAGTAACAATTGATGACGATTTGACTACAGACAATCCAACATTATATTGATTAGAGAATATTTGATAAAGATTTGACTACAGACAATCAGACAATGTAATGGCTAGAGTAACATTTGATGAAGATGTGACTACAGACAGTCAACACTTTATTTATTAGAGTAACAATTGATGAAGAATTTACTACAGACTTCAACACTATATTGATTAGAGTAACATCGAAGATTTGACTACAGACAGTCCGACAATGTAATGACTAGAATAACATTTGATGAAGAAATGAATAGAGACAGTATACTCATATAGGAAATCGAATATTTATATTGTAGAGTGCTGTCGTTTATAAATGATTGAGACAACACTATAAGCTTTATTTAAGTTATCCATTATGTTTTGAGTTCCTGATTGACATTTTGTAAATGTTGATGTGTAATCAGCTGTCATATTTCTCAAATAAGAATTTTTAGATGGGAACCAAATATTACACATATTAGTACTAGGAAAACATAATAAGAATGTAAGGACTGGGACAATTAAGAATGTAATAGTGATACACAATAATAAGAATCTAAGGATTGGAGAGCATTCATAAGTGTTAGTTTGGAATATTTTCTTTGCACGCTGGAACGTCCATATTTCTCTGATCTTGTTAGCAATAGTTCCTGCATCTTCCAGCAACTGACCATACCGGTTCGATGTTCTTATTCTTCTTACTCTCCATATCGACCACTTGTTAAACCACTCTTTGTGATTTGTATGTGATCTGAGTCAAAGAGCGAGTGTATGTTGTACCAGTTATACACCTACAAGTAAGCTAGCACATCTTATTTCTGCAACGATCTTTACTTACTAGCGTAGCTTTCAGGTATCTTATACGTCGCCTCTTACGACATGCATTATAGGTCGTAGTGTTACTATTCTTTGCTCCCCTTGCTACTGCCAACAACACACAAGCGAGAGATTCGATGTTGATATACACATAGTAATTGCAAAATAGTGTGATTTTCCCATTGTATTTTAATGAGATTGTATGAATACTCACTTAACTTTTAGCATGTGCAAACTAAATACTTGTTTTTTTTTCTTTCTATTTGATTTGGTTACTGACATCCAAACAAATCACAAACAGACTAAAAATTAGAATGATCAAATGCTATATATATCCTATATTAATGTATGGCTCGAAACATGGACAATGAACAAACAGTTAGAAGACAGAATTGATGCATTTGAGATGTGGATATATAGAAGAATAAGCAGAGTTTCATGGACAGAAAAACAGACAAATAAACAGGTTTAGGAAAACTAGCATGAAGAAACAATTATTAGAGAAATAAAATTCAGACAAGTAAAGTATTTTGGGCACATAAAAAGGCATGACACCATGATAAAACATTTACTAGAGGGAAAGTTGAGGGAGGAAGAGCAAGAGGAAGACCGAGAGATAAGTGGGAGGAAACTTTAAGAAATGGACAGGTTACAGTCTGGCAGTGTGCAACACCAAGGCAAAGACAGGATGCTGGAGATTAATTGCAGCCAACCTTCGATGTGGAGACGGCACCTGATGATGATTTTATTTGGTAACTCAACAAAATAATGGTTGGCACGCTTACCAAATATATCATAAATGAATGATGTTTGCCCAGGTCAATATGCTTTATCAAAACACTAGCTGTACCCTGCGCGCGTTGCTACGCCTTCAACAGAAAATGAATTAAAGGAAACTTGTTATAACAATATGTAGTAATTATTTGTTTTATCATTGTCCTTTTGTTCATTTTCTTGGAGAAAAACAACTTACAATTTAACGTTTCATTTCAAGTCTGTTTATTGAAGTGCTTTTGGATATACAATATTTTTTTTTTTTCCATCTGGTGCATACACGAATAAATCAGAATGTTTTCCGACGCGTGAACAGGCCACATATAGCTGTCTATGTGAAAAGCAGGGATTTTCCAAATGTAGTCCACACACTTGTAGTGATTGTCCTTGTGATTTGTTGATGGTCATTGCAAAGGCGAGTCGCACCGGAAACTGCAAGCGTTTGAATTCGAATGGCATGTCTTTTGGGAATGATTGGGATGCGTGGCAATAGTATATCTTCTCCTTTAAATTTTCCATTTAAAATTGTACCTTCGATGATATTGTTCATCATATTTTCACTAAAAGTCTAGTACCGTTGCAAAGTCGTGGTGGATTAATGTTTCTGAGAAGAATGATAGGCACGTCAATTTTCAATGTTAAAACATGTGGTGGCATGCCTGGCAAATCAAGTGAATTCAAGAATTCAGTTGGATAATTGACAACTTCGTCTTGATTCATTACAGTATCGATGACTTATACGTTGTCACTTCGCCTGGTATTTTGTTTTGAATGCTCAAATTCATGGCATATACATCCTTGTTTTTGCTGCTAATATTGCACGTGCACTGAGCCACTGATGATTTTGTAATTATGTGCAATATTTGGGAAAACTTTATGAATCAATTCGTCTGTGGTCGCTATGATGTTACAGAAGTTTGTTGGCAATGTGATACATCGTGTGGAATCATCGATTGGCATTTTCCCATTCCCAATATCCAACAATTGTTTTGCGAAACGTTCAGAGGTTTCATCATGTTGTAGTTGTATACGCATATTGGTCTTCAAAGTCAATTTCTGTATGTGTCGCCATAAAACTGATGATTTCAGGCATGCATTAAGTTCATCAGCGGGTGTTGATCTTGGTATAACTGGTAGGGTTTGCCGGAAATCGTCAGACAATAAAATGAGTGCGCCACCGAAGAGCTGGTCATTTCCTCTCAAATCTTTCAGTGTACGATGAAGCGCTTCTAATGCTTTTTATGCGCCATAGTACATTCATCCCATATAATGAGTTGACATAATTGGAGTACTTTACCCATTGCAGAATTTTTGTTGATATTGCATGTTGGTGTCTCAGTGATTTGCATATTCAAGGACAATTTCAGCGCTGAATGCGCTGTTCGGCCACCATCTAAAAGAGTTGCTGCAATTCCAGAAGATGCGATTGCCAGTGCAATATTATTTCGTGATCGTATGGTTGCCAAAATAAGTGAAATGAGAAAAGTTTTGCCTGTGCCTCCGGGCGCATCTATGAAATACAATCCACCGTTTTGACTTGTAATTGCATGCATAATTCTGTCATATGCTATGCGTTGTTCCGGAATCAATTTTGGAAGATTCGTTTGAACAAATGTACTCAATTCGTTGATATCAAAGTGTGTTTCTCGTTCCAACTCACAATCGAAAAGGTTGTTTGCAGATCGTTCTGGCGCATTCATTCCCAATTGCACCAGTGCTTTATTAGTGATTGCCAAACATATGTCCTCAATTGAAACCAATGCCTCATTATATACGTTTGGTGTGAATTGAATGTCAGGATTTTGATTCGTCGCACGCAAGCGATGTAGGATGTCTTCACTCATGTAGTCTTTGTATTTGTCCCAAAGTTCTTTTGGATTGGATGGGAAGCACGTTGTTAATATTACTGCAAATAATGTGCGTATTTGCTGTGGTCGTGTAGTATTGGATGCATCAGCGAGTGAAGTGTCCCAATGTGCATCGTTTTCAAGAAGATTTAATTCTTGCAAGCTTCACGATAAGTAGCACATACGTGACCGTTAACTGTTCTCAATTCTTGGAAGGATGTTGGTCCACGTTTGTTGATTAACAGTAATCGCAAGTAAAAGCATTCTGCATTGTTTGGATGAACAGTGTACAAACGGCCTAACGCATTGGTCGAATATAAATTGGAATGTAGTTCAACTACTTTACCTTGTTTACGACGTTGAAACTTTTTCGCTGCTACATTCCATGTGTAGTATGTTGGCAGTTCAGTGTAAAGTAGCGTCTTTGCAAATATATCATCTCTACACAATGAGAAAAATGCAGTTAACGTTGTTGGCGATGGTGACAATGCTTGTGCATGTGCATTATCTATTGAGAAGTACACGCGCTGTCCATTTTCAAGGTGCACTGCCAAATGAACAACTGTTGGATGTCGTTCATGAATTGGAAATGATAAATGCGCCATACTGCTTCATTGCTACTAATGTAGCGTCCCAGTTGATAACGCTCGATTTCATCGATGGATGCATTTATATTTGCCACTCCAAAAAACTGCCATATCGCTTCCTTTGTTGACATATTTGCAAATGTACTTGATCGATTTCACCGAATTGCAATACTCAACATTTATGTGTGCTTTGTACGTCTTTGAGAGTAACGGTGAATACGGTACAACCCAACGATTATCAACTTCAACATCATTGTTTCGCACTTTTACAGTGATGGATTTTCCGCCATCTTCATTTGATCGTCGACGATAGAGAGGATATCCGTCATTGCCAGTGATAGTATCGGCATGTAAGTCTTTTGGGTATCGTTTCGTGCATTTTCCATCAGACATGCATGGTGAATTATTGTTGAGTAAGCCACATGGACCATGAATCATGTTTTTGGTGACGACTTCAAATAAGTCTGGATCAATGTCGACATCTGGTATTTCTGCTGAGATGACTTGATCAATTTGATCTGGTGTGACTTTTCGATCAACCAAATCAAAATGTGTGCATGTGGCAATCCTCTTTTTTGCCATTCGATGGAGTACATCCAACAGCGTGTCTCTCCAAAAACACACTGCTTGACAATGAAATCCATTAAAGATTTCAATTTTGTTTTGAATACACGCGCAGTAATATCATGACGATCCGATGATAATTGTCCAGCTAACAAAAGTTCTTTAATTTCATCCCACGAAGGATTGCATGTGAACGTGATAAATAAATCTGGACGGCAATGGGCGCGAACATATGTCATTGCATCTTGTGCGTATTCATGCATGTGCCGCGGACTCCTTGTAAATGTGGCTGGTAGTATGACCATTTTCCCAATTCATTAGGATTCACATTGCCATCATTAACAATTGCATCACGTAAATGAATGTACTGTTCTGAACGCAACTTGGTTTGATTTAATCGAATGTAGAGGATTCGCTCAGTTTCGATTTTCGCATACATATCGACAATGTATTGATGGAACAATTGTCGACATTTCAAGATATGATTTTCAGCGTTTTCACGAATCATTATTCGATATGAATAATAATTCATAGCACTAACTTTCTTATTCGTTTCCTCATCTGTTTTTGGATTTCTCAATTTGATGTTGAAATGATATCCATCTTCTCCTTGCCAAAATAATATCGGATATTGTAATCCGTCGTAGGAGCGATGAGTTTATGAGACTCGCTGAACATCACCACTTCTGCGATGAAGAATTATATCACGCGAATTAAATTCTTCGCCAATCATAACGATCGCCACTTCATCAATTGTTGGTGCATTGTACTGTCTTTCGTGTTGACCAATAGGTGTTTTGTCTGCTCTAAGTACAACTCGGTAGTCATCAGCTGATAATTGTTGCAGGGCAGTTTTGAACAATCGAATTAATTCGTTGTGTTGATCGAATAAAGTTTGTAATGCAGCGACTATTTCTCGTTTTGCACGCGTATTGAATCTACAACGTTGATCAATTTGTTCATCATTGTTTCCCATGAAATAAATTTGAAGAAATTTGTAATCTGCGTCGGGCAGTGGCAGTAGTGAGCCAGCACGATGATAAATTTGCCCTTGAACTTTGAATGTGGGCATGTAATTCTTACGCACGATATTTGTTGCACCGAACGATGTCATTTGGGAAAAATGAATTGTACTTGCGTATGTTTGCCAAGAAATGTTTTGATTGGCTTGTGTCACCTACTACCAATGTTGATAATGGTTCGGGTGGCGAATGTAATACTGGCAATTTCACTTTTCCACCCGCGCAGCACATTCCTGGTGATTCATTCTTAAATTTGACGGCACTGCAATACATGCATAATCTATCCATTTTTCCAATAACCACATTTGGATGAAGACTATAATCATAATTTGTATTGTAATGGAAAGCACCTAGATTTAAATCAGCGTGCAGTGTTCGTCTGGATAGAGTAGTGCATATCCGAGCGGTTTGCAGTCTTGCTTCCCGCTGCTCGATTGTTTCAGCTAAACGGACTTGAGCAGTGCGTACTCGATTGGTTCTTAGTCTTGCTTCACGATGCTCGTCTGTTTCAGACGAATGGGCTTCAGCAGTGCGTACTCGATTGGTTCTAGTCTTGCCACGATGCTCGTCTGTTTCAGACGAATGGGCTTCAGCAGTGCGAACTCGATTGGTTCCTAGTCTTGCTTCACGTTGCTCGTCTGTTTCAGACGAACGGGCTTCAGCGGTGCGATTTAATTACTATATATCTTCATGATATATCGATTATTGGAGGCGCGGCGCCTCCAATGCGACCTGAAATTAACGAACTACACTACTGACTTCATCAAGAAACAACAAATTAAATGGTTCGGCCACGTAAGCAGATTACCATCAGACAGTGCAACCCAAAGAGCAATGCTGCTCCGAATAGGTATAAAGCAAAAGGCCGGAAACGCAAAAGATGGACCTCAGAGATAACAGAGGCGACGAAAGAGACTATCTACGAAGCGCATACTAGGGCCCGTTTTAAAAATATCTTCCTGACCTGACGCTGTGAGGCATACATGATTCGAGAAAGAAAGAAAGAAAAGAAAGTGTCGTCAGTATTATCTATAAGTAGTGATGAAAAACATTTATATCTGACTAAATAGACAATTCTTTCATTTCCTGAAATGCTGATTTTATCAGACCTGTTCTTGTTTTTTTTTTCTGATCTGTGTCTTCCACCTGATGCTCTCAGGGTTTCCTTGTATTTGAATTGATGGTCCTATCGTAGTCCCATTTGCTTTGTTGTTGAATATTGATTGAGAATGCATCTTTTAAGATGTTTAAAACATGTCTTATTGCTCTTCTGACTTGTTCTCTTAAACTAGTGAAATGTCATAATGCACACTTAAGAAGTGTTACGACGCGCAGACACACAATACAATCTAGATATTGTACACTGTTCATCAATGTACTATGCCAGAGAAGAACACTGTTACTGTCTAGGATTTTATGAACATATCATGATTTGAAAGTATATGTATAGTTGATTGAATACACTACGGTAAACTTTCAATATGTACAATTACTGTCTGACATTGGATAACATTTGATTTAATCTCCAGATCTACCCTGTCAATGAAATTGTCAATTCGCTGACATGGTACAACTACATTCTCAGTGTGCACATACTGTGTTAGTAATCAGTTTTAAAGTTCCTGATTATTCAAGAAGACACTCATTTTATCCTGAAAAACGTATTAGTTGATCCTGTGTTGTCTATCTCAGTGCAGTCTTGGTAACAGAGTTAGTCTACAAGCATATCACATGTGATATCCGTCTCTGTCGTCTCCTTTGGATGATGAATGCTCACATTATTTTATTTTAAATGTGCTAGTTATTCTTTGTTGGAGATAATACTTGTCCAGAACGAGCTTAAGATCTTTCGCAGTCATGTTGTATGGAAGTTTGAAAGCGTGGACATATCTTGTTCTGCCACTTACCAACATTCTGATCCGTTTAATAAAGTTGCTAGCTGCGGTATATATTCATATTGGTAATGATGTTTATTGGGCTAATTTCCAGACCATTGAATGGTAATGAATGCATTTCATGCTGTACTTAGTCTGCTTGTATTGTACAATCCAGCTGTACAGTCATTCTAAAACCGATAAGATGTTCACCTTCTATAAAAAAATTAATTGTATGACTCTAGAAATAAAATACAAAAAACTGGATTAACTACAAGATTCCGTAATTAGTTAGTAGAAAAAGTAAATATAAAAAACCCTGGAATGTAGAGCTCTTGAATAAAAACACTTGATAATATTTTAAATTAAAGTTAATAAGAAAATAATAAAGACTATATAGGGAAAAGGCAAATATATATATATAAGAACCATACATTCAGAAATTACCGATTACACTATCAAATCTATCAATATATTTATACAAACACATGTGGAATATGTCTTGAAATTCGGGATACACGGACGAAATATATAAAAAAAATAGGACTCCAAAGACATATTAAGAACGTTATGGATCAATTTCTCACATTTACTAATAAATGAATGAGGTCAACATAACTAAAAAATTTTTGTGGATGACAAAAAAAACTGACCAAAAACAATGTATTTCAGAAAATCCAATCATACCAGATGACATTAAATCTATTTTAACTTTTTCCTTAAATTTTTCCAAAAAATTTCCCGACAGAGTATTTGAGAGAAAAAATATGAAAATTATTTTTGTGTAATGTGTAAACCCTAAATGAATTATATGTTACAAAAACAACATTGTCTATCTCGTAATCGGGGATCCGCTGATATCAAAAAGTATTCATAATCAAGATTGTTCCCAAAAATCCAGTTCTTTCAATTTTTCCCAATTTTTTATTTGTGAGCCCAAAATCCCATGACTTTTATTTCTTTATATCTTATATTTCCCCAAAATTTTTTTCTATTCTTTGGGGGTTATTGGATACTGCAAATAATTTTCCCTGGACGCAAAAAATGCAAATTTTTCTTCTCGACTGATCGACAATGTTTTTCTTTTTTAAAGATTTATTAGCATATCTAGTAAAACCTATAATCCCCACTCTCCCCCCCCCCTCTCCCCCCCCCCTCCCCGCAAAAAAAAGTTTGGTGATTGTGTTTTCTGAAATGAATGCCTGCTGTGACATAGCAAATCTTTGGAAGGAGTGTATTTAATTTAAGAGAACATATGTTTTCCCCTTTTTCAGTGATCTTTGCTTCGGGGCATGGAACACCCCTTTGTCACTGATCTTTGCTTCGGGGCATGGAACATCCTTTTTTGGCTGAACTTTGCTTCAGGGGGCCACCACTTTTAAAAAAGATCTTTGCTTGGGGCTTTGGGAAAATCCCCTTTTTCAAATGTTTGCTTCGGGGCATGGAACACCACTTTGTCGGCAGATCTTTGCTTCGTACATGGAACACCACTTTTCGAGCAGATCTTTACTTCAGTCTGGGAACCCACTTTTACTGAACTTTCTTCAGGACATGAACCACTTTGTCGAGCAGATCTTTAGCTTCGGGACATGGAACATCCTTTTTCGGCAGATCTTTGGGTTCGGGACGGAAAACCTTTGTCGGGTAACTTTGCTTGGGGCGGTTTTCCCTTTTTCAGCTGAACTTTACTGGACATGGACCACCACTTTGTGAGCAGATCCTTCGGGGCGGGAAAACCCTTTTGAGCTGAACTTTCTTCGGGGGATGGGAAAACCCTTTTTCAAACGATCTTTAGCTTTGGACCCTGAAACCCCCTTTGTCGAGCTGATCTTTGCTTCGGACTGGGAAAATCACTTTTCAGCTAATTTGCCGGGACGGGGGCCACCCTTTTATAACTTTGCCGGACATGGAACATCACTTTTTTTGAGCGAACTTTTTGGGACATGAAACCCTTTGTCAGCGATCCCAGCTTCGGGACCCGGAAAATCACTTTTTCGACTGAACTTTCCGGGGCGGACCCCACTTTTTTGACTGATCTTTAGCTTCAGACTGGCCTTTGTCGGGGATCTTTGCCGGACAGGGAAAACCCCCTTCAAACTATCTTTGCTTCCGGGGGCGGGACCCCTTTTTGAGCGATCTTGGGCCGGGGCATGGAAATCCTTTTTCGAGCTGATCTTTGCCGGGACGGAACATCACTTTTTCGGCTGATCTTTGGGTAGTACTGGCCCCCTTTTACGGCGCTAAAACTGGTCTGGGAAAACCACTTTTTCAGCTGACCTTTACTTGGACGGAACATCACTTTTTCGAAGCTGAAATTTGCTTGGCATGCCCACTTTGTCGGCTGAAAACTTCGGAAAATGGGCACCCTTTGTCGGGTGAACTTTTTCCGGGCTGCCACTTTGTCACTGAACTTGCCCGAGACCTGGGGAAAACCACTTTGTCCGGGGAAGGGGGTGGGAAAATTTTCGAGCTGAACGTGCTTCGGGGCATGGAACATCACTTTGTCGACTGAACTTTGCTTCCCAGACATGGAACACCACTTTTTCGAGCTGAACGTTGCTCCGGGGCATGGAACACCCTTTGTCGATCTGAACTTTAGCTTCGGGACGGAAAACCCCTGTCATGAACTTTTCTCGGGACGGAACATCGCGTCGGCTGAACTTTTCCCGGGGCTTTCACCCTTTTTCGGCTGAACTTTGGGTTCGGACATGGAACATCACTTTGTCGAGCTGCTTTAGCTTGGGACCCGGGGAACACCCTTTGTCGGCTGAACGTTCTTGGGCCTGGGAACACCACTTTGCCGAAATGTCGGCGATGTAAAACTCAAACTACTTATCACCCTTTAAATACATTTGGGCATAAAAAGTTTCTAATTAAAAAAGAATAACATATTAATATTTACCATCTTTGCATAGTTCACCAGTTCTACCAGATTTAAAAATAGGAACACTTGCCAGTAGTCTTATCACACGTCTGGTCCTTACAGTAGACATGACACTTAACGTTACACAATGGATCATAATGATGTTTGGGACATGCTGTTTTACATTTAGTCAATGGAAATGTTAGAAAATAACACATGTACACCACTTCAGACACTCACCATCTTTCTTATGAACTGCATTATTTAAATGCACACTGAAATCACATCATTCATATCTGGATAAATTTACATTGTGAAAACGAAACTAGAGAGATGATCTAGTTAATAGATTGTAAACTAATGGTGGGCATACTCGGACAAAAAATGATCAAAGATTCACAAAACATGCATTGACGTGAAAAGCAGATGTTTCAAGAAAGAAAGGATAACACATAATACCAACTTTACTGAAAGAGGCGATAAATTATTCACTCAATTCCAATGAGAAAAAAAGTGAACAAGCTGCTCAGAATGGAGAAATAGCTTTGATGACATATGCAACGTATACAGGTATGATAGAAATATGATAATAATAATACATAATAATTACTCATGTATTTGTCTCACTGTGTGCACATCTATTTTAGTGTTTGTACATGCTTATTCAAAACTGATAAGACCACTCGTAATCTTTTCTTTAATCTCATCCAGACACATATGTTAAATGAAACGTATACATGAAAGCAATAGTATCATCATCACAAACATATTTTACTATTTACTATTGTACACACTTATATCGTTAATTTCAGTTTTTCATTTCTCTTTATTTTTCGTTATGCTCCGAAGACAAAAAGAACCCCCATTCGCTGTACCGTGGATTGAATCCATGTCGCCAGACTAGGAGTCGAGCTGCAATCCATTGGGCAAGACTAAAAATAATTCTTAATACCCTTAAAGTAAAATAATGAAGTTGCTTTATTTGTGCAACCGGCAACTGGTAGCGGTTAGAAATTGTTGCTATAATGGTGAAATGCAGGAACAAAGAAATACTTTGGCAATTGATAATCAATTCTCATAAGTTAATAATAATAAGCTATTGCATATCCTTTACATGACTTTGCGAATCAACCCCAGCTTTTTTATTTTTCTAAGCATTATAATGTTCAGTGCATTGCTTTCTGAACGGGTGGTGCCATTGTCCTTTTGTAAAAATCCACGCGAAACAATTTGCCACCAAACTGTCCGCAGCGTGATTCGAACTCAGAACGTCGGTGCTAATAGACCGAGTCACTATCCCCTAGACCACAGACGCGACCGGTCAGAAGTTACACAATGGAAATAATGACAAGCACGATAAGCAGTAAACAAAGAAAGTTATACTTTCCGACAAAGATGGACTGCGTTGCATTTGCGTTATTTCAATGTTTTTCTACTGAGGTACATGTTATGACTTTCTTTCAGTAAACTCACGATACTTTCTGACCAATGAAAACATGAATACGTTTACAACTATAAAAGACAATCTCTGCACAGAAACGTTGTTGACATTTCTGGAATGTGTTTAGAAACATGGACTTCATGGATGTAACATAAGGAGTCGACAATTGAATAAGTAAATACAAACATTGACTTCATGGATGCAAAATAAGGAGTCGATGATTGAACAAGTAAATACAAACATGGACTTTATGGATGCAACTTAACGAGTCGACGATTGAACAAGTAAATACAAGCATTGACTTCATGGATGTAACATAGGGAGTCGACAATTGAACAAGTAAATTCATACTTGGACTTCATGGGTGTAACATAAGGAGTAGACGATTGAACAAGTAAATACAAACATGAACGTCATGGATGCAACATAAGGAGTAGACGATTGAACAAGTAAATACAAACATGGACTTCATGGATGTAACATAAGGAGTCGACAATTGAATAAGTAAATACAAACATTGACTTCATGGATGCAAAATAAGGAGTCGACAATTGAACATGTAAATACAAACATGGACTTCATGGATGTAACATAGGGAGTCGACAATTGAATAAGTAAATACAAACATTGACTTCATGGATGCAAAATAAGGAGTCGACGATTGAACAAGTAAATATAAACATGGACTTTATGGATGCAATATAAGGAGTCGACGATTGAACAAGTAAATACAGTTAAATATATCATCATACGAAATTAATTGACCACGATTGAGAAAATTGTGAAATACGTACTACTGTAAGGTGAGATCGTGGAACAAATGGATGCTAACGTTTTTATGTCTCAGTCAAATAAGATAATATTTATCAGGTGGTACCAGGGATGGTCTGAGATGAAATAGTCTATAACTTTTATATTTTTTTACTTGTCTGGTAGCCACGGACATATCGACCATGTATCTTGTGATTCATCTGTATCGGTGCACTCCTCCAACATTTGAGCATTTACTGCTCTCAGTATGTTGTTTCATGTCCATACTCAGTACTTCATTCACAACTGTGTTTGATATCAGTACGCCATCTTGTTCAATGTGTATGCAACGACATGATCAGGGCAGTATAAAAAATGCGTTCTGAAAAGGATAAGATTGCTATGCTTATTCTGAACTTACTGAGATGATATATGTCTTCCATCTTGAGAAGTTCTGACGTGGTCAATGATCTACCTGATTGCTTCTTTTTTTACTTTTGTTCGATTCAAATACTGTCTACAAGTTCAACATCTTCTCTTGCATAAACTGTCCTTTATTTAATTATCTCACACATGAAGTCCATGCAATTTTATTTTCATTGGTGTTTCATTAGACCATTGAGTATAACGCATGCTATTAAATGTAGGGCAGTCGAAGTATCCTGTGTGATTTTTATAGAAAAAAAAGCTTTGAAATTTATTTTGGCACTCCCTACCTTCTTAAAAAAATGTAAAATATTTTTATAGGAAATGTTTAGTATCATGTTTGTTTGGTACATAGTGATAAGAAACTCTATTATATGAAATATATTTAGTTATATATCGTTGTAAAATCTATTCAAAGTACTAACATATTTTATATCTATATTTTTTCCGATCCAGAAGCACTTGAGCTTACATCTCTTCGACTCGGTGCCACGAACACCGTAAATCTGGGAACCTGTGGCTTTTCTGCCAGCCCGCAGAATTGAAACCCACTCTACCGAGGGCTAGTCACCCGTAGTCCAACGCGCTACGAACACGCTGGGCAGTCGGGAAATATATCTACTCAACTTCGCTACTACAATTAACTTCAACTTAATATTTATTGTTTTGAAACAGGACCAAACATGTTAACTCGTCATTTTTTTATTGATTGAATACTTGGTTTACATTGACGTTTTTCATACATTTCTCCATTTCATCCAGTTAGGAAGTATTCTTCCTCTTTCACCAAATCTCAGTAGCCTTTCAAGATATCGACAAGAAACATTTGGCACACGTATATATGTATATATATGCATACATATATATATATATATATATATATTGATATTAATACTATAGGTAATAGACTAAAGTTTTGACAAAGTTTTCAAAAGTATATATTTAGTAACAGAAGTTCATGGAACTACTGTGTCTGTCTTTATGTGTTGCCTGTCTGTCGGTCAGTTATACGTCCCAGAGCAACGTCAGGTTACTAGTTATCTAGAGATTTGGCTTATGTAAGCATTTCAATTTAAACAACAACAAAATAATAATCTCTAGTTTCGAATATTTTGAGACATTGCGACATTGTTTATAATTCAACATGGTCGATATATCCGTGGCTACCTGACAAGTAAAAAACATAAAAGTTATAGACTATTTCATCTCAAACCATCCCTGGTACCACCTGATAAATATTATCTCATTTGACTGAGAAATAAGGACGTTAGCATCCATTTGTTCCACATCTCACCTTACAGAAGTACTTGTTTCACAGTTCTCTCATTCGTAGTTAATTGATTTCATATGATGACAGCTTTAACTGTATTTACTTGTTCAATCGTCGACTCCCTATGTTGCATCCATGATGTCCATGTTATGTTATGTTATGTTATGCGATCGAAGTCATGGCACATTGGGCATTCCCATTCGTGCTCTGTCCTCCGTTGCAGCAGACATCTCAAAGTCCATTTGCTCACAGTACCCATGAGAAGTTGATTACTATATCTTCTATCTCTACCACGAAGACGACACTGTCTGGCATGTCCAAACTTAACGCCTAATTCTCGAACTCGTTCCAGTGTCTGAGACCCGCCTATGTCACACAATTGAGAGCGTACCGCATTGATGATATCGTCTCTGTCCATGCTTCTGCCCACTTGAGTTGGGACACTGTTTGCAAGAGAGTCAGTACGCTTGTTACCCCGCACTCCAGCATGTCCAGCCGTGTACAGCCAAGTCATTTTCTTGAGATGTGATCTCCAAATGATGTCCACCCATTTCACAAGCATACTTCCAGATTCAATCAGTTGAAGCATATTCATCGAGTCTGGTATCATGATCGTATGGGTAACCTGTTGCTCAGCCACCCATGACAGAGCCCTGGTGACAGCGATGATCTCCATAGTAATGCTCGATGTCGTTGTCTCAAAAGCCCCGCAGTCCTCATGATGTTTGCGACCGTTTCGTTGTACTGAGTAAGCCCACGATGATCTGGTGCCACGCTTGACAGAGCCATCGTGTAGACAATGATATCACCTGGGTGGGAGTGCTGATCCACGAGTGCAAGAATTTCCGCATTGACGACGCCGGGGCCAATTTCTCATCGGCGTCCAAGTGTGCTGATGACCCTGGCGTAAGCAGTCATATCCGCTGATATGGGCATCCATTCGTCACCGTGCCTCAGGTCATCGAGTACAGACCTGTTTAATAACATCCTTTGCCTCGGCCATCCAGGATCGACCTCTCTTCAATCGCCTTCCTTGTTCTCATTTATGGATTTGTGCAGAGGATGATTTGTGTCCGCACACAATCTCAGATACGCTTTTACCTGTGCGACTTTGTGTCTCGTGGCTATCGTTGGCAATCCAAGGACATAGCGCAATGCCTCACAAGAAGTGTCACGTGTGCAACCGAGTATAAGCCTCATCGCTTCATTTTGGATCCTTTCTAACTTATCCAGCGATGTTCTGCTTACTGTTAGAAGACCAAGGCCATAGTCCACCACGCTCAGCACTAGTCCTGATAAAAAAGAGTAGCAGGCGTTGCTCAATATCCGCCCCGCCATAACTTTGAGAGCGGTTAGCCCTTTTCTTGCCTTTATGATTACGTTCTCAACATGGCTCTTAAATGGCAGGCTTCTGTCAACTGTTATTCCAGGATACTTTAGTGTTTCGCTTATGTCAATGTTTTTGTTACACATGCTGACAACCGGGGAGGTGTTCTTTGCTATGTGAGTGTTAAGAGAACCATATCAGAGAGGCCATTGCTGGGTTCACATTCGCTTCGAATTCGTTGCACCAGTCACCAATTCTATTCAGCTCACACTGTAATGCAGATGCGATCTCGTTTCTGTCCTTGCCCATGCGATACACCAGAATATCATCGGCGTACGACATTGTTCTGCCAACTCCGATCGTTTGTGTGCTGGTTACCCCGACAGTGTATACATAGAACAGGACTGGCGAGTGGTGATCCTGGGAAGGCTCATTAGGACCTGTTGTGGTTGTCATGCCATGAACCGCAACGCATTGATAACGTGCGCTCAAAAGTGCAGCAGCAATCCACTTGACCAAGCGTGTTTCCACCTGCATATCCATCAATAACTGCATAAGTAAGGTGTAAGAGACATTGTTATATGCGTCCTGCAAATCAATGGCTGCTACTGCCGTTTCCATCCCCATATGAAAACCCTCATACGCATCATATGCAAAGACCGCTGCATTGCACCAGGTGTCCTTTCCTGGACGATAGCCGCCGAGAGTGGAGGGAAAAGACCATTTGTCTCCATTATATTTGAAACTCTACGGGCTATGCATTTTTCAAGCAGTTTGCAGACAGTGTTTTGCAAGGTAATAATTATATATCCATTTGTGCCTCTGAGATCTTTTCCAGGCTTAGGCAAGGGTCTCAGATAGCTGTGCAGCCAATCATCAGGAATAGTGCCAGTATGAATAATTTTATTGAAAAGCTTGCATAATTCAGCAAGATCTTTGTTCTCCAGACATTTTATGTGACTATACCGAACACCATCAGTACCAGGCGCTGTATGCGAGCATGTCTTTAGTATTAATTTGATATTATCGACAGAAATGTGTTCCATACTGTCGTCCATGACAGTCTGCATCTCATGCGAATGGTATACGATCTGCTGCATCCTTAGGTCCATGAAGTCCATGTTTGTATTTACGTGTTCAATCGTCGTTTTCTTATGTTGCATCCATGAAGTCCAAGTTTTAATTTACTTGTTCAATCGTCGACTCCTTCTGTTGCATCCATGAAGTCAATGCTTGTATTTACTTGTTCAATTGTTGTCTCCTTATGTTGCATCCATGAAGTCAATGTTTGTATTGACTTGTTCAATCGTCGACTCCTTATGTTGCATCCATGAAGTCCATCTTTGTATTTACTTGTTCAATCGTCGACTCCTTCTGTTACATCCTTGAAGTCCATCTTTGTATTTACTTGTTGAATCGTCGACTCCTTGTGTTGCATCCATGATGTCCATGTTTGTATTTACTTGTTCAATCGTCGAATACTTATGTTGCATCCATGAAGTCCATCTTTGTATTTACTTGTTCAATCGTCGACTCCTTATGTTGCATCATGAAGTCCATGTTTGTATTTACTTGTTCAATCGTCGACTCCTTATGTTGCATCCATGAAGTCCATGTTTGTATTTACTTGTTCAATCGTCTACTCCTTATGTTGCATCCATGATGGTCCATGTTTGTATTTACTTGTTCAATCGTCTACTCCTTATGTTGCATCCATGAAGTCCATGTTTCTAAACACATTCCTGAAATGTCAACAACGTTTCTGTGCAGAGATTGTCTTTTATAGTTGTAAACGTATTCATGTTTTCATTGGTCAGAAAGTATCGTGAGTTTACTGAAAGAAAGTCATAACATGTACCTCAGTAGAAAAACATTGAAATAACGCAAATGCAACGCAGTCCATCTTTGTCGGAAAGTACAACTTTCTTTGTTTAGCTTGCTTTTCGTGCTTGTCATTATTTCCATTGTGTAACTTCTGACCGGTCGCGTCTGTGGTCTAGGGGATAGTGACTCGGTCTAATAGCACCGACGTTCTGAGTTCGAATCACGCTGCGGACAGTTTGGTGGCAAATTGTTTCGCGTGGATTTTTACAAAGGACGATGGCACCACCCGTTCAGAAAGCAATGCAAACTACTGAACATTATAATGCTTAGAAAATAAAAATCTGGGGTTGATTCGCAAAGTCATGTAAAGGATAGGCAATAACTTATTATTATTAACTTATGAGAATTGATTAGCAATTGCCAACGTATTTCTTTGTTCCTGCATTTCACCGTGGCCAACGTTACTAACTGGCCACAGCGCGACGCAATATTGCCATGTGACGTCACAGGCTGAGGCGGTGTATTCTCACAGACTAACTATTGACTGTTACTATTGGGAAACGCTGATCTAGACAATACATCTTGCAGATGTTAGAAACTTGTTGTTGGATGCATGTGTGTATTACAGAAGATGTTTTCTGATAAGTAGCTATAGTTGTTGCTCTCACATACTATTTTAGTTTAATTGTATACAGAATACTTAGATTAATTTTAAATATGATAACTATTGTACTTACATCAGCTTATGGTAGTCTCTCTTCAGTTATCCATGAATAAGTAAGCTACATGTTTGCACAACACCACATCTTGTTTAGCACATAAACTAACATCACTTATCAGTAATCCACGAATTAGTCAGTCACAAATTTGCACATCACCACAGCTTGATTAGCACATAAACTAAACAGTATTACATAAATATATTTATCTACTACTGAATTTTGCTACTTTCCTTTTTGTGAAGAAGCAGTTTGCTGAACATTGCATTGATCATTCTTTATTTTTCCTTAATTGTTGAGGAAAATGTTAGCAAATGTTGGAACCGCGGACAATAAAGTTTTACTTTTTTGAGCTCCGCAGATACATGCAGTACTGTCTAATGAGAATTTTATGTAGCTGGCAGTTACAATTTGTATGACAATCTACTTCTGGTTTGTCGTGACCAAGAACTTATCTTCATAGTCAGATGATATCGGCTTTTGAACAACTATATATGATATGAAGCAGAGAACAGTGAGATCTTGTGATAGGTACTTCAGTCCACCCCTTATCAATTAAATATGTGTAGTTAAATGAAACACCATTTTTATTACATTATGTCGAAAGAGATCAATAGTCTACATACCAACTTTTATTACATTATGTCGAAAGAGATCAATAGTCTACATACTAACTTTTATTACATTATGTCGAAGGAGATCAATAGTCTACATACCAACTTTTATTACATTATGTCGAATGAAATCAATAGTCTACATGACAACTTTTGATACATTATATCGAATGAAATCAAGTCTACATGACAACTTTTCATACATTATGTCGAAGGAGATTAAGTCTATGTGCCAACTTTTGATACATTATGTCCGAAGAGATCACTAGTGATACAGGATAACAAGGAAAACAAAAATGATGTGCCAATCAATTTTCACAACACTACAACTTGATTAGCACATAAACTAAACAGTATTACACAAATATATTTATCTACTACTGAATTTTGCTTCTTTCCTTTTTGTGAAAAAGCAGCTTGCTGAACATTGCATTGAACATTCCTGATTTGTATATCATTGTTGAGGAAAATGTTGGAACCGCAGACAATAAAATATTTCTTTTTGAGCTCCGCAATTCACATACAGTACTGTCTAATGAGAATTTCATGTAACTGGTAGTTACAATTTGTATGACAGTCTCCTTATGGTTTGTCGTGGCTAAGAACTTATCTCCATATCCAGATGATATGAGGACAGATCAGGTTCAATTTAATATGTCATAAATGCAAAACACTGAGTGTTATACCATTTCTCTTTCTAGTTATCTTTAGTTCTGACCAGATGCAACTGCTCAGCGAGGAATTGGAGTGTTTTCTCTGGCACAAAACTAATGCTTGTTGTGGATGATAAACTAATTGCTTCAACCAGATTATCATGTGCCATTGTCATGTAATAGTCAATAGTTTGTGCTCTTCTAAATCTTTTCATGATTTGCATGGACAAAAGGTTTTCAACAAGAAACCATCTCTCAATTTTTCACTATTTGACAGCCAGTTAAAGGAACTCTTATCTATGGAAACTTTCTTTAGGTGAACAGTAAAATACATGTCTTGATCTATTTTAATACTGAGTCCTATAGCTGGTGCTTTCAATAATTATACAATAGAATATGTTCCTTGTCTACATTTCGGTACACAACACTTTCTAGGCAGCGTTATTTTGTTGTTATGTTTATTAAAGAATGTAGTTGTTAAATTATACACATATAATTATAATCGTAATTTGATCTACATTTTGGTACACATTACTTACTAGCTAGGCATCGTTATTTTATTGGTATGTTTACAACACTGACAACAGTTAGGTTTACTGAAGAAGGTACTTGTTAAATTAACTTATTTTATACATATATAATTACAATCGTAATTTGATCTACATTTTGGTACACAGCACTTACTAGGCATCGTTATTTTGTTGTTATGTTTACTAAATAAGTCTGTTTGAGTTCGTATGTTTACTAAAATGTCCATATGTTTACTAAACACGTTTGAATAATCCGCCTCACCCTCCATCTTGAATAATATAGCGTTTAGGCCAGTAGTTACGTTGACCACGAATTCACCATTATAGCAACAATTTCTAACCGCTACCAGTTGCCGGTTGCACAAATAAAGCAACTTCATTATTTTACTTTAAGGGTATTAAGAATTATTTTTAGTCTTGCCCAATGGATTGCCGCTCGACTCCTAGTCTGGCGACATGGATTCAATCCACGGTACAGCGAATGGGGGTTCTTTTTGTCTTCGGAGCATAACGAAAAATAAAGAGAAATGAAAAACTGAAATTAACGATATAAATGTGTACAATAGTAAATAGTAAAATATGTTTGTGATGATGATACTATTGCTTTCATGTATACGTTTCATTTAACATATGTGTCTGGATGAGATTAAAGAAAAGATTACGAGTGGTCTTATCAGTTTTGAATAAGCATGTACAAACACTAAAATAGATGTGCACACAGTGAGACAAATACATGAGTAATTATTATGTACTATTATTATCATATTTCTATCATACCTGTATACGTTGCATATGTCATCAAAGCTATTTCTCCATTCTGAGCAGCTTGTTCACTTTTTTTCTCATTGGAATTGAGTGAATAATTTCTCGCCTCTTTCAGTAAAGTTGGTATTATGTGTTATCCTTTCTTTCTTGAAACATCTGCTTTTCACATCAATGCATGTTTTGTGAATCTTTGATCATTTTTGTCCAGTATGCCCACCATTAGTTTACAATCTATTAACTAGATCATCTCTCTAGTTTCGTTTTCACAATGTAAATTTATCCAGATATGGATGATGTGATTTCAGTGTGTATTTAAATAATGCAGTTCATAAGAACGATGGTGAGTGTCTGAAGTGGTGTACATGTGTTATTTTCTAACATTTCCATTGACTAAATTTAAAACAGCATGTCCCAAACATCATTATGATCCATTGTGTAACGTTAAGTGTCCTGTCTACTGTAAGGACCAGACGTGTGATAAGACTACTGGCAAGTGTTCCTATTTTTAAATCTGGCAGAACTGGTGAACTATGCAAAGATGGTAAATATTAATATGTTATTCTGTTTGGTTAATAGTAATATCAATTCTTACATGCCAAATGTAGTTACTGTGATAACGTAGCTCGTTTGTGCAGTTTTACATCTGCCGACCTTTCGGCAAGTGTGTTCCATTCAAGCTAAAGTTCAGCTCGACAAAGTGGTGTTCCATGTCCCGAAGCTAAAGTTCAGATCGACAAAGTGGTGTTCCATGTCCGGGAGCTAAAGTTCAGCTCGACAAAGTGGTGTTCCATGTCCCGAAGCTAAAGTTCAGCTCGAAAAAGTGGTGTTCCATGCACTGAAGCTAAAGATCAGCTCGACAAAGTGATGTTCCATGTCCCGAAGCTAAAGATCAGCTCGACAAGTGATGTTCCATACTGAAGCTAAGTTCAGCTCGACAAGTGATGTTCCATGTCCCGAAGCTAAAGATCAGCTCGACAAAGTGATGTTCCATGTCCCGAAGCTAAAGATCTGCTCGACAAAGTGGTGTTCCATGTACCGAAACTAAAGATCAGCTCGACAAAGTGATGTTCCATGTCCCGAAGCTAAAGATCAGCTCGACAAAGTGGTGGTACATGTACTGAAGCTAAAGATCAGCTCGACAAAGTGGTGTTCCATGTACTGAAGCTAAAGATCAGCTCGACAAAGTGGTGTTCCATGTACCGAAGCTAAAGATCAGCTCGACAAAGTGGTGTTCCATGTCTCGAAGCTAAAGTTCAGCTCGACAAAGTGATGTTCCATGTCCCGAAGCTAAAGATCAGCTCGACAAAGTGGTGTTCCATGTCTCGAAGCTAAAGATCAGCTCGACAAAGTGGTGTTCCATGTCTCGAAGCTAAAGTTCAGCTCGACAAAGTGATGTTCCATGTCCCGAAGCTAAAGTTCAGCTCGACAAAGTGGTGTTCCATGTCTCGAAGCTAAAGATCTGCTCGACAAAGTGATGTTCCATGTCCCGAAGCTAAAGATCAGCTCGACAAAGTGATGTTCCATGTCCCGAAGCTAAAGTTCAGCTCGACAAAGTGGTGTTCCATGTCTCGAAGCTAAAGATCAGCTCGACAAAGTGGTGTTCCATGTACTGAAGCTAAAGATCAGCTCGACAAAGTGGTGTTCCATGTACCGAAGCTAAAGATCAGCTCGACAAAGTGGTGTTCCATGTCTCGAAGCTAAAGTTCAGCTCGACAAAGTGATGTTCCATGTCCCGAAGCTAAAGATCAGCTCGACAAAGTGGTGTTCCATGTCTCGAAGCTAAAGATCAGCTCGACAAAGTGGTGTTCCATGTCTCGAAGCTAAAGTTCAGCTCGACAAAGTGATGTTCCATGTCCCGAAGCTAAAGTTCAGCTCGACAGAGTGGTGTTCCATGTCTCGAAGCTAAAGATCTGCTCGACAAAGTGATGTTCCATGTCCCGAAGCTAAAGTTCAGCTCGACAAAGTGGTGGTCCATGTCCCGAAGCTAAAGTTCAGCTCGACAAAGTGATGTTCCATGTCCCGAAGCTAAAGATCAGCTCGACAAAGTGATGTTCCATGTCCCGAAGCTAAAGTTCAGCTCGACAAAGTGATGTTCCATGTCCCGAAGCTAAAGTTCAGCTCGACAAAGTGGTGGTCCATGTCCCGAAGCTAAAGTTCAGCTCGACAAAGTGGTGGTCCATGTCCCGGAGCTAAAGATCAGCTCGACAAAGTGATGTTCCATGTCCCGAAGCTAAAGTTCAGCTCGACAAAGTGGTGTTCCATGTCCCGAAGCTAAAGATCAGCTCGACAAAGTGGTGTTCCATGTCTCGAAGCTAAAGTTGAGCTCGACAAAGTGGTGTTCCATGTACCGAAACTAAAGATCAGCTCGACAAAGTGGTGTTCCATGTACCGAAACTAAAGATCAGCTCGACAAAGTGGTGTTCCATGTACTGAAGCTAAAGATCAGCTCGACAAAGTGGTGTTCCATGTACCGAAACTAAAGATCATCTCGACAAAGTGATGTTCCATGTCCCGAAGCTAAAGATCTGCTCGACAATGTGGTGTTCCATGTACCGAAACTAAAGATCAGCTCGACAAAGTGGTGTTCCATGTACCGAAACTAAAGATCAGCTCGACAAAGTGGTGTTCCATGTCCCGAAACTAAAGATCAGCTCGACAAAGTGGTGTTCCATGTCCCGAAACTAAAGATCAGCTCGACAAAGTGGTGTTCCATGTCCCGAAGCTAAAGATCAGCTCGACAAAGTGATGTTCCATGTCCCGAAGCTAAAGATCATCTCGACAAAGGTAACACACACTATGTTCTCTTAAAATTAAATGCATCTCCTTCCAAAGATTTGCTAGTGTCACAGCAGGCATTCACTTCAGAAGAGCATTCACAATCACCAAACATTTTTTTTCAGGGAGGAGGAGGGGGTTGGATTATAGCGTTTTATCTATTGATATGCTAAAGTAATATCTTTAAAATGCAACAAACATTACGTCTGATCAGTCTGCAGTAAGAAATATTTCCATTTTTGGCGTCCAGGAACATTATTGTGCAGTATTCTACCTACTCCCAAATAGAATAGCAAAAATAACTTGGGAACATAACTAAGTTATATAAAGACCATAACAACGTCGATGATGTGACTAGGACCTCACACAATAAAAATACTTGCAAAACTTGAAAAGCAAATAGTACCTCTTGGGAACAATCTTGACTTATGAATACTTTCAGATATCAGTCGGTATCCCTGATTACGTAGATAGATCAATGCTGTTGTTATGTGTACGACATATACATTCTTACTTTAGTTGATATTACACATTACACAAATAATAATGTATCATATTTTGTTCTGCTCATAATTTCACTCTGTCGGAAATTATGTTGTTAAACAAGCTTCTAGCGATAAGATTAGTTAATATAGATTTAATGTCATCTGGTATGACTTGGATTTTCTGAAATACATTGTTTTGGCTCTAGTTTGTTTTGTCATCCACAACAATTTGCTCTAGTTATGTTGCACACTCTCATTCATGTTATCTAGTGAATGTGCGAAATTGATCCATAAATCTTTCGTTATTAATATGTCTTTTGGATTCTATATTTTTGTTCATATATACATTCGTCTCGTGTATCCAGAATTTCAAGACATATTCCACATGTGTTCGCGTGTATAATATATATTGATAGATTTGATAGTGTAATCAGTACTCTCTGAATGTATGGTTCTCCATATCATATATATATCTTGCATTCTCGGTATATAGTCTTTATTATCTCTCTTATTAATCATTAAATTTAAATATATTATCAAGTGTCTTCTATTCAAGAGCTCTCACATTCCAGGTCTTCATTATATGTTCACTTTATTCTACTAACTAATTACTGTAAGAATCTCTGTATTTGTTAATCCAGTTTTCTGTATTATATTTCTAGAGTCATACAATTAATTATCTTGTTAGTAGAAGGTGTGACACATCTTATCGGTGTTCTCAGAATGTTGGTAAATGGCAGAACCAGATATGTCCACGCTATCAAACTTCCATATAAAATGCCTGCGAAAGATCTTAAGCTCGTTCTGGACAAGTATTATCTCCAACAAAGAACAATTAGCACATATAAAATAAAATAATGTGAGCATTCATCATCCAAAAGAGACGTCAGGGACGGATATCACATGTCATATGCTTGTAGACTAACTCTGTTACCAAGACTGCAATGAGATAGACAACACATGATACACTAATACGTTTTTTCAGGATAATATGAGTGTCTTCTTGAACAATCAGCTACTTTAAAACTGATTACTAACACAGTATGTGCACTCTGAGAATGTAGTTGTACCATGTCAGCGAGTTGACAATTTCATTGACAGGGTAGATCTGGAGATTAAATCAAATGTTATCCAATGTCAGACAGTAATTGTACATATTGTAAGTTTACCGTAGTGTATTCAATCAACTATACATATACTTTCAAATCATGCTATGTTCATAAAATCCTAGACAGTAACAGTGTTCTTCTCTGGCATAGTACATTGATGAACAGTGTACAATATCTAGATTGTATTGTGTGTCTGCGCGTCGTAACACTTCTTAAGTGTGCATTATGACATTTCACTAGTTTAAGAGAACAAGTCAGACGAGCAATAAGACATGTTTTAAACATCTTAAAAGATGCATTCTCAATCAATATTCAACAACAAAGCAAATGGGACTACGATAGGACCATCAATTCAAATACAAGGAAACCCTGAGAGCATCAGGTGGAAGACACAGATCAGAAAAAAAAAACAAGAACAGGTCTGATAAAATCAGCATTTCAGGAAATGAAAGAATTGTCTATTTAGTCAGATATAAATGTTTTTCATCACTACTTATAGATAATACTGACGACACTTTCTTTTCTTTCTTTCTTTCTCGAATCCTATATGCCTCACAGCGTCAGGTCAGGAAGATATTTCTAAAACGGGCCCTAGTATGCGCTTCGTAGATAGTCTCTTTCGTCGCCTCTGTTATCTCTGAGGTCCATCTTTTGCGTTTCCGGCCTTTTGCTTTATACCTATTGTATCGGAGCAGCTTTGCTCTTTGGGTTGCACTGTCTGATGGTAATCTGCTTACGTGGCCGAACCATTTAATTTGTTGTTTCTTGATGAAGTCAGTAGTGTAGTTCGTTAATTTCAGGTCGCATTGGAGGCGCCGCGCCTCCAATAATCGATATATCATG
Organism: Arion vulgaris; assembly: GCA_020796225.1. Taxonomy (NCBI): domain Eukaryota; kingdom Metazoa; phylum Mollusca; class Gastropoda; order Stylommatophora; family Arionidae; genus Arion; species Arion vulgaris. The sequence continues at coordinate 9,801,790 of CM036764.1, read as the reverse complement.
AAGATATATAGTAATTAAATGGGTGAAATTGATCAATAATTTTATAAGATAGTAAGGAAGATAAAAAGATTTTTTTGTTTGCGTGTGTGGTAGAGTTAGCCTCCTTTAAAAATGATAGCACATATAATAATACAGACAATAACACGTATTGACATAATAACATATAACAAAACGATAGACATATATATAAAATGTAATGGAAGCTTACGGATGAGTTGAATGATTCAGAGAATCATAGATACAACAGAGGTACAACATAGATACACATATACAGACATAGTGACAACATAGATACAACATTTATATATAGTAATACAGTCATCTGTATGTATCCGCTAAAGTATTCACTGAAAAGTCAAGTGGAATATCCACCAGTTCTGGAGACTGGACAGGTGTTTTCAAAGGGCGTAGGGACAAGTCCAGTGGGGTGTCCTCTGCTTCTAACGTAGATACAGAGATCAGAATACTTGAAGAAGATTATGCAGAGGCGGTCGCCTGTTATCTAACTGACATGTTATCCGAATGGATCTTAGAGAATGGTGGTTGGAAAAATCTGTGTGGATATTACCAAGACACTTTACCTGAACGTATTTATAAATATATAATAAAGTTAATGAAATTTAAATAAAATGTAATAAAACCTACAATTTGATCTCTATTCATACTATACTATTAACGTGTGAGAGTCCGAGATATATACATATATCATCTGAGAGAGAGAGAGAGAGAGAGAGTTAGAGAGATAACCACTATATGGTAGTCTTGTACAACTGATATGGCTCATAGTCTAGGCGTGCGAGTCATATTATACGTGTAATATAACATACATGTAAATTAGAAGACTTACACTAATAAAACAACCTTAGACAAGTCTCTTTTATTATTCTTCAATGAATGTAACTATATATATATATAACTTTAATATCGCAAATTAAACAAGAGAATATTGTTAGTACAAATATACAATATACATATCTTTTAATATAGAGCTTTCCAGTCAAAACGGCAAGCTGTTCTCTGCTCAGTGCAAAACTTACGGAATGAACTATTGGTAATATAACTCTTTAATTTAAGCCAAAGAATAAAGCCGATCGATTCTTGAGCGGATGAATGCAAATGACATGTATAATAGGGTATCGATGCATAACACGTGGACTAAAAAACTACATACGCTGACAGCTAGTGATTGATTTGCGGGCTCTAACCAAACTAACTTCCCATTGATTCATTGATAGATTACAATTACTTTGGCACTGGTAGATAATTTTGCGGGTACAAATTATGTTGTTGTAAGCGCTAATTTTGCTATCGAGTTGGTAATTTTGACTTATTATTAAATTGTATGACACGAAAATTCGAAACGGTTAATTGAATAATAATTTTTGCCTGTGACAACTCGGAATTCTAGTAAGCACTTAAGTCATAGTGTCTGCCGATGTAGACACCATGATTTTGGGTGATTGTTTCACGTCTGTATCCTAATTATATAATTCGAGGCGTAATTTAAAATAATTATTTGATGTACAAAGAACACCCTTGACCTCACGATAAGCTTAGATGCGACATATATATTTTCCCTATTGTTGTGTTTACAATTTCATCTTCTAACGTTAACAAAAGACGTCCGCGTTGTACCATTGCAGCTGTTTTCTAACCTTGTCTCACTACAGTCGTCTTCTAACATTAGAAAGAACAAAGATGTAAAATGGCCAAACTTCATGAAATAGAAAAAGTATTAGAAACAATGAATGATCGAACTCACTTGTATAGCCGACAACTGGTACAAACTAAACTTGTACCACAAATGAAAAGAAGTAAAATAATAGTATATGTCGCGGCTCTCTGTAATGATTACAGATTTAATAATGAGACTTTTCATTTGACAATGGATGTCTTTGATCGCTTTTGTAGTAAAAGCTGCCGATGTAATAATGATTTGAATATAATCGTTCCAAGTTGTTTTTGGATCGCGAGTAAATTTGAAGACGGCGATCGTATCTTTCTAAGAGATATGCTTCACATCTACGATAACGTTTATAGTCCGAAAATTATCAAACAAATTGAAAATAATATTTCGCAGACTATCGACTACCGATTACAAAGACACACCACGATAGTTTATGTCAATATTTACTTTGAGTTGGCCAATATGAGACAACCCGACTTATTTTCACTTGACAAGCAATGTCAAATACGTTATATGGCCGACATAGTCTGAATCGCTACAGCGAGCACGCTGTTTAATTATCGTATTTTAGTGAGCTCAATTCTGTTTTTACATTATGCCAATAGAGAATTCATTTGTCAACTAGTCGATGTAGTATTTCTAGACTTAAAGTCGTGTATTGATTTTGTAACACCATATTTCAAATTCATCCATTCAGAATTTGAAAAAAAAAAACTACCACTGTTTTCAGAGAATAAAATGAAAGCAATAATTGAAGATTTAAACCAATTAGAGTCGGTCGGTCTTCTGTTAGGGTGATCAATGTTTCATACAGTACAGTACATGCCCTATAGACATACACAGTACATTACATATAGACATTAAATTACATACAAACACACACACACACATACATACATACATACAGGGCTTAAATAGTTAATATTTTAGGACAAAATGAATGTAAAAATAAAAAATAAAATTTGGTTTGTTTTTTCATCCTTTATTTACTTTAACAAGATTAAACATATTATAAGGTGTCTATTCTTCGTCGTCGTTTTTTTCTCTGTTGCTTCAACTTGGCTGTTAGTCTGATGTCAGTTTGAAGTGTCTGCTGAAATGAACTAGGCTCATCAACGGGTCTACAGTTTGTAGAATCGAGGCCCGGTGGTGTTGTACTGTAGTAATTAGCAACTGGTGCGTAGCTCGGCGCATACTCATATGAGGCGCCATTAGGACAGTAGTTCGTTGTATCACGCAGAGAGTAGTTGGGTAGTTCTTCAATAGGGGTTAGCCGCTCAAATTCAGCTAGGATTTCGTTCTGTAAGGCTAGAAGGTTTTGAAATTCTGACAATGATAATGTTATTCCATATTTGGTTGGAAACTTTAGATGTGTTTCACCAAAGTACTTCCGAATGTGAAGTATAGGCAGCCCTCTATAACAGTTTACAGAAACGGCTTTCAGACCAGTGGCCAGCGGTTTAATCATTTCATCGCCTCGGCTTACGTAAACAGTATTTTCAGAAAATGTCTGCATCTTGGTGAAACTGGAATACAACTGCAGGTCGGTCTGACTGAGCTGGCTACTTATATACCCAGATGAGAGGTAAAACATGTTCATACTTGTTTTAATTGGTCAGTTAGGTTAAAGGTTATTGTAAAGTATGCAGACCCGTTTTGGTCATATATGGTTTTATCAAACGGAGAACAATTCGATCATTGACGTGTTGTCTGCGCGGCGGTGCCGAGAATGGCATTAGTACGCGTTGCATTGTTCCACCGCGAGCTTTCATCAAGATGAAATATATAGCGTATAGACCACAAGCATTGCTAAGCACATCCTGTAATATACGTGGGTTGTATACACATTGTCTATTGGAATTACGCCTGATAAAGTTGGTAATATCCGTATTAATTGGCGGTAATCCAAACGAATCAAAGTATTCAAAGGTACCAATTCCGTTGTAATACAGACCAAACCAGTGAGAGCCCGGCTGGTTACTGCAGTCAGTATTTATGACAAACCTGCAGGCTTTAGTTGGGTCAATTGTCTGGGTAATTGATTACGAGCCAAGACCCTGAATAGTATTCGTCTGACATATATATCACCCCTGAGTATGTCTCGTATTTCATGGGTATTCATTTTGTTCAGCAACCAAGGGCATACTACTGAGCGTATATGTGGTGCCTAGTAAATCAAACAATAGTGAATACAACTGTGGTTGCTGGTGATACGTCCTGTAAGGATACACCAAAGTGTTTGAATCATTTTACGCAATATAGTCGGTAATAACTTGTCTTGACTTACTTATTTCCAATATCGAATCGTTTTCGGCGTATACCACAACTTGCAAGGGTTCCGACGTGTCGGCAGAAAATTTAAGTTCTATTGAGGTTGGTCCAGACTTTGCCATCTCGAATTGATCCCCGTCTAAGAGGCTGGGACTCAAATCTACTGCATATAGACTGTACCCATTTTTAAATTGTCTGTAGTCTAGATCGTTACCAGCGTCTTTATCAATTAGACCCATGGCTGGGTGGTACCAAAAAGGCTCGCACGTATCGGTTGTTTCATAATCTATTGAAATTGGTTTCCCAGTGGCGACTCTACCGGCGACTGTGACATTCAAATATGTCAGACCACAATGTTGAAAGTTAAACGGGTTATATTTATAGGACCCGTTAAATGCGGCTGAATTAATTATACCAATAACTAGGCGTGTAGGAGTCTGACTTAGGAATAAATTATCTTGCATATACGACAACATCCCCTTTGGAATAACAAACGTCTTTAGGCCAACTCTCTTGAGTGGATACTTGGCATTTCCCGGATCAGGGCTTTCTCATGCGCTAAAGATATCGCCGGATTTAGTTTTACTTTTCTAAGCACCATTACTGCGTATGTTATCACTGATTTATACTTAATGGTTGGGTCATGCGCCATCAAATTGAAGGTGTCCTTAGATGGGGTCAATCTGATTTTCAAGTCAACGCCATTCAGCATATATCGATCTTGTACGAATATATATGAATGTAATCGCCCCATCATATCGAGTTCTTGACTAACAGCTGTTAAGTTTCTACGTGTCTGTAAACCCTTATTGGCGTCTCCAGTTGTTTCATCTAGGAAATTTGCTGTGTCTTTGTAAAAAAAAGCCCGAGGTTAGATGTCCTTTTTTAGCAGCTTTACCATAATTCAATACTGCTTCAATATACGCTCTGTATCCATATGTATTCTCACTCGGCGTAATTAATGTATCGTTCAGCGACACGTCGACCTGTGAGAATAGACTGTGTAGGTAGTAGTTGACAAGTGCTACATCAGCACTAGGTGGTATTTTGTCACCGTTGTCCAACGTTATTTTGGCTCTTACATGCAAAAAAGTATTGAATAAGTCTAGATACTCTTCGCTGTTACCAGAGATTGCAAACTCAATTGGGACATTTGGTGCTAGGGACGCCAGTGGGTGTATCTCCACAAACTGACCTTCTTCGACCACTTTTTGTGTCGGTGGTACGCTAAACAGATCGATCCCAGAATGTAGACACTCACACGAATTGGGGTGAATCAAAGCCATTTATCCAAATATATCTGAATACCTCCTATGACTCTTCCTGGGCTTCGTGTGTGAATGCCTCGTTTGGGTAGCCCGTTTTATTCTTTTACTAAAAGGTTCACCCGGCGAGGCTACCTTTCGCCGTTTTCTAATCCCGGATCCTGATTGGTTGTTTTCTCCTTGGTTTCCTGAAACGTGATCAACTGCGCTGGCGAGAAGCCTCTGTCCCGAACCCTTGGCGTGCTCTTTAAAGGAATCGCCTATGTTCCTCCCAGCTAGAGCATCTTGTGCAACTTGCAACCCAGTACCGACCCCTTCTCTGAGTAAGGCTTTCCCACCTGTCTATAACCATGGGAGAATCGCACGTCCAATTCCACCAAAAAAAAACCAAGTCCATGCCCTCGTTGACTACGACCTCCGACAAACACGGGTATGCCGTGTCCCGCCTGATGGCAGAAATAGTCTTCATAGATTTTAGGGTTTCGCTGTAATGGAGCGTGTTTCACTATGGCTATTCGAGGTGCCGGCGAGTACGAAAGTGTAGTGTCAGTATAGCTGTCCCAGTTATGAATGGGATAGTTTTACCTGTGTCGGTCGTTAAAAGTATTTCCACGGTGTCGAAGGAAAAACGACTCAAGGGTACATAGTGTGGCTTGTCATACATCCGAAATACTGACGCAGCCCGTCTGTCCACTATTGGAACAGCTCGCAATAGGGGTTCCATGACATCTCCAACAGGTCGAGCGGCGACTATGTCGCTATAGACGTAGACATTAGTTATCTCACTATGCAGTTCTACCTCTCCCTCACTATAGAGTACTGGGTTGTTTTCTGTTACGTGGGGTGTAGTAAAATTGAGGATATGTTGTAACATTTCGCTAAGTATAACTTCAGCTCCTTTTTCGTATAACTTGAAGCTGGGTTTCTTGTTTACTTTGTTAAGATAGAATCTCATTCGCGGTCTGTCTCCTGCCTCTAGACCCGCAATCAGGGTATTCAGATCAGTGATAAAGGTGTCTGGCACTGTGTACAGACGCGGTGGTAATACAAGTCGTATGGTTGGCTTAACGGTGTTCAACGGAGGTGATTCTGTTTGGGGCGGGTTTGTTGTTACTATGGTTGGCGGTATGTACTGTATCCATACGTCATCGTCTAGCACGTTATAGTAGGTATTTGGAAACTGAATTTCCGCCAGACCAACTTCGTATTGCGAACTTAGCTCAATTGTTTGCGCTAGTTTTACATAGAAATTACCGGCCGTGTTATTGGGATAGCTACCCAAAGATGCATTACTTGGTAGTGTTATATAGAAACTCATTTTGTTTTCTAGTTTAGGATTAGGAAGCATGTAACCAAGACAACTGCTCATTAACGCGATCCAAATTTTGCCGTCTGGTCCCTCTGCACTGCTGTATGTTAGATTAAATAGTGAGACACCAATCACAAAATATATTACGATCATTTGACAAATGAAAACTATGTCGGGGCGTGGAAGAAGGTTCCCGAAATATTGTCTAGGCCCCACGCATGTTTCTACGTTTGTCTCAAAGACGGGTGTATCCACGCTAGCTTCTTCTTCTATTTCCATATCACTAGTCTTCATAACGTGATATGTGTTTGGCTGATATCCAGCTGTTGAATGATGAATTATAGGAATACCATTTGACTAAATACTGTACATCGCCATCGACTCCTCGACGTTGTCGTATAATAGTTTCGATTCGATACACTTGTTTATCGCCTACTTTCTGAATTTCTGCTGCGTAAAATGTACCTAACAGTTCATTACCCGCTTTATCTTTTACTCGATACGTGATCGGTGTTGTATTATTTACGCGGCTGATTGTAAATATTTCTTCGGTCCACGACGGTGTATAACCTTTTTTAAATACATGTCTGGCTTGCCGAAGTCTGATTGTGTCCCCTTCTCTATAGCGTTGTCTGCCGATGACGTCAGCTGCTGAATATAGTGTATTCCACACTTCTTCTTGATTATCAATAGTCACCTGCGCTGGAGCCATTCCTATGCTTCAGTGATATGAGTGGTTATAATTGTGTAGCAATCGATCTATTACGTCCACATATCGAAGCTCATTTGTTTTCGTAAAGTATCGCCACATTTTTTCTTTTAATGTACGATTAAACCTCTCAACTATACCGGCTTTTATATCTTCGTTTTCTGTAGTAAAGAAATGTACACCCTCGTTGTTAAGAAACTTTAAAAATGTCTTGTTCTTAAATTCCGAGCCTTTGTCAGTTTGAAAATTTATTGGTTTACGAGTGGTAAATATGTGACTCATAACTTCGACCAAGGTTTTTCCAGTTTTTGTCTTGATCTGGATGGCACAGGCATATTTACTAAAGACATCAATACAGGTCACCAGATAAGAAAATCCTCGTTGTATTTTCTAACAGCTCTCATATCTATTAGATCAGCTTGATATTGTTGGTACGGCCAGCCTGCAATAACGGGTCGCCGTTTAAATCGGTATCGAATTGGTTTGTGTAGAGTGTACGTATCTTGCTGGCTCAACCACTCTTTGATTACTTTAGGATTGATTTTAGTACTACGGTGCAATGCACCGGCACCTGCCATACAGACCCTGGTTGTTTTGGATTGTAATATTGTTTTTTAACGACGCATTCACACCTTTGGCCATTTATCCCAAGTAGGTGTTGGAATTGTAGTCTTCTTTTTTCCCCTGAGTGAGTACGCTTGGGTAGTCTGTATTATACTAGCATCGTCCTTCTTTTGACTCTTTGTCTCAATTGTGGTCGGCCTTTTCTCGTCTGCTTCTTTAAGTATAGGTGTTGGTTGTATCACTGGTTCCTCGAGGGGTTGGGTCGCTTGTGTTGGTTTGATGTCCACATGTCTTATCGGTTTGTTTGTGTGCTGGTCGAGCCGTTGCATATAGCGTTGCAAAACATGTTGATACATTCTAGCTTTGTCGCGTGGCAATATATCTTCTCTATCCAAGATTTGTTGCATATGTATATCTAGCTCGCGTAGGTTGTCATTGACATATCGGCGGTAAATATTGTTTCGGTTGGTCTAAAAGACGGGGATCAATTAATATAATTTTCTTAGCCATCATAGTCCTTGGACTCCCTTCAGCACATTTAACACTGGACCCAATAAGGCCTCTATAAATCCACCTTGTTATAAGATCTGTTTCCGTTTTTTGATCGATAGTTTCTTTCGTGTGATCGCTCTAAGACTGTTTTTATAGCGCTGCATTCGTCTCTTCTGAGTGGAACATTCCCTTTTAATACGTTGTGACAGCATTCGCATAAGGTTCGTACGAGTTCCGGTGACGCTGTTTTTATAACGGCCTTGATCACCGGTGGTTTGGCCGCCCTCAAGAATCGCAGCATTTCCGCTTGTTGCTTCATCTTCTCCGACATGATGTTATTTGGGGACATATACGACCTGAGTTTCATGTGGAAAGATATTGGTGCGTAATATCAAATGCTCTGGTGTGTCCTGTCGAAGATCCACTAGCAAATAACCATGAGGTGGTGATGTCGCATCTTTAAAACTTTCTTGTAGATATGATACGCTCCCCGGTTACATTTGTTTGGCCAGATTAGTAATCTGCGATCCATCACGGGGATTATTGAATAGTACTAGGTAGTGGGCATTACGACTAATGGTTCGTTGTTCTTTATTTTTTCCAAACAGGTTTTGAATTATGTATATAACGCTAATATTTCGATGCTGACTGCCTTTAGTAAACAGCTTAGTTACTCGGTCATCTGTTTCAGCCATCAGATCATCTATAACAATCAGACGCCTCTTATCACCCATCCACTGGTCCATATCGTCCAAACCCTGGATAAATTGAATACCGCTCATAGTTTCGTAGATGCTTTGCCACTCACCATAGCAATATATAATCTCCTCTGGTGTAGGGTCGACCATAGACATAAGTTCTTGCATGAACTTGTGTACAAAAACTGTTTTACCACTACCAGTTGGTCCGGCGATAAGGGCTGTAAAGGGATGTTTCCACCTAGGATCCATCTCTAGATATGTCTAGTTATAAATGTTTGACACTACTTATATCTTTGATAACATCTCTTCTTCTATTACATCTATTTTACAGAAATGGGTTCACGCAGAGAGCTAAGCAATGCCCTTAGAACACGTTTGTGGAGGGCCATGACAATGGAGTTTACGTCTTACTGCACTGGCTGTGTAGCCGGTTTAGGAAACCAGTTGGCTCATCCATGTGTAGTTGAAACATTCCAAAGTTTATTGTATAGTCATCTATACACAGTAATAGATCTAAGTGTGACTAAGGAGGAGTTGATATATTTATCTATAAAGGAATTAAGAGGTCGACTTCGGCGATATAACCGTCGCCAGTTAGTTTCACAGACCTATGAACCAGATGACACCCCATTGGACTTGTCCGTACGCCCTTTGAAAACACCTGTCCAGTCTCCAGAACTGGTGGATATTCCACTTGACTTTTCAGTGAATACTTTAGGGAATACATACAGATAAATGTATTACTATATATAAATGTTGTATCTATGTTGTCACTATGGCTGTATATGTGTATCTATGTTGTACCTCTGTTGTATCTATGATTCTCTGAATCATTCAACTCATCCGTAAGCTTCCATTACATTTTATATATATGTCTATCGTTTTGTTATATGTTATTATGTCAATACGTGTTATTGTCTGTATTATTATATGTGCTATAATTTTTAAAGGGAGGCTAACTCTACACACACGAAAAAAAAAAAAAATTTTTATCTTCCTTACTATCTTATAAAATTATTGATCAATTTCACCCATTTAATTACTATATATCTTCATGATATATCGATTATTGGAGGCTCGGCGCCTCCAATGCGACCTGAAATTAACGAACTACACTACTGAAGTCTAGTACTGATGTTGTACCCACTTTTTCCTGATGTCTTCATTTCTCAACCGGTCTCTTCTTGTTACACCCAGTATTCTGCTTAGACACTTCATCTCTGTTGTGACTAGTTTTCTCTATCGTTTGTTGTCAGCGTCCAGGTTTGGCACTGGTAACATAATGTGGGAGAACGATTGTGTTGAAAATTGCTCTTTTGTGTTCATGGTGACGTGTTTGCATCTTAAAATTGGCGCCATTTGCCCTATCATTTGATTTGCTTTGTTGCATCTGTGTTGAATTTCATTAGTTGTTCAACACAGATGCAACACTGATACACATTTGCGAATATCATGGACAATAAATAAACAAGTGAAATATATTTAAAAATAGATATATATTTATATACATATATATATATATGTATATATATATATATATATATATATATATATATATATATATATATATATATATATATATATATATATATATATATATATATACATATATATATGAAGAGATCTGATGTGGTTTCACAGGAGAATATTAAGGACCCAATGGAATAACATCTATTTATATTCTTTAACTACATAAATATAAGTGCATATATGGATTTATGTCTACAATGTTCATCTATTGTTCTATCAATCAGCTGCATGGTAAAATGTGCGTTTCACTATAATGCTATAGTCTGTCCATTAATTCGTGAGCACGTTTGAAATTGATTTTCTCGAAAACTACCTGTTGGATCTCAGTGATTTTTTGCAAGCAGCCTTAGAATATCCATGACGCTAGAGAAATATTTTTTTCCAAGAAAATATGATGTAGTTTGAAATATTTCTTCTTCAGGTTATATTAAAATCAACCTCACCAGATTGTACACAATAGTAACAGATTTACGGTACACAGACGCGTTGTTCTAAAATACATTATGGTAACATTAAAATATCGTGAGTAAACAACAATTTCACGAAATCCCGTGCACCTAACCCAGTCGACTTTGAAAGCGGAAAGCATATGACGTTATAATTGGGATACCGTTGTATAGTTATAGGTGTATCTCTCTATTTGTATGAAGCTATTGTATCATATTTGTTGGCTTATCAAAACTGCCATTGATATCACATTCATAATGAGTCTGAAGTGCACATTTATAATAATGCAGAAGGTTACAGTTTTACTATACCAACACTTCCGTAAGGAATCTAAGAGAGGTCATCTATATTGCGATATTCATAACCCTGAGAAACGAACGCAACTGGTGCTTGGTCTGAATAGAGAATCCTTTTCCCGATGGATTAAACAGGACACAAAGTGCACTAATGTCAAGCAAGGAAGGAAAAGAACAATTGACGACTTTGACATATATGTCATAAGACGGGAGCTCTTGAAAATGTTTGCGACAAATCAACTTGTTACTCTCAGGAAACTGAAATTAAAACTGCAATCAGATTGCAGCATAGACATTTCTAAAAGTACTCTATGGAAAATTGTAAGAGCCGCCGGCTTCACCTTCAGAAAAACTATAGGCGGCAGGAATATTATTTGTGAAAAGCCACATTGAATTGCTTCCCGAAGTAAATACCTGAGGCAGATCCGTGAGCGGCGGAGGCAAGGATATGATATTGTATATTTGGACGAATCCTGGGTCAATGCTCACCACACCAATGCTAAAGAATGGCAATCAGTAGACGGTGAACAGAAAAGAAAAATACCAAGCAGCAAAGGCCAGCGTATTATACTAAAACATGCAGGAAGCAGTGAAGAAGGTCTTGTCCATGACGCTGGACTTATTTTCGAATCAAAAGTACCGACGGTAGGGGCTACCACACAGAAATGAATGGACATATTTTCAGGCACTGGATGGAGAAAGATCTACTTCAAATTCTAAACAGACCATCATGCTTGGTAATGGACAATGCATCCTATCACAACGCAGTATCAGCGGAAGACAAAGTACCAACTGCATCAAATACAAAAGATCAAATTAGGACTTGGCTTGCTAAGGAAAATGTCAGCTTCGATGATACATATTTGAAACCCGAGTTGTTGCACCTGGTGAGGATGACAAATAAGACAAAGGTGTTTCATATTGACAAAATCATTGCGGAATACGGCCACACGTCTTTGCGACTACCTCCGTATCATGCTCACCTCAATCCGATAGAGCTTGTCCGGGCTAAAGTAAAAGGGCAAGTTGCCGAACAGAACAGGACGTTTAAAATGTGTGATGTTGAAGTTCTGACACTTGAGTCTCTCTCAATGATAGACATGCAGTTCTGGAAGAAGTGTGTTGAACACGTGCTCAGAGAGGAAGACGAGTACTGGCACCGAGATGGATTACAATTTGTTCAGCCAGTATAAATTATCAACCTCATGGAATCGTCAGATTCGGGATGATACAAATCATATTTTGATTACAGACTGAGAAATAGCAACGTATACATTTCCATATCCAAATGCGTCTACCATCATACAATTTGTGGTGAAGTTAAGACACCCTGGGGTCTAATTGTGACCGAAGGGGAGGACTAACCGTTGCATATTGTATCCAAGTTCACGATTGCACATAAACGGCAACACACTTAATTACTTGACCTATCAAGTTAATATGGAGATACACCTATGAATAGATTTGACATGGACAAATTCTAGGGGTTACTGTAAAATTTAAAATTTGAGCCCCCGTATTTGCAATTGTCATAAAAGATCAAAGGAATTCGCCGATGTGCAAAATCCGTAGCATCTATGGACTACTGGTTAGCTTTATTTTAGCGTCATGGATATTCTAAGGCTGCATGCAAAAATCACTGAGATCCAACAGGTAGTTTTCGAGAAAATCAATTTCAAATGTGCTCACGAATTAATGGACAGACTATACCAATGTGTGTCATAACTATGGCGTTAATAATAAGTATATTCTACTGCTGGCCAGTAATAACGAAATATGGCCACACTTATCCGACAAACAACAGCGGTGAAGATGTCAGTTATGTGTACTCAATGTGAACTCTAGGTGTTCATACGGACATATATTTGCCAAGATTATATATATTTTGAAACTCCGTCAAACTTGATGTGTTGTTGTTTATATGTCGAAATAATGATGCATATTTTCATGTAATGACAATCAGAAAGAAGATATATCGTGTTGAAGTAACTAGACTCACACGAAATAATAATCATATTATTAACTACTACACTACGGCAGGCCACCAGACAAACCTTTCTGACTGTACCAATTTTTTGATAAAGCATATTGACCAAAGACAAAACATCATTCATGTATGATATATTTGGTAAGCGTGCCAACCATTATTTTGTTGTAGTTACCAAATCAAATAGAAAGTAAAAAACAATTATTTAGTTTGCACATGCTAAAAGTTAAGTGAGTATTCATAAAATCTCATTAAAATACAATGGGAAAATCACACTATTTTAGCAATTACTATGTGTATATCAACACAATAACAACTGATGATAAAGTGCAGTTTATAAATAGAATATAAATTAAACAGTGCAATTTAACAGTAATCTAGAAAATGAGTAGGCTTGTATGGAATGTATGTTATACGACAGTCAATAACAACATGCAACCTGTATTTTTGCTATTCAATTAAATATTTACTTCAGTTTTAATTAAGTACAATACATATACACTATCGAAATTCAAGGAATTCCACAAATATATATGTTCGTATGTAATATGTTTAGACATAAATGTAACGTTGATAACATATGGTTATAGTATGGACAATCTGAATATCAAGAATATACAACATGTTATATACTAACTTTTTTTTTAGAATATAATATGTTGCTAGTATTGCATATACAATTATCTGAGTATTAGCAAAATGGTATACCGAGCGTGAGCTTTATATGTTTCTCACAGCGTTAGATGATGTTAATCTATAGTTCGTTCCAAAATTCGTGATCATCTTTACCGACCGATAAAAATCATTCACTTGACATAAATTCTTGATATTTATATTTTTAGATAGGTAACAGTGACGACGTTCCAAAAGTATTTTGTGCCTACCCAAAACTTTAGTTATGTAAGAATTAAATTATATGTTATTACTAATTTAACAGCGATGATGATTTGGTATAATTTGAGAATGTTAACGGTACGAAAGTGAAGTATTGACGTCAAGATGCCAATGTGCGCTCCACGTGCAATTCAGCAGTAGTTAATATCGGGAAATTAATAATTTCACACTGTACGTGAAAGATTGTCATTGGCGTGTCACAAACCATTTATTTGCATTACTTGAAGCGGAAGGTACTATTTTATTATCAGTATTAGAAATGAGTTTGAAGTGTAAATTCACTACCATGCAGAAGGTAACTGCACAACTGTATATCTACTTCTGCAGAGAAGCCAGACGTGGTGGTTTATATCACAACTTACAAGACCCGAAGAGAACACAACATGCTCTTGGTATAAGTAGAATGTAATTTTGCCGTTGGATAGAACAGGACAGTAGTGATGAACGTACGGAACACAGAAAAGGCCGGAAACGGAAAACAGGCGATTTCGATAAAGATGTTATTGTGAGAGATATTTATAAAATGTTTAAGACAAATGATGTCGTTACACTACGAAAATTGAAATCACGTCTGCGAATTCAATGTGATATTGATATTTCTAAAATCACCTTATGGAGAGTTGTTAGGTGCAGCGGTTTCACTTTTCAGAAATCTAGTAGGTCGGAATATAGTTTGTGAGAAAACGCATATGATAGTTGTACGATGCAAATATCTGCGGGAGATATGGAAGCGTAGGACGGAAGGTTACGATATTGTATAGCTGGACTAATCGTGGGTAAATGCTCACCATACGTTTGATAAAGAATGGCAATCACAAGACGGTACTAAGAAAATGGCAATTCCAAGCAGCAAGGGGAAACGCAATGTGATAGTTCATGCAGGCAGCAAAGCAAATGGTCTTGTCAGTGGCGCAGAACTTCTTTTCCAAGCACTGTCTACAGATGGTAGGGACTACTACACCGAAATGAACGGACTTATTTTCAGGGATTGGTTAGCGAACACACTTCTGCCTGCTCTGGATAGGCCATCGTGTATTGTAATGGACAATGCCTCCTATCATAATGAAGTGGCGCATGCAGACAAAATTCCCACCTCATCAAGCATAAAACAAGACATCATGGCGTGGCTTGCAAAATAAGATATATCGTTTTGTTGCAACAATTTCAAAACTGAGTTGTTGCAACTGGTGCTACAGACTAAGAAGTCAAATATTTGTATAATCGATAAAGTCATTGCTGAGCACGGCCACACTTCTCTTCAATTACCACCTTACCATTCACATCTCAATCCCATTGAACTTGTGTTGACTGTAGTCAAAGGTCACGTTGCAGCAGTAAACAGGACTTTCAAACTACGTGATGTAAAAGTCCTAACACGTGATGCCCTCGCAAAAATAGATATAGAATACTGGAACAAATGTGAACAGCATGTGCTCCGAGAAGAAGAGACATATTGGCACGAGATGGTTTGTATTTTCTCCAGCCCGCAGCAGTAGTTAATCTCTTCGATTCTTCAGACTCCGAATCTAATAGCTAACATCCCATTTGCTTTCACCTTCACCAATTTCCTAACAAGAGCAGGACTGGAACACCAAGGTACATCAATGTGATCCAAAGACATATCACATAAAACATATGAAGAAGCTAACCATGTCAATATTTTTATAATAGGCTTAACATTCGAATTTGTATCTGTATATTCGAACTTTGATTATCAATTTCTTGTGCTATAAAAATATGACAAAAAATTGCTAACAGTACATTAATTAGTTAAACATGGATTTGTAAGGTAAGGCCTTACAAGACTGCATGCACATTTTATTACTGTATATCACAGATTAATTTCTGTACATTAAACCTTAGTGTGATCAACTAATCTGAAACGAATATAGTAAACTGGGTGATGTAACGTCGGATGGTTTGTGAGGAAGGCAGTTGTATATATAATAATTTGAAATTACCTTATATATACTATTGATGAATTGATATATTGATAAGTGGATGATATTGAAAGTTGATATATACATTGGAAAAATCACTTAAAGGAGCCAACAGTTAACATATTATATTCATTTTGTTCCGAGATTACATGTGTATCGATGAACATATGAAAGAGCTCTTTCGGTGCTTCGATGACAATATTCTGTTGCCATATTGGGTAGACGTCAAATGGCCACGTAATCTGAACGCCATCAAGAGGTTATGTCAAAGAGCACTGTAATATGAATAATCAAAGTTACCACTAGTTGCAATGACATACAATTGAAATTTGATGCCTGAAAAAATGCTAAGTAGTATGATTCATCAGTTAGAATATATCACTTGTGTTGCGAAGATTTGAGGGCAAAGAATAGAACAGACCTTAAGCATGTCGTAAGGCAGATGTAGATAGTTGAAAGCACTAGAAGTGAGAAGTCAGGTGCAGAAATAACAGATTGCTAGACATGTATCTGAAACTACTAGTAGTCTGGAAATAGTATAACTGGTGATAAGACAACATACAATCGCTCTTAGACTCAGATCACATACAAATCAGAAAGAGTGGCTTAACAAGTGGTCGATTTGGAGCGTAAGAAGAGGAACAACATCGAACCGGTATGGTCAGTTGCTGGAAGATGCAGGAAATATTGCTAACAAGATCAGAGAAATATGGGCGTGTCCAGAGTACAAAGAAAATATTCCAAACTAACACTTATGAATGCTCTCCAATCCTTAGATTATTATTATTGTGTATCACTATTACATTCTTAATTGTCCCAGTCATTACATTCTTATTATGTTTTCCTAGTACTAATATTTGTAATATTTGGTTCCCATCTAAAAATATTCTTATTTGAGAAATATGACAGCTGATTACACATCAACATTTACAAAATGTCAATCAGGAACTCAAAACATAACGGATAACTGAAATAAAGCTTATAGTGTTGTCTCAATCATTTATAAACGACAGCACTCTACAATATAAATATTCGATTTCCTATATGAGTATCCTGTCTCTATTTATTTCTTCATCAAATGTTATTCTAGTCATTACATTGTCTGATTGTCTGTAGTCAAATCTGTATCAAGTGTTACTCTAATCAATATAGTGTTGGATTGTCTGTAGTCAAATCTTCATCAAGTGTTACTCTAATCAATATAGTGTCGGACTGTCTGTAGTCAAATCTTCATCAAGTGTTACTCTAATCAATATAATGTTGGATTGTCTGTAGTCAAATCTTCATCAAGTGTTACTCTAATCAATATAGTGTTGGACTATCTGTAGTCAATTATTCATCACTTGTTACTCTAATCAATATAGTGTTGGACAGTCTGAGGTCAAATCTTCATCAATTGTTACTCTAATCAATATAGTGTTGGATTGTATGTAGCCAAATCTTCATCAAATGTTACTCTAATCAATATAGTGTTGGACTGTCTGTAGTCATTTCTTCATCAAAAGTTACTCTAATCAATTTAGTGTTGAACTGTCTGTAGTAAAATCTTCATCAATTATTACTCTAATCAATATAGTGTGGGGTTGTCTAGGGGGTCTCTGTGGCTGAGTGGTTAGGCCCTTTGCCTTGCGAGTTGAAGGTCGTGGGTTCGAATCCGGACCGCGGCCTTCTGTTCACCAGTGCAGTTTTTTCCAGAGACCCTAGGATTGTTGCCGGAGCTACGGAGTTCGTGCTTTGTGCAATACTCTCTGCAGGTGGCGTGCCATTTCTGCGGAGAGGGACCGAGCCATATGGGGTAACCCGGTGCAATGAAGTTAATCCTTCGGCTTTTAAACCGTTTTAGTGATTTCTTCATCAAATACTACTCTAATCAATATAGTTTTGGACTGTCTCTAGTCAAATATTTATCAAATGTTACTATTGTCATTACATTGTTGGACTGTATGTAGTATAATCTTTATCAAATGTTACTCTAATCAATATATTGTTGGATTGTCTCTAGTCAAATCTTCATCAAATGTTACTCTAATCAATATATTGTTGGATTGTCTGTAGTCAAATCTTCATCAAATGTTACTCTAATCAATATATTGTTGGATTGTCTGTAGTCAAATCTTCATCAAATGTTACTCTAATCAATATATTGTTGGATTGTCTGTAGTCAAATCTTCTTCAAATGTTACTCTAATCAATATATTGTTGGATTGTCTGTAGTCAAATCTTCATCAAATGTTACTATTGTCATTACATTGTTGGACTGTCTCTAGTCAAATATTCATAAAATGTGTTGATCGTCTGGAAAGATGGCATATACATGGAGTCAGGTTTTGATGAAATGTTACTATAATCAATATATTATTGGACTGAATCTAGTCAAACGTTACTTCTTCTGAAAACGTTACTCTTGGTAATACATCGCTGGACTGACTATATAGTCCATAAATTCCCAAACTATTTCGGCCCACAGCCCACTTTGCACGATATAAACTTTGTAACGCCCATCCCCATCAACACAGTTTGTCAACGCCCTCCGACCCCATTACACACACTTACACATACATGCTCTATTTTCACGTTGGCATAGAAAATTGATATATATTTATGTCATACATGGTACATTTTCAAATGATTATATAAATGAACTAGAAAATGGAAGAAAAAATGGATGGTGTAAGACGAGCATAAGATGAAATTAAATGCAGAACTAAAATGTTAAATGATTATTCAACCTCAAAATGACAAAAATAATTTATTTTAAAATTTATATAATTAATGTATTCTTTTGGGAGCCACCGACCCTAATCGTTTGAACATCCCCAAATTCTTCTGAACCCACCATCGCCCCCTTAGAACGTGTCAGCGCCGACTCTGGGCGGTATCGTCCACTTTGGGAAATGCAGTTCTAGTCAAAACATTAAACGTTTTCGTAATCAAATCGCATCTGGACTGAATATATCAAGATATCAACTTAGAAGTCCACAACTCATATGTAACACAAATAAATAAATCTGGTGAATGTGAAGAGCATATTTAAATTCGAATATTATCTATTTCGGTTATGTTGACGATGTAGAAACACAAATATTGTTATGGCACTTGTTACCATGTGATTGGTTGATTGATTGGACCATCATCAATGCACTTTTGTGAGTAACCCCGTATGCTCCGATCTCTTTATTTCACATGAAGATATCTGCAGTGCACGACCTCCGTACCACCGGAAAAAACCCATATAAAGTTAAAAGTCAGCATAATTATCTTAATTGCACAGGGTGTTACCATATAGGGATCGGTTCTTCTCCACATAAGTGACAGGCCACATGTAGAGATTATTGTATAACGGATAAACTCGGTTTCAACAGCAACAATCCTATGAATATGTGTCAAACTGTACTCGTGAACAGAATATCGCTATCCAGGATCAAGCCAATACAATTCGAAAGGCAATGCATCGGATTAAGCACAGAGAACCACACATAGCATCATCTTCATCATCAAGTAGCTTGTCCCTTCCCAAAATTGGCTCACATGACAGCAGTCCCGAAAAACTATGTTCTGTGCAAGCTGAACGGCGTCAGCAGGTGTCATTCTCAGATCGTCAATGACATAATGCACCAGTCGTCTTCTATGTCTTCCTCTCATTCTTCTTCAAGGTACCATTCTCTCCAAAATTATCTTCTCTAAGCACTCGTGTTGTTGTTTTTCCCGAAAAATTTAATTTTCCTTGATGTTATGCTCTTTAATTTCCAATTCTCTTTAATATCAAGCTGTAGCAGAACAGAAGCATTTGATCTTTTCTCCGTTCACGATATTCTAAAAATTGGTCTGTAGCATTTGCAGGTAACAGTGGTTTTATTCTTTACACCTCAAATTTGGGCCCCGGTAACCACTCGGGCTGAAGACAGACTGTTCAGTGTTCTCTTTCTCTGTTTTTCACTATCTCGTGTTATAATATTTTTACTAGCTCTCAAAATGTGTGTCAACATCCTCCTTTCTCAACACATACCCAAAACATGATGAAATCTACTATCTTGTATTGATAATGTGCTATCTGTCAATTTAACACTTTCATGCATTCGTATCATTCTTCTGTTAAATAACATCTTGATGTAATCCATAGCTATATGTTTATTAATTGTCTATGTATATATATATATATATATATATATATATATATATATATATATATATAGGCCTTTTTCGTCTTTACAGACGGTCAATTGACAAGTGTTTTACTTTAACAACATCTGAGTTCTTGTTTGTCTCTCTTGTCGTTTAGCTCATACATAAGTCTCTTCTCAAAAGACTCTGCGGCCTTTCGTGATTTGGCTTTCCACACAACTCTGTCATCAGCTAGTTTTTCCGATGTGCTGGGACCTACCGAACATGGTCTGCCCTGGTGCCCCTTCCCCTCCGAAAGTTCACAGAACAACATTTGTTTTGGTATGCGACAAGTTTCCATTCTTCTCACATGCCCCAACCATCTTAGTCGTCTACTGCTGAGCATGCCCATGATGGAAGGCAGGTTTGCACGTTGCAGTACTTCAGAGTTGGTTATCTTGTCGTACCACTTGATGTTCATAATCTTGCGGAGACATCGAAGGTGAAAGATGTTAAGTCTCCTCTCGTGTCTTGAGTAGGCTGTCCATGTTTCTGAGCCATATAGCAACGAACTAATTACGCAAGCTCGATATATTTGAATCTTCGTCTGCAATGTCAGTTTTGTGGTGTCCCACAACACATTATATATATAATATTTATATTATTGATCTTCATCCACAATATTTGATATGTTCATTGTTTCAAGATATTTACATTTGTATATAAATTATTTGTGCTCTAAATGATCATCACTTTGATAATTGTACTTGTTATTAAACATATATTATTTAAGTTGAGTTCTTGAAGTGATGTTTTTTTATTTTGCGATATTTGACATTTTAAAATGTTCTTTTCCTCATGTTGATTTTTATATCAGTACTAATCAAACATATTATATTTGTTCTCTATTCATATTACGCTTTTCAGTGTTAATGGTTTGTGAAGAGTTATGACAAGTGTTCTTGGGTGCTCATCTTGTATGGTGTGTCTTTCTGCCTCTGATAATTTGTACCGTCCATCGAATATGGGCGGAAACATTTCACATTGAAACAAATGTAACTGAATAATAGTTCTCGTAGTGATGTACTACGAATTAAATGGCACACGTTGACTACACAATATTACTATCCATTTGACATTGTTAAGTACATTTGTTATGACAGAGTATGTGTTAACATTAGCTCCAGCCGGTGCTACGGAATTCGTGCACGGTTGACTGGTCCTTCAGCAGATAAAGCAAGGAAATAGTTGTACAGTAGAAGTTGCAGAGATCAGCGTGCATACTCTTCGACATCTGTTGCAGGAGACTGATCACCAATTTGTCTGTCCGGAGTGCAATAACATCGATTCAGTAACCAAAAACCATTAATCAATGTGTTGACATCGACTGTCATCATTGGCCTCTTTGTCTCAGGAGACAATAGGTTTTGCGTCACATAGTATGTTCGGCGCTGAATCACAACGTTTCTTGGGACTGTAATGGCCTATTCTAGAGTGGCACTCCTTGCAACAGTTGCTGCAGATGAAATTCAAGTTTGGGGCTGATAAATAGGATTTTCTCTTTGCCCTCTGCGCTCACTTTTACCTCCATAGTTGATATTGTTTTTCTTCTTTTCTTTTTGAGCCACCCTTCACTGCATCTCGCCATGCTTGCCTGTCTTTGGCCAGACGCTCCCAGTGTTGTTTGTTTATGCAGCATGAAGTTAGATCATGCTTCCAGGCGTCCATAACGAGTAATAATGGACGCCTATGCTGTATAGTACCAGTTTCGTGTTGACCATATATAATGTTCTATGGCATTCTACCATTTTTCATACGGTACAAGTGTCCCAGCCATCTCAAACATCGCTGACTAATTAAGGTGTACATGCGTGGAATGCCAGCACTGTCCAGTATTTCTGTATTGGATATGTGGTCTTGCAATCGGATGTTGTATATTCGCATGAGACAGCTCATGTGGAAGGTGATGAGGCGATGTTCATGTCTGGTGTAAGTGGTCCACGTCTCACTAAAATAAAGCAGAGTGCTGCATCATCGTCAAAGAGAAGTTCCTTGATGGGGACTCTTTGGACTTTGCTTTAAGACGTGCCATGTTGAATAAGTGTCCATCTGATCTTGTGTGGAGTATCTTCTTCGGCTGATTCGAAAGCATGGGCGAAAAGCAGTGAGAAAAATATCCCGAAGTGTGTGGGTGCAAGTACATACCCCAGCTTAACGCCACTGTTAATATGAAAAGAGTTTGGGGAGGCCCCATCAAACATCACTGTACCCTTCATGTTATTATGTAATGATGCTATGATTTTAAGCAGTGAAGGGAGACAGCCATGTTTTTTCCAAATTTCTGAAGAGACCAACTCTACTAACTAGGTCAAGTGCTTTTGTAAGATCTATGATGGTAATGTATAGTGACATTCTTTGTTCGCGACATTTCTCCTGGAGTTCTCTAAAGGAGAATAACATGTCGATGGTGGAGCTACTGGATCTAAGTCCACATTGTGACTCCAGGTATTCTCGGTTTGCTAGATTTTGTAGCCTTGTTAGTACTACGCGTGCGAAGACAATCCTCACGATGCTGAGCAGCGAAATACCATGGTAGTTGTTATGGTCACCACGATCACCTTTATTTGTATACAAGGTGATGATGTTTGCATCTCTCATGTCCTGAGACACTTCTCCTTCCTCCCAGCATAAGCACAATAATTCATGCAGACTGGTCAGTAGAAATTGTTTAGAACATGTTATTACTTAAGGGGGAATGACATCCTTTTCAGTTGCTTCCCATTTTTCAGGGTGTCGTTTGCAATACTGATTTCAACCTCTGATTGCATCAAGTCTAAATTGCTCAGGTCTGGCAGAGCATCAAATGCATCGAAAAAGATAGGAGTTAACAATATTTTGGGTGCAATATAATAATAATAATAATTCCTCTCGTACCGTTATACGTTACACAGGGTCTGCAAGCAATTTCTCCATACCGCTCTATCCTGGGCAACCGCTCAATCTCCTCCATGGAACTGAGACCGATATGTCCTGCCTCTTTCAGCAAAGTTTGCTTCAGGGTCTCCTTAGGTCGACCTCTCTTTCTTGAACAGTTTGCATCCCAATTCAATGCCTGCTTTGATATTCTTTGATCATTTCTCCTCAAGGTGTGCCCAACATATCTCCATCTTTTCTTTCTTATAACAGTTGTCTCTAGTGGTTGACCAGACATGTCTCTGATTTCATCACTTCTCCTGAATTCGTTCCATTTTATATTCATTATTTTTCGCAGACATCTATTTTCAAATGCATTCAACTTTATTTATATATCTTTAGTCATTGTCCAACTCTCGCTGGCATATGTTAGGATTGATACAACATTTGAATTGAAAATTCGTAATTTAGTTTTAATACTATATAACTTGCAGTTCCATATTTTATTTATACTTTCAAAAGCTGATGTTGCTTTGCCAATTCGTATCATAATATATATTTTAACATTTCCTGTGCAATCAAAATTGCTACCCAAAATAGGTGAACTGCTCTGTTATTTTTATCATTTTAGATTCCAGTGTGATATCTGCATTACTTGCCATATGTGTCTTCATTATATTTATTTTTTCATAGCTTTTCTGCAGTCCAACTTTTGATGCTATAGATGACAAGTTGTCTGTTTTTCTTTGCATATCTTGGTTGTTTCTACTTAACAAGGCAATATCATCTGCAAAATCCAAATCTTCTAGTTGACTATTTTCTACCCAATCGATGCCAGTTTCGCCCTGCAACATTTTCGCATCACCCAGTCAATGGCCACTACAAACAATAGCGGAGATATAATACAGCCTTGCTTTACTCCGGTTTCAACCATAAACCAGTCGCTGTGTCCACCATCAGTGCGAAATGCACACTGTGAACCATCATAGAGGCTCTTTATAATGTTTATTATTGTGTCTGGTATTCCATAGCATCTCAGAATATTCCACAGAGAGTTTCTGTGTAGACTATCAAAGGCTTTTTTAAAATCGATGAAATTTAGTATGAGTGGTTGTTGCTTCTCAATATGTTCCTCCAAAATTAGTCGTAGGGTAATTATTTGGTCTAAGCAGCTTCTCCCAGGTCTAAAACCAGCTTGTTCTTCTCTCAGGGTTGTGTCCACTGCTCCTTTGATTCTATTAAGAATGATTTTGCAGAAAGTCTTGTCATTACTGATAATAGGGTGATCCTCTCCAGTTGTTGCAATCTTTGAGATCACCTTTTTGGGGATCTTAACAATTATTCCTTCGTCCATTGATCTGGGACAGTTTCTTCTTCCCATACATTATTAAATAGTTCTTGCACCTGGCTAATAGTTGTATCATCAGCCGCTTTGAGCATTTCTGCAGTAATGTTGTCATCACCCGCTGCCTTACTGTTTATCAAGAAATTGATTGCCTCCTTGACCTCAGCTACACTTATCATTTCTTCGTTAATTGGTAGGGAGCTGTTTCTTGCCTCTTCGTCAAACTTGAGTAGTACTGGTGGATCAGGTCTATTTAATATTTCTTCAAAATGTTCTGCCCATCTTTTCTTCTGCTCGGTATCTGATGTTAGAACTTTACCATCTTTACTCTTGATTGGTTCACCCTTTGAAACAAATGTTCCAGTAAGTTGTTTTAGTGTGTTGTATAACATGTTACTGTTTCCAGTCTTAGCTTCCTTGTCCCCTTCTTCGGCCAGTCGATTGACATATGCTCTTTTATCTCTTCTAGCTGCTCTTTTCACTTCCTTGTCTTTTAGTCTATATTCCTCTTTAGCTTGGATTTCATCTGTTGCATCCTTAGTATTAAATATTGCTAGTTTCATCTTTCTTCTTTCTTGAATGCACTTCCAGGTGTCATCGGTTATCCAAGGTTTTATGTCTTTCGTCTTTAATCCTGTGCTACTATTTGCTGCCCCCAATAGTGTGTCCTTTATCTTAGTCCATCTGTCTTCAATGTTCTGTTCATTTTCACCATTGAGTAACTCGAACCTATTCTTAAGTTCGAGCTGATATTCCTCTGTTACCTCATTATTTTGTAGTCTTTGGCTGTCTATTCGCAGTTGTTCTTTTTAGTATGGTGAATTTTCAATTTCAGTTTCAATTTACCTATGCATAAATTATGATCACTTCCTACATCTGCCCCTCTGTATACACGGACATCCAGCAATGATGTTCTAAATTGTGTATTTATGCACATATGGTCAATCTGATTCCAGGTCACTCCATCTGGTGAGTGCCAAGTAAGTTTATGAATTTCCTTATGTGCAAAGATGATACCTCCAATTACTAAGTTTGACAGCATACATAACTCCGCCAGTCTTTCTCCATTCTCATTCATTGTGTTTATTCATTGTTTTCCTATAGCTCTCTCTACCCCTACATTATCACTTCCAACCTTGGCATTAAAGTCCCCATTACTACTAACAGATCATCTTTTTGGGTCTTGTTAATTTGATCTTGTAGTTGCTCATAAAATGTGTCTTTCTTATCATCGTCAGCCTCATTTGTTGGTGCATAACACTGCAGCATTGTCATATTGACATGCCTGGTACTGAAGCGGCTCTAATTATCCGACTCGAGATGGGTTCCCATTCTAACATGCTCTTTGCTACTCTAGGTGTCATCATTATACCCACTCCTTCAAAATGTTTACCATCTTCTCTTCCTGAATATATGAAAGTTAATCCACTAACTACTCTTCTTTCTGTTCCAGGCCATCTCACCTCACTTAACCCCAGTATGTCCAGCTCGTATCTCTTCATTTCTTCTGCAATTTGGGCAGATTTTGTAGCTGTGGCCATCGTTCTCACATTCCAAAATCCAATTTTAGTGTGTGTCTTTGAGCCAAGTAATGTACGAGTCGGGTTGCTGACTTCCGCAGAGCGGCTTTCATCAGCAACCGTCATTGATGCACTAGGTGCACCGCACACCACCTGGCTGGTCGGTTTACCGGTATGGCGTCCTTTCTTACAAGTTTCTGTAGCTATTTAAATTTATTGTGATGAGGTAGCTGGCCTCACGCACAAGTCCTCCTCCCTTTTCATCCGGGCTTGGAACCAGCATTGGCAGGTGCAATATAACTCTAGATAATATTCCACCCAGCGCTCTTTTTGTTTTTTTGCGATCGATTAGATTATCCGATGTTTTTGTTTTAAGGGGTGAAGTCATTTTTGATAATTTGGCCAAATGTCTTCCTGATGCCTTCATACACTCTTCTTATATTTCCAGAGAGCTGGATACTTCTGCATAGTTCCTGCCAGTAGTCATTTGCGCATCGGCTGGCTCAGGACACATTTTGTGAAATAGACTGTGACCTTGTAATATAGAAGTCAGAGGAGTGAAAGACAGAGAGTGGGACAGAGAGAGAGAGAGAGAGAGAGAGAGAAAGTAATTGAAAGAGACAGAAATAATGAATTAGTTAAACAGTGATTGTGAACTAAAAGAAACACAACTTCAATGCACGAGAAAGACATCGACGCTAAAAATATAAAACAACGAAATAAAAACACATTTTGTCAGCACTTTGTAAACGCAACATGAAAACATTTTTATTTGAAATGCAATATAAGAAAATGAATGTAGAGTAGCAAACGTCTGTAAATGCAATTACATAACATAACAGAAGCATATCAAACCATGACTGTAGATGATCTCATACTCGCCAATGTTGTTCTAGTCTGTTGAGTTGTAGTCAAGCTGTATACACTTTACCTGTGTACATACACTGCATATGTTATATCATTCGTTCCTGATATATTCATGTCCTGATTTGAATATCCGGTTCCGAATTGTTAATACAAATAGTAAAGGCAACAATACAAGAGGTATAATAAATATCAACATTATAGAGCTCCTAGACTGGTCTGAAACTGGAAATGTTAATTTGAAAAAGTGTATTAGTTGTAATGAGATACATACAGCATATATAATGTTATAGTTTTAACAATACATATCAGTGGCAGCCGTTATCTTTTTTCTTGGTTGGCCAATCGAAATTGTTTGGAAAAATCATGGTTTTGGGTAAGGTTATATTTTGTCATTGACTACGAGTATTATTTATTGATTACGGGAAGGTATACCCCATTTACCAGAATGTGTCAGTCACAATTGGTCAACTTGTCTAAACGTGCATTGTTCTATAGAGATTAATAATGACACGGCCGATTATCTTCAACTATTCTATAAATAATAATAATAATAATTCCTTTCGTACCGTTATACGTTACATATGGCCTGCAAGTAACTTCTCCATACCGCTCTATCCTGGGCAACTCGCTCAATCTCATCCATGTCACTAAGACCGATACCTCTTGCCTCTCTCAGCAAAGTTCGTTTCAGGGTCTCCTTAGGTCGACCACTCTTTCTTGAACTCTTTGCATCCCACTTCAATGCCTCTGATTTCATCACTTCTCCTGAATTAGTTCCATTTTATATTCACTATTTTTCGCAGACATCTATTTTCAAATGCATTCAACTTGCTTTCTATATCTTTAGTCATTTTCCAACTCTCGCTGGCATATGTTAGGATTGATACAACATTTGAATTGAAAATTCGTAATTTAGTTTTAATACTAAATGACTTGAAGTTCCATAATTTATTTATACTTGTAAAAGCTGATATTGCTTTGCCAATTCGTATCATAATTTCTTTTTAACATTTCCTGTGCAATAAAAATTGCTACCTATATAGGTTATCTGCTCTGTTATTTTTCATAGCTTATCTGTAGTCCAACCTTTGATGCTATAGATGACAAGTTGTCTGTATTTCGTTGCATATCTTGGTTGTTTCTACTTAACAAGGCAATATCATCTGTAAAATCCAAATCTTCTAGTTGACTATGTTCTACTCAATCGATGCCAGTTTCGTCCCTGCAACATTTTCGCATCACCCAGTCAATGGTCACTTCAAACAATAGCGGAGATATAATACAGCCTTGCTTTACTCCGGTTTCAACCTCAAACCAGTCGCTGTGTCCATCATCAGTGCGAACTGCACACTGTGAACCATCATAGAGGCTCTTAATAATGTTTATTATTTTGTCTGGTATTCCATAGCATCTCAGAATATTCCACAGGGAGATTCTGTGTAGACTATCGAACTATTATATGCTGGTTAGTTAATTATGTTTTTTAGTTTATATTATTTTAAAATATATTTCGGTATTAGCGCCATAGCTCTGTTCAAATTTGCACTTGTCTGGTCACGTAAAAGTTATGCTTTATTAGTTGTCTGGAAGAGATATAGTTGCATGGTTGTGAATCATGGACTATTACACAAAAATTAAGAACAGATATTCAGTCCTTTGCAACTAAATACTACAGAAAGATCCTACGAATACCATGGACAGAAAAAGAAAGAACACTGATGTCATGAAAGAATTAAATATTGAAGAGAAACTGCTGATAAACATCATACTATACAGAACAATTACATAATTTTGTCTCATCAAGCGTCACGATGGCTTGGAAAGAACAATACTAGAGGGCATGGTCCCAAGAAGCAGAGGCAGACCAAGAAGAAGATGGCTACAGGATATTAAAGAAATCATGAATATAACCATCGGCGAAGTGGGTGAGCTGGCTAGAGAGAGAGTGAATTTAAGATGTGCTGCAAAGAGAGCAACTTCATATAAAGAATACGCACCTTGATGATGATGATAGAAGGGAAATAATGAATTTTTGATGTTAGAGGTCGACATAAAATTATTTTCATCAAGAACGAATTTATATCCATGAAAGCAGACATATTAAGGATGTATCTTCATATGAAAGATTGGTCATATACCGTACCTGAATCTATAATTATCATCACAGGCATCCAGGAGGTAGAAGTAGGGTGACGATTGGAACCATTCCAACGATGGAAATTTATATAGGAGCCTTGCCATTTCTTTAGATTACAAGTGGAGACGGACATCCAAAACGAACATTCTGTTTTCAAACATTGAACTTATCAACGAATAATTACAGAGCATTTTTGCATTGCAACCAACGAGTATCTAAACGAACTGAAGAACTCTATCAGAACTATATCAGAATTGTCAGAACAGTATGGTATATTTGCCCACCTACGTATATAACGCTTCTGTGAAAGGCGTAGGCCAGACAGGACCAGCAAAGATTTTTGGAAGAAACTATTCATTTTCGTTTTCGCAAGATAAGGTAATGAAATGACATTTTTGTTGGGGAGGGGAGGGATATTTGTAAAACATGTCGTTAATTTGAATATTACCTCTCTTGCTAAGTATGTCTAACAAAAGAAGGGAAGGGTAAAGTAATTTGTTAAATGAAACATGATGATGTTGACCTCTGTAGTTAGAAGATTAATAAAATAAGTTCATTAAATTTTGTCCATTTCATGTAAACAGTATTTATCTTTAAGTAAACCATTGTCTATTTCATGTGAACATTATTTGTCTTCAAGTAAACCGTTGTCCATTTCATGTGAACAGTATTGGTTATCAAGTAAACCATTGTCCATTTCATGTGAACAGTATTGGTCTTCAAGTAAACCGTTGTCCATTTCATTTAACAGTATTTGTCTTCAAGTAAACCGTTGTCCATTTCATGTGAACAGTATTTGTCTTCAAATTAAAACGATGTCCATTTCATGTGAACATTATTGGTCTCCAAGTAAACCGTTGTCCATTTCATGTGAACAGTATTTGTCTTCAAATTAAAACGCTGTCCATTTCATGTGAACAGTATTTGTCTTCAAGTAAACCGTTGTCCATTTCATGTGAACAGTATTTGTCTTCAAATTAAAACGTACATTTCATGTGAACATTATTTGTCTTCAAGTTAACTATTGTCCATTTCATCTGAACAGTATTGGTCTTCAAGTAAACCGTTGTCCATTTCATGTGAACAGTATTGGTTTTCAAGTAAACCGTTGTCCATTTCATGTGAACATTATTTGTCATCAAGTAAACCATTGTCCATTTCATCTGAACAGTATTGATCTTCATGTAAACCGTTGTCCATTTCATGTGAACAATATTGGTCTTCAAGTAAACCATTGTCCATTTCATGTGAACAGTATTGGTATCCAAGTAAACCATTGTCTATTTCATGTGAACATTATTTGTCTTCAAGTAAACCGTTGTCCATTTCATGTGAACAGTATTGTCTTCAAATTAAAACGATGTCCATTTCATGTGAACAGTATTTGTCTTCAAGTAAAACGATGTCCATTTCATGTGAACAGTATTTGTCTTCAAGTAAACCGTTGTCCATTTCATGTGAACAGTATTTGTCTTCAAGTAAACCGTTGTTCATTTCATGTGAACAGTTCTTGTCTTCAAGTAAACCGTTGTCCATTTCATGTGAACAGTATTGGTTATCAAATAAACCGTTGTCCATTTAATGTGAACAGTATGTGCCATCCAGTAAACCGTTGTCCATTTCACGTGAATAGTTTTGGTCTTCAAGTAAACTGTTGTCCATTTCATGTGAACAGTATTTGTCTTCAAGTAAACCGTTGTCCATTTCATGTGAACAGTATTGGTCTTCAAGTAAACTGTTGTCCATTTCATGTAAACAGTATTTCTCTTCAAGTAAACCGTTGTCCATTTCATGTGAACTTTATTTGTCTTCAAGTAAATCATTGTCCATTTCATGTGAACAGTATTAGTCTTTAAGTAAACCTTTGTCCATTTCATGTGAACAGTATTTGTCTTCAAGTAAACCGTTGTCCATTTCATGTGAACAGTATTTGTCTTCAAGTAAACAGTACACTAAACGCTCTCAATTGAGTGATATCAGTTGTCCTAGTAATTATATAGATCTATGAAATGAAATTGTGCTGCTGTATTATTTTTGGAAGATTACTATTGTGAGTGTGAATATGTAATGGTTAGGAAGGAGAGATAGAGTCTCGTTGATAAGGCAAAGATAGCAACACCTTTCCAGCGTGCACTGCATACGTCTGCAGTTTTTAATTTTGTACTTGCTTTTCCACCTTTTACTTTTTTTTTTTTTTTTGCTCCATATGCCAGTGATTGACTGAAAGGTTGATCCTGCTATATTTTAACAGACTGTCTAAAATGACCCCATTTCTACGTCCATAAAAAATATTGATCTGGAAATATGCGAAGTATTTGAATTATCAAGGAAATGCGCTGACTTTCAGATTGTATATATTTTAACATTATGTATTTAATTTTTGAAGCTAATCAGTATCAAGTCAAAAAGCATTAATTATGAACAGATATTTTATGAAATAATAAAACACTTTAACGTTAAATTTTGGTTGGGGTCTGGCAGTAATGGACCTTAATGACGAACCACCACTGATATATAAATATATAGACTACCATTTTTAAGTGCATGCATATTTTCCAGTTACACCTTGTAAGTGTATTTCATGCCTTTTCAGTAAAACAGTTGAAAAATGGCTCAATTATTTTCAATTCACGTGCTACAGGAGAGTACCCATACTACCATAAACGTCAGAATGTAACAAATGTGGTAGTTATACAATTCATGTGCTACAGGAGAGTACGCAGAGTGACATTGAAAGAAATATGTAACAAATGTGGTAGTTATACAATTCATGTGCTACAGGAGAGTACGCAGAGTGACATTGAAAGAAATATGTAACAAATGTGGTAGTTATACAATTCATGTGCTACAGGAGAGTACGTAGAGTGACATTGAAAGAAATATGTAACAAATGTGGTAGTTATACAATCCATGTGCTACAGGAGAGTACGCAGAGTGACATTGATAGAAAAATGTAACAAATGTTGTAGTTATACAATTCATGTGCTACAGGAGAGTACGCAGAGTGACATTGAAAGAAAGATGTAACAAATGTGGTAGTTATACAATTCATGTGCTACAGGAGAGTACGCAGAGTGACATTGAAAGAAATATGTAACAAATGTGGTAGTTATACAATTCATGTGCTACAGGAGAGTACGCAGAGTGACATTGATAGAAATATGTAACAAATGTGGTAGTTATACAATTCATGTGCTACAGGAGAGTACTCAGAGTGACATTGAAAGACATATGTAACAAATGTGGTAGTTATACAATTCATGTGCTACAGGAGAGTACGCAGAGTGACATTGATATAAATATGTAACAAATGTGGTAGTTATACAATTCATGTGCTACAGGAGAGTACGCAGAGTGACATTGATAGAAAAATGTAACAAATGTGGTAGTTATACAATTCATGTGCTACAGGAGAGTACGCAGAGTGACATTGAAAGAAATATGTAACACATGTGGTAGTTATACAATTCATGTGCTACAGGAGAGTACGCAGAGTGACATTGAAAGAAATATGTAACAAATGTGGTAGTTGTACAATTCATGTGCTACAGGAGAGTACGCAGAGTGACATTGAAAGAAATATGTAACAAATGTGGTAGTTGTACAATTCATGTGCTACAGGAGAGTACGCAGAGTGACATTGACAGAAATATGTAACAAATGTGGTATAGTCTGTCCATTAATTCGTGAGCACGTTTGAAAATGATTTTCTCGAAAACTACCTGTTGGATCTCAGTGATTTTTGCATGCAACCTTAGAATATCCATGACGCTAAAATAAAGCTAACAAGTAGTCCATAGATGCTACGGATTTTGCACATCGGCGAATTCCTTTGATCTTTAATGACAATTGCAAATACGGGGGCTCAAATTTTAGATTTTACAGTAATCCTTAGAATTTGTCCATGTCAATTCTATTCATAGGTGTATCTCCATATTAACTTGATAGGTCAAGTAATTAAGTGTGTTGCCCTTATGTGCAATCGTGAACTTGGATACAATATGCAACAGTTAGTCCTCCCTTCGGTCACCATTAGACCCCAGGGTGTCTTAACTTCACCATAAATTGTATGATGGTAGACGCATTTGGATATGGAAATGTATACGTTGCTATTTCTCAGTCTGTAATCAAAATATGATTTGTATCATCCCGAATCTGACGACTCCATGAGGTTGATAATTGTTACTGGCTGGACAAATTGTAATCCATCTCGGTGCCAGTACTCGTCTTCCTCTCGGAGCACATGTTCAACACACTTCTTCCAGAACTGCATGTCTATCATTGAGAGGGACTCACGTGTCAGAACTTCAACATCACACATTTTAAACGTCCTGTTCTGTTCGGCAACTTGCTCTTTTACTTTAGCCCAGACAAGCTCTATCGGATTGAGGTGAGCATGATATGGAGGTAGTCGCAAAGACGTGTGGCCGTATTCCGCAATGATTTTGTCAATATAAAACACCTTTGTCTTATTTGTCATCCTCACCAGGTGCAACAACTCGGGTTTCAAATATGTATCATCGAAGCTGACATTTTCCTTAGCAAGCCAAGTCCTAATTTGATCTTTTGTATTTGATGCAGTTGGTACTTTGTCTTCCGCTGATACTGCGTTGTGATAGGATGCATTATCCATTACCAAGCATGATGGTCTGTTTAGAATTGGAAGTATATCTTTCTCCATCCAGTGCCTGAAAATATGTCCATTCATTTCTGTGTGGTAGTCCCTACCGTCGGTACTTTTTGATTGGAAAATAAGTCCAGCGTCATGGACAAGACCTTCTTCACTGCTTCCTGCATGTGTTAGTATAATACGCTGGCCTTTGCTGCTTGGTATTTTTCTTTTCTGTTCACCGTCTACTGATTGCCATTCTTTAGCATTGGTGTGGTGAGCATTGACCCAGGATTCGTCCAAATATACAATATCATAGCCTTGCCTCCGCCGCTCACGGATCTGCCTCAGGTATTTACTTCGGCAGCAATTAAATGTGGCTTTCACAAATAATATTCCTGCCGCCTATAGTTTTTCTGAAGGTGAAGCCGGCGGCTCTTACAATTTTCCATAGAGTACTTTTAGAAATGTCTATTCTGCAATCTGATTGCAGTTTTAATTTCAGTTTCCTGAGAGTAACAAGTTGATTTGTCGCAAACATTTTCAAGAGCTCCGTCTTATGACATCTATGTCAAAGTCGTCAATTGTTCTTTTCCTTCCTTGCTTGACATTAGTGCACTTTGTGTCCTGTTTAATCCATCGGGAAAAGGATTCTCTATTCAGACCAAGCGCCAGTTGCGTTCGTTTCTTAGGGTTATGAATATCGCAATATAGATGACCTCTCTTAGATTCCCTACGGAAGTGTTGGTATAGTAAAACTGTAACCTTCTGCATTGTTATAAATGTGCACTTCAGACTCATTATGAATGTGATATCAGTGTCAGTTTTGATAAGCCAACAAATATGATACAATATCTTCATACAAATAGCGAGATACACCTATAACTATACAACGGTATCCCAATTATAACGTCATATGCTTTCCGCTTTCAAAGTCGACTTGGTTAGGTGCACGGGAATTCCCGTGAAATTGTTGTTTACGCACGATATTTCAATGTTACCATAATGTATTTTTATAACAACGCGTCTGTGTACCGTAGATCTGTTACTATTGTGTACAATCCTGTGAGGTTCATTTTAATATAACCTGAAGAAGAAATATTTCAAACTACATCAAATTTTCTTGGAAAGAAAATATTTCTCTAGCGTCATGGATATTCTAAGGCTGCTTGCAAAAATCACTGAGATCCAATAGGTAGTTTTCGAGAAAATCAATTTCAAACGTGCTCACGAATTAATGGACATACTATAGTTATACAATTCATTTGCTACAGGAGAGTACGCAGAGTGACATTGAAAGAAATATGTAACAAATGTGGTAGTTATACAATTAATGTGCTACAGGAGAGTACGCAGAGTGACATTGATAGAAATATGTAACAAATTTGGTAGTTATACAATTCATGTGCTACAGGAGAGTACGCAGAGTGACATTGATAGAAAAATATAACAAATGTGCTAGTTATACAACAACTTAAAAATGAAGAGAAGTGGATGATAACATTGAAACAACTAAGAAAATGAAGTATTGTGAACATATAGGGCGACATGATTCTTTGACGAATATCATTTTGTAGGGTATTATACCTGGCAACGATGAGGAGTTGGCCCGATGAGAACATGGGTGTAGATGTCATAGATATGTTGAATATGACGCAGGATACTTTGCACACGCCATGTGTGCCTTTAAACGGATGTTATGTGATACAAGTACTGACAATGACAAGCTAGATAATGGTGGTGATATTAGTATTCACATATGCATAATTCATTTGCATAACTACATAAATTAATAAAAAATGTTGTAATCTTCTAAGACTTTATCGTTTCAAGTGCCTTCATTTCACATTTGTGTAGCTAGTGTGCAGGAATCATGTGGGTCAGCTTCCTTACATCACGCGTAGAATGTCGAGTGTTGGATTGATCCCAAAATCATCTTGTATCCGAGAGAACGCTTATGCATTACGCTTATCCGTAAATCCATTACTCTACTAACTAAAATCGTAACATATCACCTACGTGACTTAGCCATCAACCACAGTAAACCAGTCATCGATTTGCTAGACACCACTTATACGTTCATTAGTTTTCTGAACGTTAATGTCTATTTTCCTGTTCGTTTAAATCGAACGAATTAACGAATTTGCTTTCAAATTGTCGCCGCGCCTTTGAACAAGTTACGATTTTATTGTGATATAGCTCACTACCGCTTAAGCTGCAGACGCCCATATTCCTCTATTATATTACCAACACGAAATACTATACTTACTAATAAATAACTAGATGTAAACATGTCTGATAGTGGGCAAACAAAACAGAGTAAGATCAATGCGAGCTCAAGTTTCGTTGAGTACAACTGGCGCAGAGGTGGGAAACATCACCTCACACAGAACATGGATGCAATTGGACTTGTTGCCATCTGAGCCAGTTTCCGACAGTGACAAGATAAATGACGATGATGGCTATATAAATATATCTATATACATATATACATATAGTGTTAGCATATATTAGTCGCAAAAAACAATTAATAATCAATAACCTGTGCAGAGCGGTCCTTTGAAGCTTTCCTTGCAATTGCATTGACCATTTGTCTGGCTACATGTATCAACACATCCATCAGAACATGTATTGTTACATTTTCTCCAAAGTTCCGATATACATTCTGAAATATATAGATAGTGCAATTCGCTTGAAGCGATCTGAAGTCAAACCAGATAAACAAACATAAGCATCATCTTATGTCACATTGTTCTTGAATTATTGTCTTTTGTCTTTCCCTGGGTGCATGATGGAATTGGTTGTCCACTGTTGACGTTAAGCGTAGGGGTAGGAGCTTTAATTTGCGTTCATGTGCTAGATAATATGCTCTTGTGTTATATTCGTGTTTATGTAGTGTGGTCGTGATGTTTCTATCTATCTTTTTTCTTTGTCTTCCTTTCTTTTCTAGTACCCGATCTCTTTTTCTTGTATTCTGTTCTTGAATTATTTCACATCGAAATAGTTGCGATTCCTAACATTGAATTGGAAGATACATTCGCATGCATTTTCTCTAAAACAAGTTTAAACTGACCTTTCCGTTGAAAGTGTAAATGATAGACGGAATAACATCAATGTGTCATCGATTTGATTGATAGGACCATCATCATTGCACTTTGGTGAGTAACCATGTGCGCTCAGATCTCTTTCTTTCATAACCTTGCCCTCTAAGTAACTTTAAATCAAAATCTAACTTCTAAAATGTGTCAGAATAAGTTTCTGTCAAACCCTCTCCGGTTTAATGATTAGCATCATAAAAACCAATAAAGAATTCTTCAATTTCATATTTATTTTCAATGGAGTTAATAGCAACAACTCGAGATCGCGAGAGAGAGAGAAAAGCGACAACCCTTATTGTTAATGAGAGATGTTCAATATGACGTTTATGTACAATCGGGGAAGAATTAGTTAGTGCAAATCAAAAACAATATATATTGATACATAAATATTATGTCTATAATTTACTGATTTAAACACCGCACAACCACTTGCCACTTTTCGAGACAAATTAACATTAAAATCAAATATTGTCAACAATTGTAAGTTCAAAACAAAGAAATAAGAATTGGTTTTACAGGGGATACCAGCACAATGTGGCATCCCTGCTAATGCAATGTGGCATCCCTGCTAATGCAATGTGGCATCCCTGCTAATGAAATGTGACATCCCTGCTAATGAAAATGCTGTACAACTTGCAAGGGATGGAGGGAGTCTAACACCACACCACCAAAGACAAAGCTTTACAGAAGCTAAGACTCAATTGAAACAAACATACGAAAAAATGATGTGGAGAAAAACAAACGGAAGATACAACTCAAAGCACTACAGTATAAATACACAAAACAGGAAAAAGCAGATCACAGTCTTCAGACTTAGATCGAGGCACTGTTGTCTCAGAGCAATCCTCCACTGATTGTGTCTCTGAAGACTCGGCTGTCTGCATCTGTGGAGTACAAAGCAGGCACTAGAGCACATTCTGAAAGGCTGCCCCAGCTGTGCATCATCAGAGTGAAAATCTGACCACCGGACGCAACCTTTCAAACAAACTATAGGGGACCGGTGAATACCTCGAGCCCGCCGCTCTATTTAATGACACATACCGGAGTAGTCCCATAGCAGACGTTGATCGCCGAAGAAGAAGAAGAAGTAAGCTCAAAGTTGAACTATCAAAACGTAACACGTGCAATTGTCTTTTATGATAATTGCCGCCTAAACTTTTAGGAGCGACCGCGCGATATATTGCAAACCAAATTGTTAGCTTTGAGCTGTCAGAACAAAATTCTTTCGGTGAGCTCTCGTCAGCTATGCACTTGCAACATAAACCGAAATCAAAAGGTACCGAAAGCGCTTAGGCAGAGTCGTGCGATAAATCATATACATCAATATCTGAATAACATGAATCAATAATGTAAAGCGTTGCGTAACGGTTCTTAATTATTGATGATTAAAATTGTATTTTTAATTTAGCTGCCCATGCCACCAACTAAGGTGCGCCTGATGCTTCCGCCGCTTCTTTGTATTATGCCACGGCACGATATTATATTTTATATATATATATATATATATATATATATATATATATATATATATATATATATATATATATATATATATATATATTTTTTTAAAAAGTATATATTAAAAAATTTTTTCCATCCCATCTCAATTGCTGTTCTTTCTTGATGGTCTCCAATGATGCACAGTCGGCACAATCTAATATATCTCGACGTTTACCTATTAGTGACCCGAAAGGATATTGCAAATAGACAAAAAGTTGCCACTATGACAGCTGTTCGTGAATAAATATAAAATTCAAGTGCAACAATGACACTGAATGCTGTGCAACGTTGCTTGGTTATGATAGGTTAACATATATTGCAGGCACTATGGAAAGTAAAATGCAATGAGAAGAATATAATATAACATATTATTATATGTAATAAGTAAAGGTAGATCAACAAACTGCTCAATTTGTTTTTAAAGAAAAATTAATTATAGCACATACCGTAACATGACAGTCCACGGAAGTTCGGCTTGCAAGAGCAATTTCCATTTGTGTTATTACATATTCCAATGCATCCAACAGAGCAGAGCCTTTGACACTCTTTACCAAAATGTCCCGGTCTACATACTACATACAATGTAGATCAAATAATTTATAGTTACCACGACTTGGACAATGCGAAATATGATTGGTAAACATCATAATTAATTAGCAGTATAACTTTCAGATTTTTAGATCGGGAACATTGTTTTTTAGTTCTGTTGTAAAACTCCACACACATTATTGCAAGTTTGTTTCAGTTTCAATGTAGCAAGGGACGGGAGGTAGAACATTAACAAGTCTATCTGTAAACGAAAAATAAATTGCTTGTATTCCATGAAAGTTTAGTGACCTTAGGCAGACAAAAAGAAAAAGTTCGAGATGACGTGAGTTACACACGTGATCGATCAGCTGACAGGGCATAGGGTTACCTCGGCCGGCAGAAGGACATCCGACGAAGGTGCTACAAGGCGTCACATAGACATACGTGGGAACGATTCAGCCAGGCACGACAGACACTGGCGTGGGTTGGTCTAGTCAAAGCTAACTATAAACTTATGGGCCTTCAGAATCAGGTAAGAATTATGGGAAATGAGACCACTATTACACTACGTGACCTCGCATTCCAGTATTGATGTATATAGACGAATTCATTTTAAAATCAACACAAAATGCTAAATCAAGTTATATTATGCAACAAGTTAAGTTTAACAATAAGTAATATCAACAAATGTATTAATATATTTCACCATAGACTCATAGAATTGAGTAATATTGCAAAAAAAAACTTGCAGTGTACTATCAAACATCTATATTTTCCAGCCGCCTTCTCTGGTCTAGGTCATGAGCTTCCCCGTGAGTTGTCTGGCCTATTTATCTAGAGTTGGCTGTGAGTAAGCTGTGGCCAGGGACAGTGCACATCCCTTTTTGACGCCGTTGGTGATATGAAAGGCCTCCGACAGCTCCCCTTTATCAAGTATACGCGAAATCATGCCCTCGTGAAACTACAGACTACGATAGTTTCTAGCGGTCAGCTGACACAACCAGTCACAGCGTACCGTGCCGAAACTCTACAAATCATTCGGAAATGACTAACTTTGGACTACACTAGTTTTGAACGGTCAGTTATCACGTGCAGTCAAGCGTACCGTGTCAGATGTAATTAGTGATCTTTGTCTTAGGTATCTCAATAACAGGTAACTCTGATGGCAGATTAAAGCTCGCCTGAATGGCGAGCTACACTATTGATAATGAATGCAGTCTTCACGCAAACATTAATCAGAGGAATCACATTGGCACAAAGACTAAACTTGAATTAATAGCATGTGAATGAAAATACAAAAATCACATCTCATCATAAGAAATAAATGTGAATGTCATTTTTTGTGTGTAATGCAGCCAGCGACCAGCTGCGCAGTTATGCAGAGAATAAGTGGGGGGGATTATATATGACATAAACATTAAGGTATTTTGCCCAAAGCTATGCTATGCGTGTACACAACAAAGTACAATTATGCATATATATATATATATGAATGGGCAATATGTGTATACCACAACAAGTGTTGCTCTGAGATATATATATATATATATAATTGCTCTACAATACAGTAAAAAACTAAATTCAACTTAATATTAAAGTGTGGTGCCCCTATCAAGAGTAAATATGATAAGGTGCTCACGTCAGATACCAAGCAGAAGAAAAGAATGACACATCATATTTTAAAAAAAATAATACATGACACACTAGCGCAAATTAAATTTGACAAAAAGGCAAGAACCAACTCTCAAATCAACAAATATCACTTTAAATGGTTACTATCTAATACCAGTTCATAAATGTTGCTATCGTGGGTCAAGTAACTGCCAGCCTATCTTGTGACGAAGACACCAACGCTCGAAAAAATTGTGCGGTTTCTACTTTCAACAACCTATCAAAGTGAGCGTGGGATAACACCGAATTAACAATGCCATAAACATGGACATTCTATAAAAAGCAAGAAATTCGACTTGACATCTTTCACTTTGGACCCCCACTGAAGCACTGCAACTTGCAAACTCGTCTTCCATTATGGGCATGCTTAGCAGTAGAGGACTCTCTCTCTCTCGCTTTCTCTGTCGTTCATTCTTCACGACCATTTTATCATTCTTATTGTGATATATAATTGATCCTTTGACAAGAACGCTTGATCTACGTTGACGATTGTGCGGCCATAGTGACTTGTATATATCTATATATATATATATATATATATATATATATATTATATATTATATATACATATATATATTATATATATATATTTATAATGTATCTCCTCCAACTCACTCACTCACACTCTCTTTCTCTCTGTAGTAGTTTGAACTAGTACAAAGGCCCCAGGAAAAAACCAATAAGTCTAAGAAAAATGGCTCCAAAAAGAAATGCTCGTGATCGTCCACTGATTCTACATTCTTGATTTAAAATATAACAGCACTCTTTCCACACTTCTGTCTTACTACAAACCAAGCTTTTAGTGAATACAAATGACCTAACACAGTTATGATCAATTAGCAACAAGATTGATAAATCATTTAATAATGAACTCAAGCTATGCATATATCACTTTAACATTGGAAATATTTCACAATTCAAAATTAGTCCTTATTATATTACTCTCACTCAAGAAAAAAATGGATGTGGTATTACCAAGTAAATATAAAAATGGCAATATTTTAAAATGTGGGTATTACCTTAACGTTATCTAACAGTCTATCTTGGAAGGAAATCGTTCTGGAAGGTCTTGAGCTCTGACGATCTTCAATTCTCAGCTCCAAGTTATGTTTCCACACCTTCGCTCTTTTGTCGTTCATATGATGTTGTCGCTGGTCTCTGCAAGATGGTCTTCAGACTTTCACCTCCCACGGTGTGTTCTCACAACCTTCGCTCTTTTGTCGTCAAAGCACATCGTCTTTGAATCTTCTGGTCAGAATTGAAATATGCGGCTGAGTCGATCACCACGACCTGTCTTCAGTGTTGTTCAAGTTATAATGGGTGCGAGTCGGTTTAACAACACGACGTACTGTTCCACTTCAATGTTCAGCATCATCGTTTCTTCTTTGATATTGTTTTGTTGCTATGTTCTGGTTGTCTGAGTAGCACAACCAACAGCTTTACTTTAGATGCAGGCAATTGTTAACATGCCGTCATTTTAGAATTTTCTATGACTCAAAAGACATTTCTTTCTGAGTTCAATCGACAGATCTTTTGTTGATCACACAATCTTTGCTCTTTGTATCTTGGTTGATGGTGACCCTTCTTCTTCTCAACTACTTTCCTTCCATCTTGTCATACATCAAGGTCTCATCTTGCACTATCTGTTGATGGCGATCGCTTGGTCTTCTGCTGCCCTACAAATGGGTCTTGTGCAAAAAGTACACGGATGGATTGACGTTACCTATTCTCAATGTAGTATGGCTGACCATTTTACCATCAGCTGGAGTATAAAGTATGGCTCGCCAGATGACTACTGTTCCATCCTCTGGTCTTGCATAAACCCTGTTATCTCTCTCTCTCTCTCTATCTCTTTCTATATATATATATATATATATATATATATATATATATATATATATATATATATATATATATATATATATTATTCCATGTGTCCAATCCTATATCATGTAATAAGAGCAGAAAATAGATTTATGTAGGTGTACTCTTGATAGAACAATCAAGAATCACAAACAGGTATTGAAGTCGAGGTCACAGTTCCACGAAGAATGGACGCATAAAAAACCATGGAACGAGCTTCAATTCTATATGTGATAAATATAAGACTCAATATATATACGCCCTCAACGGTTGCCCTGGATATAGAAGCACGGATGTGAATAAATTGTATAATCTAACATGTACCGGGAAGAAAAGAATAACATAATACAATAATTATAATTATAATTTTAACAATTTCTAGAAAGATAGAAACATGTCAGTCACCTGTACAGTATATTCCTTGAAATTCTTTCTTACAATTACAACGTCCAGTTGTCTTGTT
The DNA here is from genome assembly GCA_020796225.1 of Arion vulgaris. Taxonomy (NCBI): domain Eukaryota; kingdom Metazoa; phylum Mollusca; class Gastropoda; order Stylommatophora; family Arionidae; genus Arion; species Arion vulgaris. The sequence goes on along the minus strand of CM036764.1, from coordinate 9,759,083 downwards.
ACATGCAGTTGAACATCCGACAGAGCAGGATTCGTTACATCTTGCTCCATAATAATACACATTCTTCAACACAATTAGAATCGGTAATGTCGAACAGATTGGAAACATAAAATAGTTCAGCAATATAGCTGTTTGTTTATAACATTTTAGGGAATTAACCTTAATAGAGTATGTTGTTTTTAATATATAAATGCTATATTTTTTACATAGACTTCATTAACTACATCTTAAATCATACAACACCTCTTTCGATTATACTACATTCATTTTGAACAACTGCTATAGTCTGTCCATTAATTCGTGAGCAGTTTGAAATTGATTTTCTCGAAAACTACCTGTTGGATCTCAGTGATTTTTGCATGCAGCCTTAGAATATACATGACGCTAAAATAAAGTAGTCCATAGATGCTACGATTTGCACATCGGCGAATTCTTTGATCTTTTATGACAATTGCAAATACGGGGCTCAAATTTTAGATTTTACAGTAATCCTTAGAATGTGTCCATGTCAATTCTATTCATAGGTGTATCTCCATATTAACTTGATAGGTCAAGTAATTAAGTGTGTTTCCCTTTATGTGAAATCCGAGAAGAAACTCCGAGAAGTCAATGACCTAGGACACGAAGAAGTATGTTATTATATTCCACAATCAAATTCAAACAGTTCTATTGATACAAAAACGTTAGGAATAATTACCAGAACACCAGATATTTGTGGAAATTCTAAGAATAGGAAAAACACCAGACTTGCAACGACGTTAGACATGACCTGGGTTAGAGACAACCCAGTGGAAAAACGCGTGGCCTGAATTACTAGTTAAAAATACATGTTTGATTTACACAATACAGGTTCTGTGATTAAGATCATAGTGATTTTTTTTTAATTGTAAAACAGTTTAAATATGAATACGTTTTACAAACAAATACATACAAAAACAAAAAGAAGAAGAATATTAAGATGATAATAAGTAGCAATAGTCCATTTTATAATTGTAACGTTATTCACACTACAGAAGTTACCGACAAGCAACATTTCAAGTTTGTAGCTCGTCGTAAGTATGCAACGATAGGGAAACATACACACACATACGTGAACCTCGCAACAACTTTCCCATTCATGGATATGAATATATATATATATATATATATATATATATATATATATATATATATATATATATATATATATATATATAAAGAATGAAACGAATTTCATTGTATGTGTGTCTGTTCCCATTGTTTCAAGATATTTGGACATGCTATGTGTTTTTAATTTGACAAGAGGGTAGCTTTTATAGATAGGAAGATGTAAAATTAAAAATCCGCACTATTGGTTAGTCTCCATACCTGAATTCTAACTTAACTAAATGGTCATGAAAACTTAAAAACCGAAAAGTTCTAACCATGTTTTCACGTGCCGGTGATAAAGTTACATGTTACACTAATAAATGAGATGTGTTTTATTGATATATATATATATATATATATATATATATATATATATATATATATATATATATATATATATATATATATATATATATATATATAAATACTGTCATGCGAGAGAGCCGTGTTCATTATTCAATGGTAGGTCCAATAATGTTTTAACACATCTCCGCTCAGGTTAAACATTGTTGTTTTAACACATAGATAAGATTATAATCTGAAAACATTGAATTTGTCAACATTGTTATTTTAGCCGATTTTGATTCGTTAATTTGCTCAGTCTCACACTGTTTGGGACTTACCAATTTTGGAAATGATACAATTTCGTAGATCTATCGAAATTAATGAAGCTATAGATATGCTGTTGGAGAATGATAAGAAAATACAAATGAAGGCTAGAAACAAGAAAACAGACAGAGGAGGAAAGCTTAATTATTAGGCTTTGACTACAAGCGTCGGGGGAGTGTAAAGCCAATTGATAAGGAAGCTGAAGAGGAGCGATGTAAAAGAACAACTGAAAAGGATAACACATGTGACTGTGAAAGTGATATTCCCCATGAGAAGAACAGGACACAACTGCCAGTATATATATATATATATATATATATATATATATATATATATATGTACGAAAGAAGGTTTCACATAAAAGGCATAGTTCAAATTCAGAATCAGAACATACACACACATAGTCACACCTGAGCAGTTTGGACCTTTAAATGTATTCTTGCACTTGCATTGTCCAGTGATATAATTACACACCTCAGCACATCCATCAAAACAGTTCAAGCTACACAGTGGTCCAAACATTCCTGGTATACATTCTGCAATAACGATAAACAAATTTGCGTTAATAATACTTCAGGAACTAACGTGTATTAGTAGGAAAGAATAAAAATTGGGCCACCAAACGCACAATTTGTAATCCATAAGGCTCTGAATCTAATGAATATCAATGAATTCTCTTTCACTCCAAGGTGAGCAATTGTAATATCTAAACTATTACACATTCTTTTTAGGATATATTAAATATTACATATACACAATTTTTTGGGGTAAACACACTTCCCAAAAACATCTTTTTTGACGGAATTTTGAGGACATTTTTACCCAAAAATTTAATTTAAATTTAATATTTCATATATCCTAAAAAGCATGTGTGATATTTTAAATATTACAATTGCTCACCTTAGAAAAAACATAATTCATTTACATTCATTAGATTCAGAACGTTAGGGATTTAAGGAGACCTTACAAGAGAAGACATCATTTTTTGGCTCGTTAGTCTCCGAATAGTGAATTTGGTCAGAAATTATTTGAATATATAAATTGCAATGTCAATAAACATCAACTTTTTATGTTTTAAAATGAGGCAGCACTGATGTATTTGGGAGCATATAATGTAACATAGTAATTCATTTAGTCAAAAAATACGATAGTCAGACATCATGCGAATAATAGATGGTGAGGATTCCATTCGTGAGGACACATTTTATAATAGAACATCGAAATTGACGAGTATATCTAGATGTATAATGGGGTCAATGGCACATAGGGGCATCGCCGCGACAGGATTAGTGAGCTGGCATTAATCATGATCCTATGCCACCCCCACGTGGTGGTACTGGTAATAGACACTTTTTCCTGTCTGGCTAAGAGGGTAGGGATCGAGGGAGTGCTACAGGTAGTGGTACTATTTCAAGCACATAACAGTCAATGCAAAGCCAAAATCCCTCAACAAAATGTTCGCATCTTCTTTCCGATGTCCGATAAAAAGCTGTCCAAATAGTTGCTGAAACGTCTGTGAACAAAAAATGACCGTACCAAAAATTGCTAGCTGTGCGACAAGAACCAATGAGAACGATCCGTAACATATAAACAGTCTCGGCAAGTGTCTCTGAAAACACTATAACATATCGTGTCGACAAATGGAAGATTGCGGTAAACTCCGTACAGGAGGCAAAGAGCAGATAAAGCTATTGGGTAGTGTTGACCCAGCACAAACTCTAAAGTTGCGTTTTAGAGTATAGCGAAACTGCTTTCCCTGAAACAACCGGGCAATGTACTGCTGTTCTCACAACTAATATAACCAGAAAAATCAGGGCGAGTGATGTTTGGCAAGCGCAAAATCTAAGTTGCCTTGATAGTGCATAATGAAACAGCCCTCTACATTATTTGTGCGTAGCCCCAGTCTAGTGTTTTCCGGGACCAGAGAAAAATGCAGAATAGTAACTGCAAATTGCAAAGTGCCGATATGCGCCACGAAAAGGCTGAGAATGTTCCTACCCCGGAATAAACTCAAAGTGGTCAGAAAAATAAAGCCGACAATTTAAACATTTGACAGGCAGTTGTCCAAATACAAACACTGGAGAAGGCCGACACTTTACATGGTCTGTTATACCAGTAAGACGCCGTCCCATGATAAGTCTAAGTGCTCCAAAAGACTGAGAAATGTTCCTAATCCGGAACGACCTCACAGTCAGAAAGGGCGCTAAGTGTAGACTCACTTTTTGGCGTAGGTCACAAAGCACAAATTTAGGGTAAAAGATGATCGTAAAGGCATAGATCCAATCCAAAATATACGGCACAACGTATTGTTCTAGGTAAAGTTACCCTAGTAAATCAATAACTTACTGAAATCGGATGTGCCGGCCTAGTCATCATAGGCTCATAATTGCACAACGTCAACAAACGTTCTCGTCTAAGATCAATTATATATCACAATCAGGATGATAAAATTCTCCGCGAAGAACTAACGCAAGAAGAAAGAAGAAAATGTGCAACAATTTGAGAGACGAGCTTCCAAGGCTGAGAGAGAGAGAGAAAAAAAGCCAGAGAGAGAAAGAGTGGTGGTGACCAGAATATGAGGATTAGATTAGAGGATCAAAATAGACTGGGAGAAGTAAAAAGAAGAAGAAGCACGAATCTTCAGAATAGAGAACAGGAGCTTCGGACCAGAAAACACGACTATATTAAATGAGGGTCTAGAGGAAAGGCACAGAGAACATGAAGAAACTAGAAGCGACACATTAAACTAGAGAGAATAGTAGAAGGACTGAGATAAGATTAATCTCATTGTTGAGTTAGTTCAGTAGGAGACCTAAGGTTAGAGCCTTAATAACTAGGGACAGTATTACACAAAACGTAGAAATTAAGCTTTGAGTACATTGAATCAGCCTACCGTGTATAGACAAAGCAAATTCGCATTATTCAGTCTAGTGTAATGACTGAACAAATTTAAAATAGTTAATTTCACCAATCAATCAATCATAATCACAAGGATGCATTTATCCAGGGGCGGCTCGTCATTAAGGGCCAGTGGGGCCCGGCCCACCATAAATCGAAATGGGAATAACTTCCAGGATTAGTAAATACTAAAAAAACATGAATATTTCCAAAAATGTGTGTCTGGCCCACCAAGAAAAATGACCACGAGCCGCCACTGCATTTATTCAAAACTAGACATTCAACCATTTAGTTTATTCTACTTGAGCGAGCTATCAAGCATGTCATAAAAATCGATTCATCGAGAGCGGTGTTTCATCTACAGCTATTACATGTATAGAACAGAAAAACTACTTGTTAAAGATCAGATAAGTGAGTATTTCGTATAGTTTGAACAAGAAATATATTTGGTAGGAACAGATAGTCTTACTAATAGATATAATACATACTGTATTAATAGATGAAACATCACTAGACGTAGACCAACAACATGAACTGTTCTTTGCTAACGATCAGTGTCTATTTCACAATAATATTGAACAGCTTCAAGAACACATAAACTTACTCAACAATAGCTGCCTCAAATACAACATGAGATCAACATTCAAAAGACAGAAGTTATGACTATAAGCAGAGAACATAAATATATCAAAATACAAACAAATGACCAAACGCTAAAGCAGGTGAGAGAATTCAAATACCTTGGAAGTATCTTCACATCTGATAGTAGACTGGACAGAGAGATCGAAACTAGAATCCAGCAAGCTAACAATATTACATACCAACTTACCCCAATCTTGAAACACCCAGCAATTTCAGTAGTGACTAAAAGACAGATTATAAATGCAATCTTTATACCAACACTGTACTACCAGTGCCAAACATGGACACTGACAAAAGAACAAGAAATGAAAATTACCACATGCAAAATGAGATGCTTGAGGAAAGCAGTAAATAAGACAAGAAGAGACCATATAAGAAATGAGGAAATTAGAAGAACATTCGGAACAACACCTTCTATTAGATTTATTGAAAAATAGCGACTCAAATGGTTTGGCGACTTGGTCAGAATGAATCAGAATACACCGGTTGCAAGAGCGTACAACCTGAAAATGGAATCATCAAGAGGAAGGGGCAGACCAAGAAAAAGATGGGTTGATGGAGTTACAGACATCTTAAAACTCCACAATACCACAACATATCATGCAACCGAGCGTGCATCAGTTAAGCCTGCTACGCCTAGCGGCAAAAAAGCAGCGAAGGACAAAAGAAAGAAGAAAAGAAAGATTAGTAATATACATCAGATGAACAATCATTCAAACTGTTTCATTTCATTTTAAATTTGAAGTAGCTGATGAGTATAATTTATTTATTTTGAGAACAAGTTCAGACAAGAACATCACATTAGTGGGTGCTATTAAAGCAACTGTTTTAACAGCTGTAGTTAAGATGTACATACAACTATTAATGTTTAAAGCAATAGCAAACAAGTGTTTGTGAGGTGAATATTGATGTATTGCATATTAATAAAGCTTTGTCCAATTTGAATAATTTGTCGTTATGTAATTTTATATTAATGTGAACTTTTCATCTGTTTCTGAGTCTTCTGAAAATCATTTCCAGTGTCTTGCTGGCATTAATTATAATCGCTGCATTATTTCATCAAGTTAACCAGCTTGTTATAAAATGTATGCAATTGTCTGTTGTTGTTTATTTTCAGTTATGATATGTCACGACCTTTTAATTAAATTGCGTCTTCATCTGTCAATTAAGATGGTATCCTTCATATTTATATATAAAGGTACAATGTAGTATTGACTTTGACAATTGCAAATGCTTATGTTAATGAATTATACGGGATAAGAGTTGCTTATTTTATTGTGGTTGAAATTGGTTTTGTTTTCAGGAAAGTATATGTCTTGCTTGCAGTTGTGTTAGTATTTACGTGTTCTATCCAATTTTGCACCAATTTCTAACGTTGTGTTCTGTCAAATCTGTTCGTCATTCAAAGTATAGTCCCTAAACATGAATAACAATAGTAAGGGTTTGGTATATGCATGACTATGAAACTCTAACTTGAAGTCATATTCACTTTTCAGCAGCGGCACTATTATACCAGACAACTCATCAAAGTTTGTTTTAGTACCGTTATATACCAGACAACGCATCAACGTCTGTCTTAGTACATTTATATACAAGTCAACGCATCTATGTCTGTTTTAGTACCTTTATTTACCAGACTACGCATCAAAGTATTTCGTAGTACCATTACATACCAGACTACTCATCAAAGTCTGTCTTAGTACCGTTATATACCAGGCTACTCATCATCGTATTTCTTAGTACCGTTACATACCAGACTACTCATCAAAGTCTGTCTTAGTACCGTTACATACCAGACTACTCATCAAAGGCTGTCTTAGTACCGTTAATACCAGCTACTCATCAAAGTATTCTTAGTGTCGTTACATACCAGACTACTCATCAAAGTCTGTCTTAGTACCGTTATATACCAGGCTACTCATCAATGTATTTCTTAGTACCGTTACATACCAGACTACTCATCAAAGTCTGTCTTAGTACCGTTACATACCAGACTACTCATCAAAGGCTGTCTTAGTATCGTTAATACCAGGCTACTCATCAATGTATTCTTAGTACCGTTACATACCAGACTACTCATCAAAGTCTGTCTTAGTGTCGTTACATACCAGACTACTCATCAAAGTCTGTCTTAGTACCGTTATATACCAGGCTACTCATCAATGTATTTCTTAGTACCGTTACATACCAGACTACTCATCAAAGTCTGTCTTAGTACCGTTACATACCAGACTACTCATCAAAGGCTGTCTTAGTACCGTTATATACCAGGCTACTCATCAATGTATTTCTTAGTACCGTTACATACCAGACTACTCATCAAAGTCTGTCTTAGTGTCGTTACATACCAGACTACTCATCAAAGTCTGTCTTAGTACCGTTATATACCAGGCTACGCATCAAAGTCTGTCTTAGTGTCGTTACATACCAGACTACGCATCAATGTATTTCTTAGTACCGTTACATACCAGACTACTCATCAAAGTCTGTCTTAGTACCGTTATATACCAGGCTACGCATCAATGTATTTCTTAGTACCGTTACATACCAGACTACTCATCAAAGTCTGTCTTAGTACCGTTACATACCAGACTACGCATCAATGTATTTCTTAGTACCGTTACATACCAGGCTACGCATCAAAGTCGGTCTTAGTACCGTTATATACCAGACTACGCATCAAAGTCTGTCTTAGTACCGTTACATACCAGGCTACGCATCAAAGTCTGTCTTAGTACCGTTATATACCAGGCTACGCATCAATGTATTTCTTAGTACCGTTATATACCAGGCTACGCATCAAAGTCTGTCTTAGTGTCGTTACATACCAGGCTACTCATCAAAGTATGTCTTAGTGTCGTTATATACCAGACTACGCATCAAAGTCTGTCTTAGTACCGTTATATACCAGGCTACTCATTAAAGTCTGTCTTAGTACCGTTATATACCAGGCTACTCATCAAAGTCTGTCTTAGTACCGTTATATACCACATACTCACTTCAATTGAGAATATAATTATCTAGCTAATTATAATTCTCATCAAGTCACAAAATGCGTCTAAGAGAATTGTGTGGGTGGGGTCAACGATCGCCTTAATGATACAAATCAAACGTCTGCAGAAACGTAAACACTTGAAATCCTCATTCCAATGAATGTTTGTGTTTTGTTTTTGTCTTTGTTGCACATGGGCGCAATGAGGAATGATGAAAGTGATGGCTAGATGAATTGTCTAATAGGTTATCCAAGTCGGATGGGGAGGGTCATGTGCAAGAAAATGTCACTTTTATACGACTCAGTCTAGTCTGTACTCCCGCATTTGAGACACATGTCCTTAGATAGCAAGCTATATTTACAAACATGTGTTCAACTATAATTAAGCAAAAACTTGCTCACACACACACGTCTAAATACACATGCATAAAGGTCATTCACAAAACAAGAACATTAAACATAAAACCTGTGCAGTAGAGTCCTCGGAAGTTCTCATTACACATGCACTTTCCATCTGTGTGGTTACATATGTTAGAGCATCCTTTAGAACAGTTCATACTACATGTTCGTCCAAATTTTCCCGGCTCACAATCTATAGGAACGATAGTGCAACTCGAGTTGACGATAAATTATTGACTTCAGAAATAGCAAAAACAGAAGTGAAGTATTCAACAACAAATAACCTTAATCCTTACACTGCGTATTTGATTTTGCTTCTGTTTAAACTCTGGATGATTTTGCTTTGCAATGTATACTAAATCGTGGACTCTGAAAACATAAGACCGGCGGCTCAGGTAAAAATTCTTAGAAAATAGACCGCAATTGTCTCGTGGCTCTCGCATTCCAGTGTTTTTGTAAATAGACTTATTCATTTTTAAAACAATACAACATGATAAATCAATGTTATATTATTTTACAAATTATGTCTAGAGTTAAGGTGTATATTTATTTATTTAAGGTATAAGGTAAATATGAGCATATGTAGCTCAAGCTGTAGTGAGCTCGATCACAAACTCAAGAGTACCTGGTTCAAACTCCACTGTGGACCGGTTTGGAAGCAAATTCGTCTCCGTGGGACTTTTACGAAAGGAAAAAATAGACCTCACCGTTCTTCTACTTCTTCTTCCACGATCGTTCTAGGCTAGTTTTTACTATTCTCTTTGTGACATATAAATAGCTAAACATCATAACATAATGTACGTGCACCAACCTTCAGCACCTATTTGAGCACAGTTGATTCTCCTTCGGTGTGGTGTTCGATTTCAGCAAGCTATTGTGTGCGGTTCGCTCTCCGCTAGCCTTTGACTGTCCCCAGCCGTAAACCACAAGACAGTGGGTTGCCCCTTTCATTTAGGGCAGCGACCCTTAGACGGCCTGCCCTCCTGGGCTTATGAACACCATCTGCACAGCAAAACCGGTCGTTTTAACGAACACCTTGGTGTGCCGCCCGTTCAGGTTTGTTTGCGGTTTGCTCCGCTAGCCTTTGATTGACCTCACCGTTCAGAAAGCAATGCCAAACTACTGAACGTAAAAGTGGTGCCTAGAAAAATCAACCACTCGTTTACTGTTGTTGATTTTTACGTTCTTTAAGATATGCCATGATTTTCATTTTCATGGCATTATTATTAATACTTCCATCAATATATAAACATGAACGCATAGAATTGAGTAAAATTTAAAGGAAAAAAAACCGTAGAATATTCTGTAAAACACACAAAATCTAGCGCCCATCAAAAATGAAGTTTCGATTTCCCGTCTGAGCTAGTCGGCCGTGTTTTGACGAGCCACTACTAAATTAATCAGTATACTGGCTTTGAGTGATGTTAACAATACCACGAGTCAGTGTATCAACACAGCAGCGTGAAAGGGGTAATAAGCTCCTAGCCTTACAGTAGGAGATAATTCTAACAGATTGTAATTGATTTCTATACACAATGTGACAACCAGACAAATTGATAATAACTAGATAACATTATAACAGATGATATGCTACTTTAATATAGTATTGTATTTATTCAACTTGAATGTGCTAATAATTGAACTTGATGCACAAAACAAAATAGCCTGAAATAAATGCTCTTTAAATGGAAATAAATATACTTTTTATAACTCGTAAAATATAATCATACATGTCGAAAATATACATCTTGCAAAGATGAAGAGAATTCATTGTCTGCGATGCAAACATGGGTGCATCTTGATCTCATAAACATGTATACTTCCAATGTTTACATTTATTTTCACAAATTGTCTTACCCAAGAAATGATCATTTTGTTAGCCAGTCAAACATGCGTATTGTATTATTTTGTTATCAAGTCACACATGCGTATTGTATCATTTTGTTATCAGGTCACACATGCTTATTGTATCATTTTTTCATCCAGTCACACATGCTGATCGTATCATTTTCTTATCCAGTCACACATACTTATTGTATCATTTTGTTATCTATTCACATATGCTTATTGTTTAATTTTGTTAGCAAGTCTCACATGCTTATTGTATCATTGTGTTAGTCAGTCTCACATGCTTATTGTATCATTTTGTTAGCCAGTCTCACATGCTTATTGTATCATTTTGTTAGCCAGTCAAAATACTTATTGTATCATTTTGTTAGCCAGTCACACATGCTTAATGTATCATTTTGTTAGTCAGTCTCACATATTTCTTGTATCATTTTGTTATCCAGTCACACATGCTTATTGTATCATTTTGTTAGTCAGTCTCACATATTTATTGTATCATTTTGTTAGTCAGGCTCACATACTTATTGTATCATTTTGTTAGCCAGTATAACATGCGTAGAGTATCATTTTGTTATCCAGTCACACATGCTTATCGTATCATTTTCTAGCAAAGTTGCACATGCTTATTGTATCATTTTGTTATCCAGTCACACATACTTATTGTATCATTTTGTTATCCAGTCACACATACGTATTGTATCATTTTGTTAGCACACTATAATAACGGGTGTTTCTGTAGATAAATGATTAATTCCTTGCATCACGAGTCAAAGGTCGCGGTTCGCATTAGGTTCTTTACAGTTCTGTTCAGGAGAGCATATTTTATTTCCCCAGAGAACCCCTAGGAGTGTTACCTGAGCTATGAATTGTGTGGTTTGTGCAATACTCTACGCATATGGTGGGCCATTTCTGCGGAAAGGGACAGAGCTATATGAGGTAAAATTCAGTGCACTGAAGTCAATCCTTCTGCTTAAAAGCCCGTTTATGCAATATAATAAACGATTTGCTAAAGTGTCTGAAAGAGCGTGGATTGCTTAAAGAGCTTTTAATTTCATATACAACAAATCAAACAATTTGCATACATAAATACATACATATATATATATATTATATATATATATATATATATATATATATATATATATATATAATATATATAATATATATAATATATATATAATATATATATATATATATATATATATATATATATATATACAAGCGAGAACGTTAGCTTCCAACCTTTGCAGTATTGTCCTTGGTAGTGCTCCTTACAGTTGCATTGTCCATCTGATGTGTTACATATGTCAGCACACCCATCAGAACAGATCAGTGAACAATCTGGACCATAATTACCAAGCACACAATCTACAATACAAAAACAAGTAAGCTATGTGGTGTAAATATCTTAGCAAACATAAATTGCACTCACAAGATTTAATTAGATATGTAATTATTTGTTCAGGACGTTGTACATGAAGCAACATACTCGTTTTCAGTACTACATTATACAGTGCGTTTCACAATGTTTTTCCGCTTTTTAATATTAATATCTCTGCAACAAGGTTACCGAATTGTTGTAACTGTGCATATAACCTAATGATCGTTAGGTACCGAGGTAGACATTTTTATTACTCAATAACAAACATACGGTTTAAAATTGTCTTTAATTAAAGTATACAAAAGTGACCATCTCCTAGGTCAACCATGTAATGGGAAATATTACCGTTTCATATTTGTGACATATAGCAAAACTGTTAACTAATTTCGCTTGGCTTTTCTCTATTTTCATTGCTCTAAATCACTTTAAAAATGTACTTTGGTCCTTCCCGTATGTTTCAGTTACCGTTTACTGATTGTGTATGTCAGGACGTAGTTGCGTCACAATACTTGCTGTATTCTAGAATTATGAAAATCAAGTTCCTTACACTGTATATGGTTATCTCAAATCCTGAAAAGAGAACTATGCAAGCTTTGTGTTTAAGTAAACGTTACCTTCATCAATGACTCAATATTAATGTAATTTTTAGTACAATTAATACTAGGATTTCTTCTTTGCGTTCGTTCTTTACGATCAATTTTAATCACTTTGTGATATGTTTGATCTTTGCCAAGAACGTGTATACGTTGCATATTGGTTTGATAGGCCCTAAACGCATAGACTTATACACGCTTAGGACACATGCATCCGATTTCAGCCAAACCTCCTTAGTCGCCTCTTACGACATGCGTGGCAGGTAACAGTGGTTCTATTCTTTACACCCCAAATTTGGGCCGCGGTAACCACTCGGGCGGTACTAGGATTTAATTTAGAAAGGAAGCAGTAGATAGTTTTGACAGGAATGTGATTAGAAGAAAGAGTTTTAGAATGTTCTATTCCAAAGAAAATGTGACACTAAGAAAGCTGAAGATTCGACTAAGAACACACAATGTCATTGATGTATCAAAATGAACGTTATAGAGAACTGTTAGAAGGATCAGCTTTACTTTTAGGAAGTACGATAATGGGAGAAATGTTATCTGCGAGAAGTCGCATTTGGTACGTCTGAGAAGTAAATATTTACGTGAAGTAAGAGAAATGCGTTATCAAGATTACAACATTGTGTATGAGGATGAAACTTGGATCAATGCTCACCACACTAGTGAAAAAGCATGGTAGTTATCAGATGGAACGATTAAAAGATGTTACCCATTAGAAAAGGCAATATCTAATAATGGCACATGCAGAAGGCAGACATAATGGGCTGGTTAAAAATGATGAACTTGTTTTCATTTCTAATTATACGGACAACAGGGACTATCATACCGAGATGAACGGTAACATATTTAGAGAGTGGATTGAACATACTCTTCTTCCGTCCCTTGACAGACCATCATGTGTGATAATGGATAACGTATCATATCACAACGATGTGACAGAAGAAGAAAAATCCCGATATCTTCAAGTACAAAAGATGATATAAACATTATTTGACTCAGATGGGGGAACATTCCTTTTAACGAGGGGTTTATAAAGCCTGAATTGCAATCCATTATTAAAAAAATCACAAAGGACCAGCATATGTCCACAAATAGACAAGTTGATCTAGCAGCATAGTCATGTGTGTTTGAGACTGCCAACTTATCATTCACACTTCAACCAAATTGAACTCTTTTGGGTCAAAGTTAAAGCACAGATAGCATCAGAAAATAAAACTTCCAAGACATGCAGTATGAAAGAACTAACATATGCCGTCCTGTCGAAGATAGACAGAGATTACTGGTGTAAGTGCGAAGACCATGTCTTAAAGGAGGAAAGTGACTATTGGGAAAAAGATGGACTGTCGTTCGTGCAGTCGAGAATAGTCATCAATATGTTAGACTCGTCGGACTCAGAATAATTGAGTAAACACCATATGTGTTTCATATAATAGCCATTATTTGGCCCTCCACAATTCGAATTGGATATACGCTTATGCAGAAAATAAGTGAACTCCTTAATTTACGGTAAAGTATATTTCAGAACCAAATAACTACTAAGCTAGAAATTGATCAAAGGAATTAGCAGTTGCAAAAAAAGTACACTACCTGCAACATTTAATTATTTTAAAAAATCTTTGCGACATCAAAAATGCAACACTACATGCAAAACATCATGTTCCTTCATTCAAGGAATTTGGAGATATTTGAGGTCAATCGTTTATCGATCATTTTGAAACGCACTATAGTATGTTACACAGTGTGCAATAATTTCAGAACTTTCATGAACGCACTATAGTATGTTACACAGTGTGCAATAATTTCAGAACTTTCATGAACACACTATAGTATGTTACACAGTGTGCAATAATTTCAGAACTTTCATGAACACACTATAGTATGTTACACAGTGTGCAATAATTTCAGAACTTTCATGAAGAAATTATGCATTTTTCGTTCCCAATGTTATCTTATCTAGATGAGGGTCTCAATGGTGAAGTGGGTAATTCGTTTGCCTGTCGTAATAAGCGTTGCCGTTTCGAGTCTGGACCGAGACACATGTGCAATTTTTTTATGAGATCCCTAGGATTGTTGCAAGAACTAAGGAGTTAGTACTTTGTGTAATGCTCTCGACAGATGACATTCCATCTCTATCCACAGAGACGGTGCCATGTTATGAAACCCGGTGCAATGTAGTCGAACCTTCCATATTTTACCCATCTCACCTTATTTAGAACATAGATGTAACTATAATTATGACATGAGGGACACAAGGAAAAACGAAATGTCCTTTATTTGCAAGTAAATGCAGTAATGGTGTTAGCATGACATGGCGCAGAAATTTGACAATGTAAGTACCTATTCGTTCATATTGTAAACGACTTTAATAACTAAGGGACTTTAGATACTAATATAGTTTGTAGAATCTGTGTTTAAAAAAACGCGGACAATTAGTAAGATACAGGTAATTGCTCAAATACGTCCCAGTGAAAGACGACAATTACAAACACATAACACTTAAAACGTGCGAGTAAAGATCATGACCGAGAATAAATACCTGAATAATATTTATCACTGTTCGTTTGAGAATCATCTTCATCGCACATCAAACATGTTCATAATTGATCCGATCTCCTTCCAAGCAGATATTTTCAGTCTGTTCAGACTAACAAATCACGTTCTGTTTTTTTGTCTATGTATATAATGTAAAAATATCTGCTATGTTCCTAGTTTCCACATACTAAGTACGATATGCAATGTTACAAGTTTTCACATACTAAGTACGATATGCAATGTTACTAGTTTTCACATACTAAGTACGATATGCAATGTTACAAGTTTTCACGATTATCAGTACGATATGCAATGTTACTAGTTTCCACATACTAAGTACGATATGCAATGTTACTAGTTTTCACGAACATCAGTACGATATGCAATGTTACTAGTTTCCACATACTAAGTACGATATGCAATGTTACAAGTTTTCACGATTATCAGTACGATATGCAATGTTACTAGTTTCCACATACTAAGTACGATATGTAATGTTACTAGTTTTCACGAACATCAGTACGATATGCAATGTTACTAGTTTTCACGAACATCAGTACGATGTGCAATGTTACTAGTTTCCACATACTAAGTACGATATGCAATGTTACTAGTTTTCACATACTAAGTACGATATGCAATGTCACAAGTTTTCACGATTATCAGTACGATATGCAATGTTACTAGTTTCCACATACTAAGTACGATATGCAATGTTACTAGTTTTCACGATTATCAGTACGATATGCAATGTTACTAGTTTCCACATACTAAGTACGATATGCAATGTTACTAGTTTCCACATACTAAGTACGATATGCAATGTTACTAGTTTTCACGAACATCAGTACGATATGCAATGTTACTAGTTTGCATATGCACTATGATGTCTACAACATCATACACAGGCTTAAGATACTCCTCCTGAAAAATGGCCTAAGAGAAATCATACACATTTTCTGGAAAAGTATGATAGCAAATGAAGAGCTTTTAAACGGACAAAATGTGCATATTTGAAAACAACCTTTAAAACACGAAGATGGAGATGGAGAGGTCGTATGTATCGTTTGTCAATAGAGACATTGGCTATGATAACGCTCTGATGGACATCGGTTGGGACGAGAACTCCTTGAAGTAAAAAAAATAACATGGAGAAGAAAGGTGAAACGAGAGATCAGAGTTTGCTAATTTTGGAAGGGAAAAAAATAGAAAGTCTCCAGAGCGATAACAATGGCACCTTCTGTGAAAGTGGTATGGCTAATGAAACACGACAATTATATATATATTGAATACATATGTGATATACGATGATGGCATAAAATGCTAATGGTTTACCACATAATAAGATTAAATTCATATCGTACCGTTATACGTTATACAGAGCCTACAAGTGGTTTCTCTATACCGATCTTTCCTTTCTTACTCCCTGACTCATCAGTGAAATTGTGTCCGATATTTATTGTCTCTCTCAGCAAAGTTTATCTCAAGGGCGTCCTCTCTTTCTTAAAACGGCTGTCTCCCATTTCAGGGCCAGCTTTTGTATTCTCAATCTATCTCCAGCTTCTCCTACTTATAACATTTGTTACTAGTGGTTGACCAGACATTTCTCTGATTATATCACTCCTGAATTCGTTCCATTTTGTGTTCAATATTTTCTCGCAGACATCTATTTTCAAATGCAGTGAGCTTACTTTCTACGAGTATATCTTTAGTCATTTTCCAATTCTCGATGGCATATGTTAGATACAACATTTGAATTGAAAATTCTTAATTTAGTTTTAAAGCTATATAACGTGCAACTCCATATTGTATTAAGACTTTTACAAGCTGGTGTTACTTTGACAACACGTAGCATAATTTTTTTTTTTTTAAATATATTTCCAGTGCAGTCAAAATTAGTACACAAAAAGGTGTACTGTTCTATTGTATTTTATCATTTTAGATTGCAGGATGATAGCTGCATTACTTGCGTCTTCATTATACAGGGTGTTCAAGATAATTGCAGCCCCATTGACAATTCGAAAGTTACCAGGTACAAATTGAGTTGTGTTTATTTACTATTTAAACCGGTTCTGACTAACTCGTCCAACGTCACATTTGTTCATCGCCCCTTCCGCACTACAATTACACACCGTCACACAACCTTGACCTATACTATGTCATAACTGAACCTTCCATTTCCATACATATATGCCAGATTAGCTCCATTCACGGGCTGCAATTATCTTGAACACCCTGTAGTTTTTACATGCTCCAAGTTAGTCGTAGATCGTGTTTCTGAGTAAATTTTAACATACAATAAAATGTTGCACACTGTTATATTAGGCATTTACACTATATTGTTAGTTGCAGCAATGCTGGCTAACTGGCAACGATAATAAACTAGGATAGAGAGACAAAAAGATGTGTATATACGATGTTCATGAGTGTTTCTATTCCATGAAGAACAATTTGATGAATAGCTTTAATTCAGCTTAAAAAAACGTAGACTTGACGATCCATGACAATTATATAATTTGATCGTGATCTAGACATTCGATTTGGTCATGGATATGAATTTTGTTTGACGCTGCATTTGAGTAATATTAAACACGAAGATGGTATTGACTGTTATATGGCGTCCATATTGTACACTTGAAGTTAAATATTTACACACGACAACAACATGGAATCTTACATACATTGAAAAATGAAAATGGTGGCATATCCCAAGGAGGTAGCCATCAACTACAGTAAACAAGTCGTTGATTTTCTAGGCACCACTTATACGTTCAGTAGTTTGCCATTACATACATTACACAGTTTAATTATGATATCCGAATATAAATGAATCATTCTTATGTGTACAATCTATCTCTGTCTGCCTCTCTCTCTCTCTATATCTCTCTCTCTCTATCCCCTCTATGGCGCGACTGACGCTTTGTACAGCGACAACTGCACACCATTCATCTATATTCGTGTCTGTCATATGTATTGTGTTTCATTGAAAGGATGTGATTCATTTATATGCGTTCCTGTTCGTCTGTTATCCGCCAGGCCGTTTTGGGTCTTCCACGTTTTCGTTTTCTTATGATGTCCATCTTAGTGTAGATTTAGAGACATAGTCCTCCAAGCGTATCACATGCTCTATCCATCCGCTGTGTGGCTTTTGTGTGATATTCGTTACTGTCGTCTTTCTAGTTATCAAAACACCTTTAATACTTGGGTATACGTTACTGTCTAGCCTTATGTTTGTAATTGTGGGAGCTCAGGCAAGACACGTTTGCATCAGACTTACTGATTGTAGAATACACAAATAAAGGCCAAAGTGTATGATTAATCATAGACCAACTGTTATAAACGGCAATTGTACATTTTATAAAAGAAATTTAGAATCACACTTTGTTTGTAAGAAATTGATATCTCGTTGACATGATAAGAGGATGGGAGATGAATTGTAGCCAGCAACGCGAAACATCTTTATTCATGGTCTTTAGAATGAACTTAGAGAGATTGACAACAGATTAATCTGTCCAGAATACTATACAACGGGTTTAGCATTGTGAAATGAATAGATATAGTCCGTTCAACAACTCATGCCCAAAGTCCAATGCAAATTGTAGAAAAAACCCTCAGTTCCACAGTAGCGAGACCTTGCACTCAACCTTAGAATTATACCGACACAAATGTAGGATGGAAGAAATTGCTATATGAAACTTGGATTTTGTAATATAACGGTTTCCTTTGATATTGGCGGCATATTTGGATAGTCTGAAACGAAATGTTAGTTTTGTTACAGTAAACGCACACATATAACATTTGATGACAAGTCTCATGCAAAGGCGTATCATACCGGCTCATACATGGGGGCACTGTTGATACTTGCAATAGTATTATGAAATAAACAAGAAATGTAGACATTGTTGTATCCGCCATTTTTTAATAACTTACATTACAATTAAAGTTAGCTGCCATGTCATAATGCCATCCACCTTTCACGTCAAGGCTCGGGACTGGCAATGGCGGAGCTCAAGTAGTAGCATGTCCCTTGCAGAACGTCGCATTCATCACAGCCCGCCTGAAAAGCTCTATGTCTCTTGAAAGTTATCCTTCCTCTTCCAGCGTCATGTTCAAAGGTTTCTTTGATGTCCTGCGGCCATCTTCGTCATCGTCGTCCCCTGCCTCGTTTTCCTGGAACCATGATTTCCATTACCTTTCTCTCCAGACCACTGTGGCGTTTAATGTGGCCAAAATATGTCATCTTCCGGGACATGATGTTATTTATGAGCCAATGCTCCTTGATATTCAGGTCTTGTAGGATGTCTTTGGTTTTTTGTTCTCTTCTCTGTCCAGGATGTTCTAAGAACTTTTCTATAGTATCTTGTTATGGCGGAGCTACTGGAGAGATTATTTTCAAATTGCTACTTCTTCGTTACAATGTGCGTGTGTTAACATATGTGGTATCGAGGTATCACTAAAATAAAATAGCTCTTTTTCTGGTTCTTGTATACTGTAGTACAGATGACCCATATGTGCCTCTTTTCGGAAAAGCGCGTATAGCATTAATGATACATTTTACATTGTAACTTCAAATTCATTAGAGATGTTATATCAATGTCTATTTTGAGAAGTCAGCAATATGACACAATAGCCTCACACTGATTTCGATACACGCCTTTAACTAAAAGTCCATCTCCCACTAATGACGTCATTTGTTTACCATGTTCAAGCCCTGAGTCCATTTGGTGCATGAAAAATGCAAGAAGTGTTTAAAAAACCACGGAATTTGTCCTGAATATTGATATTTTTGTCATCAATGTATTAAATGGCTGTAAACATTAGTTTTCTTCAACCATGCCACTGGACGCGTTAAATATATAGCACAAAGAAGGCAACTTCTAGATGGTATGATTGTTTGAATACAAATGTATTGTGCAGCGTCGGAACATGTGTAGTTACATGCACATTTGCAAGTTATTTAATCAAATAGTTACAACGATACATGTTTGTATATGTGGGCATGACAAGTTGAACGGACTATAGTATATATATATGTAAATGCACCTGTCGATGATTATACAGATGTCAAATCAGAACAACATCTCTTAGACCAGACCATTTAGACAAAACGTCCTACCTGAGCAGTCTGAAAACGTATAGCTCACTTTGCAAGTACATTGTCCGTTTGTGTTATTACATACATCACTGCATCCAACCGAACAAGACATCGTACAGTTCTGCCCAAAAGTTCCCGCCGGACATACTACAATGAAGATACAAATGTACATGGTGACATTTCCTGACCTAAAAACACTAATTGACAAAATTATCTTTCAGAAATGTTTTTATTTTACTCCATGTGCAAACAAAGTTCTGGTATATGTCATCTTGAGTCTGACTAAATCGTAATGATATATTTGACATTTTGTGATTTGCAGTTTGTCGTTACATTTAACTATATTTGTATGTAATGTACATGGGAACTAACGGTTGATAACTTCCTGATTTCTCAGTCAAATGAAATTAAATTTATCGGGTAGTCCTAAGGTACTCTGTACTATCTTCTTCTTCACCTTTCAACTTCCAGTGGAGCACATGTCTTCAACAAACTTCTTCCACCTCTTCCTCTCTAGTGTCATCCCTTCCAAATCTTTCCATGTTTTACGAATCCATTTGTTCTTATAGCAGGGGATTTCAATGCACGATCAAAGGAGTGGGACAACGCTACCGAGAATAGACAGGGCATCGCTTTGAGTTCTGCTCTACTAAATTCTGACTTGACGATATTGAATGACGGCCACCCAACTCGGTTAGCTTCTAGACCTGAGGACACTGATGGTGTCATTGATCTGGCACTGATCTCCACAACTGATGCTACTTTTGCTTGATGGAATGTTCTTGGGGCTCAAGATAGTGATCATCTCCCTGCGTTGTTCTTCTTAATAAGGCCAATAATTTGCCACACAGAAGACCCAAATCTGTCTTTCAGTACACACCATGCCACTCTGATCACGAAAACCCCTTACGTATACTGCAGCAGACTGCCAGAAAGAAGACTGCTAGGACTCATTTCCTGCAACCACCTTGGTTGAATAAAAATGTTGAAAAAGCATGCCTGGCAAAAGAGGCTGCTACAAAGTCATGACAGAAAGCCCGAAAGAAGCGACCTCGAAATATGTGTGATGTGGCTGAAAAGTCTGATATTCGCCACAAAGCCACTGGGGATTTCAAAGTATTGGCTAGTGAGGCAAAGAGTAGGTTATGGGAGACTTTCATAACGCAAGTCTGTGGCGACAAGTCTCTATATCAATTCTGGCAGTTTCATCGCAAAATGAACAGGAGGAATACCAGCAAGTCTTTTCCTACTTTACGTGACTTATCAGGATCCGTCTTGACAACAGATGCAGAAAAGGGGCAGGGGTTCCTTCATCGTTTCGTGGAACAGACAGAAAAGGTGATAAAACTGACCGTCATAATATCATAAGTGCTCTTCGTGATATTACTAGCTCTGGAGAACCTTACATTGACTTAATAACAAAGGGGGATGTTGTTAATGCACTCAAGTCAAGCCACAGCACCGCTCCAGGGCCTGATGGTGTCCAATATCATAACATCAAACAGCTGGACGAGACTGTTATTAATGCAGTTGTGATGGATTTTAATAAAAGTGTACAGAATGCTGTGGTACCCGGGGTTTGCTTCATGAGTTATTTACGACCGCTCCACAAACATGGGAAGGATCCTAAACTGCTCAGCAGCTACCGCATACTCACCTTGCAAAATGTATATGGCAAATTACTAGAAGATAGTGTCCAGAAAGGTAATGTGTCACTGGAGAATGACAACATCCTCCCTGACACTTTGGGTAGCTACCGACCAATGAAAGGGACATGGGGCAATGCTGGCACGTTTGCATATGATGTTTATGAAGGTTTCCAATCCAAGCAAGAGACTGTTGCTGTGGCCATCGACTTGGAGGATGCTTATAACAGGTGAATTTTTCAATAATGGTGCGCTCTTTGATTAAATGTAAAGTTAATCCTTGACTGGTGAACTGGATAGCTGCTTCTTTAATGGAGAGAACCGTTGCACTCCGTTTAGAAACATGGACATCGGATCCTGCACGTATATGCCCGGGGTTACCCAAGGGTTCTCCTCTATCACCCGTGTTGTTTAATATTTACACAGAAAATGTAGCTAAAATTCAGCCAACCGGATTGGGTCGGACATTGATATTTGCAGATGATATCTTAATATATAGGACTGGGTCAGATAGACGAGAGATGGTTGACGACATTCAGAAAACATTGCATACCATCTCGGGTTGGTGTAAAGAGTCTCGCTCTCAGGTCAATCCTGAAAAAGCGTGTATATTGTGGTGCTCGTTGAATAATCACATCGTCAAGGCTGACCTACCCTGTGTAATCTTTGACGAACATACCATCGAGCGCAGAGACAGGTTGCGCTATCTTGGAATAACCGTTGATCGTAGTCTATCTTTCAAACACCATATTGAACAGACGATACAAAGGTGCAAGCATGGTCTTGCGGCTCTCAAAGTTATGGTGGCCACACACCTTGAGCAGAGACTACTTGCCATTTTGTTCGATCGACTGATAATGTCAGTGGTAGATTACGGACTCGGAATTCTTACGATATCAAGATCACAATGTGAACGACTCGAACGGGTTCAGAATGAAGGTGTGCGTATAGTTATGGGCTGCACTAGAGATACCCCATTGTGAAGATGAGATATATGCTTGGCCTTCTGTCACTACGCTCCCGTCATGCAATCGCCCAAACCAAGGCATATATGCGGGTTACTTTGGATAAGAGACATCCACTACACAAGAACACTAATGATGTTAAGGCACGAAAATTAGCGTGGCATGTCGTGGATGGCCAGGCTGAGAGAACAATTGGTCAGGTGACTACGGTTCGACCCTACCAAAAGGAAGAATGGATCCAACAGATGGGGGCATGATGAACTATCTCAACGTTATCATTACTCTTGGAAGATAATGTAGAGATTGGTGCAACATGAAGGCTGCTCTCGCAGTTAGCAGCAGATGAAGATAATGCAAGGGATGATGATGTTGTTGTATATCAGATGGGTCGGTTCAACGTGGTGAGAAATCCGGCTGGGGTTTCTTGGCTTATGCGCATGGTAGGGTTGTTGCAGAGCGAAGTGGGGCATACAGGACAACTACTTCTAGTATGAGGATGGAGGTTGAGGCCGTTGTTGTCTCTGACTCTCAGTCAATGCTTCACAAGATCCAGAAGGGCAGGTTTCGATATCAGTGGATGTCGTCTATAGAAGTTTCTAACCTCCAGCGGCTTACGTGGATATATTGTCCTGGGCATGCGGGTGTTTATGGTAATGAGAGAGCGGACAGGCGTGCATCAACAGCATCGATTGTTGGGGAGTTGAAGATGGATAAGGGGATATTCTTCGGTCTCTTCGCGACTCTCTATTGGATGAGGACACTAAAATCGATGTTGAATCGATCAAGCGATTTAAGCAGTTTGGAGTTACCCGTTGTTCAAGTCGAACTGGATGCCTGAGAGGCAGAGTGAGAGGTGTGTTTAATCAGCGAGCCACTGGAACCATCAGTATGCATACTCTTCGATATCTGTTGAGGGAGACTGAGCACCTATGGGTCTGCCAGAGTGCAATGATGTCAGTTTAGTAACCAATAACCAATAACGAATCCATTTAATATCAGCCTCTTCTTCAGGTCTTTCTAGGCCTTCCCCTACGCCTCTTTCCCTGCGGATTCCAAAACAGTGTCTGTCTTGCAATGTTTCCGGCCGGTCTTCTCAATATATGTCATATCCATCGCCAGCGCAATCTGTACTATATTGAACCAATAATTATGTATGACAGTGAATCATAGACAATGATCAAACAAACAACCAATACAATCATTTGAACCCATAGAGATGTGATTTTACAGATGAATGTTGACAATTCAATAACGGCGTTGGAAACAAATGATGAAGCTTTAAATCAGGTCTGCAGACAAATAAACCGTATCAATACAATAAGAATCAGAAAACCAACGTTCATCGGCCATATAATGCGAAGAAAAGTTTAGAACATTTGGTGACACCGGTAAAATTCGGGGAAGGGAGATCGCGGAAGACAGGGGGAGAAGATGTTGAATGGTCTGACACTGTGGTCGACAAAAGATCAACGTGAGAACTGAATAACTGCACCAAGGAGACAGAATTGTGGCGAGACATGATCGCCTACGCTGGCAGGCCTGGCACTTGACTGATTGGTCAAGGTGGTCTGAGATTAAATCTTATATAACGTTTACATTTGTTATTCGTCGGGTTGTCATGGAAATGGCGACTATGTTTAATTATAAACACTGTCTTAAAGTCTTATAATATTCAACAATAGATAATAGTATTACTCCTTTAAAAAAAACACACAAAACAACGTCTGCTTAAATGAGCCAACGTTCTAGGCAACAGGCAACTTTAACTTGTTCTAGGACATATAACTGACCGATAGAAGTGAAACAAATAAATCATACACAATTGTATGAACTTATGGTTACTAAAAAGAAAATGTTAAAAATATATTTGCCAAAACATGTATTTCTATAGCCTGCTGTCTATAGTATTTATATATTCATGTAGTTTGCCAAAACGTTTATTTCTATTTCAAATCCTGTTGCCCTATAAGTATTTATATATTCATGTAGTTTGACCCCAAAACGTTTAAATTTACTATAGCCTGCTGTCTATAGTATTGATATATTCATGTAGTTTGCCAAAACGTTTATTACTATAGCCTGCTGTCTATAGTATTGATATATGCATGTAGTTTGCGAAAACGTTTATTTCTATAGCCTACTGTCTATAGTATTGATATATTTATGTAGTTTGCGAAAACGTTTATTTCTATAGCCTACTGTCTATAGTATTGATATATGCATGTAGTTTGCAAATTTTCAAATTGATATCCTGAAGGGTACAAAGATTCTGAGCAAGATAATTTTCTGATAGTGAGGAACATTACAATTGCGAGAAAACTGCAATTTAAATCAATAAAAACCAAGAAGGCTACTCAATGAAATGTAAACGACAAGTTAAGAATGTTGACATGTTTCAAGAACATTAATCTTAAAGTTCAAATTAATTGTAGCGAAGTTGAATATATATAAAATATGTTATAGTGCGTTTCAAAACGTTCGTCAACGATTGACCTCAAATATCTCCATATTCATTGCATGGATGAAAGTGATTTTTGCATGTGGTGTTGTATTTCCGATGTCCCAACGATTTTCTAAAATTCAATGTTGCAGGTAGTGTACTTTTCTTGCAACGGCGAATTCCTTTGATCTTCTTTTAAACCCATTAATTATTTGGTGCTGGAAGAAAATAATTTACCGTAAATTAAAAAAAAATCACATATTTTCGGCATAGGCGTATATCTTTCTTTCTTTTGTCCTTCTCTGCTTTTTTGCCGCTAGGCGTAGCAGGTTTAACTGATGATCGGTTTCGGAGATAATGCACGCTCGGTCGCTTGATATGGTGTGGTATTGTGGAGTTTTAAGATGTATGTAACTCCATCAACCCATCTTTTCTTGGTCTGCCCTTTCCTCTTGATGATTCCATTTTCAGGTTGTACGCTCTTGCAACTGGTGTATTCGGGTTCATTCTTACCAAGTGGCCAAACCATTTGAGTATCTGTTTTTCAATAAATTTAATAGAAGCTGTTGTTCCGACTGTTCTTCTAATTTCCTCATTTCTTATATGGTCTCTTCTTGTTTTATTTACTGCTTTCCTCAAGCATCTCATTTCGCATGTGGTAATTTTCCTTTCTTGTTCTTTTGTCAGTGCCCATGTTTAGCTCTTGTAGCAGAGTGTTGGTATAAAGATTGCATTTATAATCTGTCTTTTATTCAGTATATATATATATGGAACTGCAGTAAAACTATTTGATTGGCAAAACACGTAATTACAAAGTACTGTAGTTTACAAATTACAAAAACAATGACAAAATACAGCAACGTTTCGACCAACAAGGCCTTTATCAAGCAAACGAACAAACAGGAGTGACACATTAAAATGAAACACAAATGGACGACCAAATACAAACGTATCTAAGGAAAATCTGGAATAAAACGAATAACGAAATAAATGTAACACAAAAACACACATAAAACTAGAAATAGAAAGGAAAAGAAACAATGAAACATCTAGTAAATATATGTTGGTACACAGTCGCCTTAAGTCCAATATCCAGACTCATTTTGGCACTGTCCAGTGTGGTCGTCGGCGTTGCAACACGTGTGCTTATGTGATACAGACGCGTACTGTATCTTTTACTTTAGGTACGTTTCTTATTGACGATGGGTTCACATGCGAGTCCCGTAATCTGATCTATGCCATTATCTGTAAGCGGTGTAACAAGGCTTATATCGGCGAGACAGGCAAGATGCTCAGTGACCGATTCGCCCAACACTTACGCGACATACGCCAATGCTCTGTGCCCCCTGTAGCCACCCATTTCAATGATACTGGCCATTTAGGTGCTCACGATGTCAAGGTCACAGCCATCCGATCATGTTCCTCGGATGATCGCAGTCGATTTGCTCTGGAGAATCGGTTGATTTCTTTGTATGGTACCTTGCGACCACATGGGCTCAACGTATTACATTCTTATGCTTCTTAGTACTTTCTCTTCCCATGCTTTGTAATCTATATGGGTATATGTTGCATGCATTAATGTTATATTCCATTCTTATGTTTCTTAGTACTTTCTCTTCCCATGCTTTGTAATCTATATGGGTATATGTTGCATGTATTCAAGTTATATATTTACTAGATGTTTCATTGTTTCTTTCCTTTCTATTTCTAGTTTTTATGTGTGTTTTGTGTTACATTTATTTCGTTATTCGTTTTTATTCCAGATTTTCCTTAGATACGTTTGTATTTGGTCGTCCATTTGTGTTTCATTTTAATTTGTCACTCCTGTTTGTTCGTTTGCTTGATAAAGGCCTTGTTTGTCGAAACGTTGCTGTATTTGTCATTGTTTTGTAATTTGTAAAACTACAGTACTTTATAATCTGTCTTTTAGACACTACTGGAATAGCTGGGTGTTTAAAAATTGGGGTAAGCTGGTATGTAATGTTGTTGGCGTGCTGGATTCTAGTTTCGATCTCTCTGTCCAGTCTACTATCAGATGTGAAGATACTTCCAAGGTATTTTAATTCTCTCAACTGCTTTAGCGTTTGGTCATTTATTTTTATGTTGATATCTTTATGTTCTCTGCTTATAGTCATGACTTCTGTCTTTTGAATATTGATCTTCATGTTCAATATAGGCGTATATACAATTCGAATTTTGGAGTGTGAGATAACTCATATTATATAAATCATATAAAGTGTTTACACACTTATTCTGAGTCCGATGAGTCTAACATAGTGATGACTATTCTTGGCTGCACGAACGACAGTACATCTTTGTCCCAGTTGTCATTTTCCTCCTTTAAGACATGGTCTTCTCATTTACACCAATAATCTCTGTCTATCTTCGACAGGGCGGGATATGTTAGTTCTTTCATATTGCTTAGCTTGAAAGTTTTATTTTCAGCTGCTACCAGCCCTTTAACTTTGGCCCAAATGAGTTCCAGTGGGTTTAAGTGTGAATGATAAGGTGGTACTCTCAAACACGCATGACCATGCTGTTGAATCAACTTGTCTGTTTGGATTATCCTGGTCTTCTGTGATGTTTTAACAATAGATAGTAATTCAGGTTTCAAAAACCCCTCGTTAAATGGAATGTTCTCCTTTCTGAGCCAAAGTTTTATAGCATCCTTTGTACTCGAAGATGTCGGGACTTTATCTTCTTCTGACACAGTGTTGTGGTATGATGCGTTGTCCATTATCACACAGGATGGTATGTCTAGGGACGGAAGAAGAGTATGTTGAATTCAATCTCTAAATATGTTACCGTTCATCTCTTTATGATAGTCCCTGTTGTCCGTATAATTGGAAGTGAAAATAAGTTCAGCATCATTAACCAGCCCATTTTGTCTGCTGCCTGCATGTGCCATTATCAGACGTTGTCCTTTTCCCCTAGGTACACATCGTTGAAATGGTTCCCTCGGATAACTGCCATTCCTTTTCACTAGTGTGGTGAGCATTGATCCAAGTTTCATCCACATACACAATATCGTAACCTTGATTACGCATTTCCGTTCTTCACGTAAATATTTACTTCTCAGACGTACTAAATGCGGCTTCTCGCAGATGACATTTCTCCCATTAGCGTACTTCCTAAAAGTAAAGCCGATGCTTCTAACAGTTCTCCATAACGTTGATTTCGATACATCAATGTTATTGTGTATTCTTAACCTAATCTTCAACTTTCTTAGTGTCACAGTTTCTTTGGAATCGAACATTCTGCAAATTTCTCTTCTACTCACATCCCTGTCAAAATTGTCTACTACTCTCTTTCTGCCTTGAGTCAATGTATTGACTGTACTGACAACTCCATTAACATTGAGTAATTTATGTAGATAGCTTTTTCTTAAGCACAAAGCATGCATAGTTCTCTGTTCAGGATTTGATATACTCGATACAGTTTTCCACGATAGATTCTCTGATAAAATATTTATACATTTTCACAGCCACTGTATGCAGTGTAAAAAACTTGATTTTCATACCCATTGTATAACAAATCTAGAATACTAAACGTTTTGTAATACACCTATGCTCTGAAACACAAACGGTAAATTGTAACTAAACACACCGGAAGGATCAATATACATTTTTTTAAAGTGCGATAAAGCGATTAAAATCGGAAAACCACGTGAAAACGTGCAAGTCGTGGAACTTGCAACATCTCACAAATATGAAGGGCTAATACTTCTCATTATATATTGGCTAAGGAGATGGCCACTTTTATATACTTTACATAAAGAAAATTTTAAACCATGCGTTTGTTATTGAGTAAAAAATATCAACCTCGGGACATTGCGATCAAAGGTCATGTGCAAAGTTACAACAATTTCGGTCAAGATTGCAGAGATATTACATTTTCCCTCGGAAAATCATTTTGAAACTCACTATAGTACTATGAATAAACTGTACAACGATATATAACTAGATGCATTTGATATAATAGAGTTTCTTTCCACTATGTACCAAACAAATATGATACTAAACATTTCCTATAAAAACACGTTAACTTGTTTTAAAGTTTAGAATGTTTCAAATTGAATTTCAAAACTTTTATTTTCTCAAAAATAAAAACCCTAAATGGGTTTCGATTTTAGAGATAAAAAAATTAACCGAATATAACAATTTAAAAAATGAATAAAGAAATAAGAAAACAAATGATTGCAGAGATGAAGTGTCTACGCAGAGTACTGAGATTGATATAGATAAGACTGATTTAGAAGAGAAGACATCATCAGTACTAAATTTTATAACGAAACAACAACTTAACCCATTCGCTCTTCTGTGACGCTAAACTGGCTTGTGGTATTTATTAAGTTGACATAAAGCCAGTGTACTGGCTAATACAGTTTCCATTGCAATATCTTTCTTCTTCGCGATCCCGGCCTAGACTGATGAACCAATATTTATCGTGAATGTTACCGTGTTTTTAAGGGACTCCGTTCTCCAAAAGCTCTGTGTTTTTAGGTCAGGTTTCTTTTCTTATGCCTTGTATCAGTTGACAATCTTGCAGAACGTGTTCTGCCGTCATGTCTGCCTTTTTGCAGGGGTACAGGCTAGTTGTGCCAATTTTAAATTTATGAAACATGTGGGCGCGGAGCTTGTTGTGGCCGGTACGGAGGCGAAGTATGGCACCTTGTTCACTACGAGACAGACCATAGTACTCGTCGCTGTTGTTGTGTTGGGGATGGTTTTTTAACAATTTGTCTCTGTAGTGCTAGCCGATGGTTGTTCTGGCTTCCTCATAACTAATCTCGAGATCGACCTGAGGTAGTCGCCTGCCTTCTTTAGCTAACTTGTCGGCATATTAATTTCTGCTTATATTGTAGCGTGATGGTATCCACTGAATGACGGTGCGTTTGAGTGTGCACACTAATGCGTCGAGGGTCGTTTTGAGCTCGTTTAGCTCTGTTTTACCTGCGCTTTTGATTGTCGTGATGACCGATAAAGCATCGGTGAATAGCACGACTTTGTTGCGAGAGGTGCCTCTTCTCTCTAGGATAATTTTGGCAGCTGTTCTTTTTGCCTCTGCTCGGTAGCTATTTGAGTATTTGCCTGTGGCAATCGCTTTTGTGACCGTCACTTTCTTTGAGAGTTTAAGCACTATTCTTCCTCCGCCGTCGCTGATTGCGTTCCTAGCCGATCCGTCAGTGTACACATGCATCCACTTAATATGAGCGCGTCAGTCCTAAAAATATTTACAGAGTGAAATGGTTAAATTGTTCGGCCTAATAAACATATGCGATAGTGAGCTGCAATGTATACTCCCATGCTATAGCCTACAGTAGATACACATACATATGTTCTTCTTGCAAAAGGCGGAACATATAAATCACAGACAGACTAAAAGAGCCCATTTACGATTGCACATGAACGATACAATACATCTGTGTGTATACTGACATTGTAAGACAAAAACATGCATAATTGCCTGTCTGTTTGAGAAAATATAATCTATATTTGTTATACAGGGTGTTGAAAATAAAAGTCGCCCATTGACAAAGCAAAACGTGTCAATTACGCACTGTGGTTTGTCTATTTACTATTTAAACCGGTACGGACTAGCTCGTCCTTTCATCACATTTGTTCATCACCCCTTCCGCACCATAATTAAAACTATCACAACAAGTCAAACAAGTCAAACAATTCTTCATCTTTGCGTTCGTTCTTTACCACCAATTTGAATCACTCTTTGTGATATGTTTAGTCTGTACCAAGAACGTGCACACGTTGCACGTTGGTTTCGTAGGCCCCTAAACACATAGACTTATGCATGTTTAGGACACGTGCATAGGATTTCAGCCAAACCTCGTTAGTCACATCTTACGACATGCGTGGCAGGTAACAGTGGTTCTATTTTTTACACCCCAACTTGGGCCCCGATAACCACTCGGGCGGTCAAGCCCTAACCTATACTACGTTCTAATTGAACCTTTTCATTTTCATAAATATATGCCAGATTGGCTCAATTGAGGGGCTACTTTATCTTGAACACCATTAAAGAGTTTTAAACTTACCTGTATATTTGTTAGAAGGGTAATAAACCTTACCTGTATATTTGTTATAGAAGCGGTAATAAACCTTACCTGTATATTTGTTATAGAAGGCAAAAAAACCTGATATTTTTAGAGCTAATAAACCTTACCTGTATATTTGTTATAGAAGCGGTAATAAACCTTACCTGTATATTTGTTATAGAAGCGGTAATAAACCTTACCTGTATATTTGTTATAGAAGGTATAAACTTACCTGTATATTTTTTAGAACTAATAAACTACATGTATTTGTTATAGAAGCGAAATAAACCTTACCTGTATACTTGTTATAGAAGCGGTAATAAACCTTACCTGTATATTTGTTATAGAAGCGGTAATAAACCTTACCTGTATATTTGTTATAGAAGCGGTAATAAACCTTACCTGTATACTTGTTATAGAAGCGGTAATAAACCTTACCTGTATATTTGTTATAGAAGCGGTAATAAACCTTACCTGAATATTTGTTATGCGTTTAAACTACCTGTATATTGTTATAGAAGCGGTAATAAACCTTACCTGTATATTTGTTAGACAATAAACCTACCTGTATATTTGTTATAGAAGCGGAAATAAACCTTACCTGTATATTTGTTATAGAAGCGGTAATAAACCTTACCTGTATATTTGTTATAGAACGGTAAAATTACCTGTATATTGGGAATAAACTATGTATTTTGTTATAGAAGCGGTAATAAACCTTAATTGTATATTTGTTATAGAAGCGGTAATAAACCTTACCTGTATATTTGTTATAGAAGCGGTAATAAACCTTACCTGTATATTTGTTATAGAAGCGGCAATAAACCTTACCTGTATATTTGTTATAAAGCGGTAAAAACCTTACCTGTATATTTGTTATAGAAGCGGTAATAAACCTTACCTGTATATTTGTTATAGAAGCGGTAATAAACCTTACCTGTATATTTGTTATAGAAGCGGTAATAAACCGTACCTGTATATTTGTTATAGAAGCGGTAATAAACCTTACCTGTATATTTGTTATAGAAGCGGTAATAAACCTTACCTGTATATTTGTTATATAAGCGGTAATAAACCCTTACCTGTATATTTGTTATAAAGCGGTAATAAACCTTACCTGTATATTTGTTATAGAAGCGGCAATAAACCTTACCTGTATATTTGTTAAAGAAGCGGTAATAAACCTTACCTGTTATATTTAGTTATAGAAGCGGTAATAAACTTACCTGTATATTTGTTATAAACGGTAATAAAACCTTACCTGTATATTTGTTATAGAAGCGGTAATAAACATTACCTGTATATTTGTTATAGAAGCGGTAATAAACCTTACCTGTATATTTGTTAAGAAGCGGTAATAAACCTTACCTGTATATTTGTTACAGAAGCGGTAATAAACCTTACCTGTATATTTGTTATAGAAGCGGTAATAAACCTTACCTGTATATTTGTTACAGAAGCGGTAATAAACCTTACCTGTATATTTGTTATAGAAGCGGTAATAAACCTTACCTGTTTATAAAAATTTTTGTATATAGAAGCGGTAATAAACATTACCTGTATATTTGTTATAGAAGCGGTAATAAACCTTACCTGTATATTTGTTACAGAAGCGGTAATAAACCTTACCTGTATATTTGTTACAGAAGCGGTAATAAACCTTACCTGTATATTTGTTATAAAAGCGGTAATAAACCTTTCCTGTATATTTGTTATAGAAGCGGTAATAAACCTTACCTGTATATTTGTTATATAAGCGGTAATAAACCTTACCCGTATCACACAATTGTCAGTGTAACCAACATCACATCTAAACATTCTCCAGATTTGAATGTACAGATACGACAGTGTTGAGAACAATGATGTTGGCAATTATCTCCATATCGTCCATGCTGACATGCTTGAGTACATACACCAGTGACATAACTACATATTTCTGTCTTGCTGCAGGAGCATTTTTTATCACAGTTAAGTCCGTAAGTATTGTTCTCGCAAATCAAGTCTGGTGGAAACACAAAGATGGATGTAAATGGGGGGCACGATTTATAAACAAGAGAAACATTATACGTGTAAAACTATTGCGACATGCTCATTCATAACTGGTATTAATAAATAGCATACAGTTGTACACAAAACATGTGAACAGTTTATGTACAAGAGAAACATTATATGTGTAAAACTATTGCGACATGCCCATTTATAGCTGGTATTAATATATAGCATACAGTTGTACACAAAACATGTGAACATTTTATGTACAAGAGAAACATTATATGTGTAAAACTATTGCGACATGCTCATTCATAACTGGTATTAATATATAGCATACAGTTGTACACAAAACATGTGAATACTTTATGTACAATGTTCAATAACAATAACTAAATCAAATTCAAAGTAAGTTGATTTTGCAAGACTTAGATATATCAAAACTAATTAATGATGAGACGATGAAAGCAATGACTATTTGCGTGTCACCACACATAAAATAAATGTTGCAAATGTCGTTACAGAGAAAATGTTCACTATCTACAACATGTCGGTACAAAACAGTCATTGACATGCGGGCATAGTGTCAGCCCATACAGACAAAAAACGTTGCACTGCTTCATGAAAAGAAAGATTAAAATAACACTGCTTCCATATTTCTACGTACTTCTAAATTACATTGTGTACCATCACCAGTACTATTGAGTTCATTCAATGTCGCAAATGGAAGTAAATATTGTTAGTTATCAAAGTGCAATGATGAGGGTCATACCATCAATCACTCAATGAATCACTGCTATTGTTTACATACATCTGGAGTTACTACTCAACATATAGAATAGAACATGCAATTGTTTAGAATAGAATATGCTATTGTTAAACATCTGGAGTTACTACCAACATATAGAATAGAACATGCAATGAACGCAACACAACAAATAAGTTGTATAACTTTTCGAGGTGACATAAATCTAAGAGCATTGTTAACATATATCTAGAAGAAATAACGTATACGTCTGTCTGTCATTGTTACGCTTTAAGTTAGATAACACATGATGTAATATCGTGACGTTATCTTCAGATTACCACAGCGTGGATCTCTAATGACACCATATGTAATGATACAGAAGATATGCAATCGTTTGTAAGGTGTCCATTATGGGAACATATCTTGATCAAAGTAATAACATAAGCAAATGTGTATGTGAACGTACGTAGAGGTATATATAAACCTTACTTATCACACTTATAACATATATGAATCTTACTTGTCCCCAGTGGCGGCTCGTGGTTATTTTTTTTGGTGGGGCCGGGCAAAAATTGTGGGAAAATGTGGGTTTTTGGAGAATTTACTATTTCTTGTCTATTCCTGGAAATTACTTACTCTCTCTTTCTCTTCTCTCTCTTCTCTCTCTCTCTCTCTCTTTCCATTTCTCTCTCTCCCAGCGCGCGATCACCGCTTAGACTGGTGTACCAGATTTCCCTATAAATTCTGCTTTCATGTGGAAATCTGATTCATGCAGCCTTAGCATGGGTGTATTTCGTCACATCTTTAAGCGCTATTTGGAGCTCTGGTGCATATCCTTCGGGGATGTGTCCGGCTTTAGCCAGCGTTTACTGGGTTCGCTCTCCGTCGCCTCGGGCTGTCCCAAACCGACCTGCAAGGCAGCAAGTTGCTATTTTCTTTTAGGGTAGCTACCCTTAGACAATCTTCTCTCCCGGATTGTTGAGCGTCATCTGCCCAGTTTACCAGTTTTTATATTTTTGGACTGCTTGGTTTGCCTGTCGTCCAGTTTTGTGTACGGTTTGCTCCACTAGCACTTGGTCTTTGACTGTCCTCAATTAACTGCAAGGCAGTAGTAAAACGAGGTTATTGCTCTCTGGATGGAGACCCCATCTTCGAGGCTCGCCAGCTCGCGTTTCTTTTTGGTGCCCATTCGACCATTTCTGCGTATGCCCTCGTCCACCGACTAGGCACGTCCTTTTGTCCCCGCCACTTGTGCTCGCATTGTTCTCCTGGACGATACGTTACCCATTTCTATCTCACTGTGCACTGTTTATCAGCATTTGGTAAGAACTTTTGCACTGGATTCAAGCCTCTGCTGGGCTTTCCAATTTTTCTGCACAATTGGGGTGACCGCTCACCCCTACGTTTGCCATGCCTTTACGTCGCTCTATCATCAGCACCGTGCATGTCTGCCTCCACCAGTGGGCTCCCCTGTTTATCGTCCGTATGCATGTTCGCTCTACTTAGGTGCCTGCTCACCGTGCTTATCAGTTTTCTCACTGTACTCACATTTACTATGCCTCCAGACTGTCTTGACACGCAACTCAATTCGAGCTCCCACCTCGTGGCTCCAAGTTTCGCCCCATATGGGCCCAGTATCTTCTCTGGATGCACCCTTCATCCCTTTAAGTTTATTTGTTCAACTGTTCCCATCGGCTGGGAGAGATGTGCATTAATGATGCTCGTCCTTCACGGGTGATTATGACCACATACATTTTCATCCAAGGGAATGTAGTTGCGCTATGTTTGTCTGTGTGTGCGTAGATGACTAGTGATCCCGATACGGGCTTGAAATATGCACTCTGGGATTCTGCTCGTCTTTGTTGCGAGCGGATCTTATCCAATTTAACTGCGTCTGCATCACTATTTATACCAGAGTAGCTTCTCCTCGATCCCTACACGCTTAGCTAGGCAGGGACCGTTGTCTGTTATCAGGCTCACCACGTGGAGGTGGGGTAGGATCTTGGTTAGTGTAAGCTCACGAATCTCGGCGCGACGTTGACCATATCCGCCTTAGACCAGAATACCTCTTTTAGGAAAAAAACAAACGCTTCTGTTCTGCAACAGCTTGATATGAAAGAGAGTTGGTTATTAAATAATATAAAATCAAAGACAATTAAATATTTCGGACACATCAACCGACAGGAACGTCTAGAGAAAATTTTATTTTTTAAATTTGTCTGCAACGCAAATAAAAAATGCGGCACCCACATGACTATAAATCACGAACTTGTGAAGGGCATCGTAAACATATTGCCAGTATGTATCCGTATGTAGTCGTACATAAGTTAGTGGCTTTTCTTAATTCGTCACTCCTGTTGTTAGTTTGCTTGATAAAGGCCTTGTTGGTGGAAACGTTGATGTATGGTGTCATTGTGTTTGTACTTTGTAAAACTATAGTACTTTGTTATTACGTGTTTCGTCGTTAAAAAGGGTAAACTGCTAAACTACATCAAGTGACGTCAGTCGACCGGTCTGAGATCAATAACAGCGGCGTAAATGGAACACACGGCGTCATATTTGCATTGAGATACCGCTCTTTTAGTAATTTGCACTCTTTTTCACCGCAGTCCGTGACGGTAAATAAATTTAACACAAGTCAGCCATTGTGTTTTTTTTCGATCGAATCGATGAAACAGCGTATAAACAATTGCTTCATATGAAATATGTGTCATTCATATAGTAAAACCGATTGTTCTACGTGTAACTGTAACATATTCTACAGATCTGGAAAATTATATGATTATATATTAAGTAGAAGCTATTTTGAACGAAATTTTTTTTCGATGGTCACTATCATTATTTTAGAACCTTGAAAATTTCGCTTGGGTACTACCCATAAACATCGTATTTGCGTGAAACGGCATTATTAACTTCTCTTTACTCATAAATTTTCATTACTAGAAACATTTTTTCTCTCTTCTAAGGGCAACTTTACGTCTGCACCGCGTCAATAACCTACCAGACTTACCATTTCTCTGTGCTACGAAGCCGGTTTGCTTTTGACGTCCATAACAACCGCTGCAGTTTGCGATCTTCTCGGGAATTCTTTTCGTCATTTTACTTGTGTCAACGATATCCAGCAATGCTAAATACAAATTTAAAATTTTCTTTTTATATTTCAAACATTATGTATGCCTTTCAGTTGACTTTTGTATCATATCAACCGTATATTAAATATACCACTAGATCTAGCTGTCCAAAGTCAACCATTCGTCAGCGATAGACGGCAATAATGATTGGACCGATCTTTATCGTACACTATTCAGATTTACTTGAGAAGTCTCATATTATTGTATTGTGATTTCAGAATTAAAATAACTAGTGAATCATTTCAGTATCCTTTTAATTGTCTATCTTAATTATAGGCATTTCATGTTTAAAAGTTGCGCCATTTAAATTGCACTCATTGCTTAGCTGCAATCAGCTGCAATGAAGCTTGTAGACAAAATATAGTCTAGTAGCAATTTCAAATGTAACTATTGCAAGATTATCTATGTTTTCTTTTATATAAACTTTATGTGACTTTTAATTTGTTAGTGATTGAACTAAATGTGATAATTAGTGATGAAATACTGCATCATGTCTCTATATGAACATACATTGAACAAGCATATTTTATGTCATTGAAAGTTTTGTGTAGGACTTGAGCTTTGAGTAAAATTGATTAATCAAAGGTACAGTAAACACAATGATACAGCAAATCAGATCTTTGTATAAATCCTAATTTATATATAGTTGAAGTACAGGTAATTGATTTACCAGTGTGTTTTCATTATTGTCAAAAACTTTCTTGATTGTTTAAAAATTGTATTGACTACTAGATCAACAATTTCATTGAATAATATCCTTTCAAATGTCCCATGCATTTGACCTTAGTCTTGCAATGATGGTCAAGCTTTAACACTTTCTGAGTAAATTATTCACACAACCTCTATCTCCAGTTTTTAAAATAAAGTAATAAATATATTTAATGTTATTGCAAGGTTGAAGCCAGTTGCATGGGGAGATCATAATGAATATTATTTATTGAAACTGTTGATCTAGTGTTCATTATATGTTTCACACAACCAAAACAATTTAGAAAATAATAAAAGCATATTGGTAAATTATTCACTCTAGCATCAGAGGTTAATTTTTATATTCATATATTTCTTGATTTATCTGCAATATGTTGTGATTTTCTGAGTGACTCTTTGAATAGTGTGAGTTTTATATATTTACTTATGTATGCACATCTCACATACAAATATGATGGATACGTATTTGGTAAATCATTTATATATGTTGAGTAAATATAAATGATCACATTTAGTTCAACTACTAACAAATTGAAAGTCACAGAAGAAATTTACATAAAAAAGAAAATGTAGATGATCTTGCAATAGTTCATTTGAAATACTACTAGACTATATTTTGTCACAAGCTTCATTGCAGCTATGCAATGAGTGCAATTTAAATGGCACAACTTTTAAACATAAAATGCCTATAATTAAGAAAGACAACTAACAGAATACTGAAATGATTCACAAGTTATTTTAATTCTGAAATCACAATACAATAATATGAGACTTCTCAAGTAAATCTGAATAGTGTACGATAAAGATCGGTCAAATCATTATTGCCGTCTATCGCTGACGAATGGTTCACTTTGGACAGCTAGATCTAGTGTGATATATTTAATATTACCGTTGATACTCGATACAAAAGTCAACTGAAAGGCATACATAATGTTTTAAATATAAAAAGAAAATTATAAATTTGTATTTAGCATTGCTGGATATCGTTGACACAAGTAAAATGACGAAAAGAATTCACGAGAAGATCGCAACTGCAGCGGTTGTTATGGACGTCAAAGCAAACATGTTCGTAGCAGAGAGAAATGGTAAATCTGGTAGGTTATTGACGCGGTGCAGACGTAAAGTGCCCTTGAAGAGAGAACAATGTTTCTAGTAATGAAAATTTGAGTAAAGAGAGTTAATAATGTCGTTTCACGTAAATACGATGTTTATGGGTAGACTCCAAGCTGAAATTTTCAAGGTTCCAAAATAATGGTAGTGACCATGAAAAAATTTTGTTCAAATAGCTTCTACTTAACATATAATCATAAATTTTCCAGATCTGTAGAATATTTCAGCTACACGTAAAACAATCGTTTACTATATGAATGAACTATTTCATATGAAGCAATTGTTTAAACGCTGTTTCATCGATTCGATCGAAAAACACAATGGCTGACTTGTGTTCCGTCGCGGACTGCGATGAAAAAGTAGTGCAAATTACTAAAAGAGCGGTGTTGGTTCGCCGTGAACAAAGCTCAAAGGTCACGAATGCCGTATTTATTGCTGTAGACAAGATGTATTAATGCAAGGAACAATTCCATAAAATTAATCTTATTATAAGTTGGTTTGTTATTTAGTACTAGTATTTTCTATACTTTAATACTATTTTTATATAAAATTGGGGGTTCAATCGATAATTAAACGCACTATTTGAGATAGAGTCCTCGTTTATCTGGGAAGTAGTTCGGCCGCGTAAGAATGAATATATCTTCCGGCTGAATGAAAATGATAATTTGTTGGCAATTATCATTGCAATAGAGATCACAAGACAGAGGTCGCAATGTTACATCTTATGTAGGAACTTGTAAACTAGGCCTAGAAATAGTGCACGCCACAATGTTTGAAGTAATAATAATATAATAATAATTCATTCCTCTCGTACCGTTTACGTTACATAGGGCCTGCAAGTAATTTCTCCATACCGCTCTATCCTGGGCAACTCGCTCAATCTCCTTCATGGAACTGAGACCGATATTTCCTGCCTCTCAGCAAAGTTCGCTTCAGGGTCTCCTAGGTCGACCTCTCTTTCTTGAACCCTTTGCATCCACTTCAATGCCTGCTTTGATATTCGTTGATCATTTCTCCTCAAGGTGTGCCCAACATATCTCCATCTTCTCTTTTATATAACAGTTGTCACTAGTGGTTGACCAGACATGTCTCTGATTTCATCACTTCTCCTGAATACGTTCCATTTTATATTCATTATTTTTCGCTGACATCTATTTTCAAATGCATTCAACTTGCTTTCTATATCTTTAGTCATTTTCCAACTCTTGCTGGCATATGTTAGGATTGATACAACATTTGAATTGAAAATTTGTAATTTAGTTTTGAAGTATTAGAGGTAAAATGGTGAGAGTCAGTAAATATTTTTAATATGGAGATAGTATATAAATAATAGTATTGTTACATTATTTTGATATAATTTTTATATTTTAGTGTTATATATTGAACTTTCAAAGCTAATTAGTGTCAAGTTAAAAGTAATAATTAAGAAAAAATAATTTATAAAATAATAAGTACACGTTAATTCTTTTTGGTTTGGTAGGACGGTTCTTACTGGCCGTTATGACTAGGAGTGTATACTAATTAAGGGTAAACGATTATGAATTTCAAATTTCGACTGTGTATGATATTTTAGCGTTATATATCAACTTTCAAAGCTAATCATTATCTCGTTGAAAGTAATAATTCTTCTTCTTCTTCCCTTCCACCATCTACTTATTTAATAAGTGTTAGGGGTGAAACGTAGTGATCTTGTGTGCTCTTGTTTAAGGCACTTTGTAAGCTGATATTCCTGTTCGTAATGCTGTTCTTGATGCCGTCGCTCCATCTTTTGCGTGGTCATCCTCTTGCCTTGT
Organism: Arion vulgaris; assembly: GCA_020796225.1. Classification (NCBI taxonomy): domain Eukaryota; kingdom Metazoa; phylum Mollusca; class Gastropoda; order Stylommatophora; family Arionidae; genus Arion; species Arion vulgaris. The sequence goes on along the minus strand of CM036764.1, from coordinate 9,718,378 downwards.
ACGCATTATACTTTTTCTGGGTGGCTCTCTGTGGTAGGCAATACCAAGGCATTCTGGTCAGGTGTCCACACCATTTAATCTGTTGTTCTTTTATGAATTGCATAACTGGTTTAACATCCAGTCTCCTTCTGATTTCTTCATTTCTAATTGTGTCGCTTATTGTCACACCTGCAGCTCTTCTAAGACACCTCATCTCTGTCGTATGATATTCCGCTCATTAGCTGATGTTATTGGCCATTTTGGGACACTGGTAACATAGTGTTGGCCAGAAAATAGTTCTTATGAGATTTGCTTTAGTTGTTAGCGGTATCTCTTTGTGTGACAACAGTGGTGTTAACTGTCCCAGTACTTGGTTAGCTTGTGTGCAACGATTGCTAATTTCGCTATCGATACTTCCATCTGCTGTGAAAATTGTTCCTAAGTATTTGGCCCAATTGTTTGTTTTATGTCTACGTTCTGGAGTTTTATTGTATGGCTTTCTGGTTGTTTACTTAATGCCATTGTCTCTGTCTTTATTATATTTATTTTCATGTTGTACTCCTCACCCTTGATGTTAACTAAGCTCAAATGGTTCTGGAGAGATTCTTCATTTTCTGCAATCAGTACTTGGTCATCTGCAAAAAAAAGTTCTGAAATATTATTTCCTTTCTCTATTCCTGCTTCTCTACTTATGTTGTCCATGTATGTTATAAACATCAGTGGGGAGAGCACACATCCCTGTCTAACTCCTGAGTTTACAGTGAATGTTTTTGATGTTCCGGTTTTTGATCTTATGTAACTTTTATTTAAAATGTATAAACTCTTGCAGACTTTGATGAAATGCTTGCTGATTCCATACTTTCTTAAACAATCCCATAGTTTGTTTCTATCGACTCTGTCGAAGACTTTTTCCTGGTCTATGAATGCCACACTATAGGTCTTGTTATGTTCTATTGAGCTTTCCGTGAGTTGTCTTAATGTGAATATTGCATCGGTATAGATTATATTTCGTCTGAAACCCATCTAGCTTCTGAGAGTTGTTCTTCATGTGTTGGTCTTTGTCTTTTTTCAATGATCTTAGCATACATTTTTCCTATGTGACTTAGTAGTGAGATTCCCTATAGTTATTACATTCCTTCTTGCTGCCTTTGTTTTCCAAATTGGTGTGATTATTGATGTTTGCCAATCTTCTGGTGTTTCTTAGTTCTCCCATGCGATTTGAAAGATTCGTCTAACCCATGTTGCACCTTCCTCTCCAGCTGCTTTGATGGCTTCTGCAGGTAAATCATCTGTGCCTGCTGCTTTGTGTTTTGGTGCCAACTTTATTACATTTTCTACTTCCGTTAGTAGTATTTCTGGTTCTAATTTCTCTATTTCATCCTCTGTATTATAGCAGTGTATTTCTTCCATAAGTGTTATCACAATTAAGTAGCTCTTCAAAGTCGTTTTTCCATCTTTCTAATATAAATTTTGGCCCTAAGATAGGTTGTCCTTTTTCGTCATTTAAAATTTCTGTTGGATTTCATTCTTCATTGTGCTGTCTTATTCCTCTTACTTTCCTATAATATTCTCTTGGTGCTGTTCTTTCTTCTTCACAAATACTCTCTAAAATAATAAGTACAGATTACTCAATATTTTTGGTTTGGCCGCACTGGCCCTTAATGACAAGTCCCCGTGCTTGTCTCAGCTCAATGAAAAAATTAATAATTGTTACGATCCCCAAAAAGGTGATTTAAAGATTGTAACAACTGGAGAGGGATCACCGTATTATCAGTAATGACCAAGACATTCTGCAAAATCATTCTTAATAGAATCAAAGGAACGTTGGACACAACCCTGAGAGAAGAACAAGCTGGTTTTAGACCTGGGAGAAGCTGGTAAGACCAAATAATTACCCTACTACTAATTTTGAAGGAACATAGTGAGAAGCAACATCCACTTATTTTAAATTTCATCGATTTTTAAAAAAAGACTGTGATAGTCTACACATAATCTCCATGTGGAATATTCTTAGATGCTATGGATTACCAGACAAAAAAAGAAACATTATCAAGAGCCTCTATGATGGTTCACAGTGTGCAGTTAGCACTGATGGTGGTTCCTTTCTTTTTGGGGAATTTCTTTAACGTGAGTTTGCCGATGTGTGTTATTTTCACTCTGCTCGCATTACTACATAATAATAATCGGAGAAAATTGGTTCTATATATTTTATGTTTTGATGATTTAATCTTTTCACTTTTCAGATTTAGTTGAGAATTTATTAATGTTGACTTATTTTCATGATGTATCCTCTGTCATCCTTTTCTCAATCATCATCCTGCTATCTGGCAATCATAAACTTTTTCTACGATTTTATTTCGTAACATAACTAGTTTTTTTATTATGTTGAGTTTTGTTATTTCTCACTATTTTCGTTTTCACTATATTGAAATTCACGTCCTACTGTTTGAGCTGTTTGGGAAAGTGAATATTTTCCATCGAGCATCATTAAATCGTGTGACAAAAAAGACTAAAATTGTCAACATAATCTTCCAGTGCAGTTTAGAGTATAAGTGGGATGACTAATGTACTTCCAACTGGTACGGTTGGTTGCTCTACGCTGTTGGAGATAATGTGAACGAGATCGGAGCAACTATGAACATGTCCAGAACGCAATGACGATTTTTCATAAATGAACTGAATGAGAGTTGTAACAGTGATAACATGTATGTCATGAGAAGTGCTACATTAATACCATGTAGATCGTAAAAGGTGTAACAGTGATACCATGTAGGTTATGCGAGTTCCAACAGTGATAGCATGTATGTGATAAGAGGTGTAACAGTGATAACTGGTAGTCACGAGAGGTGTAACAGTGATACCATGTAGGCCATGCGGTGTAACAGTGATACCATGTAGGCCATGCGGTGTAACAGTGATACCATGTAGGCCATAAGGTGTAACAGTGATACCATGTAGGCCATGCGGTGTAGCAGTGACACCATGTAGGCCATGCGGTGTAACAGTGATACCATGTAGGCCATAAGGTGTAACAGTGATACCATTAGGCCTGGGTAGCAGTGACACCATGTAGGCCATGCGGTGTAACAGTGATACCATGTAGGCCATGAGGTATAACAGTGATGCCATGTAGGCCATGCGAGGTCTAGCAGTGATACTATGCATGTCATAAGAGTGTCCCAGTGGTTACGCGCCCAAATTTGGGGTGTAAAGAATATAACAACTGTTATCTGCCACGCATGTCGTAAGAGGCGTCTAAGGAGGTTTGGATGAAATCGGATACCCGTATCCGCTAGGGAATGCTACCCGAAACAAATGCTTGCAGAAAACGGATGCACCAGGCCGTAAGGCGCATAACATGGTGCAACGGCCCTCACAATGAGGAATGGGATAACGGATTCTACGGTCGTCAATCTGCCCCTCAGATTTGGGAGGTAGGAAGAATGTCAGACCTACCATCACGAGGTGTTGCGACTTACTGCTGGAAGAGGTCGGGAAACGGGAAACAGAAATTATAGGAATTATATCCTACTTACACGGCGTCCAAGACAAACTGTTGACGTGGCTGATAATCTGAGGCAGACGGCTGCTTTTATTAGAAAATTCGAAATCCCAATCTAGTGAGAACGCAGAAGACAAACTGTATTGCTTGGCTGATAATCTGAGGCAGACGGCTGCTTTATTAGAGAATCCGAAATCCCAATCCCATTGAGAACGCAGAAGACAAACTTATTGCTTTGCTGATAATCTGAGACAGACGGCTGCTTTTATTAAAAATCCCAAATCCCAATCTATTGAGAACGCAGAAGACAAACTGTATTGCTTTGCTGATTTAAACTGAGGCAGACAGGGTGCTTTTATTAAGAATCGAAATCCCAATCTATTGATAACGCAGAAGACAAACTGTATCGTGTTGCTTTTATAATCTGGGCAGACGGCTGCTTTAAGAGAATCCGAATCCCAATCTATTTAGAACGCAGAAGACAAACTGTATTCTTTGCGATAATCTGAGGCAGACGGCTGCTTTTATTAGAGAATCCAAATCCCAATCTATTGAGAACCAGAAGACAAACTGTATTGCTTTGCTGATACTCTGAGGCAGACGGCTGCTTTTATTAGAGAATCCGAAATCCCAATCTTTGAGAACCAGAAGACAAACCCTTTTGCTTTTCCGATAATCTGAGGCAGACGGCTGCTTTTATTAAAAATCCAAATCCCCAAACTATGAGAGCAGAAGACAAACTGTATTGCTTTGCTGATAATCTGAGGCAGACGGCTGCTTTTATTAAAGAATCCGAAATCCCAATCTATGAAGGAACCGAAGACAAACTGTATTGCTTTGCTGATAATCTGGGCAGACGGCTGCTTTTTTTAGAGATCGAAATCCCAATCTATTGGGAGCAGAAGACAAACTGTTTGCTTTCTGATAATCTGAGGCAGACGGGTGCTTTTATTAAGAATCCGAAATCCCAATCTATTAGAACGCAGAAGACAAACTGTATTGCTTTGCTGATAATCTGAGGCAGACGGCTGCTTTTATTAGAGAAACCGAAATCCCAATTTTTGGAGCAGAAGACAAACTGTATTGCTTTGCTGATAATCTGGGCAGACGGCTGCTTTATTAAAAATCCGAAATCCCAATTTGGAACGCAGAAGACAAACTGTATTGCTTTGCTGATAATCTGAGGCAGACGGCTGCTTTTATTAGAGAATCCGAAATCCCAATCATTGAGAACCAGAAGACAAACTGTATTGCTTTGCTGATAATCTGAGGCAGACGGCTGCTTTTAAGAATCCCAAATCCCAATCTATTGAGACGCAGAAGACAAACTGTATTGTTTGCTGATAATCTGAGGCAGACGGCTGCTTTTATTAGAAATCCCAAATCCCAATCTATTGAGAACCCGAAGACAAACTGTATTGCTTTGCTGATAATCTGAGGCAGACGGCTGCTTTTATTAGAGAATCCGAAATCCCAATCTGTGAGAACGCAGAAGACAAACGTATTCTTTGCTTGTGATAATCTAGGCAGACGGCTGCTTTAAGAATCCGAAATCCCAATCTATTGGAACGCAGAGAGACAAACTGTATTGCCTTTTGATAATCTGAGGCAGACGGGTGCTTTTTTTAGAGAATCGAAATCCAATCCCATTAGAACCAGAAGACAAACTGTATTGCTTTGCTGATAATCTGAGGCAGACGGGTGCTTTATTAGAGAATCCCAAATCCCAATCTATTGAGAACGCAGAAGACAAACTGTATTGCTTTGCTGGGTAATCTGAGGCAGACGGCTGCTTATTAGAGAATCAAATCCCAATCTATTGAGACCAGAAGACAAACTGTATTGCTTTGTGATAATCTGAGGCAGACGGCTCTTTATTTGAGAATCCCAAACCCCCAAACTATTGAGAACGCAGAAGACAAACTGTATTGCTTTGCTGATAATCTGAGGCAGACGGCTGCTTTTATTAGAGAATCCGAAATCCCAATCTATTGAGAACGCAGAAGACAAACTGTATTGCTTTGCTGATAATCTGAGGCAGACGGCTGCTTTTATTAGAGAATCCGAAATCCCAATCTATTGAGAACGCAGAAGACAAACTGTATCGTTTGCTGATAATCTGAGGCAGACGGCTGCTTTTATTAGAAAATCCGAAATCCCAATCTAGTGAGAACGCAGAAGACAAACTGTATTGCTTTGCTGATAATCTGAGGCAGACGGCTGCTTTTATTAGGAATCCCAAATCCAATCTTTGAGAACGCAGAAGACAAACTGTATTGCTTTTGATACTCTGAGCAGACGGCTGCTTTTTTTAAAAATCGAATCCCCAAACTATTGAGAACGCAGAAGACAAACTGTATTGCTTTGCTGATAATCTAGGCAGACGGGTGCTTTATTAGAGAATCGAAATCCCAATCTATTGAGAAACCAGAAGACAAACTGTATTGCTTTGCTGATAATCTGAGGCAGACGGCTGCTTTTATTAGATAATCCGAAATCCCAATCTATTGAGAACGCAGAAGACAAACTGTATTGCTTTTGTGATAATCTGAGGCAGACAGCTGCTTTTATTAGAAATCCAATCCCAAAACTATGAAACGCAGAAGACAAACTGTATTGCTTTGCTGATAATCTAGGGGAGACGGCTGCTTTATTAAAAGAATCCAAATCCCAATCTGTGAAAACATGAAGAAAACTGCTTTGCTTTTGATAATCTGAGGCAGACGGCTGCTTTTTTAGAGATCCCAAATCCCAATCTATTGAGGGAAAGCAGAAGACAAACTGTATTGCTTTGCTGATAATCTGAGGCAGACGGCTGCTTTATTAAGAATCCGAAATCCCAATCTATTGAGAACCAGAAAACAAAGTATTGCTTTGCTTTTATAATCTGAGGCAGACGGCTGCTTTTAAGAAGAAATAAAACTAATTTTGATAACCGGGAAAACAAACTGTTGCTTGCTGATAATCGAGCAGACGGCTGCTTTTATTAGGAATCCGAATCCAATCTGTGAGAACGCAGAAGAAAACTGTATTCTTGTTTATAATCTAGGCAGACAGCTGCTTTATTAGAGAATCCGAAATCCCAATCTATTGAGAACACAGAAGACAAACTGTATTCTTTGCTGATAATCTGAGGCAGACGGCTGCTTTTATTAGAGAATCCGGAAATCCAATCTATTGAGAACGCAGAAGACAAACTGATTGCTTTTGCTGATAATCTGAGGCAGACGGGTGCTTTTAGTTGAATCCAAATCCCAAATCTATTGGAAGCAGAAGACAAACTGTATTGCTTTGCTGATAATCTGAGGCAGACGGCTGCTTTTTTTAAGTCGAAATCCCAAATCTTTTAAACCAGAAGACAAACTGTATTGCTTTGCTGATAATCTGAGGCAGAAGCTGCTTTATTAAGAAATCCGAACCAATTTATTGAGCGCAGAAGACAAACTTATTGCTTTGCGATAATCAGAGAAGACGGCTGCTTTATTAGAAATCCGAAATCCCAATCTATTGAAAGCAGAAGACAAACTGTATTGCTTTGCTGATAATCTGAGGCAGACGGCTGCTTTTATTAGAAATCAAATCCCAATCTTAAACCCGAAGACAAACTGTATTGTTTTTGCTGATAATCCCGAGGCAGACCTGCTTTTATTAGAAATCCGTCCAATCTATGGAACCAGAAGACAAACTGTTTCTTTGCTGATTCTGAAAAGCGGGTGCTTTTATTAAAAAATCCAAATCAATCTTTAGAACCGAAGACAAACTGTTTTTTGCTGATAATCTAGGCAGACGGCTGCTTTTTTTGAGAATCCAAAAAAATCTAGAGAACCAGAAGACAAAAATGTATTGCTTTCTGATAATCTGAGGCAGACGGGTGCTTTTTTTAAGAATCCAAATCCCAATCTATTAAACCAGAAGACAAACTGTATTGCTTTGCTGTAATTTGGGACCTTTGCTTTTTTTAAAAATCCAAATCCCAATTTTGAGAACGAAGACAAACTGTTTGCTTTGCTGATAATCTGAGGCAGACGGCTGCTTTTATTAGAAATCAAATCCCAATCTATTGAGAACGCAGAAACAAACTGTATTGCTTTGCTGATAATCTGAGGCAGCTTCTTTATTAGAGAATCCGTCCCCTCTTTAGAACGCAGAAGACAAACTGTATTCTTTGGATAATCTGAGGCAGACGGGGTTTTATTGGAAACCGAAATCCCAATCAAAAGAACCGAAGACAAACTGTATTGCTTTGCTGATAATCGAGGAGACGGCTGCTTTTATTAGAATCCGAAATCAATCTATTAAACAGAAGACAAACTGATTCTTTTTTGATAATCTGAGGCAGACCTGCTTTTTTTTAGAGAATCCAAATCCCCAATCATTGAGAACGCAGAAGACAAACTGTTTGCTTTGCTGATAATCTGAGCAGACGGCTGCTTTTATTAGAATCAAATCCCCAAACTATTAGAACCCGAAGAAAAATGTATTGTTTGCTGATAATCTGAGGCAGACGGGTGCTTTTATTAGAGAATCAAATCCCTTTGAGAACGCAGAAAACAAACTATTGCTTTGCTGATAATCTGAGGAACGGGTGCTTTTTTTAGAAATCAAATCCCCAACTTTGAGAACCAGAAGACAAACTGTTTGCTTTGTGATAATCGAGGCAGACGGGTGCTTTATTGAAATCCAAATCCCAATCTTTAGAAACCCGAAAAAACTGTATTGCTTTGTATAATCTAAAACAGACGGGTGCTTTTTTTAAAAAATCCAAATCCCAATCTTGGGAAAGCGAAGACAAACTTTTGCTTTGTGATAATCAGGCAAGGCTGCTTTATTGAGAATCGAAATCCCAATCTATTGAGAACGCAGAAGAAAACGTTGTTTTGATAATCGGGCAGACGGGGTTTTAAGAGAATCCAAATCCCAATCTTTAGAACGCAGAAGACAAACTGTATTGCTTTTGATAACTAAGGGGCGGCTGCTTTTTTTGAGAATCCAAAACCCCTCTAAAAGAGAAGACAAACTGTTTCTTTGCTGATAATCTGAGGCAGACGGGTGCTTTTATTAAAACAAAACCAATCTATTAGAAGAGAAGAAAACGGTTTTTTGTTCTAGGAAGGCGCTTTTATTAGGAATCCCAAATCCCCAAACTATTGAGAACCCGAAGACAAACTGTATTGCTTTGCTGATAATCTGAGGCAGACGGGGTGCTTTTTTTAAAAATCCAAATCCCCAAACTTTGGAACCAGAAGACAAACTGTATTGCTTTGCTATAATCTGAGGCAGACGGGTGCTTTTTTTAGAGAATCCAAATCCCAATCTTTTGGGAAAGCAGAAGACAAACTTTTTGCTTTCTGATAATCTGAAACGGGGCCTTTTTTGAATCCAAATCCCAATCTATTTAGAACGCAGAAGACAAACTGTATTGCTTTGTGATAATCGACAGACGGCTGCTTTTTTTAGAAATCGAAACCCAAACTATTGAGAACGCAGAAGACAAACTGTTTTCCCTTTTCATAATCAGGCAGACGGGTGCTTTTTAAATCCGAAATCCCAATCTTTTGAGAACCCGAAGACAAACTTTTTCTTTGCTGATAATCTGAGGAGACGGCTGCTTTATTAAGAATCCAAATCCCAATTTTTAAAAAACCCGAAGACAAACTGTATTGCTTTGCTGATAATCTAGGGAGACGGCTGCTTTTTTAGAATCCGAAATCCCAATCTATTGGAACCAGAAGACAAACTGATTGCTTTTTATAATCTGAGGCAGACGGCTGCTTTTTTTAAAAATCCGAAATCCCAATCATTAGAACGCAAAAACAAACTGTTTGCTTTTTTGATAATCTGGGCAGACAGTGCTTTTTTTAGAGAATCGAAATCCCAATCTAAGAACGCAGAAGACAAACTGATTTTTTGCTGATAATCTGAGGCAGCGCTGCTTTTTTTAAAAACCGAAATCCCAACTTTGAGAAGGAAAACAAACTTTTTGCTTTTGGTAATCTGAGGCAGACGGGTGCTTTATTAGATAATCCAAAAACCCCCTCTATTGAAAGCAGAAGACAAACTGTTTGCTTTCGTAATCTGGGGGAGACGGGTGCTTTTTTTGAAACCAAATCCCCAATCTTTGGGCAGAAGACAAACTGTATTTTGTGATAAACCAGGCGACGCTGCTTTTATAGAGAATCCCAAATCCCAATCGGGGAAGACAAACTGTATTGTTTTGGTAATCTGGGCAGACGGTGCTTTTATTAAAATCAAATAATCTTTAGAACCAGAAACAAACTTATTGCTTTTTCTGATAATCTGGGGGCGGCTGCTTTTTTTAGAGAATCGAAATCCCCAAACTAAGAACGCAGAAGACAAACTGTAGGCGGGGTGATAATCGGGAGTGGTGCTTTTTTAAGAATCCAAATCCCCAAACTAGTGAGAACAAAGGGAAAAATAAGGGGTCCCGTGATAAAAAAGTATCATGGGGGGGGAAAAATGATCCCTTTTGGCCATGGGGTATAAATGGGGTACTGGGCCATGATAGGTTTAACAGTGATACCATTTGGCCATGAGGTGTAACAGGATTTGGGTTCGATAGGGGTAATAGTGATTTGGGAAATCATTATGGTGTAATGTGGCATTTGTAAGTCAATATTTAAATGGTAATCATGAATTTTAATATGGTAATCATGATATGTAATATTAATTGGTAAAATCATGATAGGGTTAAAAATGGTAATTGGGAAGTCATATATTAATGTGGTTATTGGTTTCAGATAGGTGTAATATGATAATTGGTAAGTCATGATAGATGTAAAGTGGAAATTTGGGAAGTCATGCGGAGTAACAATGGTAACTGGTAAGTCACAGAACTCATTTATTTTACCATGTGTGTCCCTGATGTTCTATTTCCAAATCAATATTCCCTAAGTTCCAAGGGTTTCCCGGACCATGTCTACTGATGTCGTAATGATTAATTTTTTGAATAGAGCTGGAGTAGGATCTATAGTAAATGCCGCAATCTTTATAGTGTATCCACCTGTGTAGTTTCGGTACGGCTTCCCATTTGTTAGAAATATTGACATTTTAAATTTATTGAGTCGACCGGGAAAATCTGAGATGTAAATAAAATTATATTACACTGTGCAACTAATGCTGGTATGTAAGTTAGCACTCATGATACATGGTAGATGTAAGCACACACACCAATATATTCGCTCTTAATTATACAGTACATATTATAATATATATATATATATATATTTATCACACTTCATTAATTTCATTAATGTTTCAACCCTTCTATTCGTTTTACTTCTCACATCTCCACTACTTGTGTCAACTTTCTTGACATTACTATCTACATACGCCTGTCCACTATCACTACATCAGTATATTACAAGCCTACTGATATACATAGTTTTCTCCTTTATACTTCTTCCCATCCCCGGGCTTGTCGTGACTCTTTGCCATTCTCGCAGCTCTTGCGCCTTCGTCGCCTTTGTAGCGAGGACGATGATTTTCTTCAGAGAGCTCGCGAGATGCTTGATTTCTTTCGCAGGGGCCTATACCCGGAGAGGCTGCTTGTCTGGGCTATGCATCGAGTTCAGAAAATCACTCGCCAGCAGGCCCTCACCAGCCGACGTAGGACCACTAAATCTTACAGAGTACAACTTATCTTAAACTTTCCATCCCCATAGTTCACTGTTGAAAAATGTTTTATTCCGTCATCTGTCTATCCTTAAGTCAGATCCTGAGACCGTTCTGTCTTCCCCAACTATCCTTTGGTGGCTTACAGACGGGACATAAGTCTTAAGGATATGTTGGTACACAGTCGCCTAAGTCCAATATCCAGACTCATTTTGGCACTCTTCAGTGTGGCCGTCGGCGTTGCAACACGTGTGCTTATGTGATACAGACGCGTACTGTATCTTTTGCTTTAATCCGTTTCTTATTGACGATGATTTCACATGCGATTCCCGTAATCTTATCTATGCCATTATATGTAAGCGGTGTAACAAGGCTTATATCAGCGAGACAGGCAAGAGGCTCAGTGACCGATTCGCCAACACTTGCGCGACATACGCCAATGCTCTGTGACCCTGTAGCCACCCATTTCAATGATACTAGCCATTTAGGAGTTCATGATGTCCAGGTCACAGCCATCCGATCATGTTCCTCGGATGATCGCAGTCGATTTGCTCTGGAGAATCGTTGATTTCTTTGTATGGTACCTTGCGACCACGTGGGCTCAACGTATTACATTCCTATGCTTCTTAGTACTTTCTCTTCCCATGCCTTGTAATCTATATGGGTGTATATGTTGCATGTATTCAAGTTATATATTTACTAGATTTTTCATTGTTTCTCTTCCGTTCTATTTCTAGTTTTTACGTGTGTTTTTGTGTTACATTTATTTCGTTATTCGTTTTATTCCCAGATTTTCATTAAAAACGTTTGTTTTTAGTCGTCCATTTTTTTTTTTAAATTTGTAACTCCTGTTGTTCGTTTGCTTGATAAAGACCTTGTTGGTTGAAACGTTGTTGTATTTTGTCATTGTTTTTGTAATTTGTAAAACTACAGTAATCGATATTATAACACTATCAACATACATACATGAAAAAGCTGATGTCAAGAAACCCATACTTGTTTAAAAAAAAAAGATTGAAACATTATTGCCATACACATGCACAGGGAAAATAACAATAATAAGTACATGCATTCACATATAGTGACATTAATTAAACATACATACACATTTCTGACAATTACTGTAAGATTTGAACACACAGAAAAACTAAGGACGAACATACATACAGAGATACACTAATGACATACATACAGATAACACTAATGTCATATATGCATAACATAGACAATCCATTGTCATACATTCATACAGATAACACTAATGTCATATATGCATACATAGAGAATATAATGTCATACATACATACAGAGAAACAATAATGGCATACATGCATACAACATACATATAGTTCGTTTCTCAGGGTTATGAATATCGCAATATAGATGACCTCTCTTAGATTCGCTACGGAAGTGTTGGTATAGTAAAATTGTAACCGTCTGCATTGTTATAAATGTGCACTTCAGACTCATTCTGAATGTGATATCAATGTCAGTTTTGATAAGCCAACAAATATGATACAATAGCTTCATACAAATAGCGAGATACACCTATAACTATACAACGATATCCCAATTATAACGTCATATGCTTTCCGCTTTCAAAGTCGACTGGGTTAGGTGCACGAATTCCCGTGCAATTGTTGTTTACTCACGATATTTCAATGTTACCATAATGTATTTTAGAACAACGCGTCTGTGTACCGTAGATCTGTTACTATTGTGTACAATCCGGTGAGGTTGATTTTAATATAACCTGAAGAAGAAATATTTCAAACTACATCAAATTTTCTTGGAAAAAAATATTTCTCTAACGTCATGGATATTCTAAGGCTGCTTGCAAAAATCACTGAGATCCAACAGGTAGTTTCGAGAAAATCAATTTCAAACGTGCTCACGAATTAATGGACAGAACTATAATATCAAACATACATACAGAGAAACACTAATATCAAACATACATTTATACAGAGAAACACTAATATCAAACATACACACAAAAAAACAGTAATATGTTATACAGACATAGAAAAACACGAATGGCATACACAAATACATACAAAAACTAACGGAACATTGAAACACTGATGGCAAACATACATAGAGAACATTTAAAAGTAATTAGTGCGCATAGTGAAACACTAATGACTTACACACATACATACATGGACACATTAATGTAATTCAAATGATCTGTATATGATTGTCACTAGAAAGAATAGTTTAATCCGTAGTAAGCATTATTATCTCAGAACGCATGCATTTGAACTGGAAAAAACGTATATCTGTTCATTGAATTGATAGATCCCTAATAGTGTATTAGAGTAATGATCATGTGTTCTCTGATATATTTCCTATGCAGGCTGTTTCATATGGTAGAACACAGACTTCGTAGCACCGGCTAGTGTTATCAGTGTAAATTGTGAAGATAGTGACATTTATTTTACAGGAATGTTTATTTTAATCTAGTAATGACTTTAGTGTGATCAGCGGCTATGCAGCTTAATTTTCTTGATTGTTAATTGCAAATTGTTATGTCACGGGATCTACAAGAACAACGAATCTACGCTTAATCATCATTCGTTATTGATTGATGGATTGATAGGACAATCATCAATGCACTTCGGTGAGAAACCATGTGTACTCCGATCTCTTTCTCACACAGAAAGATCTCAGCTGCAGTGCACGCACTCCGTAGCACCGCCGAGTGTTATCAATTTAATTGTAAAGATGGCGAAGATATTTCAATAGGAATGGTATTTTTAACATTTTCTAATGAATTGTGCTTGCGCAGCATCTTTCCAGCCTTCTCCTCTTGATTTTGAACTGTCAATGATTCTGTTAAGTGCTCAAATGAAATATGCTACCTACGTTTTATCGTCGTCTCCGTTATGACTAGGAACTCGATCTCACGTACACTGAGATCAGGGATATCTGGAAAAAATATCCAGATGGTTCTACGAGGAGCGAAGCTGGCACCTTCGGCACGAGAGACCAGCACATAACCTCCACGTCACAGATGGTTCTACGAGAAACGAAGCTGGCACCTTCGGCACGAGAGACCAGCACATAACCTCTACGTCACAGATGGTTTTACGAGGAGCGAAGCTGGCACCTTCGGCACGAGAGACCAGCACATAACCTCTACGTCACAGATGGTTCTACGAGGAGCGAAGCTGGCACCTTCGGCACGAGAGACCAGCACATAACCTCCACGTCACAGATGGTTCTACGAGAAGCGAAGCTGGCACCTTCGGCACGAGAGACCAGCACATAACCTCTACGTCACAGATGGTTTTACGAGGAGCGAAGCTGGCACCTTCGGCACGAGAGACCAGCACATAACCTCTACGTCACAGATGGTTCTACGAGGAGCGAAGCTGGCACATTTGACGACACGAGAGACCAGCACATAACCTCTACGTCACAGATGGTTTTACGAGGAGCGAAGCCGGCACCTTCGGCACGAGAGACCAGCACATAACCTCTACTTCACACAGAACCCCTATCTTTCAGCAATAGCAGTAGGAACTCTATATCACCTTCATTTAGGTCCGGAACTACTGGTAGAATATTGTGGGTGGTCTACTTGGGAGATTGAATTGTGTACATTATAAGCTAGATACAAGCAGATTACCTCTACGATACCAAAAACAATGTGGTGCTTAAATAGGTGCCTAACCCTTCTATTAAAATGTTCATATACTTACAGTTAGTATTGTAGATATTAATAGCACTAAGCATTACTGGTTTTTCAAATAAAAGACGCCACTCTGGTACAGTTGTCTCTAGTTTTGTAGACGAACAGGCTTGATGAGTTGCGTTTGTGTCGCCATCAACAGCATTAGCAGATGCGTATTGGATTGCATCATTGCTATGATAGCTCGTTTGTTGTGTGGGCTGTTTTATTGCTATATTTCGACCTGTAGTTTAATTTTTTAAAATACAAAAGCATGTGTACATATATACATGAATAGTTTAATAATGTGTCATTTTTACATTATTAAATAATATTGTATGAATCATAGATGTAGTGTAACAGTAACATTGTAACAGTAAGATCGTAACATATCATAGCATTTCTGAACATAGCTCTTTACTTAGCTAGTGTAACATAGGTTACGTTTCAGATCTATACGACTCAGAGACATGAACATCTTATTCAAGACATGAGAGGAAACATCTTTCATCTTCGATGTCTATGCAAGGACATGACCAGCAGTTGGTGTGACAAGATAGCCAACTCTGAAATACTTCAATGTGCTGGTCTGTCATCCATCATGGACATACTCAGCAGTAGAAGTATACAATGGATGGGATATGTGAGAAGAATTGACAATAGCTGCATACCTCAACATGTGTTATTCTGTGAACATTTTTAGGAAGATGCTCAATGCAGACAACAGCTCACTAAAAAGTATATGCAAGGCCTCAATAACATAGGAAAAACTATCTGAGCACCGAACAATATGGAAAGTAATTTAAACAATATAAGGTTAACAATATTTTAACAAGAAACTTAAGAAAGAGCTTCTATATCAAGCGAAACAAGCGCAAACTCATGTTATAACAATAACACAATTGCCAAATATCAATATGTAAAAATAAAAAAATAAATATTGATATATGTTTATATAGCTAGGTTAGTAAGCGACGTTATGTGGCATTCAGACATACCAAAACCATCCACGTTTTAAATACCATTTTTTTATTGTTTCATATCCTTTAAAACGTGTTCTAATTGTCTGCACTGATATACAGTTCATGCACATCAGATAACATATGAGGAATAATCGCATGTCCACATCAGATAACATATGGTTAGAATAATCATGCATGTACCATCGATCATATGGTTGTTGAATAATCATGCATGTACACATGATAACATGGTGATTGATAATCGCATGTTACATCAGATAACATATGTGAGTTGAATGATATAAGCTTAGCAGACTGAACCTTCTTAGTTACACTAATAAGATCATGTCGGCAACAGTCACATCTAAAACATCGGATGTTATTTCACTTATCCATGGTTAGCCACCACAAACAATATGTTATATGTTATTTCCATGCACATGTGTTTCATTTAAATATATGACGATGCATAAGTTAGTCCGTTCTTTTCCACCATCGTGACCCCGTAGCATTATGTGTTATGTGTAGTACATGCTTTGAATATCATCCCCTAGGGTTAGAAGCAATATCAAACATAATCCGGACGTTCTACAGCATTTCATACCAATTATCTATACAATACTAACGTCAATTTGTTTGCGTACAGTGAAAACGTGTTCTCTTATATATGAAGAAGTTAGTACATGTCAATCTACATATCTAGTGCTACTTTCATTCTTGAGTATTACTAGATAACCAAATTAGAATAGAGCAAGCAGGTTTCAGGAAAGGTGGATCATACATAGACCCCATTTTTACAATGCGACAGATAGTTGAACAAAGCAATGAATGAAATTTATATTTGTTGACTTTGAAAAAAACGTTTGATAGCCTACACAGGGAATCGTTATGGGATATACTCCGTCATTATGGAATACCAGTAACGATGGTCAGTGTAATTGAAACATTATATACGAACTTTCAGTGTCAAGTAGTATGCAATAGCCAGATGACAGATTGTTTCATAAATTCAGTTAGACAGGGATGTATTCTTTTACCATTCCTGTTTAACCTTGCCATGGACTGATTGATGTGAGAAACCATAAAGGATAACAACTGAGGCATTCGATGGACACTTACATTAGTTCTAAACGATTTGAATTATGCTGATGGTATTGGTCTTTTGGCCAGCAGATACGAGGATGCTCAAAAAAGATTAGATACATCTTCCAGAACAGCTCAAACAATAGGACTTAAAATAACTATAAAGGAAACGAAGGTAATGCAAAAAAATAATAAATTTGAGAACACAATTATATTACAAAATGAGATCATAGAGGAAGACCAAGATTTTGTATACCTGGGAAGTACAGTATCACACGATTGAGCTTCAGAAAACAATATCATCGAAAAAATCAAGAAGGCAAGACATAAATTTGCCATGCTCCACAAAATCTGAAAATCAAAATGACTGAATCGAAGGACCTTTAGTTACAAAGATAGAACATATATGATAAATCTAACATATAGTTACAAGGATAGAACATACATAATAAATCTAACATATATATACAAGGATAGAACATATATCTTCTATCTACTATCTACTTCTACTATATATATAAAAATGGATGTATGTATGTATGTATGTATGTTTGTTACCTATAGACTCGAAAACTACTGAACAGATGTAGCTGAAATTTACAGGATATGTTTGTTTTGATGCCGGGATGCTATCTGTCACAGTTTGAAATGGTAGCGCTGAACCCTTTTTAAAAATTTAAAAAAAAAAACCCCTTTCATTTCATCGGGGTTTCAAACCCAAATTGCCATTAACGTTTGGGGAAGTCTGGGGTTTACGTATTAGTATTTAAAATCAGATTTGGCTGAAATTTACGGGATATGTTTGTTTATGTTTGTTTTGATGTCGGAATCCCAACCTGTCATATTTTTAAAAAAATTTATCGCTGACAATTTTAGAGAAAAATTTTTTTTAAAAAAATCAAAAACGCAAATTTCATCAAGTTTTTTCCCGGAAGTTTACAGTATGCGCATCTAAAAGATTCGATGACGTATGATTCGTAAATTTTTTCAAAAAAAGGGGTTAAAAGCTGAATTTAAAATACGCAACCCAGGTTTTTTTTCTAATCATGATAATAAAACCGCAAATCATATTTTAAGTTATCGCCAACTTTTCCCATCAATGTTTGTTAGCTATGTTGGAAAAATTCCCTCTATATTCGATTAAACCAAACAAAACTACGATCCGGGGAATAGTTCATTTGGGGGAAGCTTTTTGGGCCCGGGGAATTTCTATAAATGGCAAGATGGTTTTTTTGCCATCAACGTTTCCTGATGTAAAATTACACGTTATATGTATGAATATTCCCCGATATTGGATTCCGGCAAAACGGGGTTACCATTTTTTTTTTTGTAAATCAATCCATACCATTGACCCCCAAAAGCGGCGTGAAATTCTAAAGGGGGTACAGCCATTTCGCAATAGGTGGCGTGCGAGTAGTGAGTAGTTTGGACAAATGATTTATACAGTTTAACTGATTTTTCAAAACATATTACGCGCATTTCGCATTTTTTGTTAATATATATAGTAGATATGCATTTCCTAATAGAATTTAACCAAATTAATTTTTTTAATTTATTCCAGCGAAACTTCAACGAATTTTCCAAAATTTTCAATTATGCCTCCCAAACGAAAAGCTATTGGCCCATCTACACCTAGATCACGAAAAAGAAAGGCAATTAGCGAAACAGATGAGCAACGGGAAGCAAGACGGGAAACCCGTTCAGCATGCACTGCTCAAGCCCGTTCGTCTGAAACATACAAAAGCAACGTGAAGCAAGAGGGGGAACCAATCGAGTTCGCACTGCTGAAGCCCGTTCGTCTGAAACATACGAACAAGGGGAAAAGAAGACTGAAAACTGTTCGAGTTGGGCACTGCTGAACCCCGTTTAGCTAAAAAACCCCGAGCAGGGGAAAGCAAGACTGCAAACCGCTCGGATACGCACTACTCAATACAGATGAACACTCCCGCTGATTTAAATCTAGGTGATTTCCATTACAATACAAATTATGATTATAGTTTTCCCATCCAAATGTGGTTTTTGGGAAAAAATGGATAGATTATGCGTGTATTGCAGTCCCTCAAATTTAAAATGAATAAACCAGGAATGTGCTGCGGGGGTGGAAAAGTAAAAATTGCCAGTATTACATTCACAACCCGAACCATTATCAACTTTGGGAGAAATTTGACACAAGAAAATCAAAACACCCCTTGGCAAACATACGCAAGTAAAATTCATTTTTCCCAAATGACATCGTTCGGGCAACAAATATCGTGGTGAGAATTACATGCCCACATTCAAAGTTCAAGGGCAAATTTATCATCGTGCTGGTTCACTACTGCCACTGCCCGACGCAGATTACAAATTTCTTCAAATTTATTTCATGGGAAACAATGATGAACAAATTGATCAACGTTGTAGATTCAATACGCGTGCAAAACGAGAAATAGTCGCTGCATTACAAACTTTATTCGATCAACACAACAAATTTAAAATTGATTGTTCAGAACTGCCCTGCAACAATTACCAGCTGATGACTACCGAGTTATTTAGACAGAAAAAAATTTTTTGGGTTTTCCCCACAAAAGAAGTACAATGCACCAACAATTGATGAAGTGGCGATCGTTAGGGTTTTGGGAAGAATTTAATTCGCGTGATATAATTTTTTTCATCGCAGAAGTGGGGGATGTTCAGCGAGTCTGGGAAACTCATCGCTCCTACGACGGATTACCCCACCCAATATTATTTTGGCAAAGGAAAGATGGATATCATTTCAAAATAAATTGAAAATCCAGAAAAATGAGGAAACGAAAAAAGAAAGTTAGTGCTATGATTTATTATTCATATCGAATAATGATTCGTAAAAACGCTTGAAAATCATATCTTGAAATGTCGACAATTGTTCCATCAATACATTGTCGTTGTAAAAGGGAAAAACGAAACTGAGCGACTCCCCTAATTTTGATTAAAAACCCAAAACCCAAATTGCGTTTTAGAACAG
Organism: Arion vulgaris; assembly: GCA_020796225.1. NCBI lineage: Eukaryota > Metazoa > Mollusca > Gastropoda > Stylommatophora > Arionidae > Arion > Arion vulgaris. The sequence continues at coordinate 9,698,564 of CM036764.1, read as the reverse complement.
TACATTCATTTACGTGATGCAATTGTTAATGATGGCAATGTGAATCCCAATGAATTGGGAAAAAAAGGGGCATACTACCAGCCACATTTTTGGGAGTCCACGGCACATGCATGGGAAAAACCCCAAAAATGCAATGACATATGTTCGCGCCTATGGCCGTCCATATTTATTTATCACGTTTAATTTTTTTTTCCCCTTTTGGGATTTTTAAATTAAAGAACTTTTTTTTATTGGGCAATTATCATCGGATCGTCATGATATTACTGCGCGTGTATTCAAAAAAAAATTAAAAATTTTTAAAGGATTTCATTGTCAAGCAGTGTGTTTTTGGGGGACACCTTTTTGGGTTATTCCATCGAATGGCAAAAAAGAGGATTGCCACAGCACATTTTGATTTGGTTGATCGAAAAGTCACACCAGATCAAATTGATCAAGTCATCTCAGCAGAAATACCAGATGTCGACATTGGGTCCAGACTTATTTGAAGTCGTCACCAAAACATGATTCACGGTAAATGTTTCTCAACAATAATTCACCATGCATTCTGATGGAAAATGCACGAAAAAATACCCAAAAAACTTACATGCCGATACTTTACTGGCAATGACGGATATCCTCTCTACGTCGACGATCAAATGAAGATGGCGGAAAAAACCATCACTGTAAAAGTGCGAAAAAAATGATGTTGGGAAATTGGGGAAACGTTGGGTTGTCCGTATTCACCGTTACTCTCAAAACGTACAAAAAATAAAAAGTTGAGTATTGCAATTATGAAATCGATCAAGTACATTTGCAAATATGTCAAAAGGAAGCGATATGGGGTTTTATGGCAAATATAAATGCAAACCATCGATGAAATCGACGTTATCCCAAATGGGACGCTACATTAGTAGCAAGGAAGCAGTATGGGGCATTTTTTCATTTTCCCAACCGGGGAAAGACATCCAACAGTTGTTCATTTTGCACCTTTAAAAAGGACAGCGCGTGATTTCAACAGATAATGCACATGCACGAGCATTGTCACCATCGCCAACAACGTTAACTGCATTTGTCTCATTGTGTAGAGATGATATATTTGCAAAGACGCTACTTTTTCTCCCGAACTGCCAACATACTAAAATGGAAAAAGCAGCAGCGAAAAAATTTCAAGTCGCAAACAAGGTAAAGTAGTTGAAGGACATTCCAATTTATATTCGACCAATGCGTTAGGTCGTTTGTACATTTCATCCAAACAATGCAGAATGCTTTACTTGCGATTACTGTTAATCAACAAAAGTGGGGCCAACATCCTTCCAAGAATTGAGAACAGTTAACGGTCACGTATTGGGATTATCGTGAAGCTTGCCAAAAAATTAAATCTTCTTGGGAAAAAGATGCACATTGGGGCACTTCACTCGCTGGGTGCATCCCTTTCTGCACGACCACAGCAAATGCACATTATTTGCATTATTAAAAGTGCTTTTCCCAAACCAATCCAAAAGAACTTTGGGAAAAATACAAAGACTACATGAGTGAAGACATCCTACATCGCTTGCGTGCGACGAATCAAAATCCTGACATTTAATTCACAACCAAAATAATAAGAGGCATTGGTTTCAATTTAGGACATATGTTTGGAATCACTAATAAAGCACTGGGCAATTTTGGGAATCGCCAGAACGATCTGCAAACAACCTTTTGATTTGGTTGGAACGGGAAAACACATTGATATCAACGAATTGAGTACATTTGTTCAAACGAATCTTCCAAAATTGATTCCGGGAAAAACGCATAGCATATGAAAATTTGGGGATGCAATTTCCAGCCAAAACGGTGGATTGTATTTCATAGATGCGTCCGGGGGCACAAACCCAAAATTTTTTCATTTCACTTATTTTGGGGAACCATACGATCACGAAATAATATTGCCGCAATCGCATCTTCTGGAATTGCAGAAATTTTTTTAGATTGGGGGGAACAGCGCATTCAACCCGAAATTGCCGTTGAATATGCAAATCACTGAGACACCAACATGCAATATCAACAAAAAAATTTTGCAATGGTTAAATACTCCAATTATGTCAAACCTTTTATTATAAGGGATGAATTACAATGGCGCACAAAAAAACATTAAAACGCCCTTTATCGTTTCACCGAAAAATTTGAGAGGGAAAAGACCAGCTCTTCGGTGGCACACTCATTTTATTGTCTGGCGATTTCCGGCAAACTCTACCAGTTATACCAAGATCAACACCCGCTGATGAACTTAATGCATGCCTGAAATCATCAGTTCTATGGTGACACATACAGAAATTGACTTTGAAGACCAATATGCGTATACAACTACAACATGATGAAACCTCTGGACGTTTCGCAAAACAATTGTTGGATATTGGGAATGGGAAAATGCCAATCGATGATTCCACACGATGTATCACATTGCCAACAAACTTCTGTAACATCATAGCGACCACAGACGAATTGATTCATAAAGTTTTCCCAAATATTGCACATAATTACAAAAATCATCAGTGGCTCGGTGCACGTGCAATATTAGCAGCAAAAACAAGGATGTATTGCAATGAATTTGAGTATTCAAAACAAAATACCAGGCGAAGTGACAACGTATAAGTCATCGATACTGTAATGAATCAAGACGAAGTTGTCAATTATCCAACTGAATTCTTGAATTCACTTGATTTGCAAGGCATGCCACCACATGTTTTAACATTGAAAATTGGCGTGCTTATCATTCTTCTCAGAAACATTAATCCACCACGACTTTGCAACGGTACTAGACTTTTAGTGAAAAATATGATGAACAATATCATCGAAGGTACAATTTTAAATGGACAATTTAAAGGAGAAGATATACTATTGCCACGCATCCCAATGATTCCAACAGACATGCCATTCGAATTCAAACAGCTTGCAGTTTCGGTGCGACTCGCCTTTGCAATGACCATCAACAAATCACACAAGGACAATCACTACAAGTGTGTGGACTACATTTGGAAAATCCTTGCTTTTCACATGGACAGCTATATGTGGCCTGTTCACGAGTCGGAAAACATTCTGATTTATTCGTGTATGCACCAGATGGAAAAAAACAAAAAAATATTGTATATCCAAAAGCACTTCAATAAACAGAATTAAAATGAAACGTTAAATTGTAAGTTTTTTCCCCAAGAAAATGAACAAAAGGACAATGATAAAACAAATAATTACTACATATTGTTATAGCAAGTTTCCTTTAAATTCATTTTCTGTTGAAGGCTAGCAATGCGCAGGGTACAGCTAGTACATGATAATCTAACAGTTAGTTACAATGATAGAACATACATGATAAATGTTACCTTTAGTTACAAAGATAGAACATGCATGATAAATCTAACCTTTAGATACAAGGATAGAACATATCTGGTGCTATCCCTCCTGCAATAGATTAGCTTGTTAGCCGATCAATTAGGTCACACATGACGTCAACAGTGTTATTGTTTACGATAAACTTTCTTTCATTCCTACACACGTCACCGTCATTGAGAGTCGTCGTGAAATCTGTTATGTGACCTGTTTATAAATTTGACTAATTGATTTGTAACTGAAACAGTCACATATGTAGAATTGTAATAGGTGTATGGTGTTTAATACATTTGTCCAACATTTTACTTACTTAATCCCGTCATGCCTAGTGACACATGGGGCTTCAGAAAAGGGCTTTTCCCTGCCTCCCGTCCCGTGCAACCTTCAGCCAGAGCCCCCTCAAAAGTGGTGTCAGTTCCTCTTCCCTCATGCGCCTCCATGTTGTCCGTGGTCTGCCTTTCTTTTCTTCCCCTGGGGTTCCCAAATACTATCCTGCAGGGATTTTTTTCTCATTCTCATAAATGTCAAACCCCTTTCCATCTTCTCTTTTGAGAGTATTATTTCTTTCTTGTGTCTTGGGGGTGTTGGTTTTTGGGTATTTTTCTGGCCAAAAAATTAAGTTGGAAGACAAAAGGGGGTGGGAAAAAAGACAGCCTGCTAGTATCTCCTTTGGTCATCCTCCAACACCCGATCCATAGAGCAAAACGGCAAAAAAATGCTTTTATAGAGTTTAAGCTTTTTGGTCCTATTGTAGATTTTTGGGCTTCCCTACTGGTTTCATTCTGGCAAAAGCGGTTCTGGCCTTACTTAGACGTGATTTTATATCTTCCCCTGTGCCACCATTTAGTGTCAGTACGCTACCAAGATATGTAAACTGCTAAACCCCTTTTCCCAGTGTTTCATTTTCTAACATTACTGGTTGTTGGATTTCACTGTTTGTCATAATTTTTGTTTTCCTGTGTTTGTTTTGGGGGCCCTACTGTCTTTGCCGTGCTGTAAGTATTGTACTTTTCTCTTTATATGTTCATATTTGTGTGACACCAGGGCTATATCGTCCCAAAGCCCAGGTCCTCAAGCATCTCGAAAGGGTCCATCTTATTCCTCTTGGTGCTTGTTGTTTTATGGCATTTTTTCCCCAAGTCAATTGTAATACTAAACAAAAAGAGGACATTACGCACCCCTTTGTCTTCACCGATTTTACTGGAATTTTTGTTGAATTCTTTAGGTTGCAGGATAAATCTTTATAGAAGAGGGCTATGATGTTGCAAGCTTCTCGGTACCCGTATTGTCTAAAGTATCTTCCATAGGCTGTCTCTGTGGACGCTGTCGAATGCCTTTCAAAATCTATGAAGTTGATTTTAATAGTCCTTTGCCACTCCTACATTGTTCTAAAATGTTACGCAGGGTAAATATATGTTCATTTGTTCCTCTTCCTTTCCTAAATCCTGCTTGCTCCATTCGTAGACACTTGTCTACTGCTTCTTGTATTCGCATTATGACAATTTTGCAGAATATCTTACTTGGGATTGAAAGCAACGTGGTTCCTCTCCAGTTATTGCAATCTGTTAGGTCTCCTTTCTTGGGAATTTTCACCACAGTACCCCTAGTCCAATCCTTAGGCAATTCTTCTTTCTCCAAGATATCTGCAAACAATGGCTCTAATATGTTTGAAAGCTAGATAGGATCGATCTTAAAAGCTCTGCTGTCATTTCATCATTTCCCGGTGCTTTGTTTTTTCCCTCGGGGATCCAATAGCTTTTACTATTTCTTGCTTTTCTGGCAATTTGAGGTTGATATAAATATCCTGTGCGGCCGGTGGGATATCCGGTGGCTGTTCAGGATCAGGTCTGTTTAGCACATCTTCAAAGTGGGATGTCCATCTCATATCCTGCTCCTGCTCTGTTGTCAACAGTTGTCCTAGACTGTTTCTGACTGGCATGTTATGGTTGTGTCTTTTACCTCCGCATAATTGTTTGGTAATCTTGTACAGTGTGTGCAGATCATGTACTTTAGCAGCCTTTTCTGCTATTTCTGCTGTCTTTTCCATAAATTTTCTCTTTGTCTGTTCTAGCACTTTTTTTTACCATTTTGTTTAGTTCTGTATATTCTTTTCTTGCCTTATCTTTTGACGTTCTGATCTAATGCTATTGATGAGATTTTTTCTCCTTTCGCTTTTGGATGTATTCTAAGGGGCTGGCCCTTATCCACTCTTTATGTTGTCCCCTTACTGGTTCCCCTTACTGCTAACTATTTTATATGTGCCTTTGATCGCATTCCATTTTTTTTGGATACTTTCAGTTGGTGTTGTGTCTGACTGCTCTGACAGGATTTGAAATCTGTTCTTTAGTTCCACTATATATTTTGTAGCAATCTCTCTGTCTTTTAATAGGTTAACATTAAAGTATTCTGTTCTTGTCTTGGCTTGTATATATGTTTTCTTGAGTTTGAGCCTGATCTGGCCGACAAGGTGGTGTGCCCACGTCAGCTCCTCTTTTCACCTTTACATCAAGTAATGTCTTTCGCCATTGCTGTTGATCATAAAGTGGTCTATCTGGTTTTTATCTCTTCCATTTGGGGATATCCATGTGTACTTGTGTATAGTCCTGTGTGGAAACAATGTGCCTCCTATGATCAGTCTGTTTTCTAGACAAAAATTGCTCAACATTTCTCCATTTTCATTTGCAATGCCACATCCCTCTTTCCCCATTATTGCTTCTCTGTGTCTGTTATTGTTCCAACTTTTGCGTTTAGGTCTCCCATTATACAAAACGTCCCGAGCTGGAACCTTGTCCACTATTCCTGTAACCTTCTATAAAATGTGTTTTTTTCCTCTTCTTCGGCTTCGTTAGTGGGTGCATAGCTTAATATAGTTAGCTGTCCTTGTTTCCATTAATCAGGCTTTCAACAATCTTTCATTAATCGGTGCCCTCTAAGAGATGTTTATTCAATCCTTTCCTTATTATTAGTGCAACTCCTGCTGAATGATTCCAGTCGTCTCTTCCTGAGTATAAGATGGTTTCCCTGTTCTAGTTGTCGTCTGTCCAAAGCCTGTCCATCTACTTTCGCTGACCCCCAGAATGTGTAATTTATAGTGTTGCATCTCTTTTTTCCACCTGTGATGTCTTTGTATCTCGAACATTGTTCTGACGTTCCAGAATCCCATTCTTAGTTTAGTTTTTACATCCAGCAGACTTGAATTCCCAGCATGGGCTTCCTTGCGGGTTTCACCCTACTGTTCATGCTGACAGTGGTACTCTGTCTCAAGACCGCTGGACATCAAGAGCATTTTTTTCCTTTTGAAGTTTCTGTAACATTTTTTCTTTTTTTTGGGGCAGAGTTAGCTTACTGCGCCCAACCCCCCAAACCCGGAGGACCAGGAGGCCACATTTAGTCTGGCCTTTACCTGGACCTGTCCGGCATGGGTAACCCTTCCAGGAACAGAACGTTCCTGCCGCAACTTTCTGGATCATTGAGGCACCAAGCCCCCCACCACTACAAGGTAATGGCCTCATGGGGGGTGTCAACATTAACAAAGACAATAGGCAGTTAAACCAACAAGAAAGCATTACGTGTTATTGATAACACAATTTGCTTGACTTTCAGTATAAAGAAAAAACCCAAAAGCAATCTTGCAAACAAAATATAACAGCAAATAAAATACAATAATAATCAATATAAATGTATTATATTACACACATTTATTAACAGAAGCAGTGTAGGTATGTGGTGCATTCTACTTTACCCCATTACATTATCTAATCTGCTCCTTGTCTCTCCGATAAACTGGCAGCTGAATGTTAACTGTTTTTATGTCTTCATGTTTGTGTATATATTATTCAAGACCATCTTCAGTGAAGTCTAGAATATATCTACATGATATTATACAATAATGATTGTTTGTGTGTTTTATTTCAGTCAACGCTATGATTTGCCTGTCTCTTCCTCTACGCCCCTCGTTTAGCACCTGTAGTGACCAGTTACAATCTGATGACGGAAAATGAATACAGTGCACCCTGCATTTGTTGTAGAGTCATGAGATTGTTCATACTGCTCTAACAACATATAATGTTAGGCAGTGGCGGCTCATGATTATTTTTTTTGGTGGGGCCCGACAACAATTTCGGATAAATCATGGTTTAGTGTATTTACTATTTTGTCTATTCCGGGAAGTTATTACCCTTTTCAAGAAAATAACAAATACTTCTGTTCTGCAACAGCTTGATACTAAAGAGAGTTGGATATTAAATAATATAAAAATCAAGCTAAGAAGACCAAGAAACAAGATAGATAGACACTATCAAGACCAGACTACATAAACACGAATTTAACACAAAAGGGGCGACTCATCTGGCCCTAGAACGCACATTAAATCTCCCATCCCTACGTTTAACGGCAAGAGTGGACAGCCAACTACATTTTCCACCTGGAAATAGACAGTAGATAAAAAATCAAGGACAATTAAATATGTCAGACACATCAAACGACAGGAGCGCCTAGAGAAGTTTTAAAAAAAATTGTCTGGAACGCAAATTGACAGGACATTGTTAGGATAGTCTAACTGTGGCACTTTCATGGATGGATTGAAAACACACATCATTCCACGTTCTTCAATGATATGTCAGATGCATAGTACGCAGCCTTAGGAGAAAGTGCAATAGCCCAAACGCCGCTGAACTATTTTTAAAAAAAATAAGAGGAAAAAGTAATCATTGCCAATCGATGTAGATAAGTGCGCAATGTGTTGTCTCTGACAATGGAAGACACTTTCAGGTTTTACAGAGCATAGGAGCTGATCTTTTCAAGATGTTATTCCTAAAACAATGATATTTTAAAACGGCAATCATTTGTGATTACATTTGTTCTTGAAGATATGAAAGAATGAACAAATCAGGATGACAATCATTACATACAAACAACATTAATAAGAACATATACACTGAATACTTTAGCTTGTGTTATAAAATATCCAGATCGTATGTTTCGATCGATACATTGAGCTCAGCTGCATAATATACATGGCCAGTAAAGTGAATGTATGCGATCAAACAACAATCATGTTAGAACATAACATTAATCTAAAAGCGTTTGATTGTACAACATTTGTAAACATACAAAAACGAATACATGCATTTCATTTAATCCGTTCTTATTTCACCATCGTGATCCCGTAGCATTATGTTTTATGTGAGTACATGCCTTGAACATCATCCCCTAGGGTTAGAAGCAACTGAAAACATATTCAGGGCGTTCACAGTATTTCATAAATATTGTCTATACAATACTAACGTCAAATTTGTTTGCGAACAGGGAAAACGTGTTCTCTTATATATGAAGTGGGGTCAAAGGAGCATGGGGACAACGACGAGCCAGGATTACTGAACTGGCATTAATCAAGATCATACCCCACCTCCTCGTGGTGACCCTGGTAACATACGTTGGTTCCGGTCTGCCTAAGCGGGTAGGGATCGAGGGAGAGCTACAGGTAGTGATAGTAGTGCAATAACGGAAAAGCAATGTAGGCTCAAAAATCCCTGAACAAAATGCACGCATCTCCTGGCTAATGTCCGATAAAAAACTGCCCAAATTATTCAAGAAACGTAAGAAAACAGTAGTGTGCGAGTCGCCAGCGAACGAATGCTAACTCACAAGGAGTAAATGATAGCACCAAATTTGCCACATACGGGGCAAGAGTCCATAAGCACGAAGTGAAAAAAGTCAACGTTCACATCACAATTATCAGCTTCACGGCCGACGGGAAGGGCCGTACAAATGAACATGCAGGGATGAGAGGTGCATCCAGAGTAGAGACTGGGCCCATATTGGGAGAAACTCGGAGCCCTGAGCCAGAATCTTGCTGCGTGTCATGGCAGTCTCGAGGCACATTATATGTGAGTACGGTAAGAAACCCGAAAAACACGGTGAGGCAGGCACCGAAGTAGAGCGAACACGTATATGACGATATACAGGTGAGCCCGAAGGCGATGCAGCCACACAAGGTACTGGTGTCGGAGGCGTGGCAAACGTAGCGGTGAGCGGACCACCCAGATGAGAAAAGGAAACTGGAAAACCGAACAGAGGCATCAATCCAGTACAAATTAAAGGTCTCGGCAATTGTCTCTGAAAATAACACTGTAACGCATCGTGTCGACAAATGGGGTGATTGCGGTAAACGTCGTCCAAGAGGCAAAGCTCAGATTAACCTATTGGGTATAATTTGGCCGAGCGAAAATCCTAAAGTTGCGTATTAGAGCTTAACGAAACTGCTCTCCTTGGGACAACCGGGCAAAGTACTGTTGCATAAACAACTAACATCGCAGGAAGAACTGTGAGGGGATGGGGAGGGAGGGGGTAAGGTTGGCCAATCACAAATTCTAAAGTTCGTTTTAGTGCCTAACGAGACTATCCCCCCAGAGACAACTGTGCAAGGTACTGTTGCATTTGCAACTAACATCCCAGGAAGAACTGAGGTGGGTGGTGTTGGAGAGCGCAAAACTTAAATTCCGTTTGCTAGCGCTTAATTAAACTACCCTCTACATTATTTTGCGTAGCCCCAGTCCAGTGTTTCCCGCGGCGAGAGACAATCCAGAGTGGTAACTGCAAATTTCCAAGTTCGGACACGTGTCTCGAAAAGTCTGAGAATGTTCCTACTCCGAAATAAGCTCTAAGTGTTCAGAAAAGAAAGGTAAACAATGTGAAGATTTGACAGGCTGTCCAAATCCAAACATTGGCGAAGGCCGACACTTCACATGGTGTGTTATACGAGTAAGATGCCGTAATAGGACAAGCATATGTTTTCCAAAAGACTGAGAAATGTTCCTAATTCAGAATGACCTTACAGTCAGAAAGGGCGCTCAGTGTAGATTCACTGTTTGGCGTAGATCACAAAGCCCAAATATACGGCAGAAAGATGATGATAAAGGCGTAGATCCAAGCCAGAATATACGGAACAACGGATAGTTCTAGGGCGAGTTACCTTAGTAAATAAACAGCTTGCTGAAATCGGGTAGGCGGGCCTAGACACCATGGGCGCATAATCGCACAAAGTAAAAAGGAGTTCTTGTCAAAGATCAATTATATTTAACAAAAAGAATGATAAAATGGGCAGTGAAGAACGAACGAGAGAAAAAGAATAGAAGAGAAGACTAGCAAATTAATATTTGAGTACAAGAGAGGAGCACATTTCAGACTAGTAAATTAATATTTGAGTACAAGAGAGGAGTACATTTCAGACTAGTAAATTAATATTTGAGTACAAGAAAAGAGAACATGTCAGACTAGCAAATTAATAAAAACACATCTACAAAGACGGGCATGATGGCATTCTGCAGCAGAAACGATGTATGATATAGTGTACATGAGTAAGCTATGATGGTGCACTGTGACAGACATACTATTAAATTAGTCTTTTGCTATGTTAGTTCATACTGTTACAGACATAATTCTAACATTCAACGGACCACATACACTTAGGTTCTGCAATTAATTGTTTATTTGTCATTGCGCAGCTAGTGATTTAGTTTGTGACATGGACACCGTTCAGTTGACAAATACAATTAAAGAAACATAACAACTACTATACCATCAAGTTGCAAACACCCATATAAACAATATTATCTTACTATAGTCGTTAACGATTATTCTAAACCAAGAAAATCGTTTTGGGTATGCTAGAAACATCAGAACTGAAGTTGAATTTGAATGTGGGTTGCATGTTCTTTTATCGCCATCACGTAAATAGGCTTCAACAGACTCGTATGCGTCTGATACTACAACATCGACTGAAACGAGAGAAAGAAAGAAAATAAATGCTATTGATATATATATATATATATATATATATATATATATATATCATCATAATCAAGTAGTTTGTCTCTTCTGGGACTTGTCTCCAATAACAACAGCACTGAACAAAACATCTTTATTCTGTGTAAGATTATCCGCGTCAAAAGCAGACATTCTGAGCACGTCAATGACATCCTGCACCGATCGTCGTCTAGGTATACCTCTCGCTCTTCTTCAAGGCACCGATCCTTCTAGAATTATCTACTCCAGGCACTCTTGTCGTTTAGTTAATGTGTCCGAAATATGAAATTCTCCTTGTTTGTATGTTCTTTAATAGGCACCTCTCTTTAACACATATTATATATATATATATATATATATATATAATATATATATATATATATATATATATATATATATATATATATATATATATATATATATATGTCATATTAAGTTGAGATCTTTATATAAAGTGCGTGATCTTATACTGACCATACTGGCAAGCTGGGCCGAAGTGCAAATGTGTACATACGTTACTGGTAGTACATTGGCCGTCCTTAGCACATGGGACGGTTAGGGCACATCTACACTTAAACTTGCATCCTGGTCCAAACCAACCGCTAGTACAACCTGAAAGACGAGTGAATGTATACTTTATTTGTTTATTAAAGCAGTGTAGTTTAAACACCAAATATGATTTCTATTATTACTATTAATACGCGATAGTGTCAGATAACATGTCAAATTTGACACAATCGATACCGTCGATTTGAATACACAAACTTGTTGATTTCAATTTCACGTAGTTTCTACTGAACAGAACATTACCACCATAACAGTCATTTCAAATGTATGTATGTTATTGGTCAGCTATCTATATTCATGCCACTTTCTGGGTACACATTACATTTTAGAGGATCAGAAATTCTGATTTCCATTCCGTCGCCCATTCCTTCGCCGTGAAAGTGTTTTCTAATAAGCATTGATTTTAAATTCATGTATGCCCAATTTTTGGTTCACCGAGATGTGAACGTTTGTATAGAATACAAGAATTGTACTGAACAACCAGCCGACAATTTTCTTCCACGATTTCAGAAACGGCTTTCAAAGTTGCAATTATAAACTTAGGGTCAGCTATATCACAGCTATTCATTTATCGATTATAAGTATCAATAAAAAAAGGTTTGTCCTAGCCGACAGCATTCACCGCCGAAGATAGAAACAATATAAGTACGCAATGCTTTTTTGTCCCTCAAAGCAACAGATATAACTCTTTTAAATGTATCAAAGAAATTACTTAGATTTTATGTTTTTCAATGTGACATCTTTGAGACCTTGCGGAAGCGTTTTCTATTGGGCATGACAATTCAAGTAAACTGCATTTCCCTGTCATTGAGATATATGATAACTGGAAGAGATACCTATTCGCAAAGATGGGTGTTACCTTTATCATTATTCGTCAGCAAAGTCTGAAAAACGATAACAACCTGCATCCGATCTGTATTGCCTTCAGGAGCATAGGAGGTCACTTGACTAAAGTATAGAAAGATATGGTCCATAAAGAATGTTTGCGATGTCACAGAGACGAATCGATTTTCTACAATGCTTGCTGGGTTCTAGTGCATTGCACAGCTTGCATTTTAAGCGACCCTTGAACCCAATAACCATTTCATTAATAGAAATATTATGGAAGGGATAAAATGTATCTTAGAAGCTATCAAACATTAAAGGAACAGCTCCATATTTTTTGTATGTGACTCCGTTCCTGGTTTACCAGCGCGAAGCATTGTGTGGTATATTGTATCAAATTGACATCTTTTAGGGAATACCTGGAAAACAAATAGGGCTATAGAACATGTAGGTGTTTGGGTCCAATAAATTCTAACGCTAGACCGTTATCTAAAAATACAACAATCAACAATGCCAAAAATATGTTCTTTTCTTCTCGGCTTATATGTACCCATGATGTATACACATACTGTTCATCCACTGCAATGACGAAACACGTTAAAACAAAGTACTCTTGTTTCAAACGGCATTTTATATGTTTCGCCATTTCTACATAGTTTTACTGCAGTTTTCTCTTGTATCGATAATAATATCTGCAGCAAGTTTATCATTATTTCTAAACATTGCATACCCCTTAATAGAAATAATGATACTTTTAATAACAGCTTATGTTAACATTATCTGAACAAAATTTCAAGCTGATGGTGCATCATCTAAAGGAGCAGAAATTGCGGTGGACGAGAAGAGTTGAACCTAACTGCTTTCTCAGTTTTGTTATGTAGGCAAAGTTCAACCTCTTTCTATGTTAAGTCTACATGACTACTACTAGAACAAATTCAAGCATTTCTGGATATACATCCGGACACATCAGACTAAAGTTTACTTGCTGTGAAGGTCTAGAAGAAGAAGACGTAGACCTAGAAATGTTCGATATCGATGGATACACCAGATACTCTCAGAGCTACTATCAACACTTTTAGGATCGGTTTCAATATCAGAATCACATTCCAAATTCGTAAAATCCTCCATTGAAATCATTATCAGCGTGATTAGATGAACTTTTGAACTAATCGATGGTTTGTTCAGCAGTTAAACGGCGTGTTGTTATGACATCTTGTTACTCAATGACATCTTGTTAACTAAGTGTTCATAATCAAATTTACCTTTTAATAGCAGGAAACATATGCTCATAAGTAAATGCTATTTATTTCAATGAGAAATGTTATAAACGAACCCTGTCACGATATATATTAAATGAGAGGTATATATCCGTTGAATTTGGTAAACAAAAATAGTTTAGGACGTACTTTTGCTGAGCAGTGAAACAAAAAGCTCATGGACTTAAAATAAACTCAGATAAACGCCCGAGTGCTTACCGGGGTTCAGATTTTGGGGTGTAAAGAATAGAACCATTGTTACCTGTCACGCATGTCGTAAGAGGCTACTACGGAGGTTTGACTGAAATCAGATGCATGTGTCCTAAATGTGTAGAAGTCTATGCGTTTAGAGGCCTACTAAACCAATGTGCAACGTAAACACGTTCTTGTCAAAGATCAAACATATCACAAAGAATGATTAAAATTGATCATAAAGAACGAACAAAGAGAAGAAAGAACTTGATAAAGTTTCTTAGCAGAGTATAAATCATTATATTTGCTACCAGTCTTCTATATTTAAAGAGTTACAGAGTTTAAAATTACAAGTTATTTAAGCAGAGCTGGATGCAGGATAGACTCTGTGAAAAGTTATATAAACTTAGCTGGATGCAAGATATACTCTGTGAGAAGTTATATAAGCCGAGCTGGATGCAGGATAGACTCTGTGAGAAGTTATATAATCAAGATGGATGCAGGATAGACTCTGTGAGAAGTTATATATGCTGAGCTGGATGCATGATAGACTGTGAGAAGTTATATAAGCTGAGCTGGATGCAGGATAGACTCTGTGAAAAGTTATATAAGCAGAGATGGATGCAGTATAGTCTCTGTGAGAAGTTGTATATGCTGAGCTGGATGTAGGATAGAAGCTGCGAGGATTTTGTACAAGCTAGCAAAAGGTAAATACAATTAGTATTAATAAAGTGTTAAAACTAAAACCACACGAATGGTTGTACCTTGACAAGCAGCTCGTAACACACATATGGCCAAATAGAGAAGGCAACAATGTATACAATAGGCCACTGCTGGACACACATACATGTGTTGAGATAGTTATATCAATCCGGTGTAAAACATTGATTGATCAATACAGAAGAAACAATTCGCAGTATATGTTGACACCTATAACAGAATATGTTGACTGACAATATGTTCTTTGCAGCAGTAGTCTCATTGGTTGTTCACATAATTCCTACTACGTTTATTTCGAAATCGTCAACGTCTCAGAACGATTGATATCTGCCAAAATATTATCTTTCAGGCGTCATGCTTTTGACTGCAAAATGTATGCACACTTTGCTTACATAAAACACACGTAACCATGTGTTCCAACAACAACATTAAGTAGTAGACGGTATTGTGATGACGACATATGTAACATTTGAAACATTATTCAGCAATATGTACAATGCTTTTATTATGTATTATTATTATTATTATTATTATTATTATCATCATCAGGTGCTGTGCCGGCTGGCGTAGGCAACCATGGATCTTCACCATATCTTTGGTGTTTACTATCAACTCAGATGTTGACGATCTACCGTGCCACGAAGTCAGGTCATCCAACAATTTCTCTCTCTGTCTTTCTCTGTCTCTTCCACCCTCGAGTTTACCAGTTATTACAATGTGTTCTTCTTCTTCACTCGATAATTCTTCACGGCCAATTGTATCATTCTTTTTGTGATGTATACTTGGTCCACTGACACAAACGTGGTGATCTACGTCGGGTCGATTGTGCGCCCATGGTGACTAAGCTCGCCCATCCGGTTTCAGCCAGCTTTTGATTTACTACGGTGAACTTTCCCTATGGTACGATCCTTTCTACCGACTATGTCGGCCCGGATTTTCGCCTTTTCGATCAGCTTTGCCGTATATTTGGGCTTTGTGATCTACGGTAAGACAGTGAGTTAATCTGTTATGCCCTTTCTGACTGTGTGGTCGTTCCGGATTAGGAACATTTCACGGGGCTTATAAGCTTGTCCTCAGACGGCGTCTTACTCGAATAAAACACTGTGTAAAGTATCGGCCTTCACCAATGTTCGGATCCAGACAGCCTGTCAGATCTTTACATTGTTGACCTTACTTTACCGTTCACTTTTGAGTTTGATCCAGAGTAGGAATATTCTCAGCCTTTTCTAGACTCTTGTCGGTACGTGGCAATTTGCAGTTAGTCTCGGAAGGCACTGGCCTGTGGCCAAGCACAAATATTGTAGAGGGTCGTTTAAATCGGCGGTAGCAACGCAACTGAGGATTTTGCGCTCACCACTATCACCCGTCCCAGTTCTTCCGGGGATGTTTGACACACGTTTCGTAACTGGATGCACCTCTCATCCTTTCATGTTTACTAGTCTGCCCATCGGCAGAGAAACTAGTAATTTGTGGCGGGACCTTTGACTTACACTTCGAGCTTCGAGTCTTCTGCTCCGGAAATGGTGATTTGTGTTCTGCCCTTACTCCGGGAAAGTAGGGCTTGTAACAGTAGTTAGGTACTGATCTCCTGGAAGACGTCCAACAAAATATTTATGAAGTTACCGAACAAAAAGAAGCAGCAGCGATACGTCTCGGTTATAAGTAGTTAGGTACGTTCCCTACATTAAATGAGGTGCTAATAAGGTGTTAAAAGTGTTTATATAAGGATATACTCATATGTGTTGCTAGGCGTTGCTAAGACAATGGGGTAAATAAAAAAAAAAAAAAGATGACAAACTCATTATTATCGTCCATCCTTGTTATTGAGCAGTGTTTTTCTTTCTTTTATCTTTCCTTTCCTTTTTTCTTTCTCTCGCTTTCAACAACATTAGATAGACACACATATATAGGAATATAATAGTAGGAAAGTAGAGGTAAGTACTCACAAAGTTACGCATTAGACACTATGTAGAGCTAGATACCTTTATATACACATTATATAGACAGTGGCCTAGGGGTTAGTGACTCGGTCTATTAACCCCGACGTTCTGAGTTCGAATCACGCTCGGACAGTTTGGTTGCAAATTGTTTCCGTTGATTTTAACAAAGGACGATGGCGCCACCCGTTCAGAAAGCAATGCAAACTACTGAACGTATAAGTGGTGCCTAGAAAATAAACGACTTCGTTACTGTGATTGATGGCTACGTCCTTTGGGATATGCCACGATTTTCATTTTCATAGACAGATATGCATAGAATACATATACAATAGACGAAATATTAACAATAGGAATAGCTACATTTAAATATATATAGTAGATATACATATAGGGATATACTAGGAAAGTAGTGGTTAGTAGACAAGTATACATATAAACATGGTTACAGAACAAAGACACTATGTAGAGCCATATAAATAAACGTAATACAATAATAGTTTATATCATTTTATTTGTAATCATAAGGTACAATGCATTATGCATAGCTATTATAGTCAGAGTGTAGTTATTATACAATGTATATTATATATAAGGGTTATAAGCTGCAAGAAAATCATATAGAGAAACATAGCAATATATGTACAATTTTATGTATAAAGACCCCTAGTAGATTTAATAAATACAGTTTCAATAGGATAGAGAGGGTTATCATAGGTTCATTTAGGATATCACAGAGGCAGGTACTAGATATCTAGGGGGCTAGTTGTCAGATTGTCACAGTTTACTTGTCGTTTTATATAGAAATATAAAAGGAATCTCGTGGTGTGTGTATGTAAAAATTGACCCCTTATGTGTTTTAAATCCTACATTTTTCCCTCCCTGAGCCTGTTGTGAGTTGAGAACTGTCAAAAAAGTATTTTTATCTAGTGTATTGTGTTGTTTTGTTAACCCTTTTGTACTAGTTTGTTTTATAATCCCCGAAACAATGATACGTTTTGCTACATAAACTAACCATACCATTACCTTCGTACTCTAATTTAAAAAGTCCAGGGATTCTCTTCTCGTATAATTTTACCTCCATACATTTTTGAAATTTAGGGGCACTAGTTTCGTTTATATGTTCCAAACAAGTTTCGGCTGGGAACCACTGTGAGTAAACTCTCTGAAATTCGGGAACTAGTTGGGGTCTAATAACTTCAGCTTAACAACCCATAGAAAATGCCAAGTACAAACTATCGGTATCCATTTCACATAGTTGAAAATCTGACATATCTACAAATTTATCTAGGAAATCATAATAAAATTATAACATTCGCAATTTAGCATACTGATAAACAAAGTAACCTATCTGTAGGGGAAGGTCCCATACAAGTTTTCTATTTAACAATTCGACCTCGAAAAGGTCCTCTCCCACTGGGGACATGTGTTTAAAACGTGGGTTATTCACTAACCCAGTAGTGTCAGCCGCTCTTCAATATGACACGTTTGTATGTTTAGTTTTATTGGTTAAGGTTTTGCCGTAAGCCGAATTCCCTAACAGTTTCATAGTGTTGCTAGTGATGGCATACACAGAATCCACGTCGCCTTTACGGCGAGCGTCGGAGACAACATCTCCAAACTGCTTAAAGCAAGCCACGTGTTGATACTCAATCAACGATATATTTCTGTGACTTGGAGACCGTGAGTCAAGTACCATTTTAACAAGGGTGTAGCCAGTAAGATTTTCTTACCAATGTAACTACCAATCAAGGTACGTCTTGAGCTCGTCAAGATCTTGTTCTTGATTGCATGCTCACGCATAAACTCGCCTATATCAGCTCGACTAACCTCTATATTTTTGAAAATTGGAGTCATTTCTGAGAAATGCTCTTTCAATGAGTCAGGGACATGGAGATCGCACTCCACTAACCCAAAAAACGTTTCGTCTAACACTGCCTCTAGATTTTTTTTTATCTGACAACGGACATTTACCCCAGGAAGCTTTTGGCCGCGATAAATTTTCGCGCAGAAAAGCGTTCATTGACGGATCGGATCTCTTTAGGGCCTGCCATTCACACTCCCACATTTCGGTAACTATCACTCTAACATCATTAACTAAATAATCGTGAATTTCGCGTGTTTTTTCCAGCTAACTCTACCAAGGATTTCTTATTTACAGGGTTCATATTTCTACCAGCTGTAATATGACAATCTTTATGGCCATGAAAGAGACAGCCATGAAACTGAAATACGGATCTATTTGTTTTATCCCACCCATCAACCCTAATATTTATAGCTCCTAAACTCATTTCTCGCCCATTAAATTGCGTTTTTAAATGTATATTGTTTTTATAGTGAAACACGTACAAATAAAGTACTATAGTTTTACAAAATACATAAACAGTGACGATAAACAGCAACGTTTCGACCAACAAGGCCTTTATCAAAAACGAACAAACAGGAGTTTGCTTGATAACAGCCTTGTTGTCGAAAGATTGCTGTTTATCGTCACTGTTTATGTATTTTGTAAAACTATAGTACTTTATTTGTACGTGTTTCGCTATTTACCAAGTTTTACTGCAGTCTTCCCCTTTTTCGATATTGTTTTTATAGGCAACCCAAGTTAAATATTCCCTACATTGTCGTGTATAATAATTAACTTTATGTGGCTTAAACCCATCTTCTTTATTCCTAGTTATACGAAAATCTGAAGGCATGTTTTGCATTAAGGCCAATAGATATAAAGCATTTGCATCATAATGAGTGTCGGTAGTGGTGTAGACGAAAAGAACAACATACCAAATTTGAAAATATATTAATTAATCAACAACGAACTGGCGTGCCTGGCAGCTGGACGCTGTTGGATTTGTTGAGGCGGAGGTCAGAGCACCTAAGGGCGTGTCCGGAGTGCTATGATGATAGTCCTCATATAAGAGATAACTGATATATATCAATATATATATATATATATATATATGTACTTTATTTATTAATGTTCAACTATTGTTTGCATGTGTTGCTACTGATATCACATTGGACTAGACAATTCGTAACTTTAACTATTTAACGTGGAGTTCCATATTTGTTAAAGACTTTATTATTAGATAAACAAGTTGCACACTCAATTGTACTGACTGTGAACAAACACACATCAACGTACAAATAATGATGTCTAGAAAAGATATTATTTTGAAACAATATTTTATTATTATAGCCAACAATCATTAACAACCAAAATCTTTCTTAATAGAATCAAAGGAGCAGTGGACACAACCCTGAAAGAAGAACACGCTGGTTTTAGACCTGGGAGAAGCTGCTTAGACCAAATAATTACCCTACGACTAATCTTGGAGGAACATATTGAGAAGCAACAACCACTTATACTAAACGTCAATGATTTTTAAAAAAAGCCTTTGATAGTCTACAGAGAATCTCCATGTGGAATATTCTGAGATGCTATGGAATACCAGACAAAATAATAACAATTATGAAGTGCTGTTTTGATGGTTCACAGTGTGCAGTTCGCACTGATGGTGAACACAGCATTGGTTTATGGTTGAAACCGAGTTAAGCAAGGCTGTATTATATCTCCTCTATTGTTTGGAGTGGCCATTGACTGGGCGATGTGAAAATGTTGCAGGGCGAAACTGGCATCGATTGGGTAGAAAATAGTCAACTAGAAGATTTGGATTTTGCAGATGATATTGTCTTGTTAAGTAGAAACAACCAAGATATGCAGAGAAACACAGACAACTTGTCATCTATAGCATCAAAAGTTGGAGTGCAGATAAGCTATGAAAAAACAAATACAATGAAGACACCTATGGCAAGTAACTCATATATCAGCCTGTAATCTAAATTAATAAAAATAACAGAGCAGTTCACCTATTTAGGTAGAAATGTTGATTGCACAGGAAATGTTAAAAAGGAAATTATGATACGAATTAGCAAAGCAACATCAGCTTTTAATAGTCTAAATAAAATATGGAACTTCAAATTATATAGTAATAATAATAAGAATTCCTCTTCTTAACGTTATACGTTACGTAGGGCCTGCAAGTAATTTCTCCATTCCGCTCTCCTGGGAAACTAGCTAAATCTCCTCCATCGAAATGAGACCGATATTTCCTGCCTCTCTCAGCAAAATTCGTTTCAGGGTCTCCTTAGGTCGTCCTCTCTTTCTTGAACCTTTGCATCCCACTTCATGCCTGCTTTGATATTCGTTGATCATTTCTCCTCAAGGTGTGCCCAACATATCTCCAGCTTCTCTTTCTTATAACAGTTGTCACTAGTGGTTGGCCAGACATGTCTCTGATTTCATCACTTCTCCTGAATTTGTTCCATTTTATATTCATTATTTTTCGCAGACATTATATAATATTAAAACTAAATTACGAATTTTCAATTCAAATGTCGTATCAATCCTAACATATGCAAGCGAGAGTTGGAAATTACTAAAGATATATAAAGCAAGTTGAATGCATTTGAAAATAGATGTCTGCGAAAAATAATGAATATACAATGAAACGAATTCAGGAGGTGATGAAATCAGAGACATGTCTGGTCAACCACTAGTGACAACTGTTATAAGAGAGAGAAGATGGAGATATGTTGGGCATACCTTGAGGAGAAATGATCAACGAATATCAAAGCAGGCATTGAAGTGGGATGCAAAGGGTTCAAGAAAGAGAAGGCGACATAAGGAGACCCTGAAACGAACTTTGCTGAGAGAGGTAAAAGGTATCAGTCTCAGTTCCATGGATGACGTATGTAACGTATAACGGTAAAATAGAAATTATTATCATTATTATTTATAACCACCAATAATTAATAAAGATATATATATATATATATATAACTAACAGGTATACCTTTACAGTTATAGTCCGTTCAACAACTCATGCCGACAGTCCAATGCGAACTGTAGCAAAACCATCAATTCCACATTAGCAAAACGTTGCACATAATCGTAGAATTATAACGACGCAAATGTCTGATACAAGAAATGTATATAGGAATCCTGCATTTTGTAATATAACGGTTTTATTTTCATTTTGGCGGCATATTTGAGGAGTCTGATACATAATTTTAGTTTTTACAGTAAAAGCAACAACATGACATTTGATGTCAAGTCTCACTCAAAGGTGTATCATCCCAGCTCCTACATGGGGGTCAATGTTGATACTTGCAATAGTGTCATGAAATAAACAGGAAATGTAGATTTAGTTGTATTTTTTTTAAAATAAAATACATTACAGTTAAAGTTAGCTGCCATGTCATAATGCCATCCATTTTTCCCGTCCAGGCTTGGGATTGGCAATGGTGGAGCTACTTTGAGACGTTCTTATCAAATCGCTACTTCTTCGGTACGATGTGCGTGTGTTAACATATGTGGTAAGGGGGATTATCAATACAATAAAATAGCTCTTTACTCTGGTTTTTATATACTGTGGTACAGATGACCCATGTGTGCCTGGGGTCAAAGGCGCATAGGGACAACGCCACGTCACCATTAGTGAGCTGGCACTAATAAAGATTCTACCCCACCTCCACGTAGTGACCCTGGTAACAGACATTGGTCCCTGCCTTACTAAGCGAGTAGGGATCGAGGGAGAGCTACTCTGGCGTATTTAGGGATGCAAACGTAGTCACGTTGGATGAGATCCGCCCGCAACACAGACGAGCGGAATCTCAGAGGGACTATTAATGTACGTCTCTCCTGGCCGATGGGAAAATCTGAACGGATAACCATAAAGGGATAAGTGATGCATCCAGAGAAGAGACGTGGGCCAGCGTGGAGCAAAACTTGGGCCCAAGACGAGTTGCTTGTGGGCCCACATAGGGCGATACTTGGAGCCATGGGTTGGGCCCGAGTTGTGCCCAGTGTCCGAACAGCCTAGAGGCTGGTAAATGTTAGAACGGTGAGAACTGATGAAATAGGTGAGACAGGCACCAGGACAGAGCAAGCACGCTTGCGAACGATGTACGGGTGGGCCCACCGGTGGGAAGACGTGCACGACTCTGATGGCGAGGAAGCGTTGCAGATGTAGAGGTGAGCGAACCACCCAATGGTGCAGAAAAATTGGAAAGCCCAGCAGAAGCTTGAATCCAGTTTGGGTTTCCGCTCGCAGCGAACTACTACTGCCTTGAAGTTAGATTGCGGACAATTAAAGATAGCAGAGCAAACCGTACCAAAAAATGGACGGAAGGAAAACCAAGAAGTCCACAAAAAGACCGGCAACCTGGCCAGATCACGCTCAACAGCCCGGGAGGGTAGGTCGTCTAAGGGTCGCTACCCTAAAATAAAATAGCAACCTGGTTCCTTACAGGTTGGATGGGGACAGTCAAAGGCTGACGGAGAGCGAACCCAGTAAACGTGTGTTGAAATCGGACACGTCTCCGAAGGACAAGCACTAAATGGTACTGAATATGTGACGTAAAAATACGTTCGTGGCAAATGCTATTTATATATAACAAAAGAATTTTAAAAATGGCAGAAAAAAAACAATCGAGAGAAGAGAGAAGAGACATAGAGAAAATATATGCCTCTTTGTACAAATGCGCGTATACTATTAATGACACTTTTTGCATTGTAACTTCAAACTCATTAGAAATGTTACATCAATGTATATCTTAAGAAGTCAACAATATGACCCAATAGTCTACACTGTTTATAATTTCGATATACGCCTTTAACTAAAAGTCCGTGCCGCACTTATGACGTCATTTAATTACCATGGTCAAGCCCCAGTAGATTTGGTGCATGGAAAGTGCAAAAATTGTTTTAAAAAACTACGGAATTCGTCATGAATGTTGCTATTTTTGTCATCATTGTATTAAATGGCTGTAAACATTAGTATGATTGTTTGAATGACAAAAAACATTTTGTAGCTTAGGGAACATGTGTAGTTCACATGCAGTTTTCAAGTTATTTCATCAAATGGTTATAACTATACACATTTTTATCTGTGGGCATGACAAGCTGAAAGGACTATAGCATATATATATATATATATATATATATATATATATATATATATATATATATATATATATATATATATATATATATATATATACAAACATATCAATTTTAAAAGAGAACAAGTAACTAAATTGTTAAACGTTTTGGCAGTTTCCTAACTCATAATTAAACTGATGACAGGCACGTGCAAATAAATTGACAACTGAGGAAGCGGAATTCACATTTCTAAAGGGTTTAAAGCCGAAGGGTTGACTTCATTGCACCGGGTTTTACACCGTATGGCTCGGTCCCTCTCCGCAGAACTGGCACGCCACTTGCCAAGAGTATTGCACAAAGCACGAACTCCGTAGTTCCAACAACAATCCTAGGGGTCTCTGGAAAACAACTGCTCTCGTGAACAGAATGGCGCGGTCCGGACTCGAACGCACGACCTTCGACTCACAAGGCAAAGGGCTTAACCACTTAGCCACAGAGACCCCCATGATAGAGATTCAAGTCTCTATCCCCAAGAATCTCTGAACGTACTCTCAGTGCATTCAAAGAAAACTATGTCAGAATATGATGTTTTCTTTTATTGTTCAGTCGCTCTTTGAATATTCATCTACAACTCGACTGGACAGAGCATTTGCAGTTACCAGAACTTGAGGTACGGCAGAGAAAAAAATATAGATGGAATTAAAAACAATATGCATCATCAAATAACTTGTTCTGAGCATAGCTTTTCAAACCTAACAAACCTTAGTAATTTATCTCTCTCCATGCCATATGTCCCACCTCTGCAGCTGTCATGTTCAAATAATCATTAGCCACATGTTGACTCCGTGATCAGTGCTCTTCATCTTCTCCTCCTTACTTTCATGATATCTTTTATAATGATATTTTCCTACACTTAGTGTAATTTTACTTGCACAAAATACTTCATATTTCTCATTCTTATGTGTAACTTCAACAGGATTGTTTTTAAATTGCGAGTTATTTCTTGAGATGCATATCTAATATATATATATCGTATATATATATATATATATATATATATATATATATATATATATATATATATATATATATATATATATATATATACACAAGTTGAATGAAATTGTATCTATATCTGTTTAAATTGTTTAAAGATATCTGGACATCTTATGGACATGAAATTTGGCAACAGGATATCTTTCATAGATCGGAAGAGGTACAAATGATAAACTAGACTATGTGTGCCTTTTTAAAAAGATATTCTAACTTAAACGATATGACCACGCACATATTTCGTCAAAAAAGTATATCAATGTTGTAACGACGTTCCCGGTCACGTGAAACGCAGAGGTCATGTTGTTAATTTCCGATAATGTAATAAGCTTGAGTTTGATCTGCCAGTAATATATCCCTTTCATTGAAATAAATTTGTGACAGCAAATTGTTGTTGTCTACGGTCGAAAAATGATCGCCAATTCGCATGTTTCATTGTAAATATGAATTGTATTAAATGATATAAATCTATTATTAACTGTTCGATTGTTTCATATTACTATTTTTTTTTTTAAATCTAATTTTGAAATTTAATTTTTAAAACTAATTTTTCAATCTAATTTTTAAATCTAATTTTTAAATCTAATTTTTAAAGAACATATTAGAATTGCTAAGATTGTAATCGGCAACAGAACCATGCAGAAGATAGTTTTATCTGTGCGACCAACACTTGCCATTGTGGATTCTAGAAAAGAAACATTAGTGTCAGTCAATGTGCAACTATATGATGTATGACTAACTCACATACATACTAATGTCAATGTGCAACTATATGATGTATGACGGACGCACATACATCTTAGTGTCAATGTACATCTATATGATGTATGACGCACTCACATACATGTTAGTGTCAATGTACAACTCTATGATGCATGACTGACTCACACACATCCTTGTGTCAATGTGCAACTATATGATTTATGACTGACTCACATACATTCTAGTGTCAGTCAATGTGCAACTATATAATAATAATATCCGTCCATCGCAAGCGGTGATGACAACAGTCTCAGACGTGTGCCGCAGCACCACCTGGTGTGTGCGGAAATGGCTGTAGAGACCATTCCTAGATAACAGTCCCCGACCACAGGAGGGGTATACATGATCAAGGCTAGACATGTCCGTGTTGTGTGTTTCGCGCAGCTCATGTTCTTTGTGTCTCAACCACACGATGATTCTCAGCTATGCAGGTTCCTCTTGTGTTGTTACAGCACCACATTTGGAGATCTTGCGTAATGGATTCCCAGCAATTGGTGTCTATATCGAATCATTTCAGAGACGCTTAAGAGTGCCTTTGAAATTTTTTTTTGTCCACCAGCTGAACATCTGCCACCTTTAAGTTCGCCATACATCAACTGTTTGGTGATGCGTTTATCAGGCATCCTAACAACGTGACCTGCCCATCTTACTTGGGCCTTCTGAAAAAGGGTGTTGACGCTTGGGATCTTTTCTCTTGTGAGGACTTCGGTATCTGGAATTTTGTCCTGCCAGCTTATTTTTAGTGTTCTGCGTAAACATATTGTGTGGAAGTGGTTTAGTTTTCTTGCGTGTCTGCTATACACTGTCCATGTTTCGCGTGTGTACAGAAGCGTGGTTAGCACTATGGCCTGCTAAACTTTCAGCTTTGTGGCTACTCGTATCCCCTTCCGCTTCCAACACAGTGATACGTAGCCTTCCGAACGCACCACTGACTTTGAATATCCTATTGTTGACCTCAGAATCGATGTTTACCGATCTGGATAGGAGGCTGCCATCATAGGCAAGGTTGTCCGCTGACAGGAGACGCTGCTGTTTAATGGTGATGACTGGGTGGTAGTACTGCTTTCTAGGATGCGGGGGAGGGTGGGAGGGCTGGAACATGACCTCTGTTTTCTTGGTGGTAATGGTAACGCCAAAATTATATATGAAGTATGATGTATGATCTATATAATGTATGACTGACTTACATACATCATAGTATCAGTTAATGTGCAACTATATAATGTATGACTGACTCACATACATGCTAACATTCAAGTGTCAGTTAATGTGCAACTATATAATGTATGACTGACTCACATACATTCGAGTATCAGTTAATGTGCAACTATATAATGTATGGCTGACTCACATACATTCTAACATTCAAGTGTCAGTTAATGTGCAACTATATAATGTATGACTACTCACATACATTCTAACATTCAAGTGTCAGTTAATGTGCAAGTATATAATGTATGACTGACTCACATACATCCTAGTGCTAATGTGCACAGACTAGAGTAGAATGCCGTGTATCGCCTACCATAGAGAGCCACAAAAAATGTATAATAAGTACAAAGCAAGAGGAAGACCAGGCAAAAGATGGAGCGTCGGCAACAAGAACAGCCGTACGAAAATGAATGTCAGCTTACAAAGTGTCTTAAAACAAGCATACACAAGATCAATAACGAACAAAATTGAAGCTGTTGAGACCAGGTGCTATAGAAAAAGTTCTTAGAACATTTTAGATAGAGAATAGACGAAACAAAGACATCTTACAAGACCTGCATATCAAGGAGGATTGGTTCATAAATAACATCATGTTCCGGAAGATGAAATATTTTGTTCACATTAAACGCCACAGTGGTTTGGAGAGAAAGATAATGGGGGGTCCTGGAGCACGAGACAGAGGACGACCAAGACGAGGGTGGCAGCAGGATATCATGGAAACCTTGAACATGGCGCTAGAAGAAAACGGAGAACTTGCAAGAGACAGAAAGCTTTTCAGGCGGGATGTGATGAATGCGACGTTCCGCATAGGATATGCTACTACTTGACCTTTGTTGAAAGGTTAAAAACTATATTAAAACAATTGCCTTTTTTATGTCATTAATGACGATTGATTTGTCAATAATAAAAACATACCATTACAATATTTTCCTTTATAGCCAACATTGCATAGGTGGCATATGCCATAGGTATTTTCACACATTCCTCTCAAACATGCTTCAGAACATGGTTTCTCACAGTTTGCTCCATGAAAAGTATGTATACATTCTTGGAAAAAGTTTAATGAACACAGTATTATATCGTTTGCTAATGATTATGTGACTTTTTAAATACTGTTTTTTATCTTTGTTAACGTGTATGTATATGTTGTTTGAACATGGCCTATAATGGCAAATTGAAATACAAATTTATATTACAATGCGAATCGAATATGATCAATAAAATATGTTTCTGATGTTTAATATTAAAAAGTACTAATATAATACTATGATACCAAATTCCAATCTAAAAATAGTATGTAAACGTGTGGTTTCACTGTGCGTATACTAGCAGTTAATGATATTAGACAGAACATGTTCGTCAACAACGAAATGTCTAACACCTGGCACCAGTGACCAAGTACAGTGGACATTCCATGGTTCGAGGTCAACATGGTCAACAATTATTACCATCCACACAGTGGACATTCCATGGTTCGAGGTCAACATGGTCAATTCACAGCCGATTGATTACCATCATCCACAGAGTGGACATTCCGTGGGTTGAGACCAGCATGCTCAACAATTATTACCATCCTCACAGTGGACATTCCGTGGCTCGAGGCCATCATGGTCAACAATTAGTACCATCCACAGAGTGGACAGTCCGTGGGTTGACACCAGCATGCTCAACAATTATTACCATCCCACAGGGACATTCCGTGGCTCGAGGCCATCATGGTGAACAATTAGTACCATCCACAGAGTGGACAGTCCGTGGGTTGACACCAGCATGCTCAACAATTATTATCATCCACACAGAGGACATTCCGTGGCTCGAGGCCATCATGGTCAACAATTAGTACCATCCACAGAGTGGACAGTCCGTGGTTCAAGTCAAGAATGGTCAACAATTATTACCATCCAAACAGTAAGTTGTTGGATTACATGTGGCTGTCATCCTTGACTTGACATTCAGGATTACAAGTACTTCTTAATTCGGAAAAAGTTTGCCTGAATGACTCTGTGGCACTTGTGATAAATAAAGATAACCTTCTCGCTCACACCTCAGTCTGATGCTCCATAGTAGGCCTCATGACTGCGTCTGAATTCAAAACAGGCAAACGCAAAACTAACACAAAATACAATACAAAAACAAATAACGTCAGCATAAATTAGTATTGTGCACTAGTTGTCTATTGAGTATTAGAAATATGACATAGGATCAAGTTACGAGTATGCTGATGACTCACATATAACTTATCTGTCAAACATTATTTAGTTAGACTGAATATGGAGGTAAACAAATCACGTATCTGCTGACCAATTTATGGAGATAAAGAGATTGTGTTTTCTAATTTCAGGCTGCTTGGGGATGGAGGGGGGAAGGTGTGAATGACGGGCGTTGTGCAATAATGACATCGACATATAATATGCATATGTAAATATAGTATTTCTAGAGCAGACAATTACTAACATTACGGTACATGAAGAGAGAGAGAGAGAGAGAGAGAGAGAGAGAGAGAGAGAGAGCGATAAGCTGAAATTACGCATCATATTTGATTTGTGTTGACGTCTCTGTATGCAGTGACAAACTGGTGAAATAACGTTGACTACTGACGGTTATGTCATATTCACAAAACGTTGTATCCATATTTGGTGTGGACCTGGTCATTATTCATACAATTATCTTGACGCGATGCTGATGTCGTGGATTTTCGTCCAATAATTTCTTCAGATATAAAAACGCTAAATATGATTCGGGAAGTAGTTGGGTACACATGTATTCACACATGGATTCACACATGGATTCCCACATTGATTCACACATGTGTGTATACTGCGCGACTCAATGAATAGTCTTAATGAAATTCTTAACGTCTAGAAAAGGTAGGAATGACTTGTCCCATTGAGCACATTCCGAATGATTAATTTGATATTTATTATTTTACCAGAACATGCAGGAGTATATGGTAATTTACGTGTATATCATCAGGCTGATATAGAAATGATCGAGGAAGGACAGTCAATGGATTGTGTAAATGTCATCAATGTCATAGAACAGCATGCCGTATAGATAACTATTCAAACATTTATAAAACTACATCGACATCTAGAGGGATGAACACGCGGGTGACAATGGGAACCTCCAAACGTGAAACTATCTAATAGACCCGAGACATTTGATTCATCAAAACCAAAGATATATGTATATTTGTTATAGTCTGGTAAAATATTGATGGGAAATAATTGGATCAGATCGGAACATAACCAGAATTATGTGGCCATGATCGTCAATAATCACGACGTCCTTGTTACATTTGTTGATACCTTGTTGACCAGAATTCTGAAAATATCGTCTAGAACGTCAATCCCTCACACATTACATTAGACAATATAATACTTAAAGTCAACCTTGACAATGTGGTCCAGCCCGATTTTTAACACACGACACACATTCACTTGTTGTCCTGACACATAACTTGTTTTTACAAAGTACTGAGCAGGACATATTGCAGTACGCCCCATGTTTCCCGATAGGACAATCTGAAAGCAAATAGCCAGGACACGTTGATTGTACACACTATTATGGCTATCTTACTTATTAACAGTATGCTAAACGACAAGTGCACACCCTTCTTGTGTCTAACTATACACTTGATATATACGTATCTCCCGCGTAGTGCCGGCGTCCGAAAGGGAAGCAACGAATAGTACCACTACGACCTGCAAAACATTTCCTAAGAGGCGATGGATGTAGAACCTAGGGATTTTAAATAAAAAGCATCGCATACATCGGATGTGTTGGTCTACTTGTAGGCGGATAATTACCACAATGTGCAATCGCTCTTAGGCTCAGATCGCATACAAATCACACAGAGTGGTTAACAAGTGATCAATATTGATGCATTCGAAGAAAAGTATGTATACATATGAAGCATGATCATTATGTCATACCAGATATCATCAATCAATCAAGTGCCTTGCCTGCCGGGGTAGGCGATCATTTCTCTCCATTACTATATCTTTTTGTTGCCCTTAATCAGTTCTGACGTCGACCTTTTGTCGAACCACGATGTCAGACTATCCAACATCTTCTCCCTCTGTCTTCTAACGATCTCTTTTCCCCTGAATCTTACATGTTGTTACCAATGTTCTAAGCCTTCTCCCGCATTATATGACCAAAGAACATTGATTGTCTGATTCTTATTCTTTTGATAATTTTAATGTGTGTGATAATTCTAATTTAAAACCATTGGTTTTCTTAGCTGTACATGAAATTGTGCAGCATTCTTCTGTAACACTGCATCTATGTGGCTTTCAATGATCTTATTGATTGTTTGTTCATTGTTCATGATTGGCTGCCATACAGAAGTATATAGAATTGAGAACATTGAAAAGGAATGGGAAGTATTTAAAACCTCCATATCAAACAATTTACTAAAAGTATGTAGCACAAGAGGACCAGCCAAAGCTCATCAAAAACAGCATGGTGGAGTGAAGAGATACAGGAAGCCATACAAAGAAAGAAACATTGCTTCCAAACATGGTTGAAATCTAAAAACCATAACGACATTGTACAATACCGTTTAGCCAGAAGAGAGGTGAAAAGAATAGTCAAGAAAGAGAAAGAAAACTCTTGGTGCACATATAGAGAACATCTAACAGACTTATGTAGGACAAAACAGATAATTTTTTAAGAGTGTCAGGGCAATGAGAGTGAGAGACGATAACTACAACCCTACCACTATCATAAACAGTAGAAAGGAACACCACTACTCAACAGACAAGATAGAAAGACCAGATCGAAAGAATATTTTCAAGAACTATACAACCCTACTAAATTAACTGAATATATATACACAACAAAGGAAAGTGAAGAAACAGAACCATATATATTGATCCAAGAAATTGAAACGGCAATAAAGAACAGCCCAAACAACAAATCACCAGTTGCAGATGACATGCCCAACGAAGCAATTAATACATGCAAAGAAATAAGTGTAAAATGGTTAAACAGAATATTCACATCCGCATGGATAGAAAGAAAAGATCCAGATGACTGGCAAAAATCAGTAATAGTCCCATTATGGAAAAATAAAGGCACTAAAAGAGAATGCGAAACATAAAGAAGCATTTCACTATTAAGCCACACTGGTAAAATATACGCACAAATATTAGAACAGCGCATAAGACACATCGCTGACTAACAAATAAGCTCCTTACAGTTTGGATTTAGAAGAGGAGTGGGAAGCATAGACGCTCGATTCACTCTGAGACAACTAAGTGAAAAAGCAATATAATATAACAAAGAGCTACACTTATTATTCATCGATCAATAAAAGGCTTTCGACATAATAGATATAAGTATTTTATGGGAAACACTAGAAAACTATGGGATCAAGGGACAACTGCTAGACAATATCAGAGCAATATACACAAATAGCCACAGTGTGGTAAGAACAGACGGAATGACAGACTCATTCGAAACAGAATCAGGAGTAAGACAGTGTTGTGTGCTCTCACCTCTTCTCTTCAACATATATAGAGACAGAATAGTGAAAGAGGCACAGTGCGGAAAAAACCTTATTGACATAGACAATGATCACGACGACCAATTAAATAATCAAATCAACGAATTGCTTTTTGCGGACGACCAATAATTAATCTATGAAGATGAAGATCAGCTACAACATCACATGAATTCATTCCTAATAGCATGTAGAAAGTACAGCATGAAAATCAAGAAACAAAAGACTGAGACCATGAAAATCAGCAGAACACCAATCCAATCAAACATACAGATAGACAACACCAGAGTAAAACACGTTTCTGAATTCAAATATTTAGGCAGCATTTTCACAGAGGACGGAAAACTCAGTAGAGAAATAGAGACAATGTGCCAAAAAGCAAATGCAGTGACCTACCAGCTGGTATCATTGCTACAACACCCAAAGATCAAAATGGAAATGAAAAGACTGGTGATAAAAAGTATTTTTCTACCAACACTTTGTTACCAGTGCCAAACTTGGTCTCTTACAGCCACACACAGCAGAAAACTCACCACGTGTGAAATGAAATGCTTGAGGAAGGCAGTGGGAGTCATCAGGAAAGACAGACTACGAAATGAGGACATCAGAAGCAGAGTGGGCATAACTTCATGCACCGAATACATCGAACGACAACAAATGCAGTGGTTTGGACATTTAATGAGAATGAAATACAACCAACCACCAATAACAGCATACAATAAAAAGAGATCGGGCACTACAGCTAAGGGAAGACCAAGAAAAAGACGGATAGACAGTATCAAGACCACACTACATAAACACGGATACAACACAACAAGGGAGGACTCATCTGGCCCTAGAACGCAAAGTAAAGCTCCCATCCAATCGCTTAACGGTAAAAGTGAACATCCAATTGCATCGTTCACCTGGGAATAGACAATAGACATAAGTATTGATTCAAGCAATGTCAGTGGCAGTGAATTCAGGCATAGTGTATTTTTCACTTGTATAAAAGTTGTTTTCGCTTGATCATTTGAACTCTTAATCTCTGTTCTACATCTACCATATGATGTTAGGAATGTTTCAAGATATTTGAATCGATGGACTTGTCTCAGTGTTGTGTTATTTATTGTGATATTGCATTTTGGTTTTCTCCTGTTTTTAGAGTTAGCTATTACCTCTGTTTTCTGTATATTCATAATGATTCAGTTCTTTTCACTTCCTCTTACTAATATGTCTCTCAAATCGTGTAGATCGTCTTCATTTGTAGCCATGATAATTGTGTCATTAGCGTATCTTAGATTGTTCATACATTGTCTACCACCTGTTATTCCTGTCGTTTCTTCTATATATCGCATGCTGTTTTCACTGTATAAGTTAAACAGGTCTGTTGAGAGTACACACCCTTGTATTAGTCTTAATTGCATTTCTTCATAGATTACACTCTGATTCTCTAGTCTTATGGCTGCGATTCGTTGCCAGAACATATTTTGTATATGTCCAATCAATATTTATATTTTCTTACATTCGAATTATTTCTCCACGTTTTACTTTATCAAAAGTTTTTCAGTAGTCTATGAAACATATGTATAAGTCCAAATTCATTTCTATTGATCGTTCCTTTATTGTTCTTAATGTATATATCGCGTTGTTTGTTCGCCTGCGTTCAACAAAGCCACATTGTTCTTCCTGAACTTGTGCTCGTATTCTGTTTCTTACCCTTCTCATGATAATGCTGAGAAGTAATTTTGTTATGTGACTAATGAGACTGATTGTACGGTGATCTTCACATTCTATCGTTCTTACTTTCTTTGTGAGCTATCAAAATGGATTGTAGTAAATATGTGGATACATACATGGTGTTGTAGATGTCATTAAAACATTTTTTTCATGACGCCCACACTCAATTCGCCTATTTCTTATGTTGTCATATTGTCCGGACTTGACGTTTTCTAATAGGAGAAAACAATCACATACAAAGAGTAGGCATAATATTAGACGCTGGACAAGGGAAACAGTTAATAGATTATGGACATTATCACAGAGAATAGTAATGCTGATTGACACTACAGGATACACTAGTAGATACTAACATCAAACATATATAAGCACTAGATCTATTAACTGATTATGGACACTATCAGCAGAGATAGTAATGATATTGACACTACAGGATACACTAGTAGATACTAACATCAACATATATAGCACTAGATATATAAGGAGAACTAGATGATTTCTACAACCAGTTACAAATAACTATGAAACAATGCAAGGCTCATTAGGTAACAATTGTGATGGGTGACTTCAATGATAATGTAGGCTCCGAAGAGGTAGACGAAACAACTGGAGATCGCGACCAAGGGGATGCAAATGGTAGGAGCAACATACTAATAGAATGGCAAAAATGCATGACATGATACTTAGCAACACGCGGCTTCAACATCATCCGAGGGGATTATCGATATGAAAAAGTGCAAATAATGTCACGCACAATCAAACTGATGACCTAATGACAAACAAAAGATTTAGAAATGGATTGCTATATGTTAATACAAGACCAGTCACAAATTGTGACATTGACCATGCACTACTTGTGGGAAATTAAGAATACAATTAAAGAAGGCACAAGAAACGTCAAATAAAATTCAACCTTAGACAAGTCTGACGCAAAAGGGAAAGACTCATTTAAACGCATTATACAAAACAGATATAATGCTATGGAAAAAAACTGAATCAATATAAAAACAAGAGCAAATACTTAAAGAACCAACCCAACAAACGTCAAAATAACTAACCTCAACTACATGTCAACGGATCACATAGAAATGGATGACGGAAGACATTCTAGAATTAATGGAACATAAAAGGACAAACTAAAGAATAAATCAGAGTACGATATAATCACTAAGGAAATAAGACATAAATGTAAAATAGCAAAATAATAGTGGTTACAAGAAAAATGCAAACAGATCAAAACAGAACACAAAGAACCCCAAATGAATATACGAAAAAGTAGATGATTTACTTGGCAGAGATAAGCGCACAACTACTGGATGTTTAAAATCAAAGCAGGGATATATCCTGATGGAAACAGACAACAAAATAGAGAGAGGGACAGAATACATTAATGACGTATACAGTAATAACAGAAAACAACTAAACATCAATTAAAACCATGAATGACGGACGATTTAAACTCTCATCAGAAGTTATCAACACCAACACACGAAAAAGAGGTAAACCTGCAGGACCACATAATATAGTAATCAATAAATATCGATTTATTACAGTGTTATAACACAACACTAACATAAAACAGGTTAATCATAACAAATGTGCAACACAATCTTATCACGGCAACGGTTTCCAACAATGTTATTATAACATTGTTATTATGACATTGTTATTATGACATTGTTATTATGTTCTTGTCTAACTAATAGTGGTAACATTTCATTCATCTCAGTCATGTTCTTGTCTAATAGTGATAACATTTCAATCATCTCAGTCATGTTCTTGTCTAACTAATAGTGGTAACATTTCATTCATCTCAGTCATGTTCTTGTCTATCTAATAGTGATAACATTTCATTCATCTCAGTCATGTTCTTGTCTAATAGTGGTAACATTTCAATCATCTCAGTCATGTTCTTGTCTATCTAATAGTGATAACATTTCAATCATCTCAGTCATGTTCTTGTCTAATAGTGGTAACATTTCATTCATCTCAGTCATGTTCTTGTCTAATAGTGGTAACATTTCTTTCATCTCAGTCATGTTCTTGTCTATCTAATAGTGATAACATTTCATTCATCTCAGTCATGTTCTTGTCTAATAGTGGTAACATTTCAATCATCTCAGTCATGTTCTTGTCTATCTAATAGTGATAACATTTCAATCATCTCAGTCATGTTCTTGTCTAATAGTGGTAACATTTCATTCATCTCAGTCATGTTCTTGTCTAATAGTGGTAACATTTCAATCATCTCAGTCATGTTCTTGTCTATCTAATAGTGATAACATTTCAATCATCTCAGTCATGTTCTTGTCTAATAGTGGTAACATTTCATTCATCTCAGTCATGTTCTTGTCTATAGTGATAACATTTCATTCATCTCAGTCATGTTCTTGTCTAATAGTGGTAACATTTCAATCATCTCAGTCATGTTCTTGTCTATCTAATAGTGATAACATTTCAATCATCTCAGTCATGTTCTTGTCTAATAGTGGTAACATTTCATTCATCTCAGTCATGTTCTTGTCTAATAGTGGTAACATTTCAATCATCTCAGTCATGTTCTTGTCTATCTAATAGTGATAACATTTCAATCATCTCAGTCATGTTCTTGTCTAATAGTGGTAACATTTCATTCATCTCAGTCATGTTCTTGTCTAATAGTGATAACATTTCATTCATCTCAGTCATGTTCTTGTCTAATAGTGGTAACATTTCAATCATCTCAGTCATGTTCTTGTCTATCTAATAGTGATAACATTTCAATCATCTCAGTCATGTTCTTGTCTATCTAATAGTGATAACATTTCAATCATCTCAGTCATGTTCTTGTCTATCTAATAGTGATAACATTTCAATCATCTCAGTCATGTTCTTGTCTATCTAATAGTGATAACATTTCAATCATCTCAGTCATGTTCTTGTCTATCTAATAGTGATAACATTTCAATCATCTCAGTCATGTTCTTGTCTAATAGTGATAACATTTCAATCATCTCAGTCATGTTCTTGTCTAATAGTGGTAACATTTCATTCATCTCAGTCATGTTCTTGTCTAATAGTGGTAACATTTCATTCATCTCAGTCATGTTCTTGTCTATCTAATAGTGATAACATTTCAATATCTCAAATCATGTTCTTGTCTATCTAATAGTGATAACATTTCAATCATCTCAGTCATGTTCTTGTCTAATAGTGGTAACATTTCATTCATCTCAGTCATGTTCTTGTCTAATAGTGGTAACATTTCAATCATCTCAGTCATGTTCTTGTCTATCTAATAGTGATAACATTTCAATCATCTCAGTCATGTTCTTGTCTATCTAATAGTGATAACATTTCAATCATCTCAGTCATGTTCTTGTCTAATAGTGGTAACATTTCATTCATCTCAGTCATGTTCTTGTCTAATAGTGGTAACATTTCATTCATCTGAGTCATGTTCTTGTCTATCTAATAGTGATAACATTTCAATCATCTCAGTCATGTTCTTGTTTATCTAATAGTGGTAATATTGTTTTTCTTGCAATGTTTGATTATTTCTGTTCAACATAATAATTGAAACTTCTTTAATGTATTGTCAATTTCTGAATCAAAGAGAAACATTACTACATTGCTTTAGTCATGTTTCATTATGTTCTACTAGTCATGATTCATTATTTTTACTCAGTCATGATTCATTATGTTCTACTCAGTCAATGTTTCATTAAATTTCACTCAGTCATGATTCATTATATTCTACTCAGTCATGTTTCATTAGTATTTCTACTCAGTCATGTTCTTTCTGTTCTATCTCATGTTTCTTTCATTACAGAAATATGGTTTCAATTTTCAGATAGGACATTCACTTTCTCAACAATTGATCTCTGAAACTCATCAAAGATAGTCAGTCAACCACCACCCAACTAAAGTTATTCCATCAAATATGAGTGTGTGTTGTTTGTATACATTTGATCAGTTTGCATAGAAAACAAACAGTTTGCACAAATTAGGACAGAACATGGTGTTCTACTGCATAGTAATTCCAACCTATCAAAGTGGACAATATACTGAAGGATGTATTGTGTTGGGAGGGAAGGTTGGTGGAGTGAGAATTCCAGCAGACATAAGCTGTGATTAATTTTATGATAAAATAAATATAAGTATTTACATTATTTTAAGAATAATATATACATACATGATCCCTGATTACTGTTATTGCAAAATTCACCAACGTATCCAGTTATGCATCTACCACATTTTCCAGTTCTGTAATTACATTCCTCTAACCGACATCCTATATTACATGGAGAAGAACAATTTTTCCCATAGAAGCCGGTGGGACATACAGTAGCGCACATGCCAGTAACGGAATTACATATTTCAGTTGGTTTGCAGGAGCACACGAGATTGCATGAAAATCCAAAATAGTTTTCTGGGCATACACTGTCTGATTTAAAAGATAAATGATATGTAGATAGTGTCAATTTTAGAGAATATATATTCCAGTAAGATTGACATGTACACATAATGGTAATATGCATAGTGTGCCTCTCAACATATTAACATCTTCGTCCTTCTGAGCTAATATAACTGTTCATGGTATCTTTTTTAATCCTGCAAAGACAGTATAACGAATAAACCAGTACAGATCCAACTCATTGGGCCGAATGACAAGAGCTCAAGTGTCGCTGGATAACTGATGATGAAAAAAGAAGCTCAAGTTAGTTTGTCTCATCTGGAGTAAACGCGCAGTCAGAAGGACAACGTCGCGCTAGGTTAAGTAATCTGGCACTAATCAAGATCCTACAGAACCTCCACGTAGTGAACCTGGAAAAAAACAACGGATATTGTTTTGCTAAGCGGGTAGGGATCGAGGCAAACCTACTCTGGTTTAAGTAGTGGTGCAGACGGAAATACGTTTTTTTTAAATATCTGCTCGCAACACAGACGACATAATCACAGAGTGACTATTTCTGCACGTCTCTCCTTCCGATGGTAAAGCTGAATAAATACAAAACAAATCGCAATAACTGACAAGGTGCGACTCGTCAGGAGACACGTCCTCTCAACATAATGGTCACACCAAAGGTGCCAGTTCGACAAGAATCGTCGGAAAAGATGCAACGTGGCATGACGACACAAGGAAAGATTGAAATGCACTCCAAATGAGAGGCCAAGCGAAGATGCACTCATCGGGAAAGGTTGGTCAAGCGCAAATCTTAAAGTTGCGTTCTAGTGCCTAACGAAACTAGTCCTCCCTCCCCATCCCTGGGAAAACCAAAGAAGGTTATGTAGCACTAACGACTAACATCCCCGGAAGAACTGTGATGGGTGACGTTGGCGAGTGCAAAATGTCCAGTTGCGTTGCTAGGCGCCGAATGAAACGACCATCTAGAACAGTGGTTCTCAACCTTCCAAATGTCTTGACCCTTTAATACAGTTCCTCGTGTTGTGGTGACCCACCACCATCAAATTATTTTCGTTACTACTTCATAACTATAATTTTGCTACTGTCATGAATCGTAATGTAAATATATGTTATGCATGAAGTATTTTCATTGTTACAAATTTAACATTCTTAAAGCATAGTGATTAATCACAAAAACAATATATAATTATAGATTGTGAAATATGTATTTCTAATTATGATAAATATGCTTTTTCCAATATTCTCAGGCGACCCCTGTGAAATGTTCGTTCGACCCCCCAAAGGGATCGCGACCCACAGGTTGAGAACCAACGCTCTAGAATATCTGTGCGCACCCCAGACCAGTGTTTCCAGGGGACAGGGAAAATGCAGAGTAGACATTGCAAATTGCCAAGTGCAGACGAGCACCACGAAACGGCTGAGAATACGCCTATTCTCGAATAAACTCACCGTGGACAGAAAAGTACGGCCGATAGCATAAAGGTTGGCAAGTACAAAACCAAATATTTGCGAAGAGCAACACTTTTCGGACGCCGATCATCATCACAAAACTAAGATGATGTCCAAGTGGCAAGCCGATATGTTCCCCAGTTCTATGGAAAGCTACATCAGGAAATCAAAATAGTGGCAAGAAATCGGATGTGCTGGCCTAGGCACCCATAGATGCATAACTGGCACAACGCACAATCACTCTTAGGCTCAGATCACATACAAACTACAAAGAGTAGTTTAATAAATGGTCGATATGGGTGTTCGCAAAAGAAGAAGAAGTTTGTCTCTCCTTTGCAACACCCCGGGCACGTTTTAGCTGACAGAGTAAACAACATGAATGGGTGATACAAATTCGGCATAACTCAGATATAGAGCGGTACGTAGAAACTGCTTAATGCACTATGTAACGTATACGTGTGTACGAGAGGAACATTAGTACACACACACATACATATATATATCTGAATACATTGGAACATATCATTTATCGTATAAATTAGCACAAACAATCACATTTGAATTGGGAGTGGTTAGTATAAACTGTAGTCTATAATAGATTAAATTCGCAACCCGTTTCATACATAATGCATAACACAAATATATGTTGATATCATTTTGTGAAAATCATATTCATGTTTTCCCTCGTTAGGTCAAAATCTTTCAACGTTTTCCACCGATCTTCTATATGTTTTCTTTGGATATTCAGGTTTTATTTTCTCCAAATGATGTCCTTCACAGAGATGTCATACCCAATGATCGTACTTGCCACTCTTTACATTCTCAATTCATCGCCATCTTCCTCTTGTAATGATGCTCTTCTATGATGATATGTCATATAAAATGAAATGCATTGATTTCCTTCAAATATCGTTGCTATTATACATGCTAACAGTGGCGCAGCTAACTCCTTAAAGATAGTATTTCTATTTGAATTTTCCAGCTCAATCAACAAGGCGCCAATGTATAATTATGATCGACTTCGTTATCATAATGTAATATTTGCGAAACTGGAATATTAATTGAAACGTTGCTGTTTATCGTCACTGTTTATGTATTTTGTAAAACTGTAGTACTTTGTTTTTACGTGTTTACCTATTTTCCAAGTTTTACTGCAGTCTCCACCCTTTTTCGATAATATTAATTGACGGATAGTGAACTAAACCGACACTTATCCAGCGAAGGTGCACAACTCCACTGTTTCTGTGATTTACAATATCAATGTCAGTGATTGTAACCTGCTGTTCCGCTCAGTCATCTGATTTTCAACATTGTTTATTCAAAAGCTCCAAACTGCGACTGACATAACGAGAACATATACTACGATGGTATATTTTGTTTTTCACATGAAATTAACCTTTATTTGGCAGCTTGAACTTACACACTTACAACATATATTAATATCATTGATTTCAAGGTGTTCATCTATCATAAGTAATGATGACCACCGCGTACATCAGATGTGTTCATCATTTCTAGAGGGAAAGTTATTATTGATGATGTGTATCTAGGTGACATATGAGCTTGATTTGGATATGTATAATATGTGAACATTTTTGGCACATATTTTGCAGACGACGGTGATATTTCTCTCTCTCTCTCTCTCTCTCGCGATCCCCGCCTAGACTGATCAACCAAATTTTATCATGAATTTTATTGTTGCTTTTACGTACTCCCTCCCTCCGCACAGCTTCTCACGAAGTTCTGTGTTATCTCATTGCTGCTAACAGCTGGCAGTCTTGCAGTATGTGCACTGCCGTCATGTCTGCTTTTTTAAAGTGGCACAGGTTAGTTGTGCCAATCTTAAATTTGTTAACCATTTGGGCCCGGAGTCTGTTATGGCCGGTACGGAGGCGGAATGTGTCAACTTGTTCACTACGGGACAGACCATAGTAGCCATCACTGCTGTTGTGTTGTGGGTGGTCTATCGACCATTTTTTATTGTACTGCCAGTCGATGGTTGTCCTGGCCTTTTCATAGATAATCTCAGTCTGTGGTAGTCGCCCTCCTTCTTTTGCTAGCCTGTCGGCTTCCTCGTTACCTATTATGTTGCAGTGTGGTGGTATCCATTGAATGACCGTGTGTTTGAGTGAATGTACTAGTACATCGAGGATCGCGTTCAGCTCACTGAGTTCTGTAAGTTTTAAAGATGATGGGTTGATCGTAATTGCAATGAGTGTCCAAATATGGCTGACTCCCTTTCTAAAGAAATGACAAGCCACGTGTCAAGTGTGATGCACACAATACGAATGTCGTAGCTTTAGTAACAGTGCTATAGTTCTCCTGAAACAAAATGCACCATTGAACCAAACGGCACATTTGGATTCGAACAAACAATCTCCGAAATACAAGTCAAATTGCTTCACGCCTTAACCACATAAATAAATAAAACTACACGTTATCAAAATGTATTAAGAACTACATTATATTAAAAAACTCTAAGCAGTACCGTACATACCACTCTTGTTAAGGCATCTTATGGTTCCCGTGCATTTCATCTATAAAAAGTTAGCTAACGAAATGGAAAAACAAATACAAAATAACTAATATATAGGTCATGCACGGAATTCAACTTACCGCCAAAGACTTCAACTTCGCACAGTGCTAACCATCGATCACTTAACGTGACCTGATCTGATTGTGTAATTATTAAATAGCTGATTGGTTGTAATGTTGACATGGACAATGCGTATCTCTCTCTACTTATTGTCTCGGAAAAACGGCCATGGACAGCACCTGTGCTGTTGTATATCACTATTCTCAAATTAATTTGTCGATTAGGTGGCTCTGCATTGAACATGAAATTTTGAATCATATTATAACACAATGTATCCTAATTGTATATCCGGCATAAATATGTATGCTGGTAAAACAACAACGTGATTCCACATATTTACTTGACTTATTCTGTCCCCATTTGTCGGAACATATGGCCTTAACAGTTGTTATCCAATTACATCGGCCTTTGGTAGCTTTATTTATATCTACCCGGCATAGTCCAGTATCTTTCAGTTCCGTAAGAAGACTTCGGGTCCAGGTCTGCATAGGATGTTTCGTTTTCCTTGCAGGTGCACTCAAACCCGTCTCTAGTAACCCTCGACGGTGTCTTCAGCAGAGTATGTCCATCCATCCCCATTTATCCACTTGGTCTGCGTTATCTTAGGTTCCAGACCTGTTATCATCAGAAGGTCGGTGTTTGCCCCACAGTCCATGTAGGGGAAGGTAACATGTCCATGTTTGGGAAAGTAACACGTCCATGTTAGAGTAGATGCCATGTCATTAATATGTCAATGTTGGAACAGGGAATGTCAATGTTGAAGTCGTGTCAATGTTGGAGCAGGTAACATGTCAATGATGGGAATGTACCATGTCTATGGTGGGGAAGGTAACCTGACAATGTCGGGGAAGGTAAGTGCTAATATCGATTGAAAATCCAGATTACTAGATGCTCTCATAATTTTAGAAAACCACCACAGATACGAATGATGTGCGTTTACGAATATACAATGAAATTCACACTCGTCATCCTTGTGAAAACAAGAAAAAAGCTACACCAGCAATAAAATAGCCACATATTTACTATACACAATGTCTCAGCTACATGTTTTTACATTAACCGACACATTTCAAGGACACGCCAGAAAGACAATGACAAGAAAAGAAGTAGAAATCGTTGATACTTATTTAGAAACACAACAGTACACCGGGGTGATGCATCTCGATATGGTGATGATATGTCTATCTCGATGGTGTGTTCTGCAAGTACTAACAGGAGATTTGGTATGACATTTATTGTTATATAATCATACTCCATGTTGTTACTCTATAACTTTAATGTGCTCGTGTATATGCATATGTTGTACTAATGGCTAATCCTCTTCTTCCTCTATGACCATCACCAAGAAACAGGTATATATGGTGCATGTGTTAAATGTGTAGTGTCATCGATGCCATCACCAAGAAACAGGCGTATATGGTGCATGTGTTAAATGTGCAGTGTCATCGATGCTATCACCAAGAAACAGGCATATATGGTGCATGTGTTAAATGTGCAGTGTCATTACTGATGTCTATCACAACAATTACAGAATGATTTATATATGTATAGAAATTGTAAAATCAATGATGCTATACACAAGAAACAACATAAAACTGTGCTATGTGTTGAATATTGAGTGTAGAACGTTATGACAAAAACAGTGCATTGGTCATGTCTTAAGCCGTTCGTGCTATCACCAAGAAACAGGCATATATGGTGCATGTGTTAAATGTGCAGTGTCATCGATGCCATCACCAAGAAACAGGTATATATGGTGCATGTGTTAAATGTGTAGTGTCATCGATGCTATCACCAAGAAACAGGCATATATGGTGCATGTGTTAAATGTGCAGTGTCATCGATGCTATCACCAAGAAACAGGCATATATGGTGCATGTGTTAAATGTGTAGTGTCATCGATGCTAC
This sequence comes from Arion vulgaris, assembly GCA_020796225.1. NCBI lineage: Eukaryota > Metazoa > Mollusca > Gastropoda > Stylommatophora > Arionidae > Arion > Arion vulgaris. The sequence continues at coordinate 9,654,360 of CM036764.1, read as the reverse complement.
TGAGATGTCATATACATAAACAATTACAGAAATGATTTGGTTAATGATATTTAATAAACGAAATTTAAAATCAGGATGACTGTGACGAGTGGACAAAATCGAAAACAAACGATAAAAATAACTGTTCTTACTGTTTAAGTTGAATATTTGAAGTGTAGAAACGTGTACTGGTGAAAAAAACTCTAGTCGCCACTCTGGTCCCTCGTCCTCTACAGCCGTTCGTGAACAATAGCCACCATCATAGTTTTGAAGCGTCATTCCATCAACCGCATTTTGTGACCCGCATATGTCTATATCGTTGTTAAAATTGCTAGACTGATAGGTATTCTCCATTAGTGCTACGTTACGTCCTGCAATTAAATCATTATTTCAAACTAATTTCATTTTCCATAAATATCGATTTACTTACAAAAACACAAAAGTACGCACATGCACACACTAACGCATATATATATAATGAATGTGCATTTAATGATAGAAAAAAGACGATTGATATACTTTTATTTCTTACTTTCTTTTGTTCTTCTCTGCTTTTTTGCCGCTAGGCGTAGCAGGTTTCGACCATGCATCGTTTCTTATCAGAAAATTATTTGTTCCGACAGGTCGTCTTCGATATAAGTGTACGCATATTTAATCATGGAACAATGTGACACAATTTAGTTCCAATGGAATTTTCGTCTTCTGTCATCAAATGTAGGTATATTTAATCATGGAACGATGGAAAACAATTTGTTCCGACAGGTCGTCTTCTGTATAAATGTAGGCATATTTAATCATGGAACGATGGAAAAAAATTTGTTCCGACAGGTCGTCTTCTGTATAAATGTTGGCATATTTAATCATGGAGCGATGGGAAACAATTTGTTCCGACAGGTCGTCTTCGGTATAAATGTTGGCATATTTAAAGATTATATTTTTTTGTTTCGGTTTATTTCCTGTCGTCTTATTCTTCTTCGAACGCTCCATAACGATCACTTGTTAACCACTCTTTGTCATGTGTATGTGATCAGAGCCTAAGAGGGTTTTACGCTGTGCCAGTTATGCATCTAAACGTAGGCCAGCACATCCGATTTGTGCTGTTATTTTATTTACTAAGGTAATTTTCCTATACCCCTACTCCAGTCGCCTCTTACGCCATACTGTGTAGATATCAGTGTTACTATTCTTTGCTCTCCTTAGGCCCCCATGCAAAACACTGGAGATTTGCTATGTTTAAACTAAGAGATGAGTTGCCTATATAAAGATGTAGGTAAATTGGAGTCGTCTGTGTGTTCTTTGCGATCCTGCTCTGTAAGATTTGTTCATGAAGCTAGGTTTCGTTTCGTTGGCGCATGTCTTATTGACAGAATTGCACAACACACTCTTTATGTTTCACTCAGACAAATACTCTTCAGTTTTACCAGGCCTTATTCAGCAGATGTGATGTTTGAGCCTGCAGTGTGATGTTTTCTGTTCAGTCTGCTGACGGGATCTTGTGGATGGACGATGTGGGCTCTATGTCTCCAAATGCTTGTAATTTTGTTAGATGTGTGTCTTTTAAAGATGAGCTAAAGAAAACCAATTATTTTCACTGCCTGAGATTTCCCCTAATGACTCAGTCTATTTCCATATAAATATCACGGCACCTTCCTTGAGTTTTGCACAAAGGCAAAATAGTATTGCTTCAGACACACTCTACGGACCTCCAGAGAAAAAAGGGAATTGTGAACGGAACGGCGAGGTCCACATTCAAACCAACATCGTTCAGAATAAAAGACGAAAGGGTTACCGTCTGAGTAACAAAGGAACCCACCTCCCCATCCCAACCACCGTATACCATCCTTTAAAAAGTTGTCTTCTTCTTCTTCTACTTTGCGTTCGTTCTTTACAACCACTTTTAATCACTCTTTGTGATATGTTTGATAATTGCCAAGAACGTGTATACGTTGCACATTGGTTTGGTAGGTCCCTCAACGCATAGACTTCTACACGTTTAGGACATATGCATCCGATTTCAGCCAAACCTTCTCAGTCGCCTCTTACGACATGCGTGGCAGGTAACAGTGGTTCTATTCTTTACACCCCAAATATGGGCCCCGGTAGCCACCCGGGCGATACAAAGTTGTAATATGTAAGGAGTTAAGGGGAATATTATATTTCCCACAACGTCAAATTGCTTACTGCCGTTAGCATATATATATATATATATTATTTTTTTTTTTTTCGATCCAGAAGCACTTGAGCTGAAAGCTCTTCCGCTCGGTATCATGGACATCGTAACCCTTCGGCTCGGTGCCACGAACACCGTAAATCTGGGGAACATGTAGCTTGTATGCCAGTCTGCGGAGTTGAACCCGCACTTACAGAGGACTAGTCACCTGTAGTCCAACGCGCTACGAACATGCTGGTCACTCGGGTTATATATATATATATATATATATATATATATATATAATATTTTTGACAATTCTATCAACTCTTCCTCCTGAAATATTTCTGTTATTTGTACATTTTCTGATTCTCTTCTGCGTGCTCACTAGTCTTGGATTTCGGATTCTTTAATAAAGGCATATATCAGCCACGCTATACAGTTTTCTTGGACGCTGGTGCAAGTTGGCCACCTCTTTCTTCTCAGGTCTGCATACTGGGGGCATACGGTTGACCTGAGATCACTTAGTTATGTGTTCCTTTCAGATTTCACTGCTGAGATAGCAGACAAAACGCACATGTTTTCCATGTATTTGGTTCATATGTTGTAGTATCATTTTTGCAATTGCATTGAGGTCATCCAGCTCTGGAAGCTGTTCAAGCTCTTTGGAGTTTGCCATGAAGCTACTCCTTTTCAATCTGCCCCTACCGTAGCTGTTTAATTGGGGGTGCATTGGATGGCTAATCAGTCTCTTGCATTTTTCTCCTCGTTGAAGTACTTTCATGTTCCGTCTGTCTTTAAATGGTTGAAGTCCTATGGCCGTTTTCAGTACTTCTAAGTGGGTAGACTTATGGTTTCAGTGATGATCCGTGAGGTCTGACTTAACACTTGGCTTAGCTTTATGAAGTGTGTCTTGGAGATTAGGACCCAGACTGCTATGCCATTTTTTAACGTACTGGTCAAACTCTCCCAGAGTAAATCCTTCTCGGAATGCTACAAAACCCGGACTCCTGTTGGTGTCTGCTAATTTGTTCACGATCCCCAGTATCTTCTTTTCTGTTTTCCCCTAGATTTATCTGTTTTCCACGTCCGCCGGTTGTCCCTCATGATTCCCATATATGTTTGGAATTCGTCTATTGAGAGTAGGTGGTCATTAAACTTGCATTTGAGCATTTGTTTCTTCTTGGATGGGCTGACCACTGAAGAATTTTCATTTATAAAACAGTCAAGACCTGGTAAATTTTTCTAGCTTATAAATTACATTTTGCATCCTTGACGTGAACTAATGCTATTGATTCTTCTCGTGTCCATAGTGCCTGGTCATTAGCGTAGATTGTACCATGCACTCCGTTGGGGTTGTATTCCATAATCATTTATACAAAAAATAGAAGTAGCGTCGGAGACAGGCCCAATCTTGGGAACAATTTGTTCAATGATTGCCTTCCTGCTATGTTTTTCCTGGTCCTATGCTTCGGCTGTTTTATTTACCAGATAATGACATATCCAGATATACATGCGCCTTTGATTCCGAGTTTGAGCAGTTTGATTTTCAGTTCCTCTCTTCAGACTCTGTCGAAATCCGTTTCCATGTCAACCCATACCGTTAGTGTTCTTTTCTTGAAATCCACTTTCGATCTCCTGTGCAATGTACGTTACTTGGTTTCTTTGATCCATGCTGATTGAATCCACTATGCTGTAGTAGTATCAATTGTTTTTCTCCAGTTGCCCATGAGTCTTCTATTGAGAAGCTCTCCATCACTTTCAACACACCTTAGAGGGACTCTGGTCTGGAAACTATTTTCTTGCTTTGGTAGTAATGTAGAATTTGTATAACAATTTTGAAAGATTATGACTTAGAATATAGAAAATAGAAAAAGTCAAGCTTGCCATGAAACAATACAAAATGGCCACTAGCCATTCAAATCCTAAGGCTCTGAAGTTAATGAATATAATGAATTCTGTTTTCACTCTAAGGTGCCAATTGTAATATCTAAAAAATTACTGATCCTTTTTAGGATATATTAAATATAACATTTTATGAATTTTGTGTAAACACCCTCCAAAAACAGCTTTTTGACCACATTTTGAGGAATTTTTACCAAAAATTTATAAAAATTAAATATTTAATATATCCGAAAAATCATGTGTAATATTTTAGATATTACAATTGCACACCTTAGAGTGAAAACAGAATTCATTTACATTCATTAGATTCAGAGCCTAGGGATTTGAAATTTTGTTTTTGGCATTTTGTATTGTTTCCATGGCAACGCTTTGACATTTTTTTTTACTAATTTTTTTTCTACTATTCTAAGTCATACTCTTTCAAAATGCTTATACACATTTTATATTAATATGAAACAACGAAAATAGATTCTTGATTTTCAAGACCCGAATCCCTTAAGATGTTAATTGGTCTACGATTGCTTGGATCGAATCTGTCTTTTCCTTGTTTTAGCTTGGGCACTAGATAGCTTTTTTCCATTCACTAGGTATTTCTGAATTTCAGCTCGCATTCAAAACTTTTAGCAGTTTTTGTTCTTGACTTTCTTGCCTAGATTAATGAACATCTTATTTGTGATGCCATCCATTCCTGGTGACTTTTTAAGGTCAAGACCCTGGAGTGCTTCTTCAACTCACCTCTGTCCATGTTGAGACGTCTTATCTCTTCATCTATGCCTGACGGTTTTCTTGACTGCTCTCCTATATTTAACCGAAGCTGCCTTGAGTGCTATGTAGCTGTCTATGCTCTGCTCAGTTTCTAATCTTTCTCTGGCCTGACTCACTTCATCTTCAACATGTTAGACCTGACCAATAAGGTTTGTAGTCTCTTCTTGCACCTCTAGGAATTGATTCTCTTGCTTCCCTCAAAATGGATATGTTAAGTAGGTATGTCATGTTCCTTATCTTTTTGGTGGGTATTTATGGGGTCAAAGTAGATGTCGCTGAGCCTCGCAACTGTGCCCAGTCAACTCTTTTGTATTTCCACTGGGTCATTATTTTTGGACTTGGGTGAAATATCTAATCTTCAAGGAGAGCTTGACAGGTTTGTGATCACTATCTCCTAGCTGTTCCATGAAGGTTCGATTCAAGTTGTGGGCTATGTCACCAGTGGCAAAGACGAGGTCTGTGGGATATATTTTTCTCTATTCTGGAGTAAAAGGTTGGTGGGTCATTGAGTCCATTCCTGAGCTGCAGGTTGTTATCTATTTCCCACTGTTCTACCCCCTTTATTTTACATTGGTGTCTTGGTATCCCCACCTTTCGAAGTGACTGTTAAAATCTCCTACTACTAGAGAATATTTATTGGTCGGTATCATGGTTTCCAGCATAATGGCTCTGTTAGTTCGAATCTGTTAGATGTCTACAAAGAAGCTAATTTCTAAGATTTCTGCTTCCCCGTTTGTACTGACTTCTATCTGTTTCATGGTGTATTTGTTGCTCACGCGTATGAACCCCCTCCCCTCTCCCCATCCTCGGTTTGGCCTTATCTGTATAACTGATAACCCGGACAGAAAATATGTGTGGGGGGTTCGATGTGTGATTCATGAATACATGCAAGGCCTATTTTTCACTGCTAGGGCCTGCTTTTTTGGTGTAAATGTCTACGGCGCTCCAGCGGATTATGTTGAGTCTCATGAATCTGGTGGATTTTGATCTGCAAGATTTCCCTGCCGTTCATTGGCACGCCTCACGGCGACTACATTTGGGACAGTTTTTTCACATATAAATGCAACTGGCTGTAGCGTCCAACCATTGCCAGAGCACCATCGGCAGCAGACAAGATATTATTCAGCGGAATTCTTTTTCTTAAAAATGGTATTCCAACACGTCAAATATAGATTTTTCTTTATTGTCCGCTTCTAATGTTTTTGCAAAAAATAGTTCTTGACACATGTTTTCATCTTCTATGAAGCGAACGTGCGCCAGAGGTAAATACTCATTTGTTGGTAAAAACAAAAAGACGCATCAAGATATAAAAAAAGCTTCAAAAGTAGTCGTCAAAACATCATTTCGACGATTCATCTCTACACTGTTTTATTTCTCAATGAGACTTGAAAAAAATAATTTCAGACCGCGGCGTATGCAGTACAGAACGCAGAACCTCACTCACGGCTGGAAGTATCAACTCTTTGCCAATATTGTGCTGTTTTTCAGATTTAGCATCAAGTAGGAAATGTTGGATGAAGAGGTAACCCATCATTTTCTTGTTTTGCTGCCTCTGAAACCATACCAGCTAAAGTTGAACATCTCGAACGTTGACCATAAGATCTTGAACATAAGATACATTTTCATCTTTTCTGCCAGGATGCATTTTGCTCACATGTCCTTCTATTCGCGACGTTTTCATAGCTTTATGTGAAAACATCTTGTGGAAAATTCAGATACATTAATAATGTCTTGTTTGTGGGTGATTGAATAAAACATATTTCAAATACTCGACATCATACTGTCTGAATTTCTTCTTTGATTCCTATAAAACCGGTGCAGTATGCATAGATTCTGTCTTAGTTAGTTAGTCTTTCCTCTTGGGCCTGTGGGCGGCGCATAGGGCAGAGGTCATAGCTCTCCATGTCTCGCGGTTCGTTGCCATTTGTTTTAAGTCTTTGATGTTTACTAGGCCCATCGTTGAGCCATCTCTGGTGATGGTTCTACGCAGAGTCTCTCTTGGTCTTCCTCGTTTTCTTTTCCCTCTGGTGTCCATATGAAGGATTGGTAAGGGAGTCTTCTCTCATCCATTCTAAGTGTGTGGCCGATGTGGTTCCAGCGGCGCTTTCTTATAAAATTTGATACATTTTCTTGCTTGGTCTCTTGTCTTATTTGTGTATTGGGTCTGAAATCTGACCATTTCAGGTTCAGTATTCTTCTAAGACATTTATTCTCAAAGTTATCTAATTTTCTTTCTAGAGCTTTTGTTGCTTTCCAACAAAATAGATTCTGTCTATTGCACTATTAATCGTTGTGCGTGGGTAAGACTGGGGACTTTAAATTTTCAGCTTAGGAGGCGTCGGATGGTCCTCAACGCCCCCAACAATTTACTTTTCAACCCAGCGCCCATTTTCAACTTCTCAGCGCCCTCGGTGGGCGGACCGCCTCTGTTGGGAACCTATGACCTAGAGGAACTCTTAAAGAATTTATTTCTGCAGATGTTGAGGCAACAGGGGTCATAAAAACAACAGGGGTCTAAGGCGCATGGGGACAACGCTGCGTCAGAATTAGTAAGCTGGCACTAATCAAAATCTTACCTCACATCTACGTGGTGACCCTGGTAGACATTGGTTCCGGTCTGGCTAAGCGGGTAGAGATCGAGGTAGACCAACTATGGTGTAGGTAGAGATGTAGACGTAGTCATGCTGGATGGGATCAATTCGCAACACAGACGAGCGGAATTGCAGCGTGACTATTAATGCTCATCTCTCCTGGCCGATGGAAAAAGCTGAACGTATAAACATCAAGGGATGAGGGGTGCATCCAGAGAAGAGACGTGGGCCCGCGTGGGGGAAAACTAGGAGCCCGTATGTGCCAGGCCCAGATTGAGTTGCATGTGGGTCCACATAGGGCGTAACTCGGAGCCCTGAGGTAGTGGACCAAGTTAAGCCCCTGGTTCGGACAGCCTAAAAGTAAATATGAGAACGGTGAGAACTGATATAGATGGGGAGGCAGGCACCAGTGCAGAGCGAGCACTCATGAGGACGATTCACGGATGGGCCCACCGGTGGGCAGACGTGCAGGGCGCTGATGGTGTAGCGAAAACAGGGCATGGCAGGCGTGAGGGTGAACAGACCACCCAGATGTGCAGAAAAACTGGAAAGCTCAGCAGAGGTTGAATCCAGTGTGCGTTTCCGCTCGCATGGAACTACTGCTGCGTTGTAGTTTGATTGGGACAATCAAAGGCTAGAGGATTAAACCGTGCACAAACTGGACGGCTGGAAAACCAAGTAGTCCAGAAGAAGACATATTTTCTTCGCATATGACGCTCATCAGCCTAGAAGCTTAGGTTGTCTAAGGCTCGCTACCCTAAACGAAAATAGCAACCTGCTGCCTTGCAGGTTGGCTGGGGACAGGCAAAGGCTGACGTAGAGCGAACGCAGTAAACCCTGTTGAAATCGAACACTTCACCGAAGGACAAACACTAGAGCTCCAAATGGTACTGAACGATGTGACGTAAAATTGCATTCTTGGCAAAGGCTGTGTAAAGTTCAGAATAAGAATGATAAACATGTCCGAAAAAGAACGATCGCGAGAGAGAGAGAGATATCAACAACAGAAGAACAGTTACAACAACACATTAACAGACTCCAGTTAGCATGTAAAAATACAATATGAGAATAAAAATCGACGATACTGAAGTAATGGCATTCGCTAGAGAGGAAAGCGCTACCAATATCTTCATCGACAATCGTCCATTAAGACATGTAAAAGACTTCACATGTCTGGGGAGTATTTTTCAGCAAATGGAAGATTGACTAATGAAATTCAGCACAGATGCAACACAGCAAATCAAACGATAGGACAAATGGCGCCAATTACCAAAAAAGACATGCCAACAGGAACACAAAAAGAGCAATGTTCAACACAATCTTTCTCCCCACAGTATGTGCCAAACCTGGATACTGACAACAAACAATAGAAGAAAACTAGTCACGATAGAGATGAAGTGTATACGCAGCATGTTGGGGGTAACAAGGAGAGACTGGTTGAGAAATGAAGACATTAGGAACAAGTCAGTACAACTTCAGTACTAAGCTTCATCAAGAAACAACAAATTAAATGGTTAGGCCACACAAGCAGATTACCAACAGATATGTTAAGAAAAATGCTGTTCCTATACAATTGGTACAAAGCAAAAGGCAGGCCACTCAAAAGATGGACCTCAGAGATAACAGAGGCGACGAAAGACACTATCTACGAAGGGCACACACATGCTCGTTTTAGAAATCTCTTCTTGACCTGACGCTGTGAGACAAAACATGATTGGAGAAACTAATTGAAAGATACGTTATATATGATCTCTAATTAATATGTCACAATACCCCTCTGTCCTGGTCACCTCGCTCAATCGCTTATATGGAACTGAGTTATATATGATCTCTAATTAATATGTCACAATACCCCTCTGTCCTGGTCACCTCGCTCAACTAATTAATATGTCACAATACACCTCTGTCCTGGTCACCTCGCTCAACTAATTAATATGTCACAATACACCTCTGTCCTGGTCACCTCGCTCAACTAATTAATATGTCACAATACACCTCTGTCCTGGTCACCTCGCTCAACTAATTAATATGTCACAATACACCTCTGTCCTGGTCACCTCGCTCAACTAATTAATATGTCACAATACACCTCTGTCCTGGTCACCTCTGCTCAATCGCTTATATGGAACTGCGTTATATATGATCTCTAATTAATATGTCACAATACACCTCTGTCCTGGTCACCTCGCTCAACTAATTAATATGTCACAATACACCTCTGTCCTGGTCACCTCGCTCAACTAATTAATATGTCACAATACACCTCTGTCCTGGTCACCTCACCTCACCACCTAATTAATATGTCACAATACACCTCTGTCCTGGTCACCTCGCTCAACTAATTAATATGTCACAATACACCTCTGTCCTGGTCACCTCGCTCAACTAATTAATATGTCACAATACACCTCTGTCCTGGTCACCTCACTCAACTAATTAATATGTCACAATACACCTCTGTCCTGGTCACCTCGCTCAACTAATTAATATGTCACAATACTCCTCTGTCCTGGTCACCTCACTCAACTAATTAATATGTCACAATACACCTCTGTCCTGGTCACCTCGCTCAACTAATTAATATGTCACAATACACCTCTGTCCTGGTCACCTCGCTCAACTAATTAATATGTCACAATACACCTCTGTCCTGGTCACCTCGCTCAATCGCTTATATGGAACTGCGTTATATATGATCTCTAATTAATATGTCACAATACACCTCTGTCCTGGTCACCTCGCTCAACTAATTAATATGTCACAATACACCTCTGTCCTGGTCACCTCGCTCAACTAATTAATATGTCACAATACACCTCTGTCCTGGTCACCTCACTCAACTAATTAATATGTCACAATACACCTCTGTCCTGGTCACCTCGCTCAACTAATTAGTATGTCACAATACACCTCTGTCCTGGTCACCTCGCTCAACTAATTAATATGTCACAATACACCTCTGTCCTGGTCACCTCACTCAACTAATTAATATGTCACAATACACCTCTGTCCTGATCACCTCGCTCAACTAATTAATATGTCACAATACACCTCTGTCCTGGTCACCTCGCTCAACTAATTAATATGTCACAATACACCTCTGTCCTGGTCACCTCGCTCAACTAATTAATATGTCACAATACACCTCTGTCCTGGTCACCTCGCTCAACTAATTAATATGTCACAATACACCTCTGTCCTGGTCACCTCGCTCAATCGCTTATATGGAACTGAGTTATATATATCTTGATTCTCCCAAACAAAGTTTTTTTCAGTGTCTCCATAGGGCGTACTTTCCTTATTGAATCCTTGAATATTGCTTTAATGACTGTTTTGGTATTCTTTTCTCATTTCTTTACATAGTATGCCCAACATAACTCCATCATTGTCGTCTTTTAACAGTTTTCACTTGTGATTTAACAGCAATTTCTCTCATTTCATCACTTTTCTGAATTCGTCCCGTTTTATATTTATTCTTCAAAGACATCTATTTTAAGAAATCAAACAGATGGTTTATCTGGTGTGACACCACCACACTCCGTCGCTATGTTTGACAGCCGAAAGAGAAAAGTATTGATTACAAATATGTTGTTGATTTCAGAATCCAACCGGTATCTGACAAATATCGTTGATGTTTCCAATCCCACGATGACCCAGGCATGGAAGCACACTGTCCCAAAATGTCACCATAGTTGATAAAATAAATACCAGAATCTCTAAAGCTAGCAGCATCTGTGGCAGACTACATAGAAACGTCTGACACATATGTGGTATTGACCAAGCATCAAAACTAAAGGTATATCGAGCTGTCGTGCTCCCAGTCCTTCTTCACGCCTGCGAAACTTGGACTGTATATCAACGACAATCAAGGAAGCTAAACCACGTTCACACAGTCTGTCTAAAAAATATAATGAACATCAAATGGCAGGATATGATCTCAGATACAGAGGCCCGAAAAGGAGCCGCTCTCCCCAACATCTATACAATCTTGATGCAGTCCGAGACACGATGGGCAGGACATGTGACTCGAATGCCGGATTGCAGAATACACAAACGACTCTTTTGTTGTGAGCTGCATAGCGGTAAAAGCTCACAGGGTGGTCAGAAAAAGCGATTCAAAGACACACTCAAAAACTCGATGAAATCCTTTGGCATAGATGTCGACAACTTGGAAAATGTTGCTCAAGACAGATCAGCCTGGCGCATACATTCTCGACAAGGTTTTTCGGCCTGCGAGACAGGTATAACAGCACGGATAGAACAAAAATGTCAAAATAGAAAAGCTGTAAAACACCCAACAAGTGCAAATATACCTTGCGCACACTGTACAAGAACATTTCAAGCCCACATCGTGGTCATTAGTCATATACGCACACACAAACAAACATAACGCAACTACATTTCCTTGGATGAAAATTGTGTGGTCATCATCCCCCGTGATGGGCGAGCATCAATATCTACTCCCACCTTAGACAGCAAGCCGTGGCGCCCTCACTTTCAGCAAATTGAGAAGACATACAACCCGTGGCTGTTGATTTCAGTGATGTGCCCGAACCGAAAACAAAGATGTAGTATCTTCTCCATTTGTCCATATTTGCCCATCTAATATGGGGATGTGCCTTGCCCATGCTGTTGCTGTTTATACTGTCTGCATCTACACTACAGTTTTTATCCAACGAAAAGACTCAGTGCATATTAAGCAGGATTTACAGTGGATATCCGAAACTGAAATGGAATACACGCCTTAGTCTAATCGTAGATAGCATTATGGTTCCTCCCTCTGGATTTGTGGTCAAGCTGTTATCCTCTAGCTCTATGTATACCAATGCACATCCTCAAGGCAGTGCCAATTTGCTATCATAGTTTACTCCCTTAGCTTTTAGCGCTCTCGGTCCCACCTCCACAGGACATTGCATTTTACAATTGCATATCGTACAGTATAATGTCATACGACAGCAGAGTTATGGAACAACAGCCAAATGTTTAACAAAAAATAGCAATGCTTGTATGATAGTTTAATTAAAGTGTGCATTCCACACTGACGATGGTAAATTCGATTGGTTTATAGTTGAAATCGTAGTAAATCAGTGTGTTTTATCTCCGCTTTTGTTTGAATTGTCAATTGACTGAGTGATTGGAAAATGTTGAGAAAATTATTTAACTGCAAGATTTGAATTGTGTCGATCACGCTTTAAAAATTACATATCAAAATATGAAAAAAATACCCAGACAACTTGTCATTCATAGCATCCAAAGACTCGTTGTAGATACTCTATGAAAGTAACATATAATGAGGACACATGCGACAAGTAATGCATATATCAGAGTGGAAATCGCAACGACAAAACTAGAGCAGCTGAACTTATTGTGTAGGAATTTTGATTGCACGAGAAATACTGACACAAAGAAAATATGATACGTATTGACAAAGTCACCTCTGCTTTTATAAGGCTAAATAAAATATGGGATTTCCAGTAATAAAGTTTGAAAACTAAATTACGAATTTTCAATTGCAATGGTGTATGAATAATTAGATATAAAAGCGAGTGTACAATATCGAAGATATATATATATATATATATATATATATATATATATATATATATATATATATATATATATATATAGAACGGTCATTTAGATATTAAATTGAAAATACATAGGTGCTCAAAATAATGAAAATAAAATTGTACGAATTCACTAAATGTGATGAAATCAGAGAAATGTTGAAACAATCACTATTAAGAACTGTTATAAGACAGAGAAGATATCGAGCGATATGTTGGATATACTCTTGAGTGGAAATGATCAGGGAATCACAAAGCCTAAATTGAAGTTGAAGGCACAGTGTTCAATTAAGAAAGGACGCACTAGGGAAACTGACATTAATATTAATGAGAAGAGAGGCGAGAAATGTCGGACACAATGTCATTGATGATATTGATATTACTGAGAATAGAGGCGGGAAATGTCGGACACAATGTCATTGATGATATTAATATTACTGAGAAGAGAGGCGAGAAATGTCAGACACAATGTCATTGATGATATTAATATTACTGAGAAGAGAGGCGAGAAATGTCAGACACAATGTCATTGATGATATTAATATTACTGAGAAGAGAGGCGAGAAATGTCGGACACAATGTTATTGATGATATTGATATTACTGAGAAGAGAGGCGAGAAATGGCGGACACAATGTTATTGATGATATTAATATTACTGAGAAGAGAGGCGAGAAATGTCAGACACAATGTCATTGATGATATTAATATTACTGAGAAGAGAGGCGAGAAATGTCGGACACAATGTTATTGATGATATTGATATTACTGAGAAGAGAGGCGAGAAATGGCGGACACAATGTTATTGATGATATTAATATTACTGAGAAGAGAGGCGAGAAATGTCGGACACAATGTCATTGATGATATTGATAAAATTAAGCAGGATGGAACCGGTAATATGGACGAGAACAGGTCTGTTGTAGTTTTAAAATAAAAAATAAAAAAGTAAAAAATTGTAAATAAATACGATGACAACAATCGACGTTTTAGACATATATCTTTACCAAGAAAACATATACAAACACGATACACTAAATAAACTAAAGCATAGATATCAAGTTCAGAATATTGACTTCTCTGAAATATACACCGTTTTTCCTAGAAACTCTCGAGGAGTAGAGATTAAGTTTAGAAATGACGGCGGAAGAAAGACAGCGTGTAAGACATCTAGGATGACACATACTAATTTGCATGGTGACCATTGACCTACCACCTAGCCAATGAAAATAGTTTCTTATATGTTACGTAAGGCAACGATTCGAAATAGTGTGAAACGAAACCTGCAATAGAACTGACACATATAACGTGTGTCAGTTTCCACCTGACCCCTGTAGATGCAAATCCTACTGCAGCCAACAAGGTAGCATAGTATAGGCTCCTGTCCCTCTGGAAAGTCTCACGTGGAGTGGAGGGAAAGACCCGTAGAAAACCAGATCTTGTCAATGGAGTGGCTGCTGTCGGAGCAGAATGATAAATTACTTTCAGACGCTATGTAAAGTTTAACAACACCGGAGAAATATACTACCAATAATAATCTCTCATAGACACTGAACTAATTGACCAGAGTTTCTTTGCCAAGAATATGCCATGCTTTGAGTTATCAAGTTAAAAGTGTGACTGTAACGCTTGCAAGATGAAGGCCTGTTGTAAGATCGTACAGTTCTTTTTGTTGGTGATGTGTGTTTCCGATGAGTGTTAAGTGATAACATATTTATCTCAACATGACGTTTATCTTTCTTCTTCATTACTTCTCCTAACCTGTGCTGATGTTGTATTGTGTGTGTTTTTTTTTATTGGACGGAACTGGTAAGCTAGACCGAAAGAGCACTTGTTTCAAATTGGATGAAATATAATTGCCACGTTATTGGTTATTGGTTACTAAACTGACGTCATTGCACTCCGGGCAGACCCATAGGTGTTCAGTCTCCTCCAACAGATATCGAAGAGTATGCATACTGATGGTTCCTGTGGCTCGCTGATTAAACACACCTCTCACTCTGCCTCTCAGGCATCCAGTTCGAATTGAACAACGGGTAACTCCAAACTGCTTAAATCGCTTGATCGATTCAACATCGATTTTAGTGTCCTCATCCAACAGAGAGTCGCGAAGAGACCGAAGAATATCCCCTTATCCATCTTCAACTCCCCAACAATCGATGATGTTGATGCAAGCCTGTCCGCTCTTTCATTACCGTAAACACCCGCATGCCCAGGACAGTATATCCACGTAAGCCGCTGGAGGTTAGAAACTTCTATAGACGACATCCACTCATACCTAAACCTGCCCTTCCGGATCTTGTGAAGCATCGACTGAGAGTCAGATACAACAACTGCCCCAGTAAATGAAGTCCCAGAAATCCAATGGAGGGCAGCAGTAACGGCCTTAACCTCCATCCTCATACTAGAAGTAGGTGTCATGTATGCCCCACTTCGTTCTGCAACAACCCTACCATGAGCATTAGCCAAGAAACCCCAGCCGGATTTCTCACCACGTTGAACCGACCCATCAGTATATACAACAACATCATCATCCTTTGCATTATCATCTATCAGCTGCTTAACTGCGAGATCAGCCTTCATGTTGCCCCAATCTCTACATTCTCTTCCAAGAGTAATGATAACGTTGAGATAGTTCATCATGCTACCATCTGTTGGGATCCATTCTTCCCCTTTCGGTAGAGTCGCAACCGTAGTCACCTGGCCAATTGTTCTCTCAGCCTGGGCCATCCACGACATGCCACGCTTGATTCTCGTGCCCTTAACATCATTAGTGTTCTTGTGAAGTGGATGTCTCTTATCCGAAGTAACCCGCATATATGCCTTGGTTTGGGCGATTGCATGACGGGAGCGTAGTGACAGAAGGCCAAGCATATATCTCATCTTCACAATGTGGGTATCTCTAGTGCAGCCCAGAACTATACGCATACCTTCATTCTGAACCCGTTCGAGTCGTTCACATTGTGATCTTGATATCGTAATAATTCCAAGTCCTTAATCTACCACTGACATTACCAGTCGATCGAACAAAATGGCAAGTAGTCTCTGCTTAAGGTGTGCGGCCACCATAACTTTGAGAGCCACGAAATGCTTAAAATCTATGCTTTAGCATTTCTTAATTGAATGTTTTAACATGATAAAAACGTATAGTTGAATAGTATATTATTGTTACTTTTCATTGTTGTCTTGCTAATGTAACACTGTCGTATACCTACCCGTCTAATTCCAAATCGCTCAAATGTCAGTAGTAGTAGCGTTGCTGTGTCATATGTTGTAAGTCGATTGATTGTCTTGGTAATGTTTCGTTGCATGATACAATTAACATCTTTGAAATCAACCTACTAAACATTTCAAGAAAACTCTAGTGAGTACACTATGAAATAACAGATTTTTAATGGAATAAAAGAAGGTGACTGATAGCCATGATAAAACGTGTAAATACCTTGCATGTTCAATAACTTGGTCAATTACAAAACAATATAATGAACTAAGAATATAATATTCACAAATTGAATTACGGGTGTATCATGGTGATACGCCAGCGATTCAGACAGTGTGAACGACAACGCCGTTTGCTGTATGTATACCATTTCCAAGAACTGAATCATCAGACGCGTAGTTCAACACCACTTTTATACAACTAAATAAAATCACCTTTTAACACCACATCCAGTGGCGGCTCGTCAATAAGGGTCAGTGGGGCCGGATCCCACCAACAATATTGTATAACGTGTATTTATTATTTTATAAATTAAAATATAGCAACCAAAAGCCATGATTTATCCGGAAAAATATGTCTAGTCCCACATACAAAAATGATCTGGAGTCGCCACCGACCACATCTATACATCTAAGACATATAATAAATATGGAAACCTAGTATGATTGCCAATTATGTGCAGAAACATATGCATATGTTAGTTTATAGTTGCTATAGTTGTAACTTTATGATGATGGGACGTTGTAATGTAATTGTAAAATCTAACCTCCGCTGATGTAGATGGAACATACAGTCGGTGCTATATCTCCTTCAAATTTTATACGTGCCAATTTAATGATGTTAGTACATTTGACGTCCACAAAAATGGTGTTAGAAATAAAATGTAGTTCGTTGTCACATGGTATTATATTATTGAGGACCGTGAAGAAATTGTTCCTTTTTCTGGGAATAAAAGAGGATGTCAACAGAGAAAAATACATAAAGAGTAGAAATACAGTCATGTATATGTTTCATAGCACTACGCATGTGATATTGGTTACTGACAGTGAACTGAATTGTATATACTAACATAAACATTATCATCTTATCAGAAGCTCTGTCCTGAGCAGAATTATACCACCCTAAAAGTTCTTAGGAATTTCTCAAACACAGGGGTCAGATGACTTTTTTTTTACTCTGCTGTCGTCATGCAGACATCATCAGTATAATCTTCTATCCAGCAGGAATTGCAAGAAAGATGAATTGAGAATGTTTTAGTATTACCAATGTATACAATTAAGAGATATGACTGTAGACAAAAACATTGCTAAAGTAGTGGATTAATTCAGTAGATATTTGCTCATCATTGTTGATAAACAATAGGGCAGCGGTTGATGACAACATTACTGCAGAAATGCTTAAAGCGGCTGATGATACAACTATTAGCCAGGTGCAAGAACTATTTTATAAAGTATGGGAAGAAGAAACTGTACCAGATCAATGGAAAAAGGGAATAATTGCTAAGATCCCCAAAAAAGGTGATCTCAAAGATTGCAACAACTGGAGAGGGATCAACCTATTATCAGTAATGACCGAGACTTTCTGCAAAATCATTTTTAGTAGAATCAAAGGAACAGTGAACACAAATATGGAAGAAGAACAAGCTTGTTTTAGACCTGGGAGAAGCTGCTTAGAAAAATTAATTACCCTGCGACTCATTTTGGAGGAACATATTGAGAAGCAGCAACCACTTATACTAAATTTCATCGATTTAAAATAAAAAACCTTTGATAGTCTACACATAATCTCCCTGTGGAATATTCTGAGATGCTATGGAATATCGTACAAAATAATACACATTATCAAGAGTCTCTATGATGGTTCAGAGTTTGCAGTCTCAGCAGTACTGCTCGCCGCACCGTCCCAGACTCAATGTACAATCCATCTCACTCAAAAATATAAAAAAAACTCCGAGTTCGTTCACATCTCAGGTAACCTCCGTGACAACTGATGAGCTGTCATCAATTGTCATCGCAAGACAAGAATCAACATCGGAATACATCAAAAGGGGAATAAACAACTAAGATATAATAGGATGTTATCGCCACTTATTCCAAGTAACACTAATACTGTTACACAACTATCATAAATGTTTACCTAGTCTTGTTTAGATATTCAGCAAAGTCAGCAACTATCATGAATGTTTACCTAGTCTTGTTTAGATATTCAGCAAAATCAGTAACTATCATGGATGCTTACCTAGTCTTGTTTGAATATTTGGCAAAGTCAGCAACTATCATGAATGTTTACCTAGTCTTGTTTAGATTTTCAGCAAATTTAGCAACTATCATGGATGCTTACCTAGTCTTGTTTTGTTTAGATATGTGGCAAAGTCAGCAACTATCATGTATGTTTACCTAGTCATGTTTAGATATTCCTCAAAATCAGCAACTATCATGAATGTTTACCTAGTCTTGTTTAGATGAGAATAAGAAGTTTTTTTGGTTTCACTTTTGTAAGAACTGCAGATGAAGCTACGGAGATAATAAATATGATAAATAAATAAACAGATAGTGTACAGATTTTAGGAGCTTAAAAAAAAAAAAAATTACCAATCACAGGATGCGAACCACTTACTCTTATTTTTCGGAAGCTCATAATACAGCTGTAAACTGTATCTTTATTGATCATATTTATTGCTCCGATGCTAGCCCTGGGGTTCTTGTTAAATTAAAAAAAAAACACCTCATTATTCTCATCTACTATATATATAAAAAATGAATGTTTGTCTGTTTGTTTGTGACCTATAGACTCGGAAACTACTAAACAGATTTAGCTGAAATTTACAGGATATGTTTGTTTTGATGTCGGGATGCTACCTGTCATAGCTTGAAATAGGTAGCGCGGAAGCGTTTCGAAAAATCTAAAAACCTAAAGCACGATAATTTCATCGAGAGTTTCTAAGTTTGTTTACAATTTGCTATGAATGTTTCCGGAAGTCTACGGTATACACATTAATATATACACAAGATTCGATGACGTAAGTTTTAAAACTATGGAAGCCTCAATCTCTTTAATAGCATACAATAATCGGTTCAAGGCTACAAACAAGCTGAAGTTAAAATACGCAATCCAGGTTTGTTTCTTCATAGGATTTCTACTCATGTCGAATCATGATAAGAGAAATATCAACTGGAATGCGACATTAGTAGTAATGAAGCAGTATGTCAACTGGGACGTGACATTAGTAGCAATGAAGCAGTATATCAACTGGGACGCGACATTAGTAGCAATGAAGCAGTATATCAACTGGGACGCAACATTAGTAGCAATGAAGCAGTATGTCAACTGGGACGCGACATTAGTAGCAATGAAGCAGTATATCGACTGGGACGCAATTCAATTTTTTGTTGGAGGCGTAGCAACGCGCGCAGGGTACAGCTAGTCTTACAATAAACTTGAAGCTACTTTGAATGATACATGCGTGCTTGTTATATGTGTATATGTGTATGTGTGTTGAATTGTATTGCAATAATTGTGCTTGTATGTCCCTTAAATGTTCCAGTAAGAATAATGTGGACACATACTTCAACGTGTGAGGTATTAGTTAAAGTAATAGATACCGTTTACGAGTGTAAAGATTACGGTCGTGTGTGTGTTTGTTGGTTTTTATTTCAATATTATTGAACTGGTTTACTGTAGGTGAAAAACACACTTTAATAATCAAGATTATTTGAGTATTTTCTTGAAATTTCAGAGCATAACATGACGTAGCAACCTTATAACTCAACCATATTTACAAAAGAAAACACTAGTTACCTAGGTCGAACAATACAAGTATCTGATAATAGCATCAGATCAGTGTAGCGGTAAGGTTCTTGTCTCTATTTCCAAAGATAATTGGTTCGTTTCTCGGATGGAGCTATCGAAATACTTTTCAAAATGTTCGTGATCTCTTTGTAGGCTAGATCGGGTTCCTAACAATAAAGGGAAATAACGACATAACGTATGTTCCGAGTATAAGATGGTCACGTAAAAGAACACATCAGTTAAAACTCGATATGTGTAGTCTGCAAAGAAGCTACGTGGGCAAATACATTACAACCCAAATGTCTCGGCAAGAGTCTCGGAAAAACATGGCAGCGAATCGTGAGGATATATGGGAAGATTTCGGTTAAATCCGTACAAGGGTCCAAGCGCAAATACACCTAGTGGGTAAAGTTGACTGAGCGCAAATCCTAGAGTTGCGTTTTAGTGCCTAACGAAACTGTCATCCCTGGATCAACCGGGTAGGGTACTGTTGCATAAACAACTAATATCCCCGGAAGAACTGAGGTGAACAAGTGTGGACAAGGGCAAATCCTAAAGTCACGCTCAAGTTCCTAACGAAACTATTAATAACTAACTTCCAAGAATAACTGAGGTGGGTGATGTTGGCAAGCGCAAAATTTCAGTTGCGTTGCTAGAGCCAATTAAAGCAAACTTCTAGAATATCTGTGCGCAGCCCCAGGCCAGTGTTTCCCGGAGACAGGGAAAATGCAGAGTAAACACTTGTAAATTGACATGTGCCAAAACTCACCCCGAAACGGATGAGAATACTCCTACTCGGAACAAACACACCGTGGATAAATAAGTAAGGCCGATAATGCAAAGCCTTGATTGGTACAAACCCAAACATTGGCTAATGGCAATACTTTTCGGATGCCTATCATTCTACACAGAGTAAGATGACGCCCAAACACCATGGCTCAGATCATATGAAGGCTACCTGCAAAAAGATGATCGTAATGGTGTAGATCTGGGACAAATTATACGGCAGAATGAATCGTCCCCAAATGGCTAGCTACCCTAGTAAATAAACAGCTGGCTGAAACCAGGTTGGCGGACCTAGTCACCATGTGCGCATAATCGCACAACGTATACAAACGGTCTTGTCACAAGATCAATTATATATATCACAAATATAATGTTAAAATTGGTCGCCAAGATCGAAGGCAAGAAGAAAGAAGAAACATCGAACAATACTATAACACCCTAGAATGGTCTACTAATAAATGAATTGATAACAGATGGAACATAAAAATACAAAACAACTTGAGAACGTAATCGTCTTACTAGGGTTATTGACAACTATTCGAGCCCACATAAAGAGTACTGCTCTTTGCAAATGCATCTCAACTGATCTAGCATTGTGCTGCTTGTTACAGGTTGCATCATCGCTATCACGTAAATAGACCGGTACAGACTTTACGGCATCCCATGCTACTAAGTTCACTGAAAATGTCAAACATGCACGGTTGGTACACTTAAGCAGATATATTATCACCGATAGACACTCATACACACTCCCACTCTCTCATTTATCATTAATAGAACACTGCACTTTATCATTTATAACTAATAGAACACTGTACTCTCATTTATCATTAATAGAACATTGCACTCATTCATTAATCATTAATATAACACTGTACTCTCATTTATCATTAATAGAACAATGCACTCTCTCATTTATTGTTAATAGAACACTGCACTCTCTCATTTATCGTTAATAGAACACTGCACTCTTTCATTTATCCTTAATAGAACAATGTACTCTCTCATTTATTGTTAATAGAACACTGCATTCTCTCATTTATCGTTAATAGAACACTGTACTCTCTCATTTATTGTTAATAGAACACTGCACTCTCTCATTTATTGTTAATAGAACACTGCATTCTCTTATTTATCGTTAATATAACTTACTACGCACTCTCTCATTTATTGTTAATAGAACACTGCATTCTCTCATTTATCGTTAATAGAACACTGCATTCTCTCATTTATTGTTAATAAAACACTGCATTCTCTCATTTATCGTTAATAGAACACTGCATTCTCTCATTTATTGTTAATAAAACAATGCACTCTCTCATTTATTGTTAATAGAACACTGCACTCTCTCATTTATCGTAATGGAACACTGCACTCTTTCATTTATCCTTATTAGACAATGTACTCTCTCATTTATTGTTAATAGAACACTGCACTCTCTCATTTATCGGTAATGGAACACTGCACTCTTTCATTTATCTTAATAACGCTTTTAATAGAACAATGTACTCTCTCATTTATTGTTAATAGAACACTGCATTCTCTCATTTATCGTTAATAGAACACTGCACTCTCTCATTTATTGTTAATAGAACACTACACTCTCTCATTTATTGTTAATAGAACACTACACTCTTTCATTTATCATTAATAGCACACTACACCCTCTCATTTATTGTTAATGAGTATGCTCAGGAAGATTGAAACAGGATGGGATCGGAGGCATTGGATAGAGTCGCTAGGTAGGTCTAAGCTGACAAAGATCAGTTTTATTGTTGTGCCAGGGCATGCAGGTGTAAGGGGAATGAACTTGCGAATAAGCTTGCAGGTATGGCTGCTGTCCAAAGCGGGCGAGCAATGGACCAGGCTGATATTATAAATTCCTTAAGGGAGAGGGCGTGTACATGATTCACGTACTAGCGGCGAATCCACAACACTAACCAGACTGCAAGAACTCAAAGTTAAGTGTGGTGTAGCTCGACAAGAACACTATACTGGCAGACAAAGAAGAATTGTAAACCAACAAAGAACTGGTGTCGTTAGTCGCCACACACTGATGGACATACTGAGGGAGAGATCGGAGCATTTATGGACTAATTTGTTCAACGTGCAATGATGGTGATCCAACGACTAAACTAAACTAATTTATTGTTAATAGAACACTGCACTCTCTCTCATTGTACAACAATGAATCACTAAAATATATGTTGCTGAACTGTTATCTTGACGACTAGTACTCGGTTGACCAATGAATCACTAAAATATATGTTGTTGAACTGTTGTCTTGATGACTAGTACTCGGTTGAACAATGCATCACTAAAATATATGTTGTTGAACTGTTGTCTTGATGACTAGTACTCGGTTGAACAATGAATCACACAGTATATGTTGTTTAGCTGTTGTCTTGACGACTAGTACTCGGTTGAAATATGAATCACACAAATAGATGTTGTTGAACTGTTGTCTTGATTGTTATTACTCGGTTGCACATTGAAGTCTGACAATAATTATATGCGCGCCAAGCTTCACTGACAGAACCGTATACGCTTGCTTGATATAGGTGACATTATGCCAGAATGTATATGGTTGATGTGGGCCATTATATATTTCAGAAGCAGGAACTGACACATTTGAGGATGAAAAGGGCCGGGTACACTCACACATTGACAACATTCTTTACATTACTGAATGTGAATGTGCAAGCGAAGAAAAGACATATATAATCCGTTTTACTGAGGTGAAGTAGAGAACGGACATGAGAGAGTGAAAAATGGAGAAAGTAATGTACAATAACATATTAATGAGTAGCTTACACATCTAATGAAAACATTGAGCGTGAGCTTCTCGCATACGCCAGTCCAAATGTAGTCATGGTTGGCTAATTGCAATGTGTTACCAAGATTACATCGAAGCTATTGTGATACAAATTAAAGAAATAATTCCACAATCCATCTCTTCTGCAAAATAAGACATTATGTATCCACTTTTCCTTCTTTCTTGACACTGCCATTGTGCAACTTTCGAAAAAAAAAATGATAACCTCACTTAACGTATTTTTTCCCTACCTACGATTCTTCTCCAGTTCCACACATTCTTTCTCTTATCATTTTCCGATTGCAAACACAGAGCAGCATCGCTCGTTTGATCTCTGGGACTTGTATGTAGAAAACCCTGCTGTCTCTAAAGACTACGACTGACATTGTCTCCGCAGCATCTGAAATAGTTTTCCCCAACACATGTTTTATATCCAGTCATGTTTTGTTTCACGTTCCAAAGATTTGAAGAAATAATTTTTAACAGTTCTTTATTACATGCATGTGTTTTTATGGCTTTGATTGAAGAAAGGGTTATATGTGTGTGCACGGTTGTGTAATATGAGCCATGATTCGTTTATGAGTCGTCCCCAGCAATATCCCTGTCACTGCAACATATGCACAATCATTAAGTCATTTGTATTCATGAAATACGTGAAGTTCAGGCATGTTTCAGGTATGACACCAGCACATGAGAGAAACAACAGTTCTATCATGTGACACTTCTGCGTGCAATGTAGAGAATGTGGTCCTCAATACCTGTTTTGTAGAATACACTGAAGCAGGGGCGGCTCGTCATTAAGGTTCAGTGAGGCCCGGCCCCACCAATAATCGATAGGAGGAATAACTTCCCGGAATAGTAAATGATAATAAACCATGATTTTTCCGAAAATGTGTGTCTGGCCCCACAAAGAAATATGACCACGAACCGCCATCAGCCTGAAGTATTCCACTATGTGCAGCATAAGAAATATGATCACGAACCGCCACAGCCCTGAAGTATTCCACTATGTGCAGCATAAGAAATATGATCACGAACCGCCACAGCCCTGAAGTATTCCACTATGTGCAGCATAAGAAATATGACCCACGAACCGCCACAGCCCTGAAGTATTCCACTATGTGCAGCATAAGAAATATGATCACGAACCGCCACAGCCCTGAAGTATTCCACTATGTGCAGCATAAGAAATATGATCACGAACCGCCACAGCCCTGAAGTATTCCACTATGTGCAGCATAAGAAATATGATCACGAACCGCCACAACCCTGAAGTATTCCACTATGTGCAGCATAAGAAATATGATCACGAACCGCCACAGCCCTGAAGTATTCCACTATGTGCAGCATAAGAAATATGATCACGAACCGCCACAGCCCTGAAGTATTCCACTATGTGCAGCATAAGAAATATGATCACGAACCGCCACAGCCCTGAAGTATTCCACTATGTGCAGCATAAGAAATATGATCACGAACCGCCACAGCCCTGAAGTATTCCACTATGTGCAGCATAAGAAATATGATCACGAACCGCCACAGCCCTGAAGTATTCCACTATGTGCAGCATAAGAAATATGATCACGAACCGCCACAGCCCTGAAGTATTCCACTATGTGCAGCATAAGAAATATGATCACGAACCGCCACAGCCCTGAAGTATTCCACTATGTGCAGCATAAGAAATATGATCACGAACCGCCACATCCCTGAAGTATTCCACTATGTGCAGCATAAGAAATATGATCACGAACCGCCACAGCCCTGAAGTATTCCACTATGTGCAGCATAAGAAATATGATCACGAACCGCCACAGCCCTGAAGTATTCCACTATGTGCAGCATAAGAAATATGATCACGAACCGCCACAGCCCTGAAGTATTCCACTATGTGCAGCATAAGAAATATGATCACGAACCGCCACAGCCCTGAAGTATTCCACTATGTGCAGCATAAGAAATATGATCACGAACCGCCACAGCCCTGAAGTATTCCACTATGTGCAGCATAAGAAATATGATCACGAACCGCCACAGCCCTGAAGTATTCCACTATGTGCAGCATAAGAAATATGATCACGAACCGCCACAGCCCTGAAGTATTCCACTATGTGCAGCATAAGAAATATGATCACGAACCGCCACAGCCCTGAAGTATTCCACTATGTGCAGCATACGAAATATGATCACGAACCGCCACAGCCCTGAAGTATTCCACTATGTGCAGCATAAGAAATATGATCACGAACCGCCACAGCCCTGAAGTATTCCACTATGTGCAGCATAAGAAATATGATCACGAACCGCCACAGCCCTGAAGTATTCCACTATGTGCAGCATAAGAAATATGATCACGAACCGCCACAGCCCTGAAGTATTCCACTATGTGCAGCATAAGAAATATGATCACGAACCGCCACAGCCCTGAAGTATTCCACTATGTGCAGCATAAGAAATATGATCACGAACCGCCACAGTCCTGAAGTATTCCACTATGTGCAGCATAAGAAATATGATCACGAACCGCCACAGTCCTGAAGTATTACACTATGTGCAGCATAAGAAATATGATCACGAACCGCCACAGCCCTGAAGTATTCCACTATGTGCAGCATAAGAAATATGATCACGAACCGCCACAGCCCTGAAGTATTCCACTATGTGCAGCATAAGAAATATGATCACGAACCGCCACAGCCCTGAAGTATTCCACTATGTGCAGCATAAGAAATATGATCACGAACCGCCACAGCCCTGAAGTATTCCACTATGTGCAGCATAAGAAATATGATCACGAACCGCCACAGCCCTGAAGTATTCCACTATGTGCAGCATAAGAAATATGATCACGAACCGCCACAGTCCTGAAGTATTCCACTATGTGCAGCATAAGAAATATGATCACGAACCGCCACAGCCCTGAAGTATTCCACTATGTGCAGCATAAGAAATATGATCACGAACCGCCACAGTCCTGAAGTATTCCACTATGTGCAGCATAAGAAATTGAAGAACAACATTAAGGCCAGGTTATACAGCACAATTGAAGACATTTTTCACAAAAGCAGGTCATAATTGTTGGAGACACATTAGAATGGTTCAAAGTACAAAGGATTGAGACCGACAGCCCTGAAGTATGCATACTCTCTCCATATTTATTCGACATCTATGTAAAACATATAATGATAAATATTAGGAGTACCACAAACCGCAAATCGTGCACCCGTTTACAAATGGTAGAAATATAATTCCAGAATTATGGTTAGCAGATGACACAGTTCTCCTAACAAATTGTAACAAGGGGTTAGAACAGCTATTTTAGTATGTCAAAACATCGACAATTAGAGTCTGTTTTCTGAATACAAAGAAACTCAATCAATAATTACCATCAGTAATAAAAAAAATTGAGAACTACATATATTTTCAATATATTGACTCTCTAATAACCAACCTTGGACATTGCAAGAAAATAAGTTAGAAGAAGACTAGACATGTCGCTCCAGAGGGTAGCCAGTATGAAGAAGCTATGACACGAGACAAGCAACGAAACATCTAAGAACAGGCATATTACATGTGGCAACATATGGTTGTGAATCGTGGACCATAATACACACATTAAAGAACAAAATTGAATCTTTTGAAATACGGTGTTACAGAAAAGTTCGTCGAACATCCTGGGCAGAAAAGAGAAAAGAAAAAAAAAACCTTACAAGACATGCATATCGAGGAGTATTGACTTAAAAATAACATCATGTCACAAAAGATAAAATATTTTGACCATCTTAAACCCTACAGTGATTTGGAGAGTACCACAGTGAAAGGTAAGGTACCTGTAGTATGAGACAGAGGATAACCAACAGAAAGATCGAAGCATGGCAACAAATAAACTATATGACGTTGGAAGAGGCGGGATAATGTGATAGAGACATATATTTGTTCAGGAAGGCCGTGATGAAAGCAACGTTTCGCAATGGACATTTTACTACATCAATGATGTTTAGCTGCTCAGAAGCCGTAGTGTATAGTAAAATGTTCGATACACAGGTAGATGGTCAAAATTGTTTAACGGGATGTACTATGTCAGACACTCGGTAAGGGCTGACTATTCTAGTGAAAACGTAGACGTGCATCTGCAGCATAGTCATCGTCATGGTTTCGAAGGTAGCGTAGTGCGGTTTGCCGCAACCTATAGTTAGATGTGAACACGGTGGTTTGATGTTGAGAGTGGACATGGATGTAAGGAGTTATGACTACATATCTCTCTCTCTCTCTCTCTCGCGATCCCTGCCTAGACTGATGAACCAACATTTATCATGACTTTTACCGTCGTTTTGAGGGACTCCGTTTCTCCCTACATCTTCTCATGAAGCTCTGTGTTTAGGGGCCATGTTTCTTTTCTTATACCTGCTATCAGTTGACAATCTTGCAGTACGTGCTCTGCGTCATGTCCGCCTTTTCACAGAGGCACAGACTAGTTATGCCAATTTCAAATTTGTTGTACATGTGGGCGCGGAGCTTGTTGTGGCCGGTAGGGAGGCGGAGGATGGCAACTTGTTCACTACGAGACAGACCATAGTACCCGTCGCTGTTGTTGTACTGAGGATGGTCATTTTACCACTTGTCTTTATAGTGCCAACCAATGGTTGTTCTAGCTTCCTCATAACTAATCTCGAGATCGGTCTGAGGTAGTCGCCCGCCTTCTTTAGCTAGCTTGTCGGAGTGTACTTTTCCACTTATGTTGCAGTGTGATGGTATCCACTGAATGATGGTGCGTTTGCGTGAGCGCGCTTGTGCATGGAAGGTCGCTTTCAGCTCATTGAGCTCTGTTTTGCCTACACTTGTGAGTGCCGTGGAGACCGATAGAGCATCTGTGAATATCACGACTTTGTTGCGAGATGTGCCTCTTCTCTCTAGGATGATTTCGGCCGCTGTTCTAATTGCCTCTGCCTCTGCCCGGTAGTTATTTGAGTATTTAGCTGTGGCAATTGCTTTCGTGACCGTATCTTTCATTGATAATTTATGCACTATTCCCCTTCCGCCATCGCTGACTGCGTTCTATGGAGATCCATCAGTATACACGTGTATCCACTTACTTTCAGGGTACTCGGTTGCCATGTATTTTTCTGTGGCTACTTTTCTTTCGCAGGTTTTTTATGCCCTTTTTTTAGTTTGCCTGGGATTGATTCCCGTAGTTCTGGTATATTGGTTTTCCACGGCGGGCACTTATCAGTTGCCAGTATTGACTTAGCTTTACAGTTTGCTGAGACCGGATGGTCTGCGGTCAACGCTATGGCATTTTTTGCGAAGTTGGTTCTCTGTATCATGCCCCTTGCTAATCCGTTCATTCTTTCGTACATAGAGGGAAATCGAGCCGTTTAAGTTTTTCCGCCAATACCAAGAATGTTATGTCCCTTCGATCTACCATTGGTTGGTTGCCTGTGATTGTTCCCATCGCATTGGGCGTGGACTTCATGGCTCCTGTGGTAATGCGTATTGCACGGTTTTGGCTATTGCTCACTTTGGCGAATTGCTTGTTAGATGCACCACTCCACGCTGCAATGCCGTACTCCAGGACCGGTGGCACTCTTCCAGAGTAGAGTGTTTTGAGGACTCTGGTGTTTGCTCCCACGTGGAGCCTGCGAGTTTGCGCATAATCGTGAGCCTGTGTCTCGCTTTTGCCGTAGCATTTTTGATTTGGGGACTCCAAGTCAGCTTTCGATCGAGTGTGACTCCCAGATACGTTGGGGTCTTGCTTTCTGGAAGATATTGCCCATTGATATTGCTTAATTTTGTAATTATGGTTGTTCTGCGAGAACACAGTGTAGGTGGTTTTTTTAAACGCATTTATGTTCATATTCCACTTTTTTGACAAGGCTTCCACCTTATTTAGAGTATCGTGCAGTCGATTTGTTGCTTTGGGCATTGACTCTTCTCTCGCCCATATTGCCAGGTCCTCGACATACATGGCAGAGTGTACTCACTTTGGTAGGCATGTGGCTATTTCATTGACAAAGATTAGAAAGAAAGGGGGTGAGAGCACTCCTCCTTGGGGGACTCCTTGCTCTAGTGTGGACTTCATAATTGTGTACCCCTGAACGTGAACCCTTGCTGTGTTGTTCTCTAGGTATATATCAAGCCATTTGTAAATTCTTCCCTTTATACCGAGGGTGAGGAGTTTCAATTTTAACCCTCTTTCCAGACTGTGTCAAACGCCTTCTCCATATCTACCAAAACTCCCAGTGTGTTTCTTTTCTTGGAAACCATCCTCAATTTCCTGGGCGGTATAAGTTACTTGATCTTCTGTAGATCGGTATCTCCGACAGCCTCCCTGTTGTGCCATGAAAAGCCCTTTGATTTCCAAGTGCCAAGATAGTCGTTTGTTCACCATGCGTTCCATGTGTTTGCCCGTGCAGTTTAGGAGGCTTATTGGTCTGTAACTCGTCGGGTCGAGTTTGTTTTTTCCTGGTTTTAGGATGGATACCATGTTCTCTTCCTTTCATTCTCTTGGGAATATCCTGTCTTCCAATACATATTTAGGACGGCCAGTAGAACTGCTTTTGCTCTAGTACCCAAGTTTTTGAGCATTTCATTTGTGATTCCATTCTTTCCGGGAGACTTTCGGAGCTTGAGCTCCCTTAGCTCCTCTTTCAACTCGTTACTGGTAAATGTATCCGTTAGGTGCCTATCGGTTTTTCTTGGCTCGCCTTGGAGGGCTTTAGCTTTTCTCTTTGTGTCATCAAATTTTTCTTTTGCTATGGTTATTCTCCTGACTTTGGCATATTTTTGCATTAGAATATTTGCGGCTTCCCTTCCCGGAGACACATTTTGTATCGTGTTCATGGACTATTGTGGGTTGGGTGGTATTTTCGTCACTCAGCGCTTTTGCTAGCTTCCACACTTTATGGCCTTCCCTATCAAGGTTCAGGGATTCGGTCTTATCAACCCAGCTATGTCGTGCTGATCGTTTGACCTCCCGCTTGTACTTAGCTGCTGCCGCCTTGTCAGCAGTAGTGGTCGTTACTGACTGTGCCTGTTCTGCCTCACTCCTTGCCAATTCACGGTCGTTTTCAAGATTCTGAACTTCTGCTGTCTTGTATGGCTTGTAATCCTTCCGTGCGCCTCTAGGAATGGTTTCCTGTGCCGCTTTCAGGATTGCTTGTGAGAGTTTCCTGCACGGATCGCATGTGTTTCTTTTCATACATGTTCATGTGTTCAACATTGGCATCTGTCAGTGTCTCGTACTGTTTCCAAATGGCTTTTTTGTAGTTCCACCGTGGCAACCACATTTTAGGCTAAGGTACAAATTGTAGGTCTACTTGCAGCCTGGCGGGCCTATGGTCATTATATCCGAGTTGCTTTGTGACCGTACGTACTGTTTTTGTGGAGAGGTCACTTGTTGTGAAGGAAAAATCGGGGGTGCTAGTCGTATGCCACCTTCTCGAGTAGAAGGTTGGCGGATCGTCTGAGGCAGTGATGAGGAACAGGTTGTTCTATATCTCCCAGACTTCCACTTCTGCACCTCTGCCGATCGTTTCGAGGTAGCCCCATCTTTCTGAGTGGCTGTTGAAATCACCGACCACCATTCATATGTTGATTTGAAACTCATTGCATCAAGTGACAGCGAGATGTCACTTGGTCAGTATAAGTTATACAGAAGAATCTGTATTTCTTCAAATTTAATTAGGACACCTACGATCTACGCTGCGCCTGCGCTTCCTGTGGTTACATCCACTTTGCTATGCTGGAATGCCGTTTCGTACTAGGGTGAGCACTCCACCCTTGTGCCTTCTCGGTCTAGTCTGAAGGTTTGGTAACCTCTGATCCCGAATCTATGTTGTGCATTTAGATGGGTATCTTGTATGCACGCAACATCAATTTCGTCATCTGCAAGTCTTATTGCGAGTGCTTGCTTTTTGTAATGAATACCGTTTCCTTTAATTCGAGAAACCCTGGGCTGGGGCCCCGCACATCGTAATGTATGGGTCGTTTCATTCGGCGCTATCAAAGCAACTTTAGATTTTGTACTCGCCGTTCATCCCTCGTCCTGATATTTCCGGGATGTTAATTGCGTGAACAATCGTACCCTGCCCGGCTGTCTCAGGGAGGGCAGTTTCGTAAGACGCTAGAACGTAATTTTGGGATTTAACGTTCGGCCAACTTTACCCATTATCTTAATCCGCGCTTGGTCTCAAATACGGAGTTTTATCGCAATCTTCCCTTGTGCCACCGTCACCTGATGTACCGCATTTACCGTGCATCGTGAGTGCCACGGAACGCTGCCCATTTTGCGCTCATGGTTACGAGTTTTGCTCCGTTCAGGATGCACCTCTCATCCTTTCGTACGCAGCCTTTCCCATCTGCTGGGAAGCTGATACGACCAAGATATTCACGTGGACATGGCGCCGAGTTTCAATTCGTCTAGCGGCTTTTGGGATGCACATCTCCTTCCGTGAAGAGGTCATTTACTCTGGGGGGAGATTTCGTTCCCGGACGCTCGTGCTCTGCTGTTTCATACTCTTTCTAGAACTTGAGCATATTTTATCGGACTTCGGCCAGGAAATGTGTGTGTTGTTCAGGGATTTCCGGCACATGCATTGTTTTTCCGAGTGTGAAATACCGCCACTGTTTTTTTCGAGGACGCTCGTACGCTGCTGATTCGTACTTTTGAACTTGGGCATATTTTATCGGACATCGTCCAGGAGATGCGTGCTTGTTCATGGATTTTCGGCCCCTGCGTTGTTTTTCCCTGCTTGCACTACTACTTCTGCTTGTAGTTCTCCCCAATCCCTGTCCCCCTTAGCCAGACCGGAACCTGAGTCATTTTCCAGGGTCACCACTTGGAGGTAGGGGGCAGGGTCTTTGTTAGCGCATTCCTTCGCTAACACTGGCACATGTTGCCGCCATGAGCCTTTGACCCCTGACCACAATTCATATGCGCATGACTGAGTTTCGGAAATTCAAAATTAATAGTATGTTTAACCAGCTAGTTATGTAAATCATCAGAATGTCTAATAGTCGACATATGGTGGGAATACATAACACCTAAGATCATTTCTATATATAGCATAACGTAGTTTTCGTTAACGCTTACGGGATTTGACTTCGAAAAAAATAAGTTTCTTTATTAATAAAGTTAGAGCAGTTATTTTAGAATGGGCATGTTAAGCTAAGAATGCAGATCTATTATATGTTATTATTTAAAAAAAACGGTGCTTGGTTACCATGACAACAGCGACCACCTTTAAAATATGCATGTTATTAGAAACCTATAATTTTCAAAATAAACATATTGAGATTTAAAGAGTGATTCATAAACTGTAAGCATATGTACACCTACAGGTCTATTTATTTTCTGTAAAATCTCAAGAAATAAATTTTATTTTATGTTTTAATCTTATGCTTGCCACATAACCGGACAAAATGTGTCATGTCATCATTTCACATTGAAAGTTAATTTTTTAAAACATATTTTCACAAAAATGTAATTTGGAATGGACCTGTAGCTACAAAATTATGTGTGAGATCTTCACCTCAAATTTCATGTTTCTAGCTTTTTTAGTATTAGCTTACACTCAGGGATTTCCGACCCATTACATGGGAAAAACATGATTTTGTAGAAAACTCAGTTTAAACTTGGAATTTGAATAAAAAGGTTTGAATTGGGCGTTTCTTATTACTGGTGTAATGCAAATAAGCAAACAAAATAACATAACTTTATGTGTAATCGATACTGCGAATGGTGTACTTTATAGAACAAAACACTGACAAATCGATGTTTTTGAATAAAACTATATTTTTCTAGAGAGTCAAATCCCGTAAATTGTTCACAGTATATCTATTAGTTCTTGCACCCAACATTATTATATCAATGCCAGACTTGGACATCGTCATTAAATGATTAATAAATCGTGACGTTAAAACATAATCTTTACATACATTTAGAGTAACGCATTGAAATGAACATACTGGGCTACTAAAAGTACTGACCATATTGACATGCTGGACCGAAGAAGCGTTTCTCACATTTTCCAGCATTAGGGCATACCCCATTCACGTCACATAAGCGAGATGAAAAGCATTGACAAACAAATTTGCAGTCAGGACCAAACCACCCTTCATTACAATCTGAGAAATGTTAAATACGACGCTTTTATTTACCATGGAACTAGTTATGTTAAACACACATCAGTAATGCCGTATTGGCAAAACGATATTGGCTATATGTTAACTATGACTCAGTTATGTCACACGTTACTGCATATGTTAACTATGACTCCATTTAATTTTTGTAAAACAAGTTACTACTTCCGTTAACTATGACTCAGTTATGTTATAAGTTACTGCACATGTTAAGCACGAATCATTAACGACACAATTTATTGCGTATCGCAAACACGAATCACTAATGTTACTATATATTACACATGAGTCAGTAATGTCACAAAATACTATACATATTACAAATGAGTCAGTAATGTCACAATGTACTATCAATATTACAGATGAGTTAGTAATGTCACAATGTACTATCAATATTACGATGAGTCAATATGCAATGTACTATCAATTACATATGATCATCAAATGTACTATCAATATTACAGATGAGTCAATAATGTCACAATGTATTGAAATGAATGGAAATCGTGGCATATCATTTACATGACGTATCCATCAACCACAGTAAACGAGTCGTTGATTTTCTAGTCACCACTCATACGTTAAGTAGTTTGCCATTGCTTTCTGAACGATAAGGTATAATGCTACTTTTGTAAAATCCCTCTGAAACGAATCTGCTTCCAAACTTGCCCACCGTGGATTTTGAACCAGGTACACTTGGGTTTATGCGCAATTTACTAGATAAGTTAAACATGAATCACAGATGTAGACTTACACAAGAAAGGCAAGCCATGATGAATTCGGAAATTTAATACAACCCTATTTTGCACATCAGCAACTATCAGCTGTTTATTATTGATTTCGCTATCATACAACTGATAGCCAAGTTGTTGATACTGGACAGACAAATTTGAGTCAATATTATACAACTGATAGCCGTTGTTGATATGGAGACAAATTATGAGTTCACTATTATACAACTGATAGCAAGTTATTGATACTGGCCAGACAAATTATGAGTTTGCTATCATACAACTGATAGCCAAGTTATTGATACTGCCAGACAAATTGAGTTCACTATTATACAACTGATAGCCAGTTATTGATACTGGCCAGACAAATTATGAGTTTGCTATCATACAACTGATAGCCAAGTTATTGATACTGGCCAGACAAATTATGAGTTCACTATTATATGATGCCAGTTAGATACTGACCAGACAAATGATGAGTTCTGCTATCATACAACTGATAGTCAAGTTGTTGATACTGGCCAGACAAATGATGAGTTCACTATTATACCACTTACAGTGAAGTTATTGGTACTGGCCAGACAAATGATGAGTTTGCTATCATACCACTTACAGTGAAGTTATTGGTACTGGCCAGACAAATGATGAGTTCGCTATCATACAACTATTAGTGAAGTTATTGATACAGGCCAGAAAAATGGCTTGAATTGTGTTATTGTTGTTACCAAAACCAAAGACTACAATTAATTTATGAATAAAAGCAACTGATGTGCAATTAATGTTTCCAGTTTTCAGGTTGCAGATGCTTGTACACACTAAGTTGTTGTTTTCTCGTTTATATTGATATGTTATGAATAGTATCAAATTATGTAAATGCATTCATATACATTTTATCGTAATCCAACAGAATGTAGTATAATATATAATATATATATATATATATATATATATATATATATATATATATATATGAGAGAGAGAGAGAGAGGGAGAGAAGAAAGAGAGAATGAGAGAATGAATGGATAGATATATATATATATATATATAGAGTGAGAGAGAGAAGCGCGCGAATATGTCAGCAGAAACATTAATACATTAATATAAATATATGATTACTACATTGTCGCTTCTATATTTAAATGAATACTAGCGAAACACTTTACTGCAGTCTTCCTCCTATTTCGATAAATGTATACTACATATTTAACTTCTAATTTTGTACTAAATAATAACAAAAGTCAGAATAGACAAATAAAACACGCATAAAACTTAATATAATCAATAGAAAGTATTCATTAGTTCATTACATCTAAGTGCAACTTGCACTGCTGATGGCATAGTCAGAAGAATGTAGACACGAATCAAGGACAACATCAGTGAGAACATCAAGTGTTTATGCAGTTATTTCCTCTTGTAGAATATATGTTTCTGATCTCCTCTGTACACCTAAAATTAGTTAACACAAGAATAATGTATTAATCAGGTGAATTGCTGTATAAGACAAACTACTCAAAAAGATTTATTTAATAGAAAACGGTTTATTTAAACACAAGTTCCACGCATTTCCAACGCTGTAGCGGATATATGTAATTGCTTTGTAAATACATATTTTATAAATGAATGTTGTGTTCACAACTTAAATTTAGTTACTTGGCAGATAATCTACTAGGATACGCCCCTAACATGTAATTATGTCAAAGCAAAATAAAAAAAACATAGAAATGAGTAATTATACGCCCGGGTGGTTACCAGGGCCCAAATTTGGGGTGTTAAGAATAGAACCACTGTTACCTGCTACGCATGTCGTAAAAGACGACTTACGAGGTTTGGCAGAAATCGGATGCACGTGTCCAAAGCGTGTAGAAGTCTATGCCTTTAGGGGCCTACCAAACCAATGTGCAACGTATACACGTTCTTGGAAAAGATCAAACCTATCACAAAGAGTGATTAAAATTGGTCGCAAAAAACGAACGCAAAGAAGAAGAAGTAACTATTGATGCATGCATGTATTATGTGTGCGCCAGTCAAGTATACTTTGGCGAAGTCAATCATCAGATTCAGACAGTTATATCCCAAGTTTATTACATTCAATGAATACGGACGATCCTGATCGCACATTTCATCTTCTTCTTCCAACGCTCCAAATTGATTTATTGTTAACTATTCTGTGTGATGTGTATGTGATCTGAGCCCAATAGCGATTATACGTTGTGCCAGTTATGGGCCTACAAGTAGGCCAACACATCTTTTTCTGCGATGTTTTTTATTTACTATTCTAGCTTGCCTAGGACATACATCAGTCGCCTTTTACAATTTTCCTTGTAGGTCGCAGTGGTACTATTCTTTGTTTCCCTTGCTGTCCCCGGCAGCACACGGTCGAATTGAATAATTCAGATTGCATGATTGGTTTCAACATGGTAGGTAGAGATTGGTTTCAACACATGGTAGAAAAGAGATTGGTTTCAACACATGGTAGTAGAGATTGGTTTCAAGACATGGTAGATAGAGATTGGTATCAACACATGGTAGTAGAGATTGGTTTCAACATGGTAGAAGAGATTGGTTTCAACATGGTAGA
The DNA here is from genome assembly GCA_020796225.1 of Arion vulgaris. Classification (NCBI taxonomy): domain Eukaryota; kingdom Metazoa; phylum Mollusca; class Gastropoda; order Stylommatophora; family Arionidae; genus Arion; species Arion vulgaris. The sequence continues at coordinate 9,617,346 of CM036764.1, read as the reverse complement.
GAGATTGGTTTCAACACATGGTAGAAGAGATTGGTTTCAACACATGGTAGACAGAGATTGGTTTCAACACATGGTAGATAGAGATTGGTTTCAACACATGGTAGACAGAGATTGGTTTCAACACATGGTAGACAGAGATTGTATCACACATGGTAGGTAGAGATTGTATCTACACATGGTAGAAATTTTGGGTTTCATGTGATAGATTCAGCATGGTAGAGTAAAAATTAGGTTTATACACATGGTAGGTAAAGATTGCTTTCAACACATGGTAGATAGAGATTGGTTTCAACACATGGTAGGAAAGATTGTTTCAACACATGGTAGATAGAGATTGGTATCAACACATGGTAGGTAGAGATTGGTTTCAATGTAACTGTTTCACTGTTATTTAGGCAGTAGAGTTGGAGACAACCCAACCCCTTATTGTACTTGGTGTCCTTGACTTAGTTAGAATAAATACCTTGTTTACTAGTTCACAGTTACTGACCAGTTGAGTGCTCCATCTTGAGTAAAGTGATTTATCCCGGGGTAGGCGAGGACTCCAGTTAAGTCGGATATCTCGAGACTGGGGTAGGGGCAGCTGGAGTTTTGGTTGGACATATGCTAGTTATATATAGATGTATAGGGCAGTAAGCACTTAGCGTTCGAGGAGAGAACACAACAAAAATCAGAGCCCTTGAGAAAAGCAGTCACCTTTGCATTTCTTTGAGAAAGATGGATAGATAATTTCTTAGTGCAAGAGGACTATAGTTGTGTTTCTTGAGAATTCAGTTAGCTGTGAGAATTAGAACAGTAAGCTTAGAACAGTAAGCTTAAAACAGTCGAGGAGGTAACTACACTAAGTTTAAGAGAGGAAGAGAGATATAAGTTTTCAACTATGTGATAAATAATTGGTGATGTTATGAACAACCAACCAGAAGCGTTCTGATTGTTAAAGCACATTGTCAGCACCGAGAGAGAGATAGAGAAGTAACTACTTGAAGGTTAACTAGCTAACCAGACATATCTTATGTCATAAAAATAGAGGAAAACCTAACGATGTTCACTGCCCATATTAGAATCCTGACGACGATAAGAGAGCAGAACAATCCTGTTAATCATACCAGATGACCAGCTGACCAGACGTCCAGACGACCTGATGACCAGAAGCCTACCCAGACGAGTGAGGGAAGCCAGATTCCAGACAGACCCCTTTCGACGAGTACGCAGAGACGACGTCCAAGACTTTTGTATGAGGGTCGACAACCACTAACATTCATAAATTAACTGTTCATTAAGAATTCGAACCCAACTATTCAACGAACCCCTCAGAGACAGTAGCAAATCAGATCTGAGGCCACGTTTAGTCAAGAGTGTTCCAGAAGAGAGTGTTAAACCAACTAGCGTAGACAGAAATTCTGATGAGCATATTAATTCCTTGTGTACGACTGATACGGTAAAGAACAATCTTGTGAGTTAATATTTTTTTCATGTGAACTGATTTAATCACAGTGAACTATTTGTCGTAGCTAATTTCCGCTAGAGTATATAATTAACGTGAGGAAGAATAATGCGGATGTTTTGATTCTTTAAGATTGATTCTTTAAGATTGATAATACATGTCACCTACGTTTAGGAGTGTTTCCTTTGTAGATCATTTGCCTTGATAATATGTAATTTTGTGCAGACCTAAGAAGGGTCTACCTATAATTTCCTTGCTCTTCATGAAAAGTATTATTATTCTATTAACATACAATCTTAAACTAAAGTGCTTGATGAGTTTTGTATACGTCATCATTGTGTGCAACTATTTAGACCCCGAAGAGATAGATTTCACAGATCCTAGGAATTGTATTGGAGATCTGCGGTACTGAGGAATTGCAATCTGGTCATTCTCGATGGTCCTAAGTCTTTAAGGAATTCTTGCACTTTTCTTTTTTTCTTCTTCTTCTACCTCTTTCCAGGGCATCTGTACCAGTCTCACAAACTGCTACATCAACACATGGTAGGTAGAGATTGGTTTCAACACATGGTAGATATAGATTGGTTTCAACACATGGTAGATAGAGATTGGTTTCAACACATGGTAGATAGAGATTGGTTTCAACACATGGTAGATAGAGATTGCTTTCAACACATGGTAGGTAGAGATGAGGAGCTTGTTAGAATCAGTTTTTCTTCTCATGAAGGACAATTTCATCTGAATACAACATTGAACAGGTGTAATTTTGTAGAGTTGGCACCAGCAAATCACAGGAACACAGCAGTAAACGTAGCGGTAGTCAATGTATGTTCTGATGAAGGACAATTTCATCTTAATGGAATATTGAACCGACGTAATGTTGTGGACTGGATACAAGCAAATCACAGGAACACAGCAGTAAACGTAGCGGTGGGCAATGTATGTTGTCAATTGTCATCAAGCTTTTTGTTATGAGCATTATTTTACAAGTGGTCCTATTACTGGTTAATGGGAATGCTAGATGCAACCATTTTACCTGCAGTGCATGTGCACTGTAGAAACTAAAAGTTATCTTACAGTAAGACGGAGCCGGGCCAGACTGCAACTGAGATGTGCATGAGCAGTCCTATCTGGATGAGCTTAACACCCGTTCAGAAAGCAATGGAAAACTACTGAACGTAATAATGCCTTGAAAAATCTCAAACAGCGTTAAAACGGTGGGGTTGATTCGAAAAGTCATGTACAGGATATGCAATTAACTTTTTTTTAAAGTATCTAATAACTGATGAATCATAGTAAAAACAACTTGAAGGAATATCAGGTCTCTCATATTCTCAGTTATCTAGAAATCTTAGTTACGCAAACGTTACTCATTCGGAATCTATGTTGGGTGTATTGTGTGGCCTTTCTACGGACTTCATTGGTTGGCTGCTTACTAAATCGACCCCACTGCGTTATGGGTAGGCCCATATGTGCCTGTGATGGCGCGTGTGTCTAGCTGGTTAAACACACTCCTAACTCTGCCAATCAGACATTCAGTTATTTTTGTATAACAAGTAACTAAAATCCCTAAATCCCTGGATCGATACAATTTGTAATGTATTCATCAAATAGTCAGTCGTCAAATTCAGTGAAGAACGTCTCCAGTATTCAGCTTCAACTCCCCGAAAATATATGATGTTGATGCAAGCCTGCCCGCTCTTTTCTTGCCGAAAACGCCCAGAGCAGTAGATCTACGTAAGCACTTTGGAGTTTGGAAACCGCAATGGTCAACATTCACTATTACTGCAGCCTGCCATTGTATGTGAATTTCATGACAAACACAAACATAACAGGCAGACTTATGAATACATACGTATGTACATACATATATATATATATAATGCCCTTCAGTCAGCTGCGACTAAAGGCACATTGTTCATCAATTAAAACAAGACCTTATTTCCAGCAACCACCATGAGGTGGACACCTGAGATTGCGGAGGCATGGCTGGAAAAAAGGACGACAACCAGAGTATGGTAAAAAGCCAGAAAATCACAAAATCTTTCAGAGGAACGTGAAAGAGCACCGACAGAAAGAAAAAACATTCTGGCTATACATTTCAAGCAGATTGCAAGAGAAGCTAAGCACATTATATGTGAGCATTTCTGCGTTGAAATTGGATGAGATGCAGACTGTCATAGACGACGATATCGAATACATTTCAGTAGATAATATCAAATCAATACTAAAGACATGCTCTGATACAGCGCCTGGTCCTGATGGTGTTCGGTACAGTCACATAAATGTCTGGAGGACAAAGATCTTGCTGAATTATGCAAGTTTTTCAATAAGAGTATCCATACTGGCGCTATTCCTGATGATTGGCTTCACAGCTATCTGAGACCCTTGTCTAAACCTGGAAAAGACCTCACAAGCACAAGTGGATATATAATTATTACCTTGCAAAACACTATCGGCAAACTGCTTGAAAAATTCATAGCCTGTAAAGTATCAAATATAATGGAGACAAATGGTCTGTTCCCCTCCACTCTCGGCGGCAATCGACCAGGAAAGGACACCTGGTGCAATGCAGCGATTTTTGCATATGATGCCTATGAGGGGTTTTAGATGGGGAATATAAACAGCAGCAGCAGCCATTGATTTTGCATTGCGCATATAACACTGTCTCTTACAACTTACTTATGCAGTTATTAATGGATATGCAGAGTCAGGCTTGGTCAAGTGAATTACTGCTGCACTTTTTGAACGCATGCTATCATTGCGTTGTGGTTCATGGGCATCACAACCACAACATGTCCTAATGAGTCTTCATCAGGGATCACCACTCTCGCCAGTCCTGTTCAATGTATACACCGTCGGGGTAACCAGCACACAAAGTTTCGGAATTCGCAGAACAATGTCGTACGCCGATGATATTCTGGTGTATCGCATGGGCAAGGACAAAATGAGATTTCATCTGCATTACAATGTGAACTGAATAGGATTGGTGAATGGTGCAATGAATTCGAAGCGAATGTGAACCCAGCAAAGGCTTCTTTGACATGGTTATCTCTGAACACTCACAAAGACACATACTCCAGTTGTCAGAATGTATAACAAAGACATAGATAGAAGCGAAACACTAAAATATCTTGGTATAACAGTTGACAAAAAGCCTTTTATTTAAGAGTCATGTTGAGAACGTAATCCTAAGGCAAGAACAGGTTAACCGCCCACAAAGTTATAGCGGAGGCGGATATTGAACAACATCTGCTGCTTCTTCTTTATTAGGGACTAGTGCTGAGCGTGGTGGACTATGGTCTTGGTCTTCTGACAGTAAGCAGAACATCGCTGGATAAATTAGACAGGGTCCAAAATGAAGCGATGAGACTTATACTTGGTTGCACACGTGACACTTCATGTGCAGCAATGCGCTATGTCCTTGGATTGCCAACGATGACCATTAGACACACAGTCGCACAGGTAAAAGCTTATCTGAAAGTTTATGCTGACAAAAATCATCCTCTGCACAAATCCATAAATGAAAACAAGGGCAGGCGATTGAAGAGAGGCCGATCCTGGATGACCGAGGCAGAGGATGTTATTAAACAGGTATGTACACTAGATGAGCTGATACATGGTGAAGAATGGATGCCTATATCAGAGGATATGACTTCTTACACCAGGGTTGTCAGTACACTTGGGAGACGCTGTAGAGAATGGGCCCCGGGAGTCGTCAATGCGGATATTCTTGCACTCGTGAATCAGCACTCCCATCCAGGTGATATCATTATCTACACCGATAGCTCTGTCAGACGCGGAACCAGATCATCGTGGGCTTATTCAGCACAACGAGACGATCGCACACTTCATGAGGACTGCGGCGCTTTCGAGACAACGACATCGAGCATGACTATGGAGATCACTGCTGCCTTCAGGGCTCTGTCATGTGGGGGACAGGTAACCCATACGATTACCATACCAGACTCGATGAATATGCTTTAAATGATTGACTTACTTTACTTTACTTTTACTTTTCCGATCCAGCAGTCATATGAGCATTTGCCCTTCGACTTGAGGCCATGGCAGTGAATTTACAGGTCTGTCTGAGTTGTGGTGTGTTAGCATAGAGAGAGTTTTCAACATCTGGGTCTGGAGGTAGGTACTTGTGGCGTAGGTCACTGAGTGCAGGGCACTGGAAGAGATGGTGTGTGACAGTTTCTTCTGAATAGTCACACAGTTGACATTGTGGGGCAATCTTTGGTTGGATGCGGTGTAGGTGAGCATTCAGGGGCACATGTTGTGTCCTAAGGTGGAAAATAATGACTTGTTCTTGTCGTGTGAGGTCATTTATAGCATCTTTGGGATTTGGAGTGGTCGTGTGTTTAAAGAGGACTCTGCCAGTTTTGCCCATTGCCCACTCATTCATCCACTCCTCCTTCTTGTTACTTCTTATTATTTGTTTAGCAGTCTGCAGAGTTATTGGTCTGTCATGCTGTTGACTATTTGCCCCTGCCTTTGCAAGGATGTCTGCTCTTTCATTTCCTTGTATGTTGCTGTGTCCTGGTATCCACTGTAAGGTAAGCTTGACGGCAAAGGTGTTGATGAATGAACTGATGGATAGAGCCAGGAACTGGCACGCTGGGCTCTCAGGGTTTGCATTTTCTAGTGACTGTAGCACTGACTTACCATCAGTAAAGATAACAGTGTGCTGAGTTTTTCCGGGATGGAGCTGGAATATGTTTGTAAGATGGTGCACTGAAGCTTCAATGGCAATGGTCTCGGCCTCAAAATTAGAACAGTACTTTCCACATGCATTTTGCAACTCGTCGCACGATTTGTCTGGGTATTCTATTCGTGCACCGTATCCAGCATTAATAGTTCCCTTGAAGGCTGAGCCATCTGTATATACATGTATCCACTCGTCTGGGAAAGATAGTATGGTGTCTTGGGCCACCATCCAGAGATCTACTGGGTCTGAGTTCTTCTTGGTGATGTCTTTGGTAAGTGTGGTGTTTATTTTTGGACAGGCGAGACTACAATTTGGAGGGACTTCTGTGTGTACAATTTGTGTCTCTTCTCTGTTCTCCGGCATGTGATATTTTTCTTGCAGGCCTAATGCCACATCTAGGATTGTTTTTTTGCTTCAGTCTGTGCTGTGGTCGCCAGTTGTCTACTAATTGTCTGTTAGGATGGTTTCTACTAAGTCTTTTATATTTTTCCACTGTCTCTACTACTGCTGCCTCCTACGCATTCGCAAGGGCTCGATGTTTGTATGGATTTCACATGCTGCTGTAGGGGCTGATCTCATACCTCCAGAGATGAAATGCACTGCGTGGCTCTGTACTTTGTCCAGAGCTTCCTTTGTTGTTTTACTACATGTTGCCTGCAGTGCTAGGTTGCAATCCATTACAGAGCGTACATAACCGATGTAGAGTTGCCTAAGTGTGTTTTTGTTTGCGCCCCATGAGGTACTTGCAAGTCGTTTTAGGAGATTTAGTCTCTTTTTTACTTTAACTTCAGGTTTTGGACATGTTTGTTAAATGAGAGCTGCCTATCCATCGTCACCCCTAGGTATGTTGGGTTATCTTCTTTCTTTAAAATATTACCATCTAGTGTTAGTGTAATATTTTTCTTTGCCACCTTGTTACTCCTGGTGAAAATAGAGTAGGTTGTCTTGGTGTAGTTCACTTTCAATTTCCATGTTTCACAGTATTTACTAAGCCTGTCAAGGTCTTCATTTAGCCGCCTTTCACTGAAGCCAGTGTGCTTGCTGGTGTGCCAAAGAACCAGGTCATCAGCATATAATGCTTTTTCTGCCAGTAGCTCTTTGGGCATGTCATTCAGAAACAGGAGGAAAAGTGTACAACTTAGTGGGGAGCCCTGGGTTAGACCTTCTTCTTGCACCTGCTTGGAAGAGATGCCATTGTTGATCTTTGTCTGGATTGTGCGGTCTGTGAGGGATGTTTTCACCCAACGATACATCTTACCATGGATTCTGATCTAACATTTTCGCAATTTCCCCACTCTGTCGTATGCTTGTTGCAAATCAATGAATACAGCAGTAGTGTGTTTTCCCCCCTGGAACCCATTAATGATCATTTGGCTCAGTCTAAAAATCTGATCATCAGTTCATGTGATTGACTCTGGGAAATATGCGTGTGGAATGGGTGGACATCATTCGGAGATCACATCTCAAGAAAATGATTTGGCTGTACACATATGAACATGCTGGAGAGCAGGGTAACAAGCGTGCTGACTTTCTTGCAAACAATGCCCTGACTCAAGTGGACAGAAGTATGGACAGAACCGATATCATCAATGCGGTACGCTCTCAATTATGTAGCATGAGTAAGTCTCAGATACTGGAACGAGTTCGAGAATTAGGCGTTAAGTTTGGACATGCCAGACAGTGTCGTCTTCGTGGTAGAGAGAGAAGATATAGTAATCAACTTCTCATGTGTACAGTGAGCAAATGGACTTTGGGATGGCTGCTGCAGCAGAGGAAAGAGCATGCACGGGAATGCCCAATGAGCCTTGACGTCGATCGAATAACATAACATAACATATGTATATATATGTATATATATGTATCTACACAGCATCTCTCTGTGGAATATTCTGAGATGCTATGGAATACCAGACAAAATAATAAGCATTATTAAGAGCCTCTATGATGGTTCACAGTGTGCAGTACGCACTGATGGTGGACACAGCGACTGGTTTATGGTTGAAACCGGAGTAAAGCAAGGCTGTATTCTATCTCCGCTATTGTTTGGAGTGGCCATTGACTGGGTGATGCGAAAATGTTGCAGGGGCGAAACTGGCATCGCTTGGGTAGAAAATAGTCAACTAGAAGATTCGAATTTTGCAGATAATATTGCCTTGTTAAGTAGAAACAATAAAAGATATGCAAAGAAAAACAGACAACTTGTCATCTATAGCATCAAAAGTTGGACTGCAGATAAGCTATGAAAAAACAAATATAATGAAGACACCTATGGCAAGTAATGCAGATATCACACTGGAATCTAAAATGATAAAAATAACAGAGCAGTTCACCTATTTAGGTAGCAATTTTTATTGCACTGGAAATGTTAAAAAGAAATTATGATACGAATTGGCAAAGCAACATTAGCTTTTAAAAGTCTAAATAAAATATGGAACTGCAGGTTATATAGTATTAAAACTGAATTACACATTTTCAGTTCAAATGTTGTATCAATTCTAACATATGCTAGCGAGAGTTGGAAAATGACTAAAGATATAGAAAGCAAGTTGAATGCATTTGAAAATAGATGTCTGCGAAAAAATGAATATAAAATGGAACGAATTCAGGAGAAGTGATGAAATCAGAGATATGTCTGGTCAACCACTAGTGACAACTGTTATAAGAAAGAGAAGATGGAGATATGTTGGGCACACCATGAGGAGAAATGATCAACGAACATCAAAGCAGGTATTGAAGTGGGATGCAAAGGGTTCAAGAATGAGAGGTCGACCTACAGAGACCCTTAAACGAACTTTGCTGAGAGAGGCAGAAAATATCGGTCTCAGTTCCATGGAGAAGATTGAGCGAGTTGCCCAGGATAGATCGGTATGGAGAAATTACTTGCAGGCCCTATGTAACGTATGTACGAGAGGAATTATTATTATTATTATTATATATATATATATATTCACAAAACAGATGAGACTGCAGTAAAACTATTTGATTGGCAAAACACGTAATCACAAAGTACTGTAGTTTTACAAATTACAAAAACAATGACAAAATACAGCTACGTTTCGACCAACACAGCATAGGTGTGTTTTTTGTGTTCCATTTATTTCGTTATTCGTTTTTATTCCCAGATTTTGTTTTTTATTTCCAGATTTTTATTAGAAACGATTGTTTTTTGGTCGTCCATTTGTTTTTTTAATGTTGTCACTCCTGTTGTTCGTTTGCTTGATAAATGCCTTGTTGGTGGAAACATTGCTGTATTTTGTCATTGTTTGTGTAATTTGTAAAACTACAGTACTTTGTGATTACGTGTTTATAGATATATATATATATATATATATATATATATATATATATATATATATATATATATATATTATACATATATATATATATTTATATATATATTTGTGTAGAATACACTCACCCATTCTAGCAATGCTATCTACATAAGCACAAATCGATCATATGATATGTATCGTCCATCGTGTCATGTGAAAGAACATTGATTATCAAGAACAAAAATCAAGAACATTTAACTGTCTACACGTTATCCCTTAGTTCAATTATACAAACATGGCTGATATAGTACACGTAGAGTGATTACAGCGACATGACGTATCTATTTTTGCTTTCGATATCACTATCATGTGTCAATAATTGCGACCAACACAGCACGTACGCTTAGTTTAGTTTAGTCAGCGAATAATCATCACTGCACTTCGAGCCAATTAGTCCAAAAGTGCCCCGATCTCTCCCTCAGTTTGTCTCTCAGCATGTGATGACTAACGACCCCGGTTCTATGTTGGTTTACTATTATTTCTTGGCTACCAGCATAGTGTTCTTGTCTAGCTACACCACACTTGACTTGGAATTCTAGCAGTCTGGTTAGTGTTGTAGATTCACCACTATTACTTGAATCATTTACACGAACTCTTCTCTTAGGAATTTAGAAAATCAGCCTGGTCCATTGCTCGTCCGCTTTGCACAACAGCCGCACCTTCAAGCCTTTCCGAGCTTTCATAGCCCTTTTCCCATGCATGCCCTGGCACACAAAAACTGATTTTTTTAGCTTAGACCTCCTCAGCGACTCCATCCATTGTCTTTGAGCCCATCCTGTTTCAGTCTTCCTGAACATATTCATTGAGTCACTGAGAAAACATGCATAGATAAACTTATGAGATTCCAGCCATACCATCGCCTTAGTTACCGCCATGATTTCCATATTGAGATTGCTCGTAGTCACGGCAAAACCCACATTGTCTTCCTTCAAATCATCCCCTCCGACCTGAGTAGTGAAAACCCACGAGCTCCGCACATGTCGAATCACCAAACCATCCATAAAAATTATTACAGCATTCTCAGACTTTTTTCGCAGATATTAATGCCTAAACCTCTTCCTCCACGACCAGTGTGTTGTCTTGTCTGCACTCATAGAACATAAGTAATTGTCCTCTAAGCTGATGACTGCATTCAGCGATCGCATCATGTTTTAGATGGGCATACAAACATCATATGCGAGCGTTCAAGTTCGACATCATTAAATACAGTATGACATGCAGCTGATACTATATGCACATGTCCATCAACAGGTGTCGTGCCGGCTGGCGTAGTCGATCATGGATCTCCACAAATCTCTGCCCTCGGTTTTTACCTTCATCTCAGATGTCGACGGTCTTCCGTACCTTGACGTCAGACTGTTAAATACTTTATCTCCCTGTCTTCCTCTGTCTCGTCTCCACTCGATGTTATCGGTTCTCACAATGTGTTCTAAGTCTCCACTTATTATTACGCTTCCGAAAAACAAGATGCCTCTATCTATATGGATAATACGCTTCCTTAGTGTCTTGGCCTCATTCAACAACACCACATTCGTTCATCTGTGCAGCTCATGGTATTATCATTATTATTCTTCTTGGAAAATCACATCTATGTAGCCTCCACATTTTTCTTCTGCTTATTGTCCATGATTGATGTAAATATGCCAATACTGGATATCTGTAGCACAGAATAACACTAATTTTGACCTCAATCGGCAGTGTTTTGTATATTGTATTATAGTTAATGGATCTTTGGACTGCCATATTCTGCTCTTTATTTAGTGGATCACATCATTGGCCTGCCATATTCTGCTCTTTAGTTTAATGAGACGCATCTTTATTTCAAATTGTGTATGAGTTGATAAGAGTCAACCAGTATATGCTTTGATGGAGGCGGTAACAATGTTTGCCATCTCACAACTACTCTCGTGTTTTCATACTCAATGACTTCATGAGCATGATTCGTAAAGTCGAATCAGGAATGGTGAGACGCAACTGGGTGGAGTTACTAGTACAGACAATGATCAGTGAAATCACCTTCTTTTTTATCCCTGGACAAGCAGGGGTTAGGGTTAATGAAGGAGCTGATAGATTGACTGGCTTGGCTACAATATAAGAGGGCACTGCTGTTGATCGAAATGATATTCTTCACGCATTGAGTCTTTCCGAACAGAGGAGCTTCAAGGTTGTGCATCCCACTCGCTGACTAGATTTAGAGAGATTGGTGTCAATATCGGTGCAGCCCGAGAAAAACGACATACTAAACATGCAAAGAGATTGATGCGAGGCGATGAGAAGAGATCAACGTCGAAAAGGTGTTTTGGGCCGCTAGAAAGCTGCTGGATTTGCTAAGGGTGAAATCGAAGCAACTTTGGAAATGTCCGGAGTGCTATGATGATAGTAATTATATAATTGATAACTGATGTTTTGATTAGAGTACCATTGTGTATGTTTTGATTAGTGTCAAGTATTGTATGTTTTCATTAATGTCGCTCGGTGTATTATTTTATTAGAGTCAACGCTTGTATTCTTTGATTAGAGTCAACTCTTGTATGCTTTTATTAGTGTCAACCCCTTGTATGCTTTTATTAGTGTCAACTCTTGTATGTTTTTATTAGTGTCAACCCCTTGTATGCTTTTATTAGTGTCAACCCCTTGCATGCTTTTATTAGTGCAACCCTTGTATGCTTTTATTAGAGTCAACCCTTGTATGCTTTTATTAGTGTCAACCCCTTGTATGCTTTTATTAGAGTCAACCCCTTGTATGCTTTTATTAGTGTCAACCCCTTGTATGCTTTTATTAGTGTCAACACCTTGTATGCTTTTATTAGTGTCAACCCCTTGTATGCTTTTATTAGTGTCAACCCCTTGTATGATTTTATTAGTGTCAACTCCTTGTATGCTTTTATTAGAGTCAACCCCTTGTATGCTTTTATTAGTGTCAACCCCTTGTATGCTTTTATTAGTGTCAACCCCTTGTATGCTTTTATTAATGTCAACCCCTTGTATGCTTTTATTAGTGTCAACCCCTTGTATGCTTTTATTAGAGTCAACCCCTTGTATGCTTTTATTAGAGTCAACCCCTTGTATGCTTTTATTAGAGTCAACCCCTTGTATACTTTTATTAGAGTCAACTCTTGTATACTTTCATTAGAGTCAACTCCTTGTATGCTTTTATTAGTGTCAACTCTTGTATGCTTTCGTTAGAGTCAACTCGTGTATGCTTTTATTAGTGTCAACCCCTTGTATGCTTTTATTAGAGTTAACCCCATTGTATGTTTTGATAGAGTAATTCAGTGTATGCTTTCATTAGACTCATCTCTTGTATGGTTTCATTAGTCATCCCCTGTATGCTTTCATTAGAGTCATCTCTTGTATGGTTTCATTAGTCATCCCTTGTATGCTTTCATTAGAGTCATTCCTTGTATGCTTTCATTAGAGGCATTCCTTGTGTGCTTTCATTAGAGTCATCTCTTGTATGGTTTCATTAGAGTCATCCCTTGTATGCTTTCATTAGAGTCATTCATTGTATGCTTTCATTAGAGTCATTCCTTGTATGCTTTCATTATAGTCATCTCTTGTATGCTTTCATTAGAGTCATCTCTTGTATGGTTTCATTAGAGCATTCCTTGTATGCTTTCATTAGAGTCGTATCTTGTATGGTTTCATTAAAGTCATCCCTTTGTATGGTTTCATTAGAGTCATTTCTTGTATGCTTTCATTAGAGTCATCTCTTGTATGGTTTCATTAGAGCATTCCTTGTATGCTTTCATTAGAGTCGTATCTTGTATGGTTTCATTAAAGTCATCCCTTTGTATGGTTTCATTAGAGTCATTTCTTGTATGCTTTCATTAGAGTCAACCCCTTATATGCTTTCATTAGAGTCATTCTTTGTATGCGTTTATTAATGGCAACCCTTCGATATTTCAATTAGGTTATCATATCATGTCTTTAACAAAATTAGCAAAGCGATGCTTCAATTAAATTACAATTTTATATAATGACTGTTGCCAGTCCTACACTATATTGACCAGCTTTTACATTGTATTGTTTGACTAATGTCTGTTGTACGATAGTTGTACTAAACGAGAAATTCGTATATCTTCAATAGTGCTATTCTAAACATGTAATGAGCAGAGTAAAGTTGTATGTGTGCATCCGTACAGCAAACGTCGTATTACTAAGATCATATATATTTCCAGCAGTATCTAAAGAGAAGAAAAATACAAGACGTGATAGATGACTTCAATATGACATCGACAGAGAGTGAGAGGCAGAAAGACAGAAAGAACACCCATCGCGACTAATGAAATAAGATAAGGTGTTTCAATATAATTTCAAATATATTCTAGGAAATGAAATACCATTAACCCATACCTACTTATGAAAATGAATATATAAATGGTGTGTGTCTGGGTGTACATACGTCTCTGTGTGTGTGTATGTGTGTGAGGGAAGAACAGACGCTGATAGACGAGCAATAAACAACCTTTTTATTGTACCAACCTTATATACAAGTCACATGTGTTTTATCTGCAGCTGCAAACATTCTAAAAAAATATACTTCTATTTGATATGTTTATCTTTTTGTAACAATATACTCAAATATTATAAACAAAGCAATGTTCAATTCACGACACGATGTCGGCATTTATTTATACATTTTAACAATAACATCAATATTGAATACATGAATTATAATTTGTAGGAGACATGATATGAAGTAGAATAGGCGTATGTGTGTTTTCAAGTTGTGCTATATGTTCTCGTTTTTATTCAGCTCACTGTAAGCGTTAGCTTAGTGATACATACAAGATTGTTATGCTGTGCATATACTTTACACCGGGACACGAACCTATATGTACAAGTCGAGCTGTATTTCTCTGGGCAAGCTTGAGCTACATGTACCTGAGCTTGTTTAATTTCATGCTTCTTGAGACAGAGTGAGCTCCTTGTCATTGGGCAAATTTGAGCTTCCAGTCTTTAACCAAGATCGCGCTATTTGTCATGGGAAGGTAGGTGTTCGTTGCCTTTTAACAAGTTTGACGTCACTGTCATTGCTTAAGCGTGAGCTCCATGGCCTTTTCGTAAGATTGAGCCACTTGTCCTTAATGAAACGTGTGCTACTTGTTCCTGGGCAAGCTTGAGCTCACTGCTTCTGAGCTAGGGTTGGCTACCTGTATCTGAGCAAATGTTTGAGCAAGTTCGAGTTCCTAGTCTTTGAGCTAGCTTAGCCATCTTGTCATTGAGAAAAATTGAGCTCCTTGTCATTGAACAAGCACAAACACTCTGTTCATAACAAGCTTGAGTTCCCTGTCCCTGGACAAGCATGAACACTATGTTCATAGCAAGCTTGAGTTCCCTGTCCCTGGAGAAGCATAAACACTCTGTTGATAGCAAGCTTGAGTTTCCTGTCCCTTTATAAATTAGTTCCCTGTGCCTGAACAAACGTAAGTTTGATTGTTCCTGAGTAGTCATGAACGCCATGTCTATAAGCACATTGTGCTCCCTGTCTTTGAGCAAAATTGAGCTCCCTATGCCTGGACAAACCGAAGTTATATTTTCTTGAGCAAGTATGTGATTGTTTTCATAAGCACGCTCGTGCACCCTGTCCCTGAGCATGTCTGTGCTACTTGTCTCTGAACAAGCCTGTACTCCCTGTACCTGAGCACACATTTATCTCCTAGTTCCTGAGCAAGCTCGTGCTCCGAGTCCCTGAGTAAACTTGAGCGCATTGTCTCTGATTTAGCTTGAGCTTTCTGTCTCTCAGCAAGATTGAGCTCTCTGTCCTTGAGTAAATGTGAGCTCCCATACCACGAGCAAGTGATAGCCCCATGTCTGATGATTCTTCTGCTCCCTGTACCTGATCAAGTTCGAACTTCCCGTTTCTGCTCAAGCTCGAGCTTTCTATCTCCGAGTAAGATCAAGTTCCATGGTGTGTAGATAATGAAACAATCAGGTGAATGTCATCTGCTGCATTTATACATTCGACTTAAGTATCACCTATGTTGAAACTTCAGCATCAACGGTTTTGGGCTTATAACTTCGACGTTATTGAGCTTAGAACAGAGATGTTGCTGGGCGTAGAGCATCGACATTATAAAGAGTCGATTATCTTCACTGATGGGCAATAACATCTTCTCAGACGATAATGCATTTAGAAAATAAAAATAACATATATGCATAGTACTTATCGCTTCTAAGATGTAAATAAACAAACGGTAAAGATGTACATTGTACTTATCGTGTCTAAGATGTAAGTTAAACAAACGGTAAAGATATACATTGTACTTATCGTATCTAAGATGTAAATAAACAAACGGTAAAGATATACATTGTACTTATCGCGTCTAAGATGTAAGTTAAACAAACGGTACAGAAACTCGTCTTCATACCTCGAGGTATATAGGGTAACACGGTGTTCGGTCCGTATTTTACATCGACAGTTGGCACATGTGCGGTGATTAGTCGACATCATGCCGGCCGCCTTTACTTGCCAGTGCTTTTCCTGGTACCCAATTGAGCTACATTCGGAACATATATTCCACTCCTACCGTGCAACTAAACCCGGGCAACTATCCTTAAAAGCGTGTTCACTCTAGTTATTTCCCAAAATCGTGAACATACCGACCGATATCAAATCAGTCACTTAACAAAAACTATTGATTTTTACATTGTACTATTGATAACAGTCACGACCTTCGTAAAGTAGTTTTGCTCACCCAAACCTTTAGTGGCACAAGATTGTACTTATTTGTAATTAGTAAAATAACAGCGATGTTGAATTGGTATACATGTAAAAGTTTATTAGTACGATGGACAAGTATTCTAATAATTACGCATTTGCGGGGTAAACATGCAATTCTGCAACAGTGCAAATCTGGAGTCCCGTGGAACTAAACAGTTCACAATGTATTTCAGCGGTTGTCACTAGTGTATGCCACACTCTATTTATTTTCATCAATAGAAGTGGAAGATATCATTTGCACAATATGTCAAAGTGCTTGTTATCATATATAATATGGATTCGCCTTTGCAAACATTCGTCGCAATTGTGTGTTTTACTGTAAATTCTAAACTGTGATTATCATTTTGACGTGTTTATGTACAATTATATATAAAAAACGCATTTTGCATCAACCAAGTTATCATCCAATTCTTCAACATGAATCCGTAAGGTATATAAGATTGCCAGCCAAAAAGTACTATTATATGTCAGGTAGACTTTGTACAAATTAAACTTTAGTGTGTTCACGAATTTTGGAACGAACTAACGCTGCACTATGGCTGCTCTCAAGATGGTGTACTTTTTTTCATATTCTATGTAAAACGAAGGACTGAAAACTTGATATTGGATGCACTTAACAGCTTTACGAAGCTGAACTTAGAGCTTGATACACTAAGATCGTATAATGTAGTTAGACAATTTAGGTGGACTTACTGAAAACATATAAGCTAACATAAAACATCAAAATCGTGGCGTATCCATTACATGACTTAGCTATCAATCTCAATTTTCTAGGCACCACCTGCACGTTCAGTAGTGTGTCATTACTTTCTGAACTGCTTGGTCTATTTTTGTTGTTTTTATTGTAACGAATATTGTTTAGAAATTGTTTGCAAGGAGGTTGTACCAGTTAGGCGTGGGTTGTGATCGAGCTCACCATCGCTTAAGCTACAGACACCCACATAAGCTAACAAACGTAGTACAGAAACGGTGATGTCTTTAAAACAAATCATATGATATACATAGAGACGCTAAGATGATATAATATGACGTACTTGTATTATCTACGCCGATGTTCTAAGAGCATCTACATTGATGAGGATTATTTATAGCTTGACAAACTTATATGATCACCGCTTCAGGAAATTACACTATGAAAGATTGACATATAACATATATGTCATATCTCACATAATACACTATGTTATGTTACGATCACGTATGGCGTGCTCTGTAAAGAATACATTCTGTAAAATGTTGGTACTTTACGTTGCATTTATCAGAGATACATTAACTACTATACAGATAACTCAACAATTATTGACAAACTAAACATTTCATGTCGATAATTGACATTAAAAAATAACACACTATTTAATTGTTTTAAAAGACATATGATATTAAATGATAACTTAGGCATAACGATAGCCAAACGGATGTTACGTTTACAATATGTACCGACCATAGTTCTTGTAAGTTGATCACGTGTTCAATCACTGACATTATGATACATGACTTGTATGTGGTGTTCAACTGTTGACAAACTTGTCATCACTATGTGTTTATTACTGAAGATATTTTTTTTGTTTTATTAACATATGTTCACACCCTTGATTATAGTGTCTGTTTATTATTGAAGAACACGATCTTGTATTTTTTTCTTTTTAAAACAATACTGCTTACTCTTTTAGTATTATTGAAGACATGATGCGCATTCGCTGTTTGTGACACAATCTATGACAGTAACAACTCGAATCGCATTTATTGTGCACACCATTTTCGTTATGATGAATAACATCATATACAAATATGTCATATGCAATGTTATTACACATAGAATAATCCATAGATGTGCAATCTTATTTAGCAAATAAAAAGTGATTGCACATGATAATTTGCACACTAGATACAGTTCCAAGTTAATAAACTTTTCTCAGCTCAGAAATGCAGATACCTTCGCTTAACAAAATACGATAACACTCTACGTCATTTGTGACAACCTACGGACCGCTGGATATCGCCGGCCCATCCACAACTTTGACAATCTAATATGTGTGTACAGTCCGGCTTCTTAGCAAAACAAAATGAATTGAGGAAAAACACATGTACACACCAGAACCCGTCGTTTTAGACCAACATAATTGATTGAATTTCAATGTATAAATTATTGTTATATTATGATATTAAAAGTAGTATAATAATGAAATCTATACAAGAGCTATTTAAAAATGATGTCTTCAAATCTCTGACCGCACAAGAAGAATCGTATGATTCTACAAACCATGCAAGATGTAAAAATATGCTTGTAAGAGCAAGTGGTAATCCTGGTAGCAATCACCCTTGTTTTAGATCAATCAACATAAATGACAGACACAGGACAGTAATTAATATTGTTCAATTTTATAGACGTATTATTCAGCACCACGCAAGATATGATAGAACTTCTGCAATAGACGTGACACCCTTCTAGGCGAAAACATTTTCAAAGTGATAAAGATCACTTTTAAAGAGTCTGAATAATGCTATAACAAGGGTTATTGGATGACAACCGACGAACATCTGCTAATGTCGGCTAAAATTAAGGACGTGTATGCAAAATTTAACCCAATTGTCAAATGTGAATATAAGTGACAATGGTGCCTCATTCCTATATTATATTGTTCTTCCTGAAATTGTGCCTCCAAAACCGGTTAAGGTCGCAGACATCATTCACTTCGTGGCATTTTGAGTGAACTTATTAAAACCAAGTAGACCTTTTTACCATTGCCTTTGAGATATTAAATTTGAGTATGTTAATCTGCTTCACTACAGTTGTGGCAGAGTCATTGTTGATGTGCCAGTTCCACCATCTCCTCCATCAGGGAGTGTAACAATCATAACCTAGCTTCCAAGAAATGAGGAATGTTGACAGTTGGGCAAAAATATTGTTGCAGTGCGGCTTTGTCGTTTGATCTCAATTCGTAGACAAGTAACTGTCGAATTGTTACTAATTTTAGCTTTTGGGAGACTAAAGTCTGGGCTCGCTGTCTCCAGTTCGCGATCTTGAAAGAATTCATCGTAGCTTTTGACGAGAATATCAAAGAAATGCGTGGGCATAGGAGATACTATTTATACCCTAGTCGAGCACAGATGAGGAAATGAGAGAAGAAAAAAGAATCAGAATCACACACATATATAGAAGTCTGCCTGAGAGCTGGTAAGCCAGAAGTTAGAAGTCACTATAGAATACTATCTGGTCATATAAAAGACCTACAGAGAGCAGTTAAGAGAAGAAGAACTTAGAAGCAGAGAACTCTGCCACAGACACTAGCGCAGGATAAGAAATCAGCAGAGAACTCTAGCCGGAGCGAGTACACTGTCTTGGCCTGAGACATAAGGTCTCCCAAGGACTTTGAAGTCTCCGTCATCAGCATCATCACCAGAGAGCCTTCAGTATTAGAGACATACTTTTTCTTGCGAATATCACCGAGACATACCGTCTCCTAATGACTTTGAAGTCTCCATCATCATCAGGACTTTTCAGTATTACGCACATACTCACCGGAGCAAATATCAAGTTGGCTTATATTGTTGTCATGGAGATAAACCCGAATGAAAACGATAGGTACGTTCAAGTAGAGGGGAATATATATTGAGAGATATTTCTTGATGTGTTAAATGGTTGTTCTTTGGATGTATGAATTTCGTTGTGTTCATATGTTTCTTTGTTTTTGTATAATGTATTCTTTGAGGAAGAATATTTAAATAAACATAAAAATTTGATACAGACTTGTGTTAGACAGAGAGAGAGAGTGTGTGAATATGAATGACTAAGATATATTAGTGACAAGGACACATACCTCCCTTATTAGCTTACATTGCCCAGGATATTCACTCATACACCTACCCTATCACAGACCCTTTATGGTTTGACCGTGACCAGATTATTTGATTGTCCCTCTATAACAGTACCCTATTTGGATGACCGTGACCCGTAAGGAAGCAGAATACCCACACTATAACACAGTGAAATAAGTTGGTTAAGTCAAAGAAACATGACGATGCAAATGTATGACATCGAATTGATTATAGAAATGAAGGGTGGTCCACTCAAAGAAGTATCACACTCTTTGTGGATCTACCAGCTAGTGTTTTTAGTTAACATTTAGGGTAGCCCTGTCATATAATTATCACACTCTGTGTGGATCCGGCAATTTTTGTTATAAGTTGACAGGTATCATCATTTGGACACTGTTACCGTAAAACTATAGATACGTGGACAGCCGGCACATGAACTTCCTATACATATCAATGCTTTCCGGGATAAACTGAGAATGCAGGAGAGTAAACTGCATTGACGCCCAGCTACATTGTGTCCAATGTAAGAGCAATAATGAATAAAACATATTTGAATTGGTAGTTGACTATGTGGAAATGGAGAACAGATTAAACATGGAGAGCTACATATACAGATACAGAAACATGAACGTCTTATCAATGTTGACATCATTTATATTTAGCACCAGCCAATCACAATGTTTCATCAACAAGTCAATTGTTCGTGGGTGAGAACCTACTTCCCCCATTCATTGTTACCTTAATGAATGAACGCCCATGGTAATCTGCCTGAAAGAAATACTAATCTATTTATAGCACTTGGAGAGTAGACGAGATATCTTATTAATTGTACCAACTAAATTGACTGTGTTAGGAATATTGCTTGCCAGTTTATGTTTATTTAGGATCACACTAAACAAAGTTAGTGTTTCTCAACGTTTGGTGATGTCGGGCGTCCCTAATAGTGCTTTTGTGGACATG
Source organism: Arion vulgaris (assembly GCA_020796225.1). Lineage (NCBI taxonomy): Eukaryota > Metazoa > Mollusca > Gastropoda > Stylommatophora > Arionidae > Arion > Arion vulgaris. Next base: position 9,596,353 of record CM036764.1, on the reverse strand, counting down.
CAACAGGGACTTATTGAAGTGCAAGAGAATGACATGCTGAAATCACATCGCAGTGACTCTATGTTACTAGACTTCAATATGATTTATGTTTCCAATGAAAAATATCAAAGGATCACATCGAATGCCTAACATTAACATTGCTATTTGGTAGTAACAATGTCCCACACATTGCGTACTCAAACGTTTTGTAAATCCGACCGTGGCATATCAACGGATACCCGCATCCGCTCTACTGTATCTGGAATTCGAGATCAGTCGCTCACCGACACATTAAGTTCACATCATTGAACTACGTCCAACTACCCCTTCTCAGTTGTCAAATTATTATTATTATTATTATATAATTTATCAACACAGGTTCGATACCATTGATCATGTTCTTACCTTATGAACTACGATTAATGATAGACATTGTGAACACTACTAGAATAACTGTCTATAAATCAATCATATATGCGAGTAAACATTGGCATGCTACTTACGTCTGGTGTCGAATTATGAAAATAAGTTGAATGAAAATAGCAGTTATTCATGACATGTTTTTATTTTTTCTCGTTCGTGTCATTTGGTCGTGTCATTTTGTGTTTGGTTCGTTTACATTTATGCGCTTGGCGATGAGTGTTGGGTTGAGATAGATGTTGTGGTGGTTATATGTGGCATTGTACACGAGATGGATATTTATGATACGTTTGTACTAACAACGTTAAAAGAAGCAGCCATTCCATAGGACGCGTAAACCTATTTCTTTTTGTATGACTGTATATACAATGTCTTAGACATTCGTACTTTGTTATTGTGAGATTAATTAACTTTTGTGACACAATATTACATGAGCATACCATTACTGTAACAGTGGTTAAAACGCTACACCAGCGTCACTCTTGTGTTCATATTCATTGGTAAACTTCATCAAATAGAAGGTTCACATCTTCATTTCTAAGTATTAACGTATAATATCTGCTGACTCTCACTTCATTTTAAAACCATCAGTTTCACAAAATACGTACGTGCAAATACTTATTGTGTTGCGTTGTCCTTACGGTTCTTGTTCATCATTTGAAATTCCTTTGATGTATTCAGTTATTTCACTCTCCCTCCAAATCGGTACCGCCATTCTTTGTTATACAAAAGCACATAATGATAGGTAATATGATAACCGGAAGAATAATCATCCAATACAAAGGGAGGTTATGATCACCAATGACTGCAAATATAAATTGTTAACAAAAACATTTTTCAGAAGTAAAGGATATAAATACATCATAAATGTACATATTACAGATACAAATACAGAACATAATCCTATTTTAGAAATAATCAAAAATAACATTGAATGTATAGAAGATATGACATGTAACGAATATAACTTAGGCATACTGAATTTGAAACTACAAGATACAATGTGACAATGACAACTGCAAGTGTGAAATAATACATGAGAAATTCAGAAATAAATTAATGAAGACACACAACTAGAAAATGCAAATGAGAACGTAGATATGGCTGTATCTGATTAAGAATGCAAAGAGACAGATGATCTACCTAAGAAGAAATCAACAAAGACAAATTAAGTAGTACATCACGATATAGGTAAACATAGAATTATAGTGGGAGTAAGATTGTCAGTAAGCCGGAGGTTAGTTTAGTTTGGTTTAATTGTCAGATCTCCACATTAAACCATTTAGTACACTAGTTCTTCGTTCTCCATCTCAGTATGTCTCCCAGCGTGTGACATCGAACGATATCAGCTCTATGCTGGCTTAATATTCCTCTTTTGACTTCAGGTACAGTGTTTTTGTTTAGCCACGCTACATTTTACATGGTATTCTTGTAGACTAGTTGGTGCTGCATATTCTACAATATTCCTTGAATAGTTTACGACACATACAACCAGCCAGTACCTCCCCTCCCTGGGCATGCAGTCTCCCAGACCTTTCAGAAGAAATAAGTGGCATTAGCAAGAAAGTAACACAGACCGACCTACAGAGATGGTACGTCGCAGAAAAACACATAAACGATAACTACCAATGGACTCATGGACACATGCATACACGGATGGCTCGGCTACAGATGCCACCCACAATGGAGGAGGGGAGTTGTCCTCAGACTAAAAATGAGTAGAACAAACCTTAGCTCTGGCCACCAGCAAGTTCTCAACTAATTTCAGGGCAGACGTAGAGGCCCTCAGTGCAGCTGCAAAAATGGTACTACAACATCTGAACCAAATACATGGAAAATAGTGCTTTTGACTGACGCATTGTCTGCTATCTCAGCACTGAAATCTGAAAGGAACACATACCTAAATGATCTCAGGTCAACCTTAGCCCAGTTATCCCATGAATCTGAGAGAGCAGTAACCCAGTGGATACCCTCACACTGCAAGATCAAGGGGAATGAAGATGCTGACAGACTGGCTAAAGATGGAGCAGGAATGCCCCACGATAACAACCTGGTTAGCTATGAAGAAGCAAAAACCATCGCCAAAGGGTACTACAAGGCAAAATGGGATAAATAACCTACAAAACACATAACAAGAACGATGGATATTACCAACTGTTCAGAATGGATCAGATAGTCATACATCGCCTCCGGACGGATCACGACAGAATGAGACGCCACCTGTACACTAAATTCAAAATAGGTACCAACGATCTGTACCCCTGTGGCTTAGCGAGTATGACCACAGAACACATCCTCCAGAACTGCCCCCAGTATGCAGACATGAGAAGAAAGAGGTGACCCACTTACACCAGCATCCAAGACAAACTGTATGGCGTGGTTGATAATCTTGAGGCAGACGGCTGCCTTTATTAGATAATTCGAAATCCCAATCTAGTGAGAACGTAGAAGAAGACGAAGAATAGTTTACCCGCCCCTTCTCCTAGGGAATTCAGACTATCAGCCTGGTACACTTCTTGCTTACATTCTACAGCAGATATACGTACGTGCATGCATAACGGCGCGTTCATTCCAATTTATCCAAGCATTCCCTGGTACAAACAACTCCCTATTTTTGGTCAATTTCCTGTCCGTATGATGTCAATATATCTTGAAACAATGGGAACAGACACATTTACAGTTACATTCAACTTAATCTTCTAGATATATAGATAGATACAACGATTTCGTAGATTAAATTGACTTCGATTATCAGGGGAACATGATCGGATGCATGTGATCTGGATATCGCGAGGTGTAACATAGCATTTGCGTATATCACGCAAATGTTGGGTGAAACGGTCAATAATCTGTGTGCCAGTTGTTATTGTTATAACATTGACAATTGATGACGTAGACTAATTTGATTTTTGTAATTAGTGATAAGACCATCATTGCACTTCGTTGAGAAACCGTGTGTGTTCTGATTTATTTCTTACACAGGAAAGATCTCAGCTGCAGTGCACGAACTCTTTAGCATTGCAGAGGTCCCGATGTAAGTTTGAGGATGGTAGAGATATTTTTGTTGGAATTTCGATTGCAATCTTTTGTAATGAATGTTTACCGGGCAGCGGCTTTCCAACCTTCACTTCTCAATTTTGAACAGGAAGGGTTCTTTTACGTGCTCAAATTGAACACGATACCTTCTTTGTATCGTCTGTCTCCAAGAAGATTAGGATGCCGATCTCAGCTACAGTGAGAACAGGAATCTCTGGAAAAATATCCAGATGGTTCCCGAGGGAGCGACCTGTTACCTTTAGCGGAGAGACGAGCAGCCAACCTCTACGCCAAAGATTGTGGGCAGCGCATTTAAAACCATCCTCTAAACTCTGGACACTGCTTCTATATATTTTAAGTTTTTGATTAAGACATTTTGGCGAGGATAAATAGTTAGCTGAGGGGTGGGGTTATGTGTGAGCAGAAGGAATATATTATTGTATAGGAAGAATTGATAAGTGGACACGAGAATATCATAGTTTGCTATCACGTCAAATAACTATCTTTGGTGGACATTTGCTGTTGCCAAACTTCAAGGTAGAGCCTGCAGACGTTGCTGAAATGTATGATGATGACAACATAGAAACCAGAATCAGATTGTTCTCATTTATGAAAGCTCAATTTTCCTGGTACTTGTAACGTTTATACATTATTTTTCCCTGCATTAAAAATATTCATGTCAAAATAACCTTCACAATATTCTCCCGAATATCCTTTCATGCAGTTTTCACACTTTCCGGATAACTGATGACATTTTTCTAAACACTTCTCAGGACACACACTGGTACACATTGGCCCATAGAATTCTCCTATACAATCTAGTAGTAGAAAAAAATTGAAATAGCATAACAACTAGAGTGTTCAATTCAGAATGAATTACTGACATTTAAACATTATTTACAATGATATTTATTAGTAATTAAGTCCAGATTGCTTGCAGTTTTATTTTTGATTTAAAACAAAGTAAACTCAAGTCGCATCAAATCGTGAAATCTAAGAGAGTGTTAGTGAGCAATATATGTAGCATGAACCTTGCCCGGGATCAAATGCGCATCGGGACAACGCCGCGTCAGGATTAGTGAGCTGGCACTAATCAAGATACAGCCCCACTCATCCTCGTGACCCTGGCAAAGACATTGGTTCCTGTCTGGCTAAGCGGGCAGGATCAAGGGAGAGTTACAGGTAGTGGTAGTAGTGCAAGCACGGAAAAACAATGCATCGCCTAAAATCCCTGATAAAATGCACGCACCTCCTGGCCGATGTCCGAGAAAAAATTGCACGCATTTTGCAGAAAGGTAAGAAAATAGCAGTGTACGAGTCGTCAGCGAACGAATGATAACTCCCCTGGAGCAAATGACTGCACCAAAATTGCCACCTACGGGGCAAGAGTCCATAAGCACATAAAAAAGTGGGCGCACATGAAAACTCGGAGCCCTGAGTCCGATTCGTGATCCGTGTCAGGCCGCCTCAGAGGAACGGTAAATGTGAGAAACCTGATAAACATGGTGGGGCAGGCACCAAAGAGGAACGAATCGCACATACGGGCGATACACAGGCGAGCCCAGAGATGGGGTAGATACGCAAGGCGCTGGTGATGAATCGAAAGAAAGACGTGGCAAACGAGGGGTGAGCGGCCCACCCAGATGAGCAGTGAAAGCCCAACAGAGGCTTGAATACATTACAACTTAAATGTCTCGGCAAGTGTTACTTCCAGTGTTCCCACATTTCTAAGAAAAATAGTTCAGGCATAGCTAATATTACCTAAGAGAAGATAACTGTCCTTTTAAATGAGGCAGCTTTGACAGACTCTAATAGCCACAAAATATAGCCTTGTACTACAAAATAACTAAACAGATGTCTATATTATAAAGTGGAGCCTTCTATTTGTAACTTCTTAGTTAGTTCTCTTTTAGTTGTGTTTCTAATTCTGGTTTGCCATACAGTTCGAGCATGTGTGTGTGCTTCGAACATTGTATCTTTCATTGCCTCTGTTATTACAATGGTCTACATGTTGTGTGAATGCCCTTTTGCCTTGTGTTCACAGAAACTGAGTAACAATGACATTCAGTGACACTATTTGTTGGTAATATACATATGTGACAGAAACACTTATTTTTTGGTGTATTAAAGAAGTATAGTACTGGTGTTTTCAATGGCGCAGTGGTTAACAAACGTTTGCCTAGCATACTGAAAGTTATGGGTTCCAGTCCAGACCGAGATGCACGTGCAATGGGTTAAATAGATCCTTAAGTTTAATGCCAGTTCTAAGGATTCGTGCTTTGTGCACCACTCTCGGAAGATGGCGTGCCATCTCTGCCGACGAGACAGAGCCATATGGGGGAAACCCGTTGCAATGAAACCAATCCGCCGTATTTAGACCCTTTATCCCCGAGTGGTTACCGAGGCCCAAATTTGGGGTGTAAAGAATAGAACCACTGCTACCTGCCACGCATGTCGTAAGAGGCTACTAAGGAGGTTTGGCTAAAATCGGATGCATGTGTCCTAAACAGAGCCGGATTAGACCAGCGCGGGGCCCGTAGCAAATTTTAGCGCGGGGCCCTAAGTTTTGTATGATAATAAATAATAAAACATAAATTTTACAAACAAACTTGTCTCGATTCAATGTGAACAAATTTAGAGATAATGCTAGACAAATAAATTTCTCTAAGTAAATTACATTCAATGTTCATTAAGGTGAGGTTATTTAGACGATCTTGTTCCATCATGTTTCTTAACTCACTTTTATACGCTTTAATGTTGAAAAAGAACGTTCTCCGCTGCAGTTAGTAATCATTAAAGACAAGTAAATTCGTAAGACTATTTCTACATTTGGGAAACACGACTCTAATGAATTTTCCATTATAAGTTTATAAAATTGCAGTTCAAGGGCCTCATTCTTTTCGTTGCTAATAGAAGCAGCTACATTAGTTTTAAGAAGTTCAGCGAACTGCACAAGTTCGTCGCCTAGGCTTTCTCCAAATCCTCTTGGTAAGAGCTGACAATATTTGGAGTTCTGTTCAAGATCTCTTCTGCTGTAAGAGATGTTAACTGCCGAAATGTTCCAAATACATCAGTCACTCTATGGTACGCTTCCATGCGTTTAGCTAAGGCAGAGAGTACATTATCAATTATGACAATAAACACCTGACTTTCACATTTTTGTTTGGGTGTTTGATTTTCTACAACTTCATCGAGCGTAGTAGAGCCACTAAAATCGTCGTACTTAGTATTTCGCTTGCGTCGTCGTGAAGTTTGTTGCTGATATTCTTGACAGTGAGTCAGGATTTTGGCTTTGGCCTCAATATCTGAAAATGTAGGCCGCATTTCTTGAACGTACCCGTGTAACGATTCATAAAGAGCATATCCCGTGTTAAGGTCTTGATCAGGTGACTGTAATGAAGCGCTAGACGCTTGCAAGCGTTCTAGAATTATGTTCCATAAAATGCTAACTATTCCCGTTTCCAACTTACTCATCTCCAAAACTAGCCCATACGCTTGATTACGACACTCTACCTTTGATCCATGTTATTTGAGATGTCATCCAAAACTTGTTTGATAATGGTAAAACCACATAAAAGTGCTTTTGTCGCATCAGCTCGGGAAGACCACCTGGTGTCCGACAGTCTCTTCAAAGTCGGGAGTTTTGAACCTGTATCTTCCAGTGCTTTTGTAAGAATGCCCCATCGATAGGTAGAAGCGGAAAAGAATGTATAGAGACTTTCAACAAAATCGAAAAATGGATGCTTCTATACAACATTCTGCAGCACACTTCGCAACCAAATTCAGTGAATGTGCAAAGCAGGGAATGCATTCTGCGTACTTATTTATCTCCTTAATGTGTGCTTGTAAGCCGTTGTATTTCCCACTCATGTTGCTGGCATTGTCATAGCTTTGACCGCGACAGTCTTGATATCAATGCCATTTTCCTTTAAAAATCAAGTAAACTTTGGGCGAGTTGTTCAGCAGTATGACCTTCCATATCCAAGAACTTCACAAACCTTTCCGCTGGTCTAGATGGTAACACATAGCGCACTATTAGAGTGAGTTGGTCCACATGCGAAATGTCTGGAGTAGAGTCCAGTGCCCAGATCTGCTCATGTCTTAGAACAATATTTCATACGCCCACTTGCATTTATTTTAAACTAAGTTTCGCGCAAAAACTACTGAACGAACAGAGACTTGAACTGGATTATAAGTCAAATTTAATTGTTCTTTTGTTCAAGCTTTCAAGTTTTCGTTTATTAGAAGCGTGTGCACACAAGAGACACTCCATACAAAAAGTAAAAACTGTTACGTTGTTAATGAGCTCAGTGTGACCGCCCAATTAAGTCCGAAATTGAGTAAACATGACCTTGGCCCTAACCTCAATAAAAAAATGAAAGGGGGAAATTATTACCCACCTCCCAAACTTGGTTCCTTGTTTATGACTAGTGACAACTTAGCTCCAGAGGCGCGCCCCCAAAGCGCGGGCCTGTAGCATTTGCTACTTCTGCTACTATGCTAATCCGGCTCTGGTCCTAAATGTGAAGAAGTCTATGCGTTTAGCGGCCTACCAAACCATTGTGCAACGTATACACGTTTTGGCAAAGATCAAACATATCACAAAGAGTGATTAAAATTGGTCGTAAAAACGAACGCAAAGAAGAAGAAGAAGGAGAACCTTTAGAACTGATGTTATACATATTTTATTTATGATTTCTTCATTTCTTAAACGATTTCATCTTAATATTCTCAGCAGCACTGTTCATATATTTTCTCACTGTCAGACTAATTTTCTTCTATTGTTTGATATCAACGTCCAGGTTGGGCACTGATAGCATAATGCTGGTAGAAATGCCGTGTTATATAATAAGTATATAAATACAAAACTGTACCACTTATTCATATTAAAGAATATGAAATTTAATGAAACGATATTTGAATACAGATTATATTGTATAACCAAACATTTATTTTTCATGTGATATGTTTATTTAATTGAAAATGAAAACATCGCAGCAACAAATGTTTGACTTGTGCTACTTCTAGATGCCTTTATTCGATAATGGTTTTAAAAACGTCTTTAATGAGACCTGATACCAAAATACACACATCTTACAGAGACATATATCATTATGTATGTTAAGTCTCACTACAAATCTCTACTTTTCTTTATATATAATGCGATGACATATGAAATATAATAGTATTTATGAGTAGTAAGTGTGTTAAAACATTTCAGAGTCAAATACTAATTCATAAAGAACTAAATGAACATAATGTATGCTTTATAAGATATTGCATGTCACCCATAGTGTTGTATAACTATAGTTCGTCCCAAAATTCGTGAACATCTTTACCGACCAATATACAAACATCCCCTTGGCATACATTTTTGATTTCTACATTTGTATTTAGGTACCTGGTTGAAACCCCACGGTGGGAAAATTTTTAACCAAATTAGTTTGCGGGATTTTATCAAAGATAAAAATAGACTTCACTGTTCAGAAAACAATGGTAAACTACTGCACGTATAAGTGGTGCCTAGAACATAAACGACTAGTTTACTGTGGGTGATTGCTACGTCCTGTAAAGGATATGTCATGATTTTCATTCATATAGATAATAGTGATGACCATCCAAATGTGATTTCTCCCACCCAAACCTTTAGTTCTATAAGATTTTTATTATATGATATTACTAAAATTACAGCGATGTTGATTAGGTATACTTGTCGAAGTTTTACAGTACGATTGTCAAGCTTGTCTATAACTAAGCATTTCCGTGTTCCACATGCAATTCAGTGCAAGTCAAAATCGGGAATACCGTGGAATTAATCAGTTTACAATGTTTCCTACCGACTGTCATTGGCATATGTACGCAATATTTATTTTCGTTTATAGAAGTGGAAGGTATCATTTGTTCACTATGTTATCTTTCTTTTTATAATATGTAATAGGGATACGCCTTTGCTATTATTCGCCACCGTTTTGTGTATTACTGTAAAATTCGAAACTTCGATGATCATTGTGTTGTGCTTATGCAAAATTTATATAAAAAACAACGTGTTTTGCATCAACCAAGCTACCTACCAATTAGTTAAACATGTATTCGTAAGGTCATCGAAAAAGGGTGGAGACTGCAGTAAAACTTGGAAAAATAGGTAAACACGTAAAAATAAAGTACTACAGTTTTACAAAATACATAAACAGTGACGATAAACAGCAACGTTTCGACCAAAAAGCCTTTATCAAGCAAACAATACAACAAGAATGATGAATTTCGAGGAACACTACAAGTGGACGATTACATGTGGAAACATAAAACTATAGAATCTTACCTACTACGTGACGACGAATAGTTGCAGCAAAATGGCGACGATTATCGAAAAAGGGTGGAGACTGCAGTAAAACTTGGAAAAATAGGTAAACACACATGTAATCGTCCACTTGTAGTGTTCCTCGAAATTCGTCATTCTTGTTGTATTGTTTGCTTGATAAAGGCCTTTGGTCGAAACGTTGCTGTTTATCGTCACTGTTTATGTATTTTGTAAAACTGTAGTACTTTGTTTTTACGTGTTTACCTATTTTTCCAAGTTTTACTGCAGTCTCCACCTTTTTTCGATAATCGTCGCCATTTTGCTGCAACTATTCGTCGTCACGTAGTAGGTACGATTCTATAGTTTTATGTTTCAACATGTAATCGTCCACTTGTAGTGTTCCTCGAAATTCGTCATTCTTGTTGTATTGTTTGCTTGATAAAGGCCTTTTGGTCGAAACGTTGCTGTTTATCGTCACTGTTTATGTATTTTGTAAAACTGTAGTACTTTGTTTTTACGTGTTTACCTATTCGTAAGGTCGTGAGATATATAAGACTGCTTGCAACAAATCACTGTAATGCATAAGGTAGGCTTCGTACAAATTAAACCTTAGTGTGTTCACGAATTTTGGAATGAACTATATTTAATTTCAAATGTGTATTACATGTTGTACATCTGTGTTTTGAGCTTCTACTTGTAGACGTAATACGTTCATAATGACATCACATAACCTTTACACTGAGGACCGGTACGGTTGTCCACACACAAAATGCATACACCTGTGTCAATATTACACGTGCTGTATTTGCACAACCCTGAACATGGTTCTGTGCAGTTCTCAGTATACCATCCTTTAACACATTCTGAAATCATACAACAGACAATCATATTTAAATCCGTTATGGTCACTCCAATTGTTAACATATACACTTTTTAACAACAAGTAATATTTTCATTTCAACGACTCTTGCTGGCACATCGGTTTATGTAGGTGTACTTTATCTCGATATGTGGTTATTATATTGTATGTATATACGGTATTTTATATTGAAAATGTACATCTAAACTTCAAAGTACGCATCTGTAAAATGAGATGGCGTGTACAGTTCCAGATTAAAAATGAGAACAGGAGTCCTTCAGAGCAATGTACCTTGCACATTGTTGTTCTTGGTACATATCAATGATCTACCACAAACTCTGCCCAGACATGTAACACACTTTCTCCACTCTCTTCTCTTCACCCTTCGCCCCTAGGGAAGCATAGGTCCGCAACCAAGGCCTTCCAAGCCCGCCTATCCAAGGTCATCCTTTCCAGATCTCGCCACTTTCTCCCCGTCCTCTTGCATTCCATCTCTAACTCCCGTCTCCAGGTGTTTCTGGGTCTTCCCTTACTTCTATTGCCCTGGGGTTCCATCGGAGAGCCTGTCTCACGATGCTGTCAGGGGTTTCCTCAGTGTGTGTCCTATCCGAATGGCACCAAATGGGCAGGTGATAGATCGATTTGTTAGTCAGGTATAAAAATTGCGCTCTTAAAGTGGCCCTGGCATATGCATCATCGTTATGGACATCAAGAACCCGCTATAAATAACATCTAACATTCAGCCCTTGTGAGACAGAATAAGGAGAAACGTAATTCTGCTCACTGAAAGTATCAATAGAACTCCTCGCCATTCATTATTGGAAAGTGGTAGCTAGAGCCAAAAAAAAAAACCAGAATAAAGCGTACACATCCAAAACACCAAGCACATGAAATATGAAAATCATGTTCAGAACTATTATATCATAACTCGTTACCAGAAGAATTACTTATTGACCACTGAGAACCAGAAGTAAATTGTTCAACTGCCATCTCTAATTTGTCAAGCAAAGACTCGAGTATAATCTAGTAAAGAAATCAACCACAATAGAAAAACTTCACTATATGTTTCCAGAAGACAGTTGAGCAAGAAATTACATATATTGATCGGTAATGGAGGAAATTATAAATGATTGAGCCGGAGTTTACATTGAGCATTCACATATCAATATGGCGTCTCTGGTGGTCCCCACCGCAAGAATATGTTCCAACTAAAAGCAGCCAACTTAGCCTTCCTGAAAGCAGCACAACAAACGAATAAGCTGCAATCACGTGCGGCAAGATGCTTTTTACTTACATATTCACTGTCAGCTATAGAAGCCATGGAGACTAAATCCGTTTATAGCACGAGACATAACTTATATGCATAACTTGTTCGACTGTCATACATGTCAGACATTCATCTGCAGTATATTCCATCTCTTCCATATATTCCATGGCATTGCAGACAATGATACTGTGGGTCTCATGGCTAAGAAAGGAAATGCAAAAGAATACATATACCAACCCCTGTTAGTAAGAGAAAATATGGAGTAGATTTAAAATCAAGCACTGGATATGATTATGGAGAGATCATTGTTCAAAGACCTCGGCAGAACCTACAAATGTATTATATTTTGCATATGTATTTGATACGGAGAATAAGTTGAACAGCTCTCTGCAAGTGTCAACAAGCTCAGCATACACCCGAACTTGTCCTGCAAAACTGCCATCTTCTGTCTGAGCTGAGAAGCAACATGTGGATACACCAAGTCAACATGAACACTATTTTTTGGGGAAACCTGACATACCTGAAGCTGACTACCCTGTCTACAGTGAATTATGAGCATGGCCAGAGATCGCCAATGAAGAACAACAATAATATCACACGCCAGGCAGCATTAACTGAAGTAAAAACAATCTTTGTGAACTGAGTACACAACAAGTTAATGAAATAATCTTATCATTTGCATGAGGAAGAGCAATCGACGCAGTTAAAAGAGCTATGAATTTAAAACAATTAAAGAGAGCGACGTACTTAAGACAGTAGTGTTCATATTAAGCACATCCCTAGTACATGTCATTCCTCCAGGCAATTCATAAGTATGACAAACTGCTTTTACAAGAAACGGAACATCAGCACACTACCGACGTGTACATGTTTACCGGATGAACGTTTGTGAATACACAAGACATGGCGAAACAGTGCAAATCACGTTCTCCTGAATTAGCACTTCTCGAATTGTTCGTATGGGGGACTCTAAAGGATGCCGTATATCTCACACACAACAAAGCAGCGCATACTGGCGGATTGTAACAACCTATGCCGAAATCACACTGGGCAAGTTGAGCAACATTGCAAGTGCAGCAGCTGCTACATTAATTTGAGAAAAAATGCACAAACATCCTCATACATTTTTCTGACAACCAAATGGCTATACATTATTATGGCGGACTCTTTATATATAATTTATGTTTTATGAATATAAATGTATATATATGTATATATCTCCATGTTGGAACAAATATTATCAGGAACCTGAACACTGAATTCCTCTGAATGGATCTAGACAAGTACAGTATCCATCAGCACTTCTACATGTTTCGGCGCATCGTGTAGAACAGTTATACTCGCAAGAATCCCCGAATGTTCCCGGTTCACAACCTACCAAATATAGTGTGCGATACATATCAGCGACAATTAAATGAATATGTAATGGTGATTACTAAAGATACTAATCATAAACATTGTCTTTCATAGCAAGTGATACATTTTTATCTTTACTTTAGTAATGTAGCCGTTTCATACATGTGTAGCAGTGAGGTTATTTATACCTGGAGATAATAAGTAAAGATACATTTCTAGTAAAATGCAAGCAAGGAAGGAATGACCAGACTATATAATAAAATCTTGGTAGTAAGTCTAGGAGAAAGAAAAAGAAAAGTGTATCTAAGAAAATTGGAGGCAATTTGGAAGTGTATTATTGTGTAGTAAACATCACGTAATATCCGGGGTATTATTCAACGACGTACTGCTTAAAGGGTTGGTATCAACGCATTTTTGATAATGACGATGAATTTGAGACCGATAGGAAAATTCCATTTTTACTATTTTATAGAAACATGTTCGAGAAGAGATGACCGATTATACTTTGCAGCCTGGTAAACTAGGGAAGCAAATTATTGGTAGGTTGAAAATAAATAGACCAATCATATTGTTAAAGTTAAAATGTGCGTAATACCAGCCTGGTATAAATACTCGGGGATGGGATTTAGGGAGGGACAGAGAGAGACAGAGAGAGATAGAGAGATTGAACAAACACAGCGGACAAGAGTTGTTGTGCAGGGGGCTCGAGCAGAGGGACCCTGCGATTATAGAGATCCAGTGGTCATGGAAGATTTAATGGACCAGTAGGGATATTGGTTCTGGTAGGCCTACGTAGATATTTTAGACAGTGTACATTTTTCGGTCGAGCCTTGGGGTCTCTAGAGATATGTTGATTTGGAGGAATTGTTGTTTTAATTTCATTTTAAAAATAGAATGATGAAATTCTCAGCAAAGTTTGCAGAGAGTAATTACAATTTGATTAACTGTCATCTGAGATGTTGACATTTGTGAATTGATGTCTGGTGAGAGTGATTTTCTAGATCTTACAGCAGCAGAAAGATAACTTTGAAAGCAAACTACAGTCATCTTTAGTCCGGTGTAATTACCGGTGGTGCCGTGGCCAAACAGATAGAGATAGACAAAAGAGTAAGCATCATCATCATCCACTGATACACGTCTCAGTTTTATGGTTGCCGTGCCCAGAATATTCTTCCAGGACATTTTTTCCACACTGCTACACCCTTTAACACATGCGTGTTACTGCGGTTCGCAAGGGGAGCAACAAATACTAAACTGCAACCAAAAAGGCATGTCGTAAGAGTTGACTGACGAAGGGGCGAAAAGAAGTAACCTTAGTAAATAAAAAGCGTCGCAGAAATTAGATTTCCTGGCCTACTTGTAAGCATCTAACTGGCACACCGTACCAATGTTCAGATCACATACAAATCACAAATAGTGGTTTAACAAGTAGTCGTTATGTTACGTTCGAAGAAGACGGAGCATCCATTTCAGATCATATTCAAAGTCTTGTATACACACTTTTGTTGTCAGTAAAGAATTTCAAATGACATTTTTGATGCAAGCAGCAATGCATTTATAATTATATGTTTCAAGACATCATCTTTTATTAATCTCCGTTTAATGATGGAATGCATTTTTTTCAGCCTGAATTAATTTATTGACACGTTTAATATGTTTATAGCAATACGTTTTCAAGAATGGAGTCTGAAGTTTTGATAATAATGTCAGGAGGTTTCTCAAGCTAATTTTTCTTCTTCCTCTTTATCTTCGAAAGTACTCGTTATGATATTATGTGATCTGAGCCTATCAGCGAATGTACGTTACACCAGTTTTGCGCATTCAAGTAGGCCAGTACATCCGATTATCTGAGACGCTTTTTTATTTACTAGTACAGTTGACCACGCCCCTACCCCAGTCGCCTCTTACGATATGTAGGTCGCGGTGTTACTATTTTTGCTTCTTGTTGTCACGGCGACAAACGGGCTCTCAAGCTAATTCATTGTGTTCATTATCATGATCTGTTAGTTTCCTTTTGTGGTATATCACACCACAGACACGTGTTTTGTGATAAAATGAAATGGAATCGTGGAATATCCGTGATATTCTAGGCACCACGTATACGTTCAGTAGTTTGTCAGTGCTTTCTGAACGGTGATGTCTATTATACCATTCGTAAAAATCCCACGGAAATTGTTTCCTTGAACCAGGTACGCTTGGATTTGTGATCGAGCTCATTGCCGCTTGATCTACAGACGCTCATTGCCGCTTGATCTACAGACGCTCATTGCCGCTTGATCTACAGACGCTCATTGTCGCTTGATCTACAGATGCTCATTGCCGCTTGATCTACAAACGATCGTTTTGTGATACTTATGTTTAACGTAAGAACTACATGTGCTGGTTGTTTCATATTTTATCTGAACTCATTTAGTGGACCCAGCCATATGGGGTAAACCCCGAGAGTGAACTCAATCTTTTGGGTTTAGTCACATATTTGATTAAAACCCGGAGTAGTGAACTCAATCTCTTGGGTTTAGCCACATATTTTATTTAAAACCCGGATTAGTGAACTGAATACTTGGGTTTAGCCCCTATTTTATTTAAAACCCGGATTAGTGAACTGAATACTTGGGTTTAGCCCCTATTTTATTTAAAACCCGGATTAGTGAACTGAATACTTGGGTTTAGCCCCATATTTATTAAACCCGGAGTAGTGAACTGAATACTTGGGTTTAGCCCATATTTGATTACAACCCGGAGTAGTGAACTCAATATCTTGGGTTTAGCCACATATTTTATTTAAAAATATAGGCAGGGGTTCAATGGAGCTCATGTAGCCGTTCGGGTGGAGAGTTCAAGATCATCTTAGATCTTTGCGGGTCAAAGACACAATTCTAGGAACAACGTCACGCCAGCATTAGTGAGCTGGCACTAATCAAGATCCTACCCCACCTACACGTGGTGACCCTAGAGACAGAGAGGATGATGTCTTGTTAAGTGGATAGGGATCGAAAGAGAGCTACTCTGGTATCTCTGTCTCTCTTGCGATCACAGCTTAGACTGATATACTAGATTTCCACATACATTATGAGGTGGTTTCTAGATCTCCGTACAGCTTCTCATTTAGTTCGGTATTTGTCGGCCAGGTTTCGTTTCTCAGGCTTGCTAGTAGAGGGCAGTCCTGCAGTAGGTGCTCTGCGATCATGTCCGCCTTCTCGCAGTGGCACAGGCGAGTTGCGCCAAATTTGAATTTGATGTAAATGTGTGACCGCAGTCTGTTATGGCCGGTACGAAGGCGGAATATTACAACTTGTTTGTTATGGAAAAGACGGTAGTATCTATTCTTGGCGCTGTGGTGAGGGTGGTCTTGTGATCACTTCTCTCTAAATCGCCATCCGATGGTTGTTTTAGCCTCCTCGTAGCTGATTTCGTAATCAGTCTGCGGCAGTCGCCTACCTGATTTTGCTAGCGTGTCTGCCTTTTCGTTTCCGCGGGTATTGCATTAATGATGGAATCCACTGCATGACTGCGTTTGAGTGAGTTTGTTAATACCCCGATGATCCTATTTAGTTCGTTTAACTCTGTGCTGGTTGGGCTATTTAGTTCGTTTAACTCTGTTCCGGTTGGGCTATTTAGTTCGTTTAACACTGTGCCGGTTGGGCTATTTAGTGCCTTGATGGTCGACAGGGCGTCCGTAAAAATCACTACTGTGTTATGTGAGGCGCTGCCTTTCTCTCTCTAGAATCATTTCAGCGGCTATTCTTAGTGCCTCCGTCTCTGCACGGTAGTTGTTTGAGTACTTTTACTGTGACTATTCTTAGTGCCTCCGTCTCTGCACGGTAGTTGTTTGAGTACTTTACTGTGACTATTCTTAGTGCCTCCGTCTCTGCACGGTAGTTGTTTGAGTACTTTTACTGTGACTATTCTTAGTGCCTCCGTCTCTGCACGCTAGTTGTTTGAGTACTTTTACTGTGACTATTCTTAGTGCCTCCGTCTCTGCACGGTAGTTGTTTGAGTACTTTTACTGTGACTATTCTTAGTGCCTCCGTCTCTGCACGGTAGTTGTTTGAGTACTTTTACTGTGACTATTCTTAGTGCCTCCGTCTCTGCACGGTAGTTGTTTGAGTACTTTTACTGTGACTATTCTTAGTGCCTCCGTCTCTGCACGGTAGTTGTTTGAGTACTTTTACTGTGACTATTCTTAGTGCCTCCGTCTCTGCACAGTAGTTGTTTGAGTACTTTTACTGTGACTATTATTAGTGCCTCCGTCTCTGCACGGTAGTTGTTTGAGTACTTTTACTGTGACTATTCTTAGTGCCTCCGTCTCTGCACGGTAGTTGTTTGAGTACTTTTACTGTGACTATTCTTAGTGCCTCCGTCTCTGCACGGTAGTTGGTTGAGTACTTTTACTGTGACTATTCTTAGTGCCTCCGTCTCTGCACGGTAGTTGTTTGAGTACTTTTACTGTGACTATTCTTAGTGCCTCCGTCTCTGCACGGTAGTTGTTTGAGTACTTTTACTGTGACTATTCTTAGTGCCTCCGTCTCTGCACGGTAGTTGTTTGAGTACTTTTACTGTGACTATTATTAGTGCCTCCGTCTCTGCACGGTAGTTGTTTGAGTACTTTTACTGTGACTATTCTTAGTGCCTCCGTCTCTGCACGGTAGTTGTTTGAGTACTTTTACTGTGACTATTCTTAGTGCCTCCGTCTCTGCACGGTAGTTGTTTGAGTACTTTTACTGTGACTATTCTTAGTGCCTCCGTCTCTGCACGGTAGTTGTTTGAGTACTTTTACTGTGACTATTCTTAGCGCCTCCGTCTCTGCACGGTAGTTGTTTGAGTACTTTTACTGTGACTATTCTTAGTGCCTCCGTCTCTGCACGGTAGTTGTTTGAGTACTTTTACTGTGACTATTCTTAGTGCCTCCGTCTCTGCACGGTAGTTGTTTGAGTACTTTTACTGTGACTATTCTTAGTGCCTCCGTCTCTGCACAGTAGTTGTTTGAGTACTTTTACTGTGACTATTCTTAGTGCCTCCGTCTCTGCACGGTAGTTGTTTGAGTACTTTTACTGTGACTATTCTTAGTGCCTCCGTCTCTGCACGGTAGTTGTTTGAGTACTTTTACTGTGACTATTCTTAGTGCCTCCGTCTCTGCACGGTAGTTGGTTGAGTACTTTTACTGTGACTATTCTTAGTGCCTCCGTCTCTGCACGGTAGTTGTTTGAGTACTTTTACTGTGACTATTCTTAGTGCCTCCGTCTCTGCACGGTAGTTGTTTGAGTACTTTTACTGTGACTATTCTTAGTGCCTCCGTCTCTGCACGGTAGTTGTTTGAGTACTTTTACTGTGACTATTATTAGTGCCTCCGTCTCTGCACGGTAGTTGTTTGAGTACTTTTACTGTGACTATTCTTAGTGCCTCCGTCTCTGCACGGTAGTTGTTTGAGTACTTTTACTGTGACTATTCTTAGTGCCTCCGTCTCTGCACGGTAGTTGTTTGAGTACTTTACTGTGACTATTCTTAGTGCCTGTCTCTGCACGGTAGTTGTTTGAGTACTTTTACTGTGACTATTCTTAGTGCCTCCGTCTCTGCACGGTAGTTGTTTGAGTACTTTTACTGTGACTATTCTTAGTGCCTCCGTCTCTGCACGGTAGTTGTTTGAGTACTTTTACTGTGACTATTCTTAGTGCCTCCGTCTCTGCAGGGTAGTTGTTTGAGTACTTTTACTGTGACTATTCTTAGTGCCTCCGTCTCTGCACGGTAGTTGTTTGAGTACTTTTACTGTGACTATTCTTAGTGCCTCCGTCTCTGCACGGTAGTTGTTTGAGTACTTTTACTGTGACTATTCTTAGTGCCTCCGTCTCTGCACGGTAGTTGTTTGAGTACTTTACTGTGACTATTCTTAGTGCCTCCGTCTCTGCACGGTAGTTGTTTGAGTACTTTTACTGTGACTATTCTTAGTGCCTCCGTCTCTGCACGGTAGTTGTTTGAGTACTTTTACTGTGACTATTCTTAGTGCCTCCGTCTCTGCACGGTAGTTGTTTGAGTACTTTTACTGTGACTATTCTTAGTGCCTCCGTCTCTGCACGGTAGTTGTTTGAGTACTTTTACTGTGACTATTCTTAGTGCCTCCGTCTCTACACGGTAGTTGTTTGAGTACTTTTACTGTGACTATTCTTAGTGCCTCCGTCTCTGCACGGTAGTTGTTTGAGTACTTTTACTGTGACTATTCTTAGTGCCTCCGTCTCTGCACGGTAGTTGTTTGAGTACTTTTACTGTGACTATTCTTAGTGCCTCCGTCTCTGCACGGTAGTTGTTTGAGTACTTTACTGTGACTATTCTTAGTGCCTCCGTCTCTGCACGGTAGTTATTTAAGTACTTTTACTGTGACTATTATTAGTGCCTCCGTCTCTGCACGGTAGTTGTTTGAGTACTTTACTGTGACTATTCTTAGTGCCTCCGTCTCTGCACGGTAGTTGTTTGAGTACTTTTACTGTGACTATTCTTAGTGCCTCCGTCTCTGCACGGTAGTTGTTTGAGTACTTTTACTGTGACTATTCTTAGTGCCTCCGTCTCTGCACGGTAGTTGTTTGAGTACTTTTACTGTGACTATTCTTAGTGCCTCCGTCTCTGCACGGAGTTGTATAGTACTTTACTGTGACTATTCTTAGTGCCTCCGTCTCTACACGGTAGTTGTTTGAGTACTTTTACTGTGACTATTCTTAGTGCCTCCGTCTCTGCACGGTAGTTGTTTGAGTACTTTTACTATGACTATTCTTAGTGCCTCCGTCTCTGCACGGTAGTTGTTTGAGTACTTTTACTGTGACTATTCTTAGTGCCTCCGTCTCTGCACGGTAGTTGTTTGAGTACTTTACTGTGACTATTCTTAGTGCCTCCGTCTCTGCACGGTAGTTATTTAAGTACTTTTAATGTGACTATTCTTAGTGCCTCGTCTCTGCACGGTAGTTGTTTGAGTACTTTTACTGTGACTATTCTTAGTGCCTCCGTCTCTGCACGGTAGTTGTTTGAGTACTTTTACTGTGACTATTCTTAGTGCCTCCGTCTCTGCACGGTAGTTGTTTGAGTACTTTTACTGTGACTATTCTTAGTGCCTCCGTCTCTGCACGGTAGTTGTTTGAGTACTTTACTGTGACTATTCTTAGTGCCTCCGTCTCTGCACAGGTAGTTGTAGAGTACTTTTACTGTGACTATTCTTAGTGCCTCCGTCTCTACACGGTAGTTGTTTGAGTACTTTTACTGTGACTATTCTTAGTGCCTCCGTCTCTGCACGGTAGTTGTTTGAGTACTTTTACTATGACTATTCTTAGTGCCTCCGTCTCTGCACGGTAGTTGTTTGAGTACTTTTACTGTGACTATTCTTAGTGCCTCCGTCTCTGCACGGTAGTTGTTTGAGTACTTTTACTGTGACTATTCTTAGTGCCTCCGTCTCTGCACGGTAGTTGTTTGAGTACTTTTACTGTGACTATTCTTAGTGCCTCCGTCTCTGCACGGTAGTTGTTTGAGTACTTTACTGTGACTATTCTTAGTGCCTCCGTCTCTGCACGGTAGTTGTTTGAGTACTTTACTGTGACTATTCTTAGTGCCTCCGTCTCTGCACGGTAGTTGTTTGAGTACTTTTACTGTGACTATTCTTAGTGCCTCCGTCTCTACACGGTAGTTGTTTGAGTACTTTTACTGTGACTATTCTTAGTGCCTCCGTCTCTGCACGGTAGTTGTTTGAGTACTTTTACTATGACTATTCTTAGTGCCTCCGTCTCTGCACGGTAGTTGTTTGAGTACTTTTACTGTGACTATTCTTAGTGCCTCCGTCTCTGCACGGTAGTTGTTTGAGTACTTTTACTGTGACTATTCTTAGTGCCTCCGTCTCTGCACGGTAGTTGTTTGAGTACTTTTACTGTGACTATTCTTAGTGCCTCCGTCTCTGCACGGTAGTTGTTTGAGTACTTTTACTGTGACTATTGATTTCATGACCTTCACTTTCTATGGGAAGCTTAGCACTATTCCTTGTCCTCCATCGCTAACCGCGTTCTTTGCTGATCCATCGGTGTACACGTGTGTAAACGATCTCTCTGGGTACTCTGTAGCTATGCATTCTAATGTAATCGCTCTACTTTCGCAGTTCGCTTGCGGCCCCTTTTTTGTATGCCCGGTATTGATTCTCTTAGTTCTGGCATCGTGGTCTCCCACGTCGGGTTCTTGACGGTTGGCGATATAAGTATGGGTTTACAGTTGGCTATGACCGGGTTGTCTTGGATCAGTGCTTTGACCTTTTTTGTAATATAGAGTATCATTATCTGGTAGAAGTAGTGCTGCAAGTACAGTTACGCTATACGAGATCTACTAGCAAGATAGAGGAGAAGAATTCCAGTGACTGTTTCTGCACGTTCCTCCCGGCAGATGGGAAAAGCTAAATAAATGAATAAACGAATCATATAAACTGACAAGGTACGAGTCGTCAGGGGACACATATTCACGTCCCCTCGAAATAATGGTCGCAACGCCTTTGCCACCTTACGGCAAGGATTGTCTGAAAAGATGCAATGTGACGTGTCGACACAAGGGAAGACTGCGGTTAACTCCTGCAAGAGGCCAAGCGCAGATATATAAATGGGGTAAATTTGGCCGTGCTTAAATTCTAGAGTTGCGTTGTAGCGCTTAACGAAACTACCTTTCCTGAAACAGTCGGGCACGGTACTATTGTTCTTACAGCTAACATCCCCTGAAAAACCGGGGCGGGAGATGTGTGGTGAGCGCTAAATCTATGTTGCGTTGATAGCGCCTAATGAAACGACCCTCTACATTATTTGTGCACAGTCCCAGTCCAGTTTTTCCTGGAGCTAAGGAAAATGCAGAGTAGAAACTGCAAATTGCCAAGCGCCGACACGCGCCTAATAAATAAAGAACGTATAAGCGAGAGTAATGTAGTTTAATGTATACACACTTGTGAATAATATAACTAGTTTAACTTGAACTACAAAAAGGAGATCTACCTTCTGGGCAAACTTGCACTTGCATGATAGTTAGCAGGGTAAAGACAAGAAGTTGACTGTATTTGTTTGATCTTATGCAATTGCCACTGTGGAAGATTCAATGGTGTTCGTGGTATGATTAAAATGATATACTTGCACACAAGACGTTGTTAGTTGTAATAACTGTACTCACACACATTTCTTACTTATTGACCATAATGTTCTGTGTTTTTGTTTGGTCAGCTATAAGTTTAAGCGTAGTCATGGCGCCCGAAATGTCACCTCTGACTTAATTTCGCCTGAAAACTTGATTTCCTTAGCATCGTTAGTTTTCCCGTCAGGCAAGCCTTACTTTGACTTCAGTAAAAAAAAAAAGTAAAGGAACCCTTTCATACATCGTGGTATATAGGTCAATACAGTGTTAGGCCTGTATTTTCATTTACCGTCGGCACACGATGGGTGATGTGGTCAGCATCACGCCGGCCGCCTTTACTTTGCCAGAGCATGTCTGGTACCCAGTTGAGGCTGGTACGACCTGAGAGCCGTCGTGGTCGGGAAAAATCCACACATTATTCTCACCACCCAGACCACCAGCCTTGCGAAGCGAGTTCACTAACAACTACGCTACAGCGGCTCTCAACTTCGACTTCAGAGGTACGTGTAATTTAGATCGTCAAGTAAATACAAAAACTAAAAATGTAGTCCAACAGCTGACTACACGCACACGTACACGCACACTCCAAAATATTGTTATTTTAAAACAAGTTAGTCTTCAATCTAGGTATTAGCACCGCACCTGGTTAAATATAGCTTGCTCAAAATTCGTATGTGATATTACAATAGCTTCTAAACAAATGTATATGATGTCTTCTTTTAGTTGGTGTACCTTCTTGTTTGTCTCGTCAACTTGACTAATATATTAGTAATAGTAATGATATATTATATAACAGAGCAGTTCACCTATTTGGGTAGTAATTTTGATTGCACAGGAAATGTTAAAAAGAAATTATGATAAGAATTGGCAAAGCAACATCAGCTTTTAAAAGTCTAAATAAAATATGGAACTGTAAGTTATATAGTATTAAAACTAAATTACGAATGTTCAATTCAAATGTTGAAAATGACTAAAGATATAGAAAGCAAGTTGAATGCATTTGAAAATAGATGTCTGCGAAAAATTATGAATATAAAATGGAACGAATTCAGGAGAAGTGATGAAATCAGAGATATGTCTTGTCAGCCACTAGTGACAACTGTTATAAGAAAGAGAAGATGGAGATATGTTGGGCACACTTGAGGAGAAATGATCAAAGAATATCAAAGCAGGCATTGAAGTGGGATGCAAAGGGTTCAAGAAAGAGAGGTCGACTTAAGGAGACTCTGAAGCGAACTTTGCTGAGAGAGGCAGGAAATATCGGTCTCAGTTCCGTGGTGGAGATTGAGCGAGTTGCCCAGGATAGATCGGTATGGAGAAATTACTTGCAGACCCTATGTAACGTATAACGGTACGAGAGGAATTATTATTATTATTATTAATGATATAATATAGTCCGTTCCACTTGCCAAGCCCACAGATACAAATTTGTATCTTTGTAACCATTTGATTAAATACCTTGAAAACTTGCATGTGAACTACACATGTTCCTGACGCTACCAAATTTTTGTTGCATTCAAACAATCATACCTTCTATAATTTTCCTTCTTTGTGCTATATATTTAACGCCTCCATGGACATGGTTGATGAAAACTAATGTTTACAGCCATTTAGCAAATTGATGACAAAAATACCAACATTCAGGACGAAATCCACGGTATTTGGAACAGTTTTTGCATTTTCCGTGCACAAATTCCACTCGTTGTTGACCGTGGTGAATAAATGACGGTATTAGTAGGACACAGTCGGTTAGTTAAAGGCGTACTTCGAAATTAGTGTGAAACTTTTGTGTTATGTTATTGACTTCTAAAACATACACTAATATAACATGTCCAATGTCTTTGAGGTTACAATGTAAAAAGTGGCATTACTATTAGACGCGCATTTCCGCACATATGGGTTATCTGTACCACAGTATACAAGAACCAGAGAAAAGATATATGTTATTATAGTGATACCTCCCTACCACATATGTTAACACACACACATTGTACCGAAGAAGTAGCGATTTGAAAAGAACGTCTCAAAGTAGCTCGGACATTGCCAGTCCCAAGTCTGGATGTGAAAGGGGGATGGCATTATGACATGGAAGCTAACTTTAACTGTAATGTATGTTACTTAAAAACAGTAATAAAACTATGTCTACATTTCATGTTTATTTCATGACTCTATTGCAAATACCAACATTCGTCCCAATGTATAAGCTGGGATGATATACTTTTGCATGAGACTTGTAATCAAATGTCATACTTGTTTGTGCGTTTACTGTAAATACTAAAAGTCGGTATCAGACTTGCCAAATATGCCGCCAACATCAAAGAAAACCGTTACATTACAAAATCCAGGTACCCTATAGCTATTTCTTCTATCAGACATGTGCTTCGGTATAATTCTCAGGTTGGGTGCAAAGTTTTGCAACTGTAGATTTGATGGTTTTACTACATTGGACTGTGGGCATGGGTTGTTGAACGGTCTATATATATACACATTCTATAGGTTTAGAATGATAGTCTTAATGCTGATGCGCTATTTTCTTGTTACTAATGTATCATTGTACACGACTACACTACACCATATAATATGTATGTCATCTTAATTGAACTACGCATACATCAGTCATACATTAATCTTACAGTGTAGTCGTATTGTTTTAATATATCTTTGATTTGTCTTTGTTGACATCAAGTGTAATGCTTCATACAAATAAACCAGTCAAATGCTGACGCAACCCTATGTAGCGTTCATGAAATAAAACTGCACCTGTGAGAAAGAGAGATGTGTAGAGACATGCACGTCTATGTTGGCATGCATTGTTCATGATCAATCATTTCGAGACATAAAAAAAAATATAGATTGTCGGTAGTCTTTGTAATATCGCATACTATGCATTTCATAAACATATGTTCGTATGTGTTGCTGACGAACGTACTCTAGTCACTTGGTATATGTCTTGAGATTAAAGTTTTTTGTGGATTCTCACACTAGTAAATTATGTGCATACCCAAAATACAACAATATGGTCATATTTGAACATATGACTGTACACATTTGATGTGTAAGTGAAATGGGATATATTACAAACTTTCATACTCTGCTAACTTTAATATTTATTTTGGTGATTTGAACTATAGACTCCTTTCAGTGTTGTTACATACAACCACACGCTGGTGACACGCCTGCCTTCCTAATCATATCACTTATGCATACAGTGTTACATACAGCTACACGCATGTGACACGCCTGTCTTCCTAATCATAGCACGTATGCATACAGTGTTACATACAGCCACACACATGTAACAAGTTTGTCATCCTAATCATATCACTTATGCATACAGTGTTACATACAGCCACACACATGTGACAAGTTTGCCTTCTTAATCATATGACGTATTAGTGTAGTTGATTGTTATCTACTTTATTCCCATCATCATCAAATATCTTATACTTTATTATAACGTCACCACACCAATAATCCTTCGGAATATATATCTCTAATTTACCAATTGTCTGGCCTCCACAGCCGCCATTCTCACATCATCATTTATATACTCAATCCATATATTTGTGGTATTCCTCTTCTCCTATTTGTCGGGAAACTTTCTCCCATGATAGTATTTCCTAAAATGTCATGTCTCTTGATATGTCAAAAATACTTCAATTTTTGTCATTCTTATTTGTGTGAGTTCGGCAAGTTTTCTTTGATTTTTAGTCATTATGTGTATATCTATTTATTTTATTATCTGTTTATAATATACTGAGTACTTTTCTGTAACAATTATATTGAAAAGCACATATATGATTTTCACTGCCTTGTAAGTTAAAAGTTTATGCTTGACATCCATACGTTGATGGTACTGTATAGAAAACACACGAAGAAACTTATGAAACTATTGTTAGTTTGAGTAGCTAAATAATAATCATAAACTATGCATGCTCACGTTAAGTAAATATAATATTCCTTGCGATTAGCATCAAGAAGGATCATCACAATAGTTAAACAATTGCTCTAGTTCAGCATTGAAAATATGGATGCGCAAAGTACACATGACATGTCTACGACATCACAACGTAAATAGTTTCCGTTCATCATTATCATGTGCTGATGGAAGTCAAGTGAAAGAATTCAAATACTTAGGAAGCATATTCACAGAAGACGGAAAACTAGATAGAGAGATATAGGCTAGAGTGCAAAAAGCACATGCTGTAACCTACCAGCTAGCCCCATTGTTGAGGCACCAACAAATTTCACAGGCAGCTAAGCAACAGATGATCAACATCATTTTTATACCTACTTTGTGTTACCAGAGTCAAACATGGACATTGAGCAAAGCGCAGTCACAAAAATAACTACATGTGAAATGCGTTGCCTGTGAAAATTACCAACATAACAAGAAATGACAGAATCACTAACATCAGCATAAGAAAGAAAGTTGGCACAAAACCGTGTTTGAATTACATAGAGAAACAAAGAATGAAGTGGTTTGGCCACTTAATAAGAATGCATCCAAACTCCACAGTATACAGAGTTTCTACAACAGAACATCGGGAAAGAAGGCAAGAGGAAGACCACGGAAAAGATGGTTAGATGGCGTAGCAGAATACTGTGAAAGAGCAGAAATAACAATCACACAAGCCACTAGAACAGCGCAAGACAAAAACAGAAAACCACGACACTGGGCAACAACCCGGTAGCAGTGTGACGACAAAAGAAGAAGAAGATGGAAGTCTAACTTAAACGATACAAGTGTTGTACACAGTATAACATCAACAACATACGAGGGAAGTCAATAAGTAAGCCACAAATGGCTGTAGAAAAATAACTAAAGATGATAACAACTTGAAACCAGTTTATTTGTATACATACATTGTTCCTTTATTTCTCAACATAATTTCCACCAACATTGATGCACTTATCTCATCGTTTCTATCAATCCTCTCAAACCGGCTGCATAGACTGCGAGGCTCTGTTTTCTAAACCGGTTTTCACTTCACATTCAACTCGGCGTCATTCTCTGAAATGTCTCCAGCCAATTTGGGTTTTCAGTGGACAAAAAAGGTGAAAATCGCTAGGGGCTAAGTCGGGACTGTAAGGTTGATGTTCCATAACTTCCCACCTTAGTTGGTTACAATTGAAGAAAGTGTGCTCAATGTGGGTACCCAGACAATTAAAGGAGGAACACAAAATGAACCGATTTGGCCTGTCCTTGCGTCATCTCTGTCGATACGAAGATGAAGGAGAAGACATGCTGAACAGGATTTTACTAAGGATGAATCATGGGTGCATCACTACCAGCCCGAATCAAAGCGTGCTTCAATACAGTGGAAACATCTTTCTTCTCCTTATGTCAAAAAATTCAAGGTTACGCCATCAGCAGGGAAAGTCATGCTGACGGTGTTCTGGGATTGTCAAGGAGTGATTTTAACCAATTTCAAGAAGAAAGGTGACAATGTGAATTCTGAATCATACTGTGAAGTTCTATCGATGCTTCATGATGCAATTCGAAAAAATGCCCAGGACTGCTGACTACAGGAGTGTTGCTTCTTCATGACAATGCCAGACCACATACGGCTCGATTAACTAAGGAGAAAATTAACGAACTACGGTGGAAAGTTATGGACCATAAACCTTACAGTCCCGACTTAGCCCCTAACGATTTCCACCTTTTGGTCCACTGAAAACCCACCTTGGCGGGAGACATTTCGCGTATGACGCCGAAGTTGAATGTGAAGTGAAAACCGGGTTTAGAAAACATAGCCCGCAGTTCTATGCAGCCGGTTTGGGAGGATTGATAAAACGATGGGATAAGTGTATCAATGTTGGTGGAAATTATGTTGAGAAATAAAGGAACAATGTATGTATACAAATAAACTGGTTTCAAGTTGTTTTCATGTTTAGTTATTTTTCTACAGCCATTTATGGCTTACTTATTGACTTCCCTTCATATTAGCCCTCTGAAAGTTAGTGTAGATAACTGCCCAATTCGATAACTTCTTACACGTTGCGTTCGTGGATTAGGAACAATAGTTCGAATGTTTAGATAGTACACAGTTGTGGAGAATAGTGTTAAATGATATAGTTCATCATCATTATCAAGTAGCTTGTCCCTTCCGGAAAATGTCACCATGAAATCAATCCTGAAAAACAAAAATCCCTTTTCTATACAAGTTGGCCGGCGTCAACAGCAGTCGTTCCCAGGTCGCCAATGGCATCTTGCACCCATCGTCTTCTAGGTCTTCCTATCATTCTTCTTCCAGGCACAATTCCCTCTACAATTATCTTCCATAGGCAAGCATGTCGTTTAATGGTGGAGTTACGGAGCAATAAACTAATACGCACACAATTCTATGCCATGAGAACAGTAAGAAGAAAGAAAATATTTTCAGAAATGTTTAAAGTATGGTCTGAGGTACGATAATGACAGCGAAATATCACAACTGTATATCATCACACAGGTAGACTAAATCTGTAAAATAAGGAAAACACGTAATCACACAGTACTGTAGTTTTACAAATTACAAAAACAATGACAAATTACAGCACCGTTTCGACCAACAAGGCCTTTATCAAGCAAACGAACAACAGGAGTGACGAATTTAAAAAAACATATGGACGACTACATACAAATGTTTCTAATGAAAAGTTAGAAATAAAAAAGAATAACGAAATAAAAGTAACACAAAAAACACATATAAAACTAGAAATAGTAAAGAAGAGAAACAATGAAAAATCAAGTAAATTTATAACTTGAATACATGCAACATTTGCCCATATAGATTAAAAGGCGTAAGAAGAGAAAGTACTAAAAAGTACAGGAATGTAATACGTTGAACCCACGTGGTCGCAAGGTAACATACAACGAAATCAACCGATTCTCCAGAGCACATCGACTGCGATCATCCGAGGAACATGATCGGATCACTGTGACATGGATATCGTGAGCTCCTAAATGGCCAGTATCATTGAAATGGGTGGCTACAGGGTCAAGAGCAGTGGCGTATGTCGCGCAAATGTTGGGCGAATCTGTCACTGAGCATCTTGACTGTCTCGCCGATACAAGCCTTGTTACACCACTTACATATAATAGCAAAAGATAAGATTACGGGACTCGCATGTGAAACCATCTGCAAAAATAAACGTGGCTAAAGGAAAAGGTACAGTACACGTCTGTATCACTTAAGCACACGTGTTGCAGCGCCGACGGCCACACTGGACAGTGCCAAAATGAGTCTGGATATTGGACTTAAGGCGATTGTGTACCAACATATCCTTAAGACTTATGTCCCGTCTGTAAGCCACCAAAGGATAGTTGGGAAAGACTTAACGGGTTTCTAGACTCAAATGCGGTCTAAAAATAACAATAGTACACTGAAACACGTCCATAGATTCAAATATGTGGGAACATCCATAACATTTGATGAAAAATATACCAATGGAATGAAGAATAGAATAGCTCAAGCGAAAACAGCTTTCATGAACAGGATAAGGAAATAGTGTGCATCAAATTATAGCAACGACAATATGGGAATAAATACATAGTTTTACTGCAGTCTCCCCATATATGAATAAATACGCATATGCTATATTTGTAATTTCAGCGAATGGATCAGTAGTTTGCCACGAAAAGTCCCTATGAGCCTTCCCTGCAAGCTCAGGTTGCAGAACGGTCAAGGAAACCAGTAGCGCATTTAGTATAACAAAAAGCATGATCACAATGAAGGTAGTTGCGGTGACTACGGCTCTACTGTCGCTGGAGTCACAAAACTACGCTCATATGTGCATTCTGAGAGATTCATGTTTTGGTTGTTTGAAATGTGGAGGTCGTTCCGATGCGCAGGCAATGGACTAAATCTCTACAAGCGTCAACAATTTGCAGAATGACACTTATCTTTATTACAAGCGTCAACAATTTGCAGAATGACACTTATCTTTATTACAAGCGTCAACAATTTGCAGAATGACACTTATCTTTATTACAAGCGTCAACAATTTGCAGAATGACACTTATCTTTATTACATGAGAGCATCGATGGGTTTGGTTGGTAATGAAAGAGCAGACAAGGTGACTGGCTCTGTCATCATATCAGGGGGACAGCCAAAATACAGAGTTGACATTTTGAACGCCCTCATATACTATGGTCGCAAAGAATATTGCATTTAAATCAACCCACGTCAATTGCTACATAGCAAGAGCCGGGACTGAAAATTTGAGTGGCCAGAAAAGGACAGCACAACATGTATGTGGATAGGCTCATCAATCAAAATGGAATTGGTACGGTCAGTTGCTGGACGCTGTTGGAGATATTGCGAAGGAGATCGGAGCACATATGAACTTGCACGGAGTGCAATGAATATATTCCACACTGAAACTGAAACGTATATATAGCCACTACTGTTGTATGACAGTGAGTTATGGACAATAAAAACACATTCAATAGTATAGTAGGAAGTAAAAAATAAAAGGATTTAGAGAAGAATATTGAAATCCCAAATACAAATGCTATTTTGCAAGACGCCCGCATACACAGAACACATATCCAAATAATAATATAATTATAGTTCGTTCCACAATTCGTGATCATCGTTACCGACCGATATAAAATCATCTACTTGACATAAATTCTTGATCGTTACATTTTTTATATAGGTAACAGTGACGATCTTCCAAAAGTATTTTTTGCCCACACAAACCATTAGTTCTGTAAGGTTTTTGTTATATGTTATTACTAAAATTACCATTAGTTCTGTAAGATTTTTGTTATATGTTATTACTAAAATTACCGCGATGTTGATATGGTATGCTTAAGTTATATAAAATCACGTAATGACAAAGTACTGTAGTTTTACAAATTACAAAACAATGACAAAACACAGCAACGTTTCGACCAACAAGGTCTTATCAAGCAACGAACAACAGGAGTGACAAATGTTTTTAAAATGGACGACCAAAAACAAACGTTTTAATGAAAATCTGGAAATAAAAACATATTTTATTTCCAGATTTTCATTAAAACGTTTGTTTTTGGTCGTCCATTTGTTTTTTTAATTTGTCACTCCTGTTGTTCGTTTGCTTGATAAAGACCTTGTTGGTCGAAAAGTTGATGTATTTTGTCATTGTTTTTGTAATTTGTAAAACTAAGTACTTTGTGATTACGTGTTTTGTCAATCAAATAGTTTTACTGCAGTCTCATCTGTTTTGTGAGTTATATAAAAGTGCTTGCAAAAAATACTTGTATCCATCAGGTAGATTACGTACAAATTAAACCTTGGTGTGATCACGAATTTTGGAACGAACTATAGTAAAAATTACCCATGGCTTTTATACATCTTATAATCAGACAAAGCATTTCACGCATATAATGCAAAGAAGAAAACATTTGGCGACAAGAGGTAAAATCAAGAGACGCGGAGATTGTGGATGGCAGAGGCAGAAGATGTTGATTGGATGGTCTGACATAGTGATTCTACAAAAGATCAACGTTAGAACTGATTAACTGCATCAATGAGAAATAATTGTATACAGACATGATCGCCTACACCGGCAAACATGGCTCGTGATGGATTGATATATACACGTAGTTGTGCACATGTAGTGACGTTGAGCTTTCGTAAGCAATATAAGTGCACATGTTAGTAAACAAGCAACAGTATGACGGTTGGTATGTTAACTACACATATTGTTAGCTTCTCTAATTTAGTCTACATTATTTACTCAACCATAATAATTTAGTTATTCATCATGCACATTATATACTATATGTACTAGTGTGTAACTATCTATATTGCATTGAATTACGCGAGTAGCCCATGGTTACTCATCGAAGTGCAATGATGATGGTCTGTGAATCAATCAATACACACTGAATCTGAATGGTGATGATCCAATGTCAGAGCATTCTGGGCAGACCCACGTTTTCTCAGTGTTCCCCAACAGATGCCGAATGTATGTATACTGATGGTTACTGTGACTTTCTGGTTAAACACACACCTCGCTCTGTCCCTTAGACATCCAAATCTGCTTGTACAACCTTTAAGCACAGCTATATTTAATCATTTTTCATTTAAAAAAATGAAATTTGTGTTCTTAATTTTAATTTATGTAGGGCAACATGGGAGGAATGGATCCCAACGGATGGTAGTATGACCAGATATCGCAACGTTATCATTACTCTTGGAAAAG
The DNA here is from genome assembly GCA_020796225.1 of Arion vulgaris. Taxonomy (NCBI): domain Eukaryota; kingdom Metazoa; phylum Mollusca; class Gastropoda; order Stylommatophora; family Arionidae; genus Arion; species Arion vulgaris. The sequence continues at coordinate 9,563,832 of CM036764.1, read as the reverse complement.
AATGTAGGGTTGGGGCAACATGAAGGTTGATCTCGCAGTTAAGCAGCTGATAGAAGATAATGCAAGGATGATGATGTTGTTGTATATACCGATGGATCGGATCAACGTGGTGAGAAATTCGGCTGGGGTTTCTTGGCTAATGCGCATGGTAGGGTTGTTGCAGAGCGAAGTGGGACATACAGGACAACAACTTCTAGTATGAAGATGGAGGTTGAGGCCATTACTGCTGCATTCCATTGGCTCTCTGGGACTTCATTTACTGGGTCCGTTGTTGTATTTGACTCTCAGTCGATGCTTTACACGATCCAGAACGGCAGGTTTCGGTATGAGTGGATGACGTCTATAGAAGTTTATAACCTCCAGCGGCTTACGTGGAAATACTGTCCTGGGCATACGGGTGTTTACGGTAATGAGAGAGCGGGAAGGCTTGCATCAACAGCAATGATTGTTGGGAAGTTGAAGATGGATAAGGGGGATATTTTTCGGTCTCTTCGCAACTGTCTGTTGGATAAGGACACTACAATCGATGTTTAATCGATCAAATGATTTAGGCAGTTTGGAGTTACCCGTTGTTCTGGTCGAACTGGATGCCTGAGAGGCAGATTGAGAGTTGTGTTTAATCAGCGAGCCACATTAACCATCAGTATGTATACTCTTTGATATATGTTGGGGGAGATTAAGCACCTATGGGTCTGCCCAGAGTGCAATGACGTCAGTTTAGTAACCAATAACCAATTTAGGTAGGGCATCCAATTTTTAACAAGACGTTTTCTTTAGTTTGCAAAAAAATGTAGTTTATGTATGTTAATACCATTTTTAAACTAGGCATGTATACTTTATTTGAGCTAATTATATATGGAAAATCATAGCTTTGCTTCAACAGATCGTAATAAAGTGTTTATAGTAATATGTTAGTGCAGAAAGATTAACTAATAGCATCATTACACTCATGCAACGGCATTATTATGCAGTTTGTATCAACAATTCTGGGAAGATAGAGCAACTTGGACAACTAATATTTGAGTCATATTTAAACAACACAAAGATAATCATGAAAACTGAAATCTACTGAGTAACTTGTTTCCCAAAGATAAAGGTGTCTTTGATTGCAAACAAACTGTCTAATTTTATTTATGGCAACATAATGAAAGTATTTATCAAGCTATTTTGCGACTTCGTTGACAAAATGCATGCATTATTGTTATTACAATGCTAATGAATCTATTGCGAAACACGTACAAACAAAGTACTATAGTTTTACAAAATACAGAAACAGTGACTATAAATAGCAACGTTTCGAAAAAAGGCATTTATCAAGCAAACGATACAGCAGGAGTGACGAATTTCAAAGAACACTTACAAATGGACGATTACGGGAAACATTCAAATTCAAACGTATCTAATGAAAATCTGGGAATAAAAACGAATAACGAAATGTGTGCAACACAAAACTAGAAGTGGAAAAGAAGAGAAACAATAAACAATAAAGTGAAAATATAACATATATATATGAAGCAAATACACATATAGATTGCAAGGCATGAGATGAGAAAGTACTAAGAAGCATAGGAATGTAATGCGTAAAATCCACGAGGCCACAAGGTACCATATAATGAAATCAACTGGTTCTCCAGAGCAAATCGACTACAATCATCAGAGGAACATGATCGGATGGATGTGGCCTGGACATCACAAGCTCCTGAATGGCCAGTATCATTGAAATGAGTAGCTACAGGGGTCATATAGCATTGGCGTATATCGCGCAAGTGTTGGGCAAATCGGTCACTGAGCCTCTTGCCGGTTTCCCCAATATAGGCCTTGTTGCACTATTTGCAGGTGATTGCATAGATGATATTGCGGGACTGACACGTGAAACTGTCTTGAATGACATACGTAGCTTTTGGAAAAGACACCCCCCGGTCTGTATTATAGAAGCACAAATGGTGCAGCGCCAACGGCCACACTGAATGGTACCAAAATGACTCTGGATATTAGGTTTGGGGCGACTGTGAACCAACATATCCTTAAAAGGTATGTCCCACATGTACGCCACCAAAGGATAGTGTTGGAAAACTGAACGTGTCTCAGGATCAGACTGAAGAATGGAAATATGACGGAATAAGACTTTCTTCACAAGGGAACTATGAGGGTGGAAAGTTAAGATAAGTTTCACCCTTTCAGAATTGGAAGTTCTATGCTAGTTAGAGAGGGCCTCCTGACGAGAAATTTTCTGAACACGTTGCATAGCAGATGCAAGCAGATTCTCCGGCTATATGCGCTTGCGGAAGAAATCAAGCATCTCGTGAGCTCTATCGAGAAAAACATCGTCCTCACTACAGAGACGACGAAGGCGCAAGAGTTGAGAGAATGGTAAAGAGTCACGACAAGAGTGGGAATGGGAAGAAGTATAAATGAGAAAACTATGTGCATCAGTAGGCTTGTAGTATACTGTAGTAGTGATGGTGGATAGGCTGATGGTGATAGTGATGTCAAGAAAGTTGACACAAGAGGTAGAGATGTGAGATGTGAACCGAACAGCAGGATTGAAGACATTAATGAAATTAATGAAGCATGACAAATCGGTTTCAGGCATATCGATAATACCAATACAATCATCAATGTATCTATGATACACGGACGGAAGAGGGCCATCATAGGAATTCCATACTAGGTGTTCAAGATTACCCATGAATAGACAAGCATAACTGGGTGCACTGTTATGACCCATGGCGACCCCACTGATCTGCGCCAAGAACTGGCCATTCAACTGAAAGGAGTTGAGAGTGAGAACTAGTTCTGCAAGACGAAAGAGAACCGAGGTGGAGACAAGTGGGTTAGTTCTCCTGTCGAGAATGAACTGGAAAGCTTGAAGTCCGTCGGAATGAGGTATAGAGGTGTACAATGAGCACACATCAAGGAGGAAGAGACGGTAAGTCCTGCCAGGCATGAACTCAATGGAAGAAAAAACAGACAAAGTGTGGTTCGTATCTTTCAAGAATGAAGGTAGTGTGGTGACTATATGACTGAAGATACTGTCAAAGAAATTCGGAGATAAGTTCCGTAGGACAAGAGCAAGCAGAAACTGCGTCCAAAAGCCACGTTTGTTAATGAAGACCGTTTCACATGCGAGTCCCGGAGAATTATATATGCCATCACCTGCAAGCGGTGCAACAAGGCCTATATTGGGGAAACCGGTAAGACGCTCAGTGACCGATTCGCCCAACACTTACGTGATATACGCCAATGCTCTGTAACCCCTGTAGCTACTTATTTCAATGATACTGGCCATTCAGGAGCTTGCGATGTCCAGGTCACAGCCATCCGATCATGTTCCTCTGATAATCGTAGTCGATTTGCTCTGGAGAACCGTTTTATTTCGTTATATGGAACCTTGCGACCTCTTGGACTCAACGCATGACATTCCTATGCTTCTTAGTACTTTCTCATCTCATGCCTTGTAATCTATATGTGTATTTGCTTTATATATATAAGTTATATTTTACTTGATTGTTATTGTTTCTTTTCTTTTCCACTTCTAGTTTTGTTTTGCAAAATGAATTTGAAAGATTCCGTAATCGTCCATTTGTAAGTGTTCTTTGAAATTCGTCACTCCTGTTGTATCGTTTGCTTGATAAAGGCCTTTTCGCCGAAACGTTGCTGTTTATCGTCACTGTTTCTGTATTTTGTAAAACTATGGTACTTTGTTTGTACGTGTTTCGCTATTTTACCAAGTTTTACTGCAGTCTTCCCCTTTTTCGATAATGAATCTGTCCATAATCTTACATGGACTTGCTGTCCTAAGATCTCATTTGCTATGAGAAGGAGGTTACAAATAATTATTGATGATACCGTTCTTGTATTTCATAATGTAACATAACGCATGATACTTTTTTTTAAAATTTTGTTTTATCTTCTGAGAACATTATTTTCAGTATTTTGCAGTCACATAAAAACCGCATATTTTCCTTGCAGAATTGCTTAATACAGAATTTAGACACACAAATGGTAGAAGTATGTAAAACAATTAGTGTTAGCAACTAAAGCATTGACTGAGGCAATTTTCTAATGATCCTAGTGGATTTAAAGTAAATTAAACTGGATTTAAAATATGTGAGTTTTTTATAGTTTCTCAGAATTTTATTTTTCTGAAATGTATGTCGCTAAATACAATTTCTTTTCAAAAAGTACACAAATGATTGCTTTATAAATTTGCACACTAAATTCTTAAGCACATTTGATGATACCATATAACTTTACCAACAATTAATTCAACAGTGTTTGTGTCTCATGCAAAACAATATCTGTTACCCCATATTTGGGGTCAAAAATTGGATATGCATTAAACAATTCAGGTACAACTCATGTTATTATACTTTATAAATCTTTTGCTACCAGATCAAGATATACCGATGTATTATAACATATGAGAATTTATAGTGATAAGCTCAATAGAACATAAATCATCATGTATTTGGTAATTCTACTTGTATGCATTTTTAATTTAAAAAACCTGTATAATTTATTTTCATAGAATATACATACTTGGATTATTTGAAATAATTTTTCGAGTTGATAATTTAGAATCATTAACAAAACCTCGATGTTCAATATTTCTCGTTACAGTAACCGTCTGTCCTTAATTTGAAACTTCATAAGAGACAACACTACCAGCCTATCACATGTATCAGTATATATAAGTAGGCAGTGGCGGCTCGTGGTCATTTTTCTTGGTGGAGCCCGAGACAAATCGTGTTTTTTTTTTAGTATTTACTGTGTCTCTAGCGGCCTCTACTGTAAGAATATGTTCCAACTACATAGCAGAACTCTTAGCCCTTCTGATGGCAACATAGCACATGAATAAGCTGCAAGCACCTGCAGGCAAGATAGTATTTCTTACAGACTCACTGTTAGCTATACAAGACCTGGAGGCTAAATCCGCTGATAGCACAGTACAAAACCTAAAAGAGAATCTGCTCAGCTTTCATAAAGGCAGAAATTCACTTGCAGTGCATTCCATCTCACTGTGGCATTGCTGGCAATGACAGTGCCGATGTCTTCTTCTTCTTCGCGTATATTCTTTACAACCAATTGTAATCACTCTTTATGATATGTTTGATCTTTGCCAAGAACGTGTATACGTTGCATATTGGTTTGGTAGGCCCCTAAATGCATAGACTTCTACCCGTTTAGGACACATGCATCTGATTTCAGCCAAACCTCCTTAGCCACCTCTTACGACATGCGTGACAGGTAACAGTAGTTCTATTCTTTACACCCCAAATTTGAGCCCTGGTAACTACTCGGGCGAGTTCCGACGTCTTAGCTAAGGAGGGCAGTGCCAAAGAGAAATTTACCAACCCTTGTCTTTTCAAGTGGTCAAAACCCTCATACAGAGAACATCTGCAGTAGACTGGAAGACAAACACTGGATATGATTATGGAAAAGACTTCATCAAAGACCTAAGCATAATAGACCAGGTCATTATATTTCGACTACGCACCGGACACTGTAGACTCAACAAACACTTATATAGGCTAGGAATAAGTCAAACAGCTCTCTACCATCAGGCGGAATGGATACCGGAGCATATCTTGCAAGACTGTCCTCTCCTGGGTGAGCTGAGAATCCACATGTGGCCACACCCAGTTGACATGAAAACTATCCTTTGGGAAACCTGACAGACTTGAAGCTGACTGCCCAGTTTGTGGTCCATAATAAATTAAGCTCATTACTAGAGATCGCTGAAGAAGGAGTATTTACTATTATTTGTGTATTGCTGGAAGTTATTACCCCTTTCAGGAAAAGAACAAATGCTTCTGTTCTGCAAGAGCTTGATACTAAAGATAGTTGGATATTAAATCATATTAAACCATAGACAATTCAATATTTCGGACATATCACATGACAGGAGCGCCTAGAGAAGTTTTTTTTTTTAAATGTGGAACGCAAATTGAACATCACCCGCATGAAAACCAAAAAAATAACGCGAGCTTATCAAATAGTCTAGAGAGCCATATATACATTTGGTGATTTTGCAATATATAATCTCCTCGGTAAATGAGCTGTAAACTCTAAGATTTTCATTGTATATGTAGTGAAAGAACTGAAATTCTTCACTTCTGTTGTATTTTTTTGCTTAATAAAGGCAATTTGGTCGAAGCATTTCTTGTGTATTGTCATTGTTTTTGTATTGTGTAAATCTCTAGTATTTTGTAACTTATTGATAAAAATGTTTTTACGTGTTTCGCTAAACTCTGTTGACAATCACTTGTCACAACTAACTCAACTCAGTTGACAATCACTTGTCAAAAACTAACGTCTCAGACTCTCTGTTGACAATCACTTGTCACAACTAACTCAACTGTTGACAAAGAAAATTGTGGATAGAAACGGACAATGTGTATTAATGAAGGGACAATTCCTAAACCGAATCATATTATTTTAAGGTTTGTTATTTATTACCATTATTTTATATAATAGTATACCATTTTTATATAAAATTGGGGATTTAATCGATAATTAAACGGACTATTTGAGCTAGAGTCCTTGTTTATCTGGGAAGTAGTTTTGCTGCGTAAGAATGAATATATCTTCCGGGGAATGAAAATGACATTGTTTTGGAAATTATCATTGCAATAGCGATCAAAGGTCAGAGGTCGCAATGTTACATCCTATGTAGGAACTTGTAAACTAGCCATAGAAACAGTGCACGAAACAATGCTTGAAGTATTAGAGGCTACATGAGGAGCTTCAATATATAAAATGTTTTTTTTAATAAGGAGATATTATATAAATAACATGATTGTTATAATATTCTGATATAATATTTATATTTTAGTGTTATATATTCAACTTTCAAAGCTAATAAGTGTCAAGTTAAAAGTAATAATTAAGAAAAATAATTTCTAAAATAATAAGTACATGTTAATTCTTTTTGGTTTTGTAGGACCGATTCTTACTGGCTCCTAATGACCAGGGGCGTATACTAATTAGGGGTAAAGGATTATGAATTTCAAATTTCAGACTGTGTATGATATTTAAGCGTTATATATCAACTTTGAAAGCTAGTCACTATCTCGTTGAAAGTAATAATTATGAACAAATAATGTCTAAATAATAAGTACAGGTTACTCAATATTTTTGGTAGGGCCTGGCCCCACTAGCCATTAATGACGAGCCGCCCCTGTAACTAGGTAAATGCGAATGTTAACATGTGCAAATATTTTACCCATGTGCGAAGGTTTAAACTATTTCATTGTTATGCCGACTTATTTCCATTTTGTTTTGTGTTTCATACATTTCTTTTCTTTAAATATGTCATGAAAATTATTTTAAAATGAGAATCTTCTTTACATATAGGTTGAAGATTACGTTACAATGTTACAGCACCTTGGAAATCAAACTATCCAAATATACTGCGAACTAAATTTACTTGATGAAATGTTGACATAGACATTATTTCTCATTTTTTTAAGTATAATTTGAAGTCAAGTAGCTGTTCCTTCAATGACAAAATCTCTACAATCAAAACGACGGTTATAATGAGACGATTCTTGTTATGAACTATTCAGTTCGAGAAGTAAATGATGCTTTAGCTTGGATATTATAACACTTGATGCAAAGGAAAGGGTTTTCCTTACGGTATAGTATTAATCGCAGTGCATTTTTCGTGACAAAGTTTGTCTACATTCAGATTCAGATGCCCTATCCACCTTGAGTATATGTTTTGAATGATAGTGCTCATATTCTCTTACTGACACTGTATAAACCAGTGTTTCCCAACCTTTTTTGTGCCGTGCCCCACTAAAGACTTTCAAAAATGCGTACGCGCATTATGTAACATATACACATTTTTTTAACTTCCCAAAATGAATTTTTCACTGAAGAAACTTTAATGATAGGTTTTAGAAAGAAATCCCTAGGTAATTGTTGCGGAAACACAGTAATTACATTTTCAAAACATATAATAGAGAACTGAAATTCAAGCACGAAATAATTTTAATGACAGATTTTCTATATTATTTTAATTATTAGTAATTATTTATTACTTACACTTAGTGAGATCCTTGCGCTTGTTGCATGCTGCCAAGAGATTTTATGTTAAGTTCCAATTTAATTAGCTTCAGCCTAAAGTCTTCTCTTGGTTACATCCAGCCGATTTATTTTTATTTTTAGCAGCAAATCAGTTATGACACTAAATCCACATTCAGCTAAATATGCAGATGGAAACGGTAATAACAGTTTTCTTGCACATTTGGTTGAATTTGGATATTTGATTTCTGTTTCCCACAAAGTAATGCTATCGCTCCTTTTATATTAAATAAAGTTTTAACTGATTCATCATTTTGAATTTCTGCGAGCTCTTCTTGATACTGCATATTTGAGACGCCTAGGATTGTCGCTGGAGCTACGGAGTTCGTACTTTGTGCAATACTCTCGGCAGGTGGCTTGACAATTCTGCGGAGAGGGTCCGAGCCGTATGGGGTAAGACCCGGTGCAATGAAGTCAATCTTTCGGCTTTTAAACCTTTTTAAACTACATATTTGAAAAATCAGACACATCCACTAACATTGGCAGCAACATTCAAGTTGAAAAATCAATTTGTCTAAAAAAAAAAATGTCTTCAAATCAGCAAATATAATTTTCAGATTATTAACAATAACAAGTATGAGTAAACGGTCTCAGTTACTTCACATTTCTGAACCAATGAAACATTTCCAATTTTTTCTTGCAAATATAATTATGACATAATTCAATAAAGATAATGAAACCAAATATCTTCACTTTTGCATCAACAAGAGTTTAATTGTTCCCTGAAGTTGGTTATTTAATATATTTCGTTTTTTCAAAGAATTCGGCTAGATATCTCACAAATGCTTTACCATCAGCTGTTAACAGTTTCATCTTTTTCAATTTTGTCGCTTAAAAAATCACTAAGAGTATCAAATAGTTCCATAAATCTTTCAAGCAGTTCCCTTTCGAGATCCATTTTACTTCAGTGTGAAGTAAAAGTCTCACGTGTTCTGTATTTTGTTCTAAACAAAATAGCTTGAAAAGACGTTCACATTTTGCATTAGGTTTAATAGCATTGATACACGTTATAATTGAAATTAGTACTACATTTAGAACAAGCGAAATTTTAGCTACCAAGTTTTCCTGCGAATAAAAATCCGCAAGAAGAATTTCTGGATTCTCACATTTCATCAATTTTAAGCAGCCATATTTCTTGCCAAAATTTTAGAAGCACCATCTGCTGCACAATATGTTATATTTTTCATTGGGTTATTTGTGACATCTAAGTAATTTATTAGCTTATTTATATCTTTGGAGGTAGTGGTGCTTTCTAATGACTTTTACAATAACATTCTTCAGCAAAATCAACTTTATCAGTACAGTGATGATGTACGTAACTTAAGTATAGTCTCACTGTCTCTCAAAGTTAATTCATTAATTTGCACTAAGAATTTTCTTGTTATCAACTTTTCAAGAAGTTATATTTCAAAATCTTCAATCATTTGGTCTATTTTTTTACTAAAAGTATTGTTACTGAGTGGCATATGTATCACCTCTTTGTCATCTTTTTCTAGAATCATTTTAAGAAATGCTGATATTGATGGTTTGATTAACTTTTCTCATATAGTATGATTTTTCCCACATTTAGCAATGAGTAAAGAAACATTTCGCCTCAAGAGTGCGATTGACACTTGCAGTTAACAGAAATTTTAATGTTGCTATTTTTTTCAAAATTTGTCTTTAAAGTTTAAAAGTAATTCCAATCTGAATTAATATGAGCACTATTGTTCGCTTTCAAATGAGCCTCAAGACGACCTCTTTTCATGAATTCATTGATCAAGCATTGCTGGCATAAAATACATTAATGCGGAATACATTAATATAATAATATTTCACATCAGGTGATATACCTTTGAGAAAATTCGATTATTGTAGCATGACTATTTTGAAGAAAAAAAAAATCACTAACCATATTTACAATCACGGTTTTGTGGTCAAATCTATTCTAATGTAAAAGTATTTGATGTTCTCTTCTCTCTCTTTCGTTAATTCTTCACGGTCCATTTCATCATTATTTTTGTGATGTATAATTGGTCCACTGGCAAGAACGTAGTGATCTACGTCGGCTCAATTGTGAGCTCATGGTGACTAGGCCTGCCCGTCCTATTTCAGCCAGCTTTTGATTTACAAGAGTGAACTTTCCCTAGCGTACGATCCTTTCTGCCGACTAAGTCGGCCTGGATCTATGTCTTTTCGATAAGCTTTGCCGTATATTTGGGCTTTGTGATCTACGCCAAGACAGTGAGTTACACTGTTATGCCCTTTCTGACTGTGAGCTCGTTCCGGATTAGAAACAATTCTCGGGGCTTATAAGCTTGTCCTCGGACGGCGTCTTACTCGTATAAGACACAGTGTAAAGTATCGGCCTTCGCCAATGTTCGGATCCGGACAGCCTGTCAGATCTTTACATTGTCGACCTTACTTTACCGTTCAGTTTTGAGTTTGATCCGGAGTAGGAGCATTCTCAGCCTTTTCTAGACGAGCGTTGGTACGTGGCAATTTGCAGTTTGCCTCGGAAGACACCGGCCTGGGGCCAGACAATGTAGAGGGTCGTTTCAATCGGCTCTAGCAGCGCAACTGACTAGTTTGCGCTCGCCACATCACCCACCTCAGTTCTTCCGGGGATGTTAATTGTTATCTCAACAGTACGGTGTACGGTTTTCCAGGAGAGGTAGTTTCGTTATGCACTAGAACGCAACTTGTTGTTTTGCGCTAGGCAAACAATGACCGGTACATATATCTGCACCAAGCCACCGATGCGGAGTCAGCTGCGATCTTCCCTCGTACCGACACGAGTGTAGATTTTTATTCGTTTAGCATCTGACATTTATTTTTGCCAACGAGCTGGCAATGTTTGCCCCTTCCTCAGGGCTTCGAGCTTCGCCCAGCGTTTGCACATGTTTCATCACTAGATGCGCCTCTCTGCCTTTCATGTTCACAAGTCTCCCCATCGACAGAGAAACTGGTGATTTGTGGCAGGACCTTTGTCTTATACGTCGAGCACTTGTATGGAGTCTCTTGCTCCGGATATTACGATTTGCGTTCTGCCCTGGTGCCTACCTTACCATGTCCGTCAATTCCCTCTGGGCTGTCCGAGCTTTTTCCTTCGGTCAGGAGAGTCGAGCATTGATAGTCACTCTGGGAGTTCGCTCGTCTATGTTGCGAACGGATCCCATCAAGCATGACTACCTTTACATCTCTACTTGCGCCAAAGTAGCTCTCCCCAATCCTGCCCCCTTAGCCAGACCAGAACCTGGTCTTCCAGAGTCATTGCGTGGAGGTTGGAGGCAGGGTCTTGGTTAGCGCGCCCCCCTCGCTAACCCTGGCTCATGTTACCACAATGCCCATATGAATTTGATCCCATGTTCTCTTCTAATTAGCTCTGATAAATTCTAACCTCCAATTTGTATATCTTCTACGTGAAGCCCTTCGGTTCTTTTCTGCTTTTCTCGTATAATCTGGCCTAACAGTCCTGTACTTTAGATGTTCTGTGTCTAGTTCTTTTTTTTTATTTTAGCTACCACACAAGCGGTTCTGTGTTCGGCTCTATCTGCTTTATTATCGGCTCTTCTTAAAGTCCACCGCCTTTATATATGGGTGAATTTCCTATTACATTACTATTCTAAAACGTTGTTCTCACGACTGCGATTTCCCACATCTGTTACTCTCTTGGAAAAGACTCATTTTACTTCGACTAGCGACATTCTTCTGTCATTGTCTAAAATTGTATGTCCCAACCAAGCCTTCTCAATATGTCGCTAAACATGGAAAACAAGATCTCATGACATTCTACTGTAATCCATATATACATGCTCCTTCGTTAACTATACAATCCAGCTGCACAGTGAGTATTCATTATTCTGGTAATCAAACTAATGGTACATAATTTGTATTTGAGTCGAACCCCTTTGATGTTTCTTGGTTGCTTTTTACCATCGTACCTAACATTCCAAGCCAAATCAAACTTCGAACCCGTTTTCGGTGGTGGAAATATGATATGCGTGGCTCTGTCCAATGCTATTTCATACTCAAGATTGCACTGTAGAAACTCATTTTGGTCTTCATGATAAGGTTGGTAAATGTCGGACACATTACAGTTCTTTTAAAAATATGACACGATTTTAACATAATAACACATGCTTTCCCGTTTTCAAAGCTTTGCTAAAACAAGATAGAAATGTACCTAAATATAAGTACTTTCCGTTTATTGAAGATGTTTTAAACTTCAGTAAAGTGATCGTGAAGCAACATTCGTTTTTGTCAACAGACATCCAAAAGCCGATATATCGGTTTTGCAACATCATGAACATTAGTTAAAATCTGAAAGAGTCCATTGCCACCGTTAAAGATGAAAATGCCCCCTTTGGGCGGGGCACCACGTTTAGAAACGGGTATAAACAGTTTTCGGTTTTATATATATATTATATATTTTGGGGTGGTGGGTGTTGGTCAGAACACGTTCATGATCTTTGGCAGACAAGTTTCATGGAATGTGGAGAACTTATAATATCTTGTTATGTCATTGTCCAGTAGTGTGATCCGTATAATAAAGTTGATAGCAAACATCTTCAGTATATATTAATCGTGTTTCTGATCATGTATTTTGCATGTTTACAGACCGTCTGAAAGGTCATGCGTACACCTCACGCCCTTCTCCGTCTTCTTTTAACATCAAACCCAGCTTCTCCTTCATGGCTTATATCAGTTTCCGAACAAGTGAAAATGTTGGTATTTTGAAGAATGTTAACTTCTAGTTTTACTTTGGCGGATTCTCTATCTAGAAATTGTATTAAGCCAGATGTGAAAGTAGCGCATCATCAGCTACACACCTCAGTTGCATAACTACTATCAACATGCCACATACATAACAGCAGTAACGTGTAATCTATTTTTAAAATGCAATTTTCATGTGTGTCTAATGAGTGAATGAATACTTTTCAGTTTGTGGTTCACTTTAAGCAACCGGAACATTATTTCTACAAATGCATTCAACATTTAAAATAAGATGACAGCAACACAGCTTGCGTTTTGACAATGTTGGTTGTCCTGATTCACATTTGTAGTGTTCTGACAAAAATCATTCAGGCACAAAAAGCCTCAGGTATGAATATAAATTAAACTGCTGAAGCTGCTACAAATAGTAATATTTACAAGTGTTTTTAAAGCTGCTAACATATGTCCAACAAACACAGTCGTTTACTGTGGTTGATGGCTACGTCTTGTAAAGTATATGTTACGATTTTCATTTTCATTTTAAATGAATATGTATTGGACGTTCTCATCTCATGACAGTGACTTGGTTGTACACTCTTGATCACGGTGTAAGTCAGTTCTAGCCGGATGTGATGACTGGCTTGTCAATAAACTCTTAATTAAACTGATAGTGCTAATGCACATGCGTCAAGTTCAGGGATACAAGCGATTCAAAGACATGAGGACGACGTCTATAATTAAGAGTTTGACTGAGACAGTTCAAACAATTTTGTCATAATGGTCAAGAGAGAAGATACAATAAACAGTTTCTCATAGAGGCGGTGAGAAGATGGTCTTTGAAATTATTGCTGCCACGACGAGCGAACAACGCATGGGCATTCCCACTGCGCTGTGATGCTAATCGCACAACATACCACGACACAATATAACTGTTTTCTGTTTGAATCATTTAAAAGCAATGCTTCAGTTTTTGTTGTCTTTTAGAAAAAGAGAAAGTGTTTTTTTTTAAAATGTGAATGACGAATAAACTTGCATTTTCAATCGTTATAATAACATGCAAGTATATATCCTCAGAGTATTTGTTGAGGAATTGCATAATCTAAACACATACAAAAATGTATCAAATGAATGTGTTTAATATAGAACCTGCAGCTGTATATCGCTAAGAAACACATTGAAATAAAAATCGCTCGTGCTATTTGAAGACAGTACGATAAGAAGTCTCGCATTTCAAATGTATAGGACAAACTTTGAATGCGGTCGACAAGTACAATTCCTTTGCTCACTTGCGAAACATTGGAAACTGAAATGAACGGGAAAATATGTTATAATTTTTGAAATGTCCATAAACTGATGTGAAACGACTAAAAATTGACTATTTTACATCAAAAATGTGAAAAAAATGCATGTATTACAGCAACAACTTAATGCATTTCATCAAAAAATCAAATTAATGAATTATATAAAACAAGTTAAAATAAATTTATTACATCAAAAACTAAAATTAATGTATGTCCATTAATAAAGTTAAAAAATGAACGTTAGGCGACAAAGCTCAGTATCTAGCTGACATAATACAGAGAAAATAAATTCTACTGACACATAATATTATGTAATCAATGTAATAATTGATATTGTCTTGTACAGACATTTGTGAGGAAAACTTGTTTGGACCTTTATGCATGTTAAAATGTCATTGCTCTGGCATACATACGTGCAACGCGGACGGATCATGTCCGTTTAATGATAAATGTGCAATTGGATACTTTGGTCCACGCTGTCAGTACGGTGAGTTCAAGCTTTCAAAATAGAAGTAATCAAAACCATAATTATTTCATCATCATCAAATATTATGTCCTGAGCAGAATGTTGCCACCTTAACATATATTCGGAATTGATCTTCCTCATAGACCAGATGTTCTTACCCTACTGCCTTTATGCTCAAATCATCAGTTGCATCTATAATCCATCTAATCCGCGGTTTTCCTTATCTACTCTTTGCCTAATTTTCTTCCTCCATATTAGTCTTCTGCAACCCTTCGTTTCATTTTAAATGACAAAAATACTTCAATTTGTGTTTAATTCTATTGTGTTCCAGCAGCTATTTTAAGTCGACTTTGAGTTCTTTCTGGAAATAATATTTGCTCTTTTCTATCTGCATTTAATACTGAGGACTCTTATGTAACATATATTCAAAGCAGCATATCTTTTTACTTAGTATTTTTATCTTTGTTTTTCTTTTAGTTCCATTCCATACTGTTTTTAGTTGTTTATTTATTTTTTAAATTGTTTTTTTTTACACCAAGATTCAAAAATAGCATTTTTGTCATGTCTGTAAGTCTCGTTTTTGTGTAAAATAATAATGAGAAGTGAAGCATTACATGCCCTTTATGTGTGTTTACATACTTGTTATTATAACATAACATAAACTGGCAGCGCGTGTACTTCCAGTTACAATGTGGGCTCAGAGCTGGAAGGTCAACAACTGACATGATATTTACCCTTCGAGAACTGCAGGAGAAGTGCAGAGAGCAGAGTAAGCCATTATTTATTGCTTTCGTGGATTTAACACACTCATTTGACACAGTCAGCAGAACAGGTCTTTATGAATTATTAAAACATATTGGCTGTCCCCAAAACTTGCTCCAATTGATTGTCTCCTTACATGAGGGCATGAAAGCCAGCATACAGTTCGATGGCAGCACATCTGATAGTGTCGAAGTTAAGAGTGGAGTCAAGCAGGGCTGTGTCCGTTATCCCACTCCCTATGGCATCTTCTTCACAGTCATTTTGTAGCATGCTTTTGGGACGCTTATAGTGATGTTTTCATCCGCACTGTATCTGATTGTTCACTCTTGAAAGTGGCTTGCCAAGACAAAAACAACGGAAATTCTTCTCAAGGAACTCATTTTCGCTGACGATGCTGCCTTAGTCGCCCACAGTGAGGCTACACTGCATTGCACAATCAATAATTTGATCAAGGCATGCAACCTATTTTCTCTGACTATAAGTGTCACCAAAACAGTTGTTTTATGTCAGGGCGGTAACATAACAAATATCACTGTAAATGACAATCATCTAATACCAGTTCAAAAATGTTATTACCTTTGTACATGGTCACTACCATCCTTTCTCTTGATGAAGAAACCAGCACTTGTATATGGAGTACTGCTAGTACATTCGGCAAACTATCAAAGCGAGCGTGAGACATTACATAACTAATAAAGTAGTCGAAGATTCAAATATATCGAGCTGCTTGTATAATGAGTTTTTTTACTATTTAGCTCAGAAACATGGACATTCTACTCAAGACACGAGAGGTAACTGAACATCTTTCACGTTCGATGTCTCCGCATTAATATGAACATCAGGTGGTACGACAAGATAACCAACCCTAAAATACTGCAAAGGGCAAACCTGCCTTCCATCATGGGCACGCTCAGACTAAAATGGTTGGGGCATGTGAGAAGATGGGAACTTTTCGCATATCAAAGCACATTTTATTATGTGAACTTTCGGATGAGAAGAGACACCCAGGCAGACCACTGTTCAGATTTAAAAATGTCTGCGAGGTCTCAATCAAGACCATTTCTATAGACCCCAGAACATGGAGAAAATTAGCTGCTGACAGAGTTGTGCAGAAAGCGATATTGCGCATGGGCGCATAATCTTTTGAGAAAAGAAATATATATCTCTATCTATCTATTCTCTAATGATATTTTGCTTTTCAGCATCAGGTCGATAAAGGAGACACCTGGAGCGAGCCTCTCTATGTGCCTTGTCTTTCTCTTCCCCAATCCTGATTTGCCTCATAGTTTCAGGGTAAGAAGAGATTTCTAGCACGGGCTTTTGTGTGTGTGATTCATAAATAGTGTCTTTCGTCGCCTCTGATATCTCTGAAGTTCACTTTAACGTGGCCGGCGTTTTGCTTTGTATCTACTGTATCGGAGTAACATTGCTCTTTGTGGCGCACTGTCTGTTGGTAATCTGCTTACGTGGCCGAACCACTTATTTTGTTGTTTCTTGATAAAGTTCAGTACTGATGCTGTACCCACTTTTTCCTGATGTCTTCAGTTGTCAACCAGTCTCTTCTTGTTACTCCCAGCATTCTGTGTAGACCATTCATCTCTATTGTGACTAGTTTTCATGCGCAGTTCAAGCAGTCTGACCTCATTTTTGTGTTGTGGCCATATTGGTCACTGAACGCCCCCAGACAATGTTCTACTCCCCGTTGAGTCCATGTTTGACATTGAAATCGCCCATTTTATAAACTCGTTCGTCTAGTTTAATGTTGTTTACGTTATCACTGATTGTTTGGTAACATAATTCATGTTCATCTTCGTATTCTGATGTTTTACAAGGTGCATATATTCGTATGTCATTTTCCTTTTCTCTGTTTTCTTTCACTTTCATTATTATCATTCATTCTGACAAGTATTGTGTTACTGTTATGTTCTTTGCTGTTTCTGGATCTAATATGAATCCTACTCCATGTTTTGCTCTTTATTGTTTATTCACTCCTGAATGAAAATATACGTAATTATTGTGAATCTGTTGGCATCATTTTCCTTTGGTTTGAGTGTCTGCTACTCCCCTTTATAGTTACTTTTCTTCATTTACTCTACTAGTTCTATATGCTTATTTGTGATGCAGCATATGTTGATGGTGCTTATTTTAGTTATTTTTGTCTCGAGGTCTCATCTGTATATGTTTGTTCCTAGTTCTCGCTTTTCCTAGTTTGTTGCGCATACTCTCTTCCCCGCTATAGGCGAGTCACAGACAGCATCGGACGCCATGTTTACAGGTTGTCGGTCGGCAGCGTTTTAACTACCGTGATCCGTCAAGTCCTAGTGGTCACCCCTTGTAAAAACACTAGTGTACATCACAAGTATATCCCAAATAGAAATACACACTTCAGTTTCCGTTTGGAATATCTTCATTGCACTCCAGACATGTCCATGGGTGCTCCGATCTCCTTCGCAATATCCGCAGTAGCGTCCGTCGACTGACCATACCAGTTCGATTTTCATTGATGAGCCTACTCACGTACCTGTTATGCTGTTATTTTCCTGCTACTCCAATCCTCAAACCCATCTTCTGCACACTAGCAGTTGACGTGGTTTGGTTTAAATGAAAATCTTCTTTGCGACCACACTCTAAGAGGGCGTTTAAAATATCAGCTGTATCCATTAGCTAGCCCTCTGATATGGTGGCAGAGCCAGCCAGCCTGTCTGCTCTATCATTGCCAAAGACACCTATGTGCCTCGGAACGAAGATAAGTGTGATTCTGCAAATTGTTGACGCTTGTAGTGATTCTGTCCATTGCCTGCTCACCGAACCAGCCTCTACCTTGCGGATCATACTCAATGAATCACTCAGAATGCACGCATGAGTGTAGTTTTGTGACCAGCCAACGTAAAGCATTAGTCACCGCCAGTACCTCCATTGTCATGCTGCTTGTTGTCATTCGAAATGCACCACTGGCCTCATGGACCATTCTGCCACATGAGCTTGCATAGAAGGCGCATGCGGACGTTTCAAGATGAACTACCAATCCATCCGTGTAAATCACATTGTCACCTTCATTAATGATAGCCTGAACGTCTGCATCCAGCGCCACGGGAATCCTCTCTACGCAAATTTTGTCAAATTTAATGATGATGGAAAAAGTGTTGCCGTATATTGAAGACATCGACATGGAAGGCATATTGAAGTGATGATATACACACTTATATAGTCGTACTAAACTGTGCATCCTACTTGAGCACACTTACAATTCCAAAATCGAGGAAAACAATTACAACAATAAGACCGTTTCGGAGCAGCAATACAATTCACATCTTCCGGCCGCCATCTTGGATACACTACCAAAAGAAGTATGCAGAAAGACATAAGATATAAGAGAACGCTGAAAACGCAAAGGTTGTCATAGTAAACACATCCAAATTTGACCGCTGTAAAGACGAAAATCGCCATATTCTATCTGCTATTTACTACAGGCAAACTTCGATTAACTGTCACTCGTTTAACCGCCAGTCTCTTTTATTTGTCATCGTCTAAAAGAAAATACATGTGTATCAACAAACAAACAGAAGTCTAGAAAATTGCCCACGGATTACTTATACACTCCACTGTATAAATATGGAATTAACGTACTGTATAATGGCGGAAGTGACTAATTGGCGACAGAAAACATTACGCCAGAAGAAGTCACAAATTAGTTGGAATGTGACAAAATGGATGGAGGCTTCGATGTTTTGAACGATTACAAAATTGTTTCTAGTGTGACTATATATATATATATTCGTGTGGATGAATGTGCGGATGGATGGACAGATGATGGTTGAATGAATGGGTGGATAGATGGATATATATATATATATATATATATATATATATATATATATATATATATATATATATATATATATATGAGCTGATCGATCACGATTAAGGAACGTACACGCAATTTGAAGATACTGCGTTTGCTTGTTGATACCTTTCTGATGTGAGATCTTTGAAGGAGTTCAAATTTCGTACATTGTCAAGATGCACGTGTATATATACTTGACATGTGTGTCCGAGCAAAGTAACTTCTATCGAATTATTATACTGATTATTTTCTTTTTAGCATACGCATGGTTTATATAATAGTTGCTTCAGATGTTGCCGTTTTAATGTCCACTCGCCAATGGCCGTATGTTCAGACGTGTCGTTGTTTTGCTTGCATTGTTTCAATGGGTCATGAATGTTTTTTTTCCACTTGTTGTCATGGGTCGTTACTGCTTCTTTTCACCAAATTGCCTCCCTCACGAGATAATGTTTAATACTGATTAGATTGGAGATTACATAGAACATTGCGCTATTGATAGAAATGTATGCTCGTCAGAGATAATAATTGTTGTCAATATATTTTCAGTTGAATTAGTAGCAATGTACTGTTCAAAGACTGCACCATCATACTTAAGTGATCTTGATGACTCTACTTGCAACCCAGATAATACTTCAGTATCGGTACAACTGATGCTAGAACACCCTATCGCTTTCTCTTGGATCAGGCTAATAGTAACTGGTATTGTTCAGCTCATTATGTTTTTAAAAACACTTCATTATCGTTTCATGCGTTGTTTGTTGTATTTGTAAATACAGTTTTCATACATTTTAGTTGTGACATTGTTTTATTTTATATTGGTAGTATGTGTCCTTCCAACATTACTGTGATAATACATTTAATACATTTGTAATTTCGACCGTTAGACTTCCCGTTTGTACTTAGCCGCTGCCGCCTTCTAAACAGTATTGGACGTTACTAGCTGTGCTTATTCTGTCTCTCTCCTTGCCATCTCAAGATCCTCTTCGAACTTTTGAACCGCTGCTGTCCTGTAGGGCTTGTAATCCTTCCGTGCGCCTCTGGGGATGGTGTCCTGCGCCACTTTCAGGAATACTTCCGAGAGCTCTTTAGCTAATTGTCGCGTGTATTTATTGTCGTGTGTGTTGAGTCGTTCAACATTGGCATCGGACAGTACTGAATATTGTTTCCCAATTTCCTTTTTGTAGTTCCACCGGGAAACTACATTTTAGGCTCAGGTACAAAATGGAGATCAACTTGTAATTTGACTGACCTGTGGTTGCTGTCTCACAGCTGTTGACCGTACGTACTGTTTTGGTGGATATGTCATTCGTTGCAAACGCCAGATCAGGGGTGCTAGTCGTATGTCATCTTCTCAAGTAGAAGGTTGGTGAATCGTCTGGGACATTGATAAGGAACAGATTGTTCTCCATCTCCCAGTCCTCGACTTCGACGCCCCTGTTCATTTCTTGGTAGCCCCACCTTTCTGATTGACTGTTCAAATCACCGACTACCATGCATGCTGTGTTATTTATTATCGCCTCAAGTGATAGCCTATGATCTCTGCTGCACCGGCGCCTCATGTTGTCACAATTATTTATTTGGCTGGAATTCCGTTTCGTACTAGGGTGAGGACTCTACGTTGTGCCCTCTCAGTCTAATATGATGGTTTGATAACCTCTGATCCAGAATATGTGCTGGGCATTTAGGTGCGTTCCTTGTATGCACGCAACATCAATCTCATCTTCTGAAGTCTATTTGCAAGTGCTTGCTTATTATGATGGAGACCTTCGGCATTCCATTTTCACAATGTTTTGTCGTTTCTGGTCAGTATTCGGCCTATCGAACCAGTAGTTTTTTTCTAGTGGGTTGCAGTCGCTGGTTTTTCCAGCCGGATGACTAGGGCTGTCGGTAGCATAAAACGGACCCCTTCGAGGCATGGGACTCGGCACTCGTCCTGCCCGACGGATCTCCACAAGCGTCGCACCATATCGAGGTTCTATATTTAACATATTCATGACAAGATTTGGTCCATGCAGCCTTAGCATGGATATCCTACGTCACAACGTTCAGTACCGTTTGGAGCGCAAGTGCTTATCCTTTAGTGAAGTGTCCTATTTCAACCAACGTTTACTGGGTTCGCTCTACGTTAGCCTTTTGCTGTCCCCAGCCAAACTCACAAGGCAGCAGGTTGCTATTTTCTTTCAGGGCAGCGACCCATAGACGACCTGCCCTCCCGGGCTGATGAGCATCATCTGCCCAGCTAACCCATCTTTTATGGACTACTTGGTTTGCCTACAGTCCAGTTTTGTGTATGGTTTGCTCCGCTAGGCTTTGATTGTCCACTATCAAAACAACAAGGGAGCAGTGGTTACCTGCAAAAGGGAAACATAGTTTTTTTGTCCTGGGACGCTTTACTCGTATACCACATTCTCAGCCTTTTCAAGGCTCGTGTCGGCACTTGGCATTTTTGCATTTGCTCTGCATTTTCTCTTGATCAGGGAAACACTGGGCTGGGGTCCCACACATCATAATGTATGAATCGTTTCATTAGGCTCTATCAGCATAACTTAGATTTTACACTCGCCAGTCATCACCCACCCTGATTTTTCAGGAGATGTTAATTGTGTGAAAAAATTATACAGCCCGGCTGTCTCAGGAAGAGCAGTTTTGTTAGGCGCTAAAACGCAACTTTGAGATTTACGCTCGATCAACTTTATTCAATATCATAATCTGCGCTTGGCCACCTGTGCGGAGTATCGCAATCTTCCTTTATGTTGCCTTCACCTGTAGTTCCATGAGCACGCATTCTCGACTCGTGTACAGGGCTCCGAGTTTCGCACCGTGTGGGCGTTCTTCTCTGTTGGGGATGCACCTCTCATGCCTTCGCTTGCAGCATCTCCCACCTGCCGGCAAGCTGCTATAACCATTGTGTTCACCTCTGCCTTCACATTTTTCATACCTTGGGACTGCACTGACACGTATCTCGACTCGTGCATTGGGCTTTGAGTTTCGCTTCGCATGGACGCTCTTCTCTGTTCGGGATGCACCTTTAATCCCTTCGCTTGCAGCCTTTCCCGTCAGCAGGAAAGCTGTTCTAACCATTCTGTTCTCACATTTGCCGTCTCGTTTACCGTATCTCGGGACTGCCCTGATGCGCAGTTTGACTCGTGCACCGGGCTCCGAGTTTCTCTCAGCGTCTCGGCTTTGGGATGAACCTCTAATCCCTCCAATTCGATCATTTACTCCGGGGGAGTTAGCATTTGTTCGCGGACGACTCGTACACTGCTGTATCTTACATTCTGAGAACTTGGACAAATTCTAGCGGACATCGGCCAGGAGATGCGTGCATTGTTCATGACTTTTCGGACCTGCATTGCTTTTCTATGCATACACTGCTACCACTACCAGTAGTTCTCCCCGATTCCTGCCCCTGCCCTCCCCCCTTGGCCAGACCGGACGCAAAGTCTGTTACCATGGTCACTACGTGGAGGTGGGGGACATGTCTTGATTAGTGCCCCTTCACTAACCCTGGCGTAGCGTTGTCTCCATGCGCCATTGACCCTGTATCACAATCTAAAGGTGAATGATGATGCATTAAACGGATCATTGTTATTACTTCTTTCAACGAGATCGAAAACGACGTGATCTCTCCAAGACACATGTCTGGGAAATGTAACATAGCGCCCCATTTATGACACTACATGCTCACAATATACACATTTTGATTGTTCGATAGATTCTAGAAAGAAATAAAGCTAGGAGCTGTGTAAGAAAGATCAACTTTAAAAACAACATAGAAAACTTCAAGCTGCCTAGTTTTAAAACTAAATTACGAATAATCAATTTCAAAGATCTGTCAATCCTAACAAATGGATTATATACATTGAAAATGACTAAAGATATAGAACATAAGATGAATTCATTTAAAACAACAATCTTTTGAAACATGAACATAAATTGGGATGCAATTAGGAGAAATGAGGAAATCAGAGCCATGTCTGACCAACCAGTAGTAAGAAGTTATAAATAAGAGAACATGGAGATATGTTGGGTATACTCTGAAAATTAATGATCAGAGAATCATAAAGCATGGATTAAGTGTAATGTAAAGGGTTTAATAACGACATGGCACAATAATACAAACTTGAAACGAACTACACTAAGACGAGAAATATCAAGCACTTACATAGAAGAGATAGCACAAGTTGTTCAAGATATAACTGTATGCAGCAATTACGTGAGTGTCCAATGTAACACATGCAAGTACGAAAGAGACATATAGTGTTCACAATAGCACATACAATCTAGTGAGACATGACCGTGTTTTAAAATAGTTTGTTGCCAACGTCAACATATATACAAGTGTACTACATGTGTTTAGAGTTGAGACATATTACCCACTGTTTGTTATATGTTTTATACTTTTACTGAAGGCTCAAGCCAACATATTGTAACATACATATATTTACAAAACATCTTATATCGCCATTTTGATATCAGATATACGACACGTTGGCCCGTTTATCACAACACTCAACGATGACGACGTATGTAAAAAGGAAAAGCACTGGAAAGTGAACACAAATACTCTTGACGTGACGTGTGAAAGCCATATTAAAATCTCGTCGCTAATTATTGATGGGAGCGTATCAAGTAGCATATGTTCCATTTACATCAGCGGAGGTTAGTTGGTTTATAACTATCCATTTACATCAGCAGAGGTTAGTTGGTTTATAACTATCCATTTACATCAGCGGAGGTTAGTTGGTTTATAACTATCCATTTACATCACTTGAGGTTAGTTGGTTTATAACTATCCATTTACATCAGCAGAGGTTAGTTGGTTTATAACTATCCATTTACATCAGCGGAGGTTAGTTGGTTTATAACTATCCATTTACATCACTTGAGGTTAGTTGGTTTATAACTATCCATTTACATCACTTGAGGTTAGTTGGTTTATAACTATCCATTTACATCAGCGGAGGTTAGTTGGTTTATAACTATAAATTTACATCAGCAGAGGTTAGTTGGTTTATAACTGTCCATTTACATCAGCGGAGGTTAGTTGGTTTATAATGTCCATTTACATCAGCTAGAGGTTAGTTGGTTTATAACTGTCCATTTACATCAGCGGAGGTTAGTTGGTTTATAACTCATAATTACATCAGCAGAGGTTAGTTGGTTTATAACTGTCCATTTACATCAGCGGAGGTTAGTTGGTTTATAACTATCCATTTACATCAGCAGAGGTTAGTTGGTTTATAACTGTCCATTTACATCAGCGGAGGTTAGTTGGTTTATAACTATCCATTTACATCAGCAGAGGTTAGTTGGTTTATAACTATCCATTTACATCACTTGAGGTTAGTTGGTTTATAACTGTCCATTTACATCACTTGAGGTTAGTTGGTTTATAACTGTCCATTTACATCAGCGGAGGTTAGTTGGTTTATAACTATCCATTTACATCAGCAGAGGTTAGTTGGTTTATAACTATCCATTTACATCAGCGGAGGTTAGTTGGTTTTTAACTGTACATTTACAACATCGGAGGTTAGTTGGTTTATAACTGTCCATTTACATCAGCGGAGGTTAGTTGGTTTATAACTATCATTTTAAAATATCATCACAAGCAATATGGTATGAATTGTTTATCTAGCAAACAGCATCGTTATGATTATACAATGTGAAAGGTTAAAGTATGAATTGTTTATCTAGCAAACAGCATCGTTATGGTTATACAATGTGAAAGTTTAAAGTATGAATTGTTTATCTAGCAGACAGCATCGTTATGGTTATACAATTTGACAGGTTAAAGTTTGAATTGTTTATCTAGCAGACAGCATCGTTATGGTTATACAATGTGACAGGTTAAAGTTTGAATTGTTTATCTAGCAGACAGCATCGTTATGGTTATACAATTTGACATGATAAAGTATGAATTGTTTATCTAGCAGACAACATCGTTATGGTTATACAATTTGACATTATAAAGTATGAATTGTTTATCTAGCAGACAGCATCGTTATGGTTATACAATGTGACAGGTTAAAGTTTGAATTGTTTATCTAGCAGACAGCATCGTTATGGTTATACAATGTGACAGGTTCAAGTATGAATTGTTTATCTAGCAGACAGGATCGTTATGGTTATACAATGTGACAGGTTAGAGTTTGAATTGTTTATCTAACAGACAGCATGGCTATGGTTATACACTGTGACAGGTTAAAGTATGAATTGTTTATCTAGCAGACATCATCGTTATGGTTATACAATGTGATGTAACAGTTTCACTGTTATGCTAACTAGTGGTATGGACGGGGGTCAACAGAGAAAAGAAAACCCCTTATTGTACTTGGTGTCCTTGACCAAGTTAGTAGTAAATAAATTTGTTTACCAGTCCCAACTTGCTGACAAGTAGAGTGTTAAACTCATGCAAACGGTTCTAACCCGAGGTATGCGAGGACTCCCGTTAAGTCGAGAATCTCGAACCAGAGAAAGGACAGTTGGGTGCTTTTGGTTTGGACAGTAGGACAGTTACTCTTGAGAAGTTGAGGGGGATGGACGTAATTTTGATCCCAATGAGCGTAAGAGATAGAGAGAGTAGGAAGTCAGGAGGACGGAACTTAGAGAAATGGAGTGAAGAAACAGTGACATTCTTTATTAACTCTGTGTGAGTAGCGAATAGGAGTTTTGGCATTCTTTATTATTTCTGTGTGAGTAGCGAACAACGTTGTGATTTGTAGTGAACACCCGCAACGTATGAGTTTGACATTCTTTATTAACTCTGTGTGAGTAACGAACGGCGTTGTGATTTGTAGTGAACACCCGTAACGTAAGATTTTGACATTTTTTAATAACTCTGTGTGAGTAGCGAATAGGAGTTTTGACATTCTTTAATAACTCTGTGTGAGTAGATATATAAACGTGTGAATTTCAGCGAATATCCACCAAAGGGAAGTCGGACGTCTCTTATTAACTTGCGTTGTCAAAACTAGGGATGAATAGAATATAGCTTATTTGAGTAGAGCGTGTCCTATAGAAGTAGGAGGGGAAATTCCCCAAAATTCCTTTTTTACTTTTAATTGTTGACATATTAGCCAGCCATTGAGTATTTCTAGTGCAGTAAAGGTTTATAGCACGATCAATGTATGTTCTTTTTGTTGACTCATATCGCATAGAAAGTCGGTACATGCATTTATTTTCCTTATTCAGATATGCAAGAAATAAAGTTTGTATACGTTCTTTTAGGCGGCTTTGGTGTTTAAATTCAATGTTGACGTATGGAAGGATTAAGATTTAGAGGTAGCTACTACCTTACCAGGATTCATCATTCGACTCTTCTTGATTTATTTCTTTCTCGATAATTTTTCTTATCCTATTCTTTTCTCTCTATTTTCCTGGGACCTTGTGTACCAGTGAACGGTAGTGAACTGCTACAATCGTCTTTTTGGTGCAGCGTGACCTAGGTTATTTTTAGAATTAGATTGTCGCGGCCAATAGTGTACTAGCCATTAAAAAGGTTATAGGTCAGAAGAAATAGTTATAGTAATGGGTAGTAGAAAACTCCTAGGAATTAGCGAAGCGTGAGAATATAGGTCAAGCAGTAGGTTGTGTAAATTTTGAACTGTAAGGTGTACGAAGGTAGTTATGTTGTGTAGAGATGGAAATTAACAAATTGTATTAGGCATTAAGAACTTTTAAAAATTGTTGTGCATATTAATGACTTATTATTGCAGCATATTGTGTATAAAATTATAGGCATGGCGGAAGCAGGTGCTGAGTTTTTAACCCAATTGACATCGATACCAGCATGGAATACTGTGCGAGAATACAGGCTATAAGTAGTCAGATCTCTTGTTCAGGGGAAACCAATGAAATAAAGGGATAACTAGAGCAAATAGAAAAAATTGCATATGGATCTGCTATGTCAGATCTAGAATTAAAGAAGCTGGCTTGGCAAACAAGTACCGGGAAATTGTCTTCTTACATTAAACCTAGGTTAGAAATGTGTCCATTGGAGACTTGGGTAGAATGCAGGCGGGACCTTTTGAATAGATATTCGGACGATGGGTATTGTAGGACGCAATGGTGAGGATAAAGCAACTGAGGAAGTCAGACACAGAAAACATCCAGTCGTTCGCTGACAGGATCAGGATATTGGCGAGTGACGCTTTCCCAGGTCCAGAGTTACAGGAGAGAGGCACGGCCAGGCAGTTAATTGATATCTTTTCCAACGGGTTAAGTGATTACCATTTAAGGGAGCAACTGTATATAAAGAAATTCGATAAACTAGAAGATGCTATAGAGTTTGCCATTACAGAGGAACGATTAACTAAAGGGTTTAAATTAAGCTTAGAATTACCACAGACCACCCAACCCCATTTTAGACAGGTAGAACCTGTGGAAGTGGGTCAAGCTAGAATTAACAATAGACATAGGAATTGGCAGACGGGTCACGAAAACAACAGAAGACATGTACAAGTTAGGGACGATAGAAGTTGTACAACAGAAGACATGTACAAGTTAGGGACGATAGGAGTTGTACAACAGAAGACATGTACAAGTTAGGGACGATAGAAGTTGTACAACAGAAGACATGTACAAGTTAGGGACGATAGAAGTTGTTATCGGTGCCATCAGACAGGACACGTAGCTAGTAGTTGTACAACATAAGACATGTACACGTTAGGGACGATAGGAGTTGTTATCGGTGTCATCAGACAGGACACGTAGCTAGTAGTTGTACAACAGAAGACATGTACAAGTTAGGGACGATAGGAGTTGTTATCGGTGTCATCAGACAGGACACGTAGCTAGTAGTTGTACAACAGAAGACATGTACAAGTTAGGGACGATAGAAGTTGTTATCGGTGTCATCAGACAGGACACGTAGCTAGTAGTTGTAGAAGGGAGGATAGAACTAGAGACCAGGTTTGTCAGCTGTGTCAAGGATTTGGACATCTGGCTCCTCAATGCATGACGGTAACGAACTCAGGGAAAGATTGCCCAAAGTTTTATCAGGAAGACGGACGTGCTACCCAGTAAGATGGACTGCACGGGGTGGCATACAGTTAAGGTCTGATAGAGTTAATACTTTCAAGGCACACGAGGAGATAATGAGATAACCAGAGTAGAAAATGACATGCCCCTACTATGTTTTTTGTTGTTGTGAACATATGATGGTTGTGTACGCAAGTTGTCCTATGTGATTTTTTCTTGTTGTAGGGATTAGAATTGAGTAATTTGGAGTAGATCATTTAGAAGATTGATCTTGGTACTTTAGGGTAGTGTAGAGAAGGAATTTGAGAACTTTATGGATAGGGCTAAAGTTCTAGATGGCATTGGATGGTCTGTAACAGTTTCACTGTTATGCTAACTAGAGGTATGTACGGGGGTCAACAGAGAAAAGAAAACCCCTTCTTGTACTTGGCGTCCTTGACCAAGTTAGTAGTAAATAAATTTGTTTACCAGTCCCAACTTGCTGACAAGTAGAGTGTTAAACTCATGAAAAAGGTTCTAACCCGAGGTATGCGAAGACTCCCGTTAAGTCGAGAATCTCGAACCAGAGAAGGGACAGTTGGGAGCTTTTGGTTTGGACAGTAGAACAGTTACTCTTGAGAAGTTGAGGGGGATGGACTTAATTTTGATCCCAATGAGCGTAAGAGATAGAGAGAGTAGGAAGTCAGGAGGACGGAACTTAGAGAAATGGAGTGAAGAAACAGTGACATTCTTTATTAACTCTGTGTGAGTAGCGAATAGGAGTTTTGACATTCTTTATTAACTCTGTGAGTAGCGATTTAGGAGTTTTGAAATTCTTTATTAACTCTGTGAGTAGCGACTAGGAGTTTTGACATTATTTATTAACTCTGTGAGTAGCGAATAGGAGTTTTGAAATTCTTTATTAACTCTGTGTGAGTAGCGAACGGCGTTGTGATTTGTAGTGCACACCCACAACGTAGGATTTTGACATTCTTTATTAACTCTGTGTGAGTAGCGAATATGATTTTGACATTCTTTAATTAACTCTGTGTGAGTAGCAAACAGCGTTGTGATTTGTAGTGAACACCCGTAACGTAAGATTTTGACATTTTTTAATAACTCTGTGTGAGTAGCGAATAGGAGTTTTGACATTCTTTAATAACTCTGTGTGAGTAGATATCTAAACGTGTGAATTTCAGCGAATATCCACCAAAGGGAAGTCGGACGTCTCTTATTAACTTGCGTTGTCAAAACTAGGGATGAATAGCATAAGGCTTATTTGAGTAGAGCGTGTCCTATAGAAGTAGGAGGGGAATTTCCCAAAATCCTTTTTTTTCCTTATTAATTGATGACCTATTAGTCAGCCATTGAGTATTTCTAGTGCAGTAAAGGTTTATAGCACGATCAATGTATGTTCTTTTGTTGACTCATATCGCATAGAAAGTCGGTACATGCATTTATTTTCCTTATTCAGATATGCAAGAAATAAAGTTTGTATAAGTTCTTTTAGGCGGCTTTGGTGTTGAAATTCAATGTTGACGTATGGAAGGATTAAGATTTAGCTGTAGCTACTACCTTACCAGGATTCATCATTCGACTCTTCTTGATTTATTTCTTTCTCGATAATTTTTCTTACCCTATTCTTTTCTCTCTATTTTCCTGGGACCTTGTGTACCAGTGAAGGGCAGTGAACTGCTACAGTGACAGGTTAAAGTATGAAATGTTTATCTAGCGGACATCATCGTTATGGTTATACAATGTGGCAGGTTAACGTATGCATTGTTTATCTAGCAGACAGTATCGTTATGGTTATACAACGTGACAGGTTAAAGTGGTAGACAAATAGCCAGACGATGCAAGATGTGGGCTTGTATATGTCATTAAGGTAGTATGTTCATTAGCTGAATAAATAAGTTAATATGATTCACATAATCAAACACTTATGTATGTGGTATAAGTATGGACAGCACATTGTTTTTCAACTTATAAATCTCACTAATTATGCAAATTAGCTATCCAATATGACCGCTTTAGAGCATACACTATAAATATCCATCAAACATCATAACTATTATATTTGTAATAAGACTTGACTAAAACATGGCCGATTGATTCATTAAATATTGTTTAAGAATATGGTTTGCAAACTTTGACATCTATAGAACGGTTTTGGTTTAATTAAAACCATTTAGCTGCTGAGGACCTGTATATATGTTTTACCCATACACTGCTCAAGACGCGTTACCACGTATGTTATTATCTCTACTCTTTGAGCTAAAGACGTTTTAACACGTTATACATTTCTACAGTCACCGCTATATGCGTTCATTCATGTTTGTGACCTAAAAACAAAGATGAGCTATTTTTAGATCTGTCTTCGGAAATTATGTAGCTGCAAAAGGTTAAATGAATTTGTAATATTTCAACTTACGACAAGTTTGATATTTGTACATCGCTGTAGACATACTGGTTTCAAAATTGCAACTACCAAATCAGTTGTATCCATAATAGTCTAGATAATAGGTTCCCAAGGTGGACGGTATCGCTAACCAGTGGGCGCATACACCTTCTAGGGAGTTGATAGTGGGTTCAGAAGCATATGTGAGTAGGAGGATGGGGAGTTGGGGGTTCAGCCGATCTATGGGTCTGTAGCTCCTTATAGAAGAAATTATTAATATTTTTTTTTAAATACTTTATTTTCGTGATTTTGCGATTGAATAACTGTGTTCAAGATGAAGCACATATTAACCACTACTGTTTCAATAATTTAACGACATAATGAACCTCGAAAATATCAAACGGCTTGAGCGGAGAAAACTGTTTAAAGAAAGGAGGGGGAGGAAGCATTAAAAATGTATGTCTTGCAAAGTGGGCGGTGCTCTAAAACGTTTGGGAACATATTGTCTAGATTCTGTATTAGTATTTGACATGTCGTTACGATAAATTTCAAGCCAATTGAATGTATATATCCAGAGTTATATTTTTACAAATATCATTAATTAGGTCAACAAAAGATGAACAATATTGAGAAAATGTAGTAAAGTCGAAAAATGTACTCATTTGTGAGGTTTAACGTTAAAGAATGAAGTGGTTTGGCCACTTAATACGAATGCATCCAAACTCCACAGTATACAGAGTCTACTACAACAGAACATCGGGAAAGAAGGCAAGAGGAAGACCACGGAAAAGATGGTTAGATGGCGTAGCAGAATCCTGTGAAAAGCAAAGATAACAATCACACAAGCCACCAGAACAGCGCAAGACAAAACAGAAAACCACGACACTGGGCAACAACCCGGTAGCAGTGTGACGACAAAAGAAGAAGAAGGAGTTCTTGTTGAATAACGGTCTCTTTCTTTTACTGCTGCAGTTTATAACTTCTATATCATCATGATAGCTGTGTTTCACGTTCATGTGCTTCCAATATATTTGCAGATAAGCACACATTTATCATAAAATCATTGTTGACAATAGGTGGTGTTTCAATCGTATCATCTAATTTATTTCATTCAGGGAACTTGTTTCCATGAAACGTTCACTAAAAAGATCGGCTAATCTTCTTACTGTGTCCCATTATTAACAACATAACCTATGTAAACCACTATTTCATTTAGTCAGACGCAATAATATAATTTATGTTAGTAAAAAGGCACGATGTTGGTATTAATGTAGTAATTTTTCTAACTGATTTCTGCACACAGCATATTTCACAAATTCATTGAAAATTCAAGTTCCTTCCCTAGGAAAAACTAAGCATTTTTTCATTGTTTGAATACAGTATTACTATAATTTCGCAGTAAAGTGTTTTTAATATCTTATGTTAAGGGTTTATCTCGTTCTAAGTGTAAATATCGGTTGTATGCAAGTTCCTCAAGGAGATAGGTGCATAAAAACGCCGTTACTTATCAAATCAGAGAATCCACGTGCTTCTACTAATTTATAAACATATATACGTTGAAGATTAATTCGAGTAAGAGTATGAACATTGTTGTAATTGTAGTTTGTAAACGATTTCCAATATACGAAACTATCGAAAGTATCTACACCATATTGCAATATTTTCCTTCTACTGTTCAAGTCTCATATCATTCAAAACTTGTTTAGTTTAAGGTGACATTTAAGTTGACTACCGCGTCAATTTATAACTGATATTGCCTATTAATATCCTATATCGCATGGCGTGCATTTTATAAAATAAATTACTTATTTATGTTGTGTCTGTAACATGCCATAACAGTAGTTTATTCGACATTTTCAGACCGCGCTATATATCTTGTTAACTTGTTAACTTGTGGTTATGCAGGATAGTTAAGCGTACCTTCATTTCTCCAAAAAGAATCCGTTTCGGACGATACTTTTCTTTTCTCCTAGCGGGATCTACTCAAGAACTGATATAGTGACACTCGACTGTATCTACTACAGGGTATGTCAAACCCATTGTCATTTTCTTCTCTTAACGTGAGTCACCATGGGTCCATGTCCGATTCTTAACCACATGTCTGTACTTGCAACTCTGTCGAACCATCTCAGTATAAGAAAACGTAAAAGACATATGTTGTCAAAGATATTAATCGTATGCGTATTTAACGTTATGAATCCCCACGTTTCCAAACCATACAACAAGACATATTTTACATTTTAACCGAATATACATTAACGAACTCGAAAAATAACTATCATGTTACGAAAATATAATCTTTATTTTATTTGTACCTTATAATAGTGGTAGTTATAGTAGTGGTAGTTATATTAGTGGTAGTTATAGTAGTGGTAGTTATACTAGTAGTAGTTATAGTAGTGGTAGTTATAGTAGTGGTAGTTATAGTAGTGGTAGTTATAGTAGTGGTAGTTATACTAGTGGTAGTTATAGTAGTGGTAGTTATAGTAGTGGTAGTTATAGTAGTGGTAGTTATAATACTGGTAGTTATAATAGTGGTAGTTATAATAGTGTCAGTTATAGTAGTGGTAGTTATAGTAGTGGTAGTTATAATAGTGGTAGTTATAGTAGTGGTAGTTATAGTAGTGGTAGTTATAGTAGTGGTAGTTATAGTAGTGGTAGTTATAGTAGTGGTAGTTATAGTAGTGGTAGTTATAGTATTGGTAGTTATATTATTGGTAGTTATAATAGTGTCAGTTATAAAAGTGGTAGTTATAGTAGTGGTAGATATAATAGTGTCATAATAGTGTCAGTTATAAAAGTGGTAGTTATAGTAGTGGTAGTTATAGTAGTGGTAGTTATAATAGTGGTAGTTATGATAATGGTAGTTATAATAGTGGTAGTTATAATAGTGGTAGTTATAGTAGTGGTAGTTATAGTAGTGGTAGTTATATTAGTGGTAGTTATAGTAGTGGTAGTTATAGTAGTGGTAGTTATAGTAGTGGTATTTATAGTAGTGGTAGTTATAGTAGTGGTAGTTATAGTAGTGGTAGTTATACTAGTTGTAGTTATAGTAGTGGTAGTTATAGTAGTGGTAGTTATACTAGTGGTAGTTATATTAGTGGTAGTTATACTAGTGGTAGTTATAGTAGTGGTAGTTATACTAGTGGTAGTTATAGTAGTGGTAGTTATAGTAGTGGTAGTTATAGTAGTGGTAGTTATAGTAGTGGTAGTTATAGTAGTGGTAGTTATAGTAGTGGTAGTTATAGTAGTGGTAGTTATAGTATTGGTAGTTATAGTATTGGTAGTTAAAATAGTGTCAGTTATAAAAGTGGTAGTTATAGTAGTGGTAGATATAATAGTGTCATAATAGTGTCAGTTATAAAAGTGGTAGTTATAGTAGTGGTAGTTATAATAGTAGTAGTTATGATAATGGTAGTTATAATAGTGGTAGTTATAATTATGGTAGTTATAGTAGTGGTAGTTATAGTAGTGGTAGTTATATTAGTGGTAGTTATAGTAGTGGTAGTTATAGTAGTGGTAGTTATAGTAGTGGTAGTTATAGTAGTGCTAGTTATAATAGTGGTAGTTATAATAGTGGTAGTTGTTATTTACTGCTCTGTTGCAGTTTTAAAATAAAATCTGTACAGATTACGAATTTATTATCTGTTCGCCGATAATCAATAAATTAGTATATTGCTTCAGTGTATATAATTACCATAAGCATTGGAACCGATCATTTCACCTTGCAAAAACGATTTTAATTCCAGGTCGCAACGTTGCGCTCAATCAGTTTACACATCAATCCTCTGATTTTGAAACTTTCGCAGCAAAGAAGAAGTTGTCCCAGTCAAGAAATGCTGTTGATGGCAACACTGATAATGTATATGCGCATGGTCACTGTGCGAGCACATCGTTAGAAAATAATGGCCCGGAGTGGATAATCACTTTCAACCAGCCTGCTATTATTCAATCAATTGTGATATACAACCGACTTAGTAAGTAGTTATTCACACTTCACTTTTCACTGATAAAGTACATCATACAATTGTTTCAAAACCATGCATTCGATGATATCACTAATGCCAAATGTGTCTATATACTACTGTAATACAGGAATGTCCAATGACATATGCATTTCTGGCAGCTCAAGTTACTCCAATGACATATGCATTTCCTGGCAGCTCAAGTTACTCCAATGACATATGCATTTCTGGCAGCCCAAGTTACTCCAATGACATATGCATTTCCTGGCAGCTCAAGTTACTCCAATGACATATGCATTTCTGGCAGCCCAAGTTACTCCAATGACATATGCATTTCTGGCAGCTCAAGTTACTCCAATGACATATGCATTTCTGGCAGCCCAAGTTACTCCAATGACATATGCATTTCTGGCAACCCAAGTTACTCCGCTGGTTTAACGTGAATCAGGACTTTAAGATGGAAACAATCAATTTTCAATGACATCATTTTTCCTTTTTGTTTGTTTTTGTCACAACACTCCCGAGCACACTGTATTATCTCTATTGCAGACGTTTTCTTTTCTAACCAGGTATAAGCGAGATGATCATGGTGAGACAAAAGAAATATAACAGTAAGCTAGCAACGGTTATTCATCTAAGCCACGGAATCTCAAAGTGGGCGGTACCGCCCTTCAGTGGGCGCTGAAGCCATCCGGGAGGAGGGCGATAGTTGATTCAGAAACATTTGGGGAGATGTTTATCGTGATTTTGCAATTGAATAATCATAACAAATTGTAATTATGCATTTTAATTCATCTTATGCCCATCTTACACAATCCATTTTTTCATCCATTTTCTTTTTCATGTACATAATCATTTGAAATATATAATTATTTGAAATAACAACAGATTAAATGGTTTAGACACCTGACAGGAGTGCTCAGGTTCGTCTACCACAGAGAGCCACACCGAAAAAAAAAATATAACAAGTATGAAGCAAGAGGACGACCACACAAAAGATGGAGCGATGGCATCAAGAACAGCTTTACGAAAATTAATATCAACTTACAAAGTGACTTAAAACAAGCACATACAAGATCACTACGCCTCCCCCACCCCCACCAACACTTATATAACGAAGTAAATGGTGGAAGAGAAGAAGAAGAATTATGTGAAAATTGACCATGTGTGACATATATATCTTATAATATAAAGCTGACTGTCGCGATGTGTGCCCTCCTATAGAAAACATCAGTTTAAATCCAATATTCACCATTTTTTCAACAAAATTGTATCTTCAAAGTTAATATTTGCTAAAGAAACCGTGTTCAAATAGGATCAATATTAGCTTTACAATTAATTTTTAATCGATTTCTTGATATCATATCCAACATTTTTCGACACCACGAGGGTTAAGCGTGGGTGAAGTAAAGGGATATAATCCACAAATTGCTAGATACAACATAGGCATGGATTGCGTCATTTAATGTGTTGTTTCAAACTACGCTATAAAAATTGTTTTTTTTTGTTTGCTTTGGTTTGAACAAACTGTATAATTTAGAATATTGACTCGAAATCGGGTCAATATTTGTTTAAAAAATGAATAAAACCCAAACCGATACCTCTTTTCCGACCCTGTCTTTTCCAGAGGTCAAAACCCATATACAGAGACAATCAGCATGAGGCTCAAAGACAAACAGTGGATATGATTATGGAAAAGACTCACTCAAAGACCTAAGCATAACAGATAAGATCATTATATTTCAACTACGCACCGGACACTGAAGACTCAACAAACACTTATATAGATTAGGAATAAGTCAAACAGCTTTCTGCTAGTGTCAGCAGGCGGATCAGATACAAGAGCATTTTCTGCAAGACTGTCCTCTCCTGGGTGAGCTGAGAAGCAACATGTGACCACACCCAGTCGACCTGAAAACTAAGCTTTGGGGACAACTTGCAGACCTGAAGCTGACTGCCCATTTTATGGTCCACAGTAAATGAAGCGCATGACCAGAAATCACTGAAGAAGAAGACGACATCTCTTGAAACGGCTTCACCAATTCCTCATCAAGGATTACTAACAACTTCCACGTCTTCGCAAGGATTAATTGTAAAGCTAATATTGATCCGATTTGGACACGGTTTATTTAGTTAGTATTAACTTTTGAAGATACAATTTTGCTGAAAAAATGGTGAATATTGGATGTAAATTGAAGCTTTCTATAGGAGGGCACATATCCCGACAGTCAGCTTTATATTATAAAACTATATTTTGCTGTGTCAAAGTAGCAATAGAGCATGTATATATATATGGGGGTGTGGGGCGTTGTTAACTATTATAATTTCTAGGAGGCGCTACAAAGTTTACTTCGTGCAAAGTGGACGGTAGTCCGAAAGTGTTTGAGAATCTATAGTCTATACCATATTTTCCCAAACTTTTTCGGGCAACCGCCTACTTTGTAAGACATACTTTTTGTAACGCCCCTCCCCCTCCTTCCCCACGGTTATATGTATTTTCCGCTTTCAAACTATTTGATATTTTCAACGTAAATAGCAACTAATGATACATTACTACATTTGCCGTTAAATTATTGACAAAAGTAGTAGCCAATGTGTGCTTCATCTTGAACACAATTATTGCTATTCAGATTGTGATGAGAAGTAGCCTAAATGTAACGATTGTAAAATGTTTGTTCGAATAGCTTTATGCACAGTTTTATACACTGGTTTAACTATGAAAATTCGGAAATCATATTAAAAGATTGCATTCTATTTGTAAGAATCTTATTTCAATAATAAAACACCATTAAAAATATTTTTTTTTTAAATTGTTTATTTTGAACTAACGACGTGAAAATACGAAGAACAAAAACAAATGAGAAGCAAAATAACGCATGAACGTAAAGAATGAGTCTGATGCATTTTTAAAAGTTTGTTAATATCGGGTTCAACTTTCGTTAAAAGCAATCGTAAATTGCCAGGCTCAGTTATTTTAAATGTGTTCCTTGTCTTAGACAGTAAATTCGCTACAGCAATAAACCCACGCGCAGCCCAATTCGATGTAAAAATTCAATTAAAAACATCTGCACTATTTCCCATAATCCAGGATACAGTGTCTATTGATTTATTGAAGCAAGCATTCTTGGTATCCACTGTTTAATTTTATTTTTAGCTGTTCATTTGTTGAGATTTCTATGAGATCCCTCTTCAAAATTTGATGATTCTACTGTGTTTACATGTGAGAAAGGATCTAGAACCCAGTTTTGTATTATATTCATGTTTACAATTTCCTTTCAAAGACCTCTTGAATATACCAGATACTGGGAATAAAACATCATTCAAACCGAGATATGCAAACATCAAAGAACCTGAAATACTAGTAAGTGAGGTAAGAGAAGCTATTAAGAGAAGCCCAAAGAACAAGGCTGCGGAAATTGATGGAATAACAGCAGAAGCAATAAAGGCGTGTGGAGAGATTGGAGTAACCTGGGTACATTACATCTTGAAGAAGGCATGGGAAGAAAGAACTGTCCCTTCAGATTGGCAAAACACTATTATAGTACCAATATGGAAGAAAAAAGGTAAAAAAACAAGACTGTAGTACATATAGAGGCATCTCCCTCCTAAGCCATGTGGGAAAAATGTTTGCAAGAGTTCTGGAGCAACGAATAAGACCAATTGTGGAGCCAACACTCAGCCCACAACAGTTTGGATTTAGAAAAGGAAAAGGGTGCACAGATGCAATATTTGCCCTAAGACAAATTAGTGAAAAGACTATAGAATACAAAAATCAAATGAATATAGCCTTCATAGACCAAGAGGAGGTCTCTGATAGGGTTAGCAGAGACATATTATGGGATGTTCTCGAAAACTACGGAATAAAAGGAACGCTGCTAGACTGTGTTAGAGCCATATATATAGAAAGTGAAAGTGCCATACGAACAAGCGCCGGACTTACAAATTGGTTTCCAGTAACATCAGGAGTACGGCAAGGATGTGTTTTATCACCTCTCCTCTTTATTATATATATATATATGGATAGTATCACCAAAATAGACGAAACATCACGAGACGTATACCAACAAAATGAACTGCTCTTTGTTGACGACCAATGTTTATTCTATAATAATATTGAACAGCTTCAAGAACACATAAACTTACTCAACAATAGCTGCCTCAAATACAACATGAAGATCAACATTCAAAAGACAGAAGTCATGACTATAAGCAGAGAACATAAAGATATCAACATACAAATAAATGACCACACGCTAAAGCAGGTGAGAGAATTCAAATACCTTGGAAGTATCTTCACATCTGATAGTAGACTGGACAGAGAGATCGGAACTAGAATCCAGCAAGCCAACAACATTACATACCAGCTTATCCAAATCTTGAAACACCCAGCAATTCCAGTAGAGACTAAAAGACATATTCTAAATGCAATCTTTATACCAACACTGTGTTACCAGTGCCAAACATGGGTACTGACAAAAGAACAAGCAAGAAAGGAAAATTACCACATGCGAAATGAGATGCTTGAGGAAAGCAGTATATAAAACAAGAAGAGACCATATAAGAAATGAGGAAATTAGAAGAACAGTCGGAACAACACCTGTTTTTAGATTTATTAAAAAACAGAGCCTTAAATGGTTTAGCCACTTGGTTAGAATGAACCCGAATACACCAGTTACAAGAGCGTACAACCTGGAAATGGAATCATCAAGAGGAAGGGGCAGACCAAGAAAAAATGGGTTGATGGAGTTACAGACATCTTAAAACTCCACAATACCACAACATATCATGCGACCGAGCGTGCATTATCTAGGAAACCGATCATCAGTTAAGCCTGCTACGCCTTACGTCAAAAAAGCAGAGAAGGACAAAGAAAAAACTGATTAAACTCAGCATGTAGAACCTCCAAGTGTTGGCAGTATGTAAGAAAATCTTCCTTTTTGAGGGACACAAACAGCTATCTGCCAGGGTCAACTGGCGGAACAGACATCGGAGCATGTAAGCAAGAATGTAATATCATATGTGAGTTGAGAAGCAAAATGTGGCCCCTTCCAGTAGACCTAAAAACTACGCTTTGTTGAGTTGAGCATAATATGTTGAAATCGTCAACAAAACGTGTCATAGTAGTCATATTTAGATGATGTCATATTTAGGTCGCATTACGTTACATATCTGTTGCAGGACATGAATGAAATGGTGACTTAAACAGCATGTATCACACGTCACAGTGCCACATTGAAGGTTAAGTTGTTTGGCCACTTCATAAAAAGGTATCCAAACTCCACAGTACACAGAGACTCTATAACAGACCATCAGGTAAAATGAGAGAAGAACACGAAAAAGATCATGGGAAAGAGTCAACAAATCCGCACACGTCACCAGAACAGCGCAAGAAAAAAACCCCAGAAAACCACAACACTGGTCAACATCCGGTAGCAGTGTGACGACACAAGAAGAAGATGCAAACGTCAGAATAAAAAATGAACACACTGTCTCCTGCAAGATTGTCTTTTGAGGAAGGGACAACTATTTTGAAATGGTATTTACATATGGGGTGCCATCAAGAATGTTGTTCATCCATAAAATCGGCCGCAATTGCGCTTCTTCAGCTAGAAATTGTTCCTGCATATGCAGAAATCACACATCACAATTTAGATAACGTAGTGCGAGCAGCAGTTAGTCGCACAAATAAGTGTTTGGAGGCTAATTTGAATCACTTTGAGCACTTCTAGTATCTGTTTTTTTAAGTGAACACTAATTTGTATTCATCTCTTCCTGTATGAATAAATATGGTAGTATGTTTATACAGCTTGTTATTTTAATAATATCATTCAACACATTGCTACCGTAATTTTTTCGACGACCAAAAATATCGTCCATGTGATTACATTTAGATGGTGGGCGATTACTATGCATACATTTTATGGAGATCTAAAAATTGATATTGTAAAACGGGAATAAGATGAATTAAAATGCAGAATTAAAATTATGTAAATGGTAAGTAAAAACCGCAAAATCAAGAAAAATAATTTATTTCTGAATATATATTATTAATTTCTTATACAAGGAGCCGCCGACACCTTATATCGCATGAACGCCCCCTATATCACACGGACGTCACCCTAGTACGTCTGAACCCACTATCTAGAATGCTTTAGCGCCCACTGTGGTACGGTACCGCCCATATTGGGAACCTATGATCTAAACCATAGGTTCCCATCGGAGGCGGTACACCCACAGGGGGGCGCTGAGAATTTGTAAGGGAGCGCTGGATTAAAAAGTAAATTCTGGGGGGCGTTGAGGACCATTCGCCGCCCCCCAAGCAGACAATTCAAAGTCACACGAGTCATACCCACACGCAACGATTAATAGTGCAATAGACAGAATCAATGCATATTGCACTAGGTTATGTCGGAATCAAAGAAGAAATCCAGACAATATGATGTCAAGTATTTGAAATATATTTTATTCAATCATCCACAAACAAGACATTACCAATGTGACTGAATTTACCACAAGATGTTTTCACATAAAGCTATGAAACCATCGCGATAAGAAGAACATGTGAGCAAAATGCATCCTGGCAGAAAAGATGAAAATCTATCTTATGTTCAAGATTAGAAGTCAACATTCGAGATGTCCAACTTTTGCTTGTATGGTTTCGGCGGCAGCAAAACAAGAAAATGATGGGTTACCTCTTCATGCAACATTTCCTTACTTATTGCTAAATCTGAAAAAGCGCACACTATTGGCGAATAATTGCATAATAACGGACGTCATCTTTGCCACCAGTGACATAGCCTACAACTTGAATCGAAACTTCATGGAACAGCTAGGAGACAGTAACAACAAACATGTCAAGCTCTCCTTGAAGATTAGATATTTCACCCAAGTCCAAAAATAATGACCCAGTGGAACTACAAAAGAGTTAACTGGGCACAGTTTTCGAAGCTTAGCGACATCTACTGTGACCCCATAAATACACACCAAAAAAATATAAGGAACGTGACATACCTACTTAACATATCCATTTTGAGGGCAGCAAGAGAATCAATTCCTAGATATGCAAGAAGAGACTACAAATCTTATTGGTCAGAAGAGGTCCAAAATGTTGAAGAGAAAGTGAGTCAGGCCAGACAAAGATTAGAAACTGAGCAGAGCATAGATAGCTACATAGCACTCGAGGCAGCCTCGTCTAAATATTGGAGAGCAGTAAAGAAAGCTGCAAGGCAGAGTTGAAGAGACAAGACGTCTTAAAATGGACAGAAGTGAGTTAAAGAAGCACTCCAGTGTTTTAACCTTAAGAAGTCATCAGGAAAGGATGGCATCACAAATGAGATGCTCATTAACCTAGCAAGAAAGTCAAGAAAAAAGCTGCTACAAGTTTTGAATGTGAGCTGGAAAGTTGCAGAAATACCCAGTGAGTGGAAAGAAGCTATCACAGTGCCCAATCTAAAACAAGGAAAAGACAGATTCGATCCAATCAATTGTATAGAAATTAGTCTCTTTAAGTGTGTTGGAAAAGCGATGGAGAGGCTTCTCAATAGAAGACTCATGTGGCAACTGGAGCAAAAACAGTTGATACTACTACAGCAGAGTGAATTCAGTCTTCTTCTTATCGCGATGTTCTTCTTATCGCGATGGTTTCATAGCTTTATGTGAAAACATCTTGTGGTAAATTCAGACACATTGGTAATGTCTTGTTTGTGGGTGATTGAATAAAACCTAT
The DNA here is from genome assembly GCA_020796225.1 of Arion vulgaris. Lineage (NCBI taxonomy): Eukaryota > Metazoa > Mollusca > Gastropoda > Stylommatophora > Arionidae > Arion > Arion vulgaris. The sequence continues at coordinate 9,521,620 of CM036764.1, read as the reverse complement.
TTCAAACACTTGACATCATATTGTCTGGATTTCTTCTTTGATTCCGACATAACCTAGTACAATATGCATTGATTCTGTCTATTGCACTATTAATCGTTGCGTGTGGGTATGACTCGTGTGACTTTGAATTTTCAGCTTGGGGGCGAATGGTCCTCAACGCCCCAGAATTTACTTTAATCCAGCGCTCTCTTACAAATTCTCAGCACCCCCGTTGGGCGGTACCGCTCCCGTTGGGAACCTTTGATCTAAACGAATATCTAGTGAGATACAAGAGATGTGATACAATATTTTTAGTAATAGTTATAACCACTTAATAATAATGCATCCAAACTTCACAGTACAGATAATCGTCTACAATAGAACATCAGGAAAGAAGTTTAGAGGAAGACCACGAAAAATGGTATATCAGAATCCTGTCAAGGAGCAAATATAAATACTACCCAAGCCACTAGAGCAGCGTATGATAACAACAGAAAACACACGCCACTGGGCAACAGTTAGGTAGCAGTGTGAAGACATACAACGTAAAGAAGAAAGACAAATGATTATAATATACCTTTTTAAATGAGATATCATTAAATGAGATTACATTAATAAAAACAGATATAAGCTATAATATCATCATCATCAAATAGCTTGTGCTGAGCACAACGTTACCACCCAAACAGTCCTCCGGAATTTATCTCTCTCATAGGCCAGATGCCCTGCCTCTGCAACCGTCATGTTCAAACCATCAGTTACATCATTGAATATATCTTCTCCGTGGTCGTCCTCTTCTTTTCTTTGCCGGTATGCCTCCTTTCATGATGGTCTTCTCTAGCCCTTTATGTCTTTTATATGTCCAAAATATCTCAATTTTCTCTTTCTTATTTGTAGCATCAGCCAGTTTTCTTTGATTTTGAGTTATTTCTGTATATATCTATTTCTTCTCTTCTCTGTCCAAGATATACGAAGGACTCTTCTGTAACACTTATCTTGAAAAGCACATATATTGTTTTTTATCTGCTCTATTAAATGTTCATGCTTCACACCCATACGTTGCTACTGGGAATATGAATGCTCTTAGTATTCTGATCCTTGTATTTTTATCATCTCCATTCCATACTGTATTTAGTTGTCTAATGTTTTGTAAAGCCATGTCTGTTCTTCTTTTACTTTTCTTTATCACATTTCCATCTGCTGTTAGCAGTGAACCAAGATATTGAAAATTGTATTCAGCTATAATTTACAAGACATATTGTGTCATGAAAATATTTTAGTTACATTATGTTTCTATCCATCTTTTGAGTGAGGTAATCAAGTATATAACAATTGGGTTTTTTTTGTTTGCAGGTTACATGTATCGATTAGATGATTTATCTCTGACGACTTACGGCTTGTCAGGGGAGAAAATTCTTAAAATGAATCTCAAAGAAGGCATATTAGTGAACCACATCCACCACGAGTCTGTCTTACCGCTTCAGTATATGACAATCAAACAATCCACTATATATTCAGTACATGATCGTATGTTAACATTGTGTGAGGTAGAAGTGTATGGAAGTAAGTATAACGGTGTCCGCCCCCACCTACCTTCCTCCTTCCCCAATGGTAAACACGTATTTACAACTTATGTACATATAATAATAACTCCGCTAATGCCGGTTCCAACCACAGATGACAAAGGAGGTGGCCAGCTACATCACCACAAGAAATGTAAAGAGTTATAGAAACGTGCAAAGAAAGGACGCCATACCGGTAAACCGACCAGCATGGTGGTCTTGTACGGTGTACCTAGTGCATCAATGACGGTTGTTGATGTTTGTCGCTGTGTGGAAGTCAGCAATCCGACTAATACATTACTTGGCTCAAAACAAACACTAACATTGATTTTTGGAATGTAAGAACGATGACCACAGCTATAAATCTTCACAGATTGCTGAAGGAATGGAAGAGAAACGAGCTGGACATATTGAGGTTAAGTGAGGTGAGATGGTCTGGAACAGATAGAAGAGTAGTTAGTGGATTTACTTTCATATACTCAGGGAGAAATAATGGTAAACATTTTGAATGAGTGGGCATAATGATGACACCTACAGTAGCAAAGAGTATGTTAGAATAGGAACCCATCTCGAGTCGGATAATTAGAGTCTGCTTCAACACCAGGTACGTTCATATTGCAATACGTCAGTGTTATGCACTAACAAACGAGACCGACAATGATATATATATATATGGCCCTTTTCATCTTTACAGACGGTCAATAGGCAAGTGTTTTACTGTGACAACTTCTGAGTTTTCGCTTTTCTCTCTTGTTGTTCAGCTCGTACATAAGTCTCTTCTCAAAAGACTCTGCGCCCTTCCGTAATTTGGCTTTCCACACAACTCTGTCATCAGCTACTCCCTCCCATGTGCTGGGATCTATATAAAAGTTTTTCATTGAGGTTTCGCAGACATCTTTATATCTGAGCAGTGGTCTGCCCTGGTGCCTCTTCCCTCCGAAAGTTCACAGAACAACATTTGTTTTGGTATGCGATAAGTTTCCATTCTTCTCACATGTCCCAACCATCTTAGTCGTCTACTGCTGAGCATGCCCATGATGGAAGGCAGATTTGCACGTTGTAGTACTTCAGTATTGGTTATCTTGTCGTACCACCTGATGTTCATAATCTTGCGGAGACATCGAAGGTGAAAGATGTTAAGTCTCCTCTCGTGTCTTGAGTAGGCTGTCCATGTTTCTGAGCCATATAGTAAAGAACTAATTACACAGGCTCGATATATTTGAGTCTTCGTCTGCAATGTCAATTTTGTGTTGTCCCACGCTCGCTTTGATAGTTTGCCGAATGTAGTAGCGGCACCCCTCATACGAGCGTTGATTTCCTCGTCAAGAGAAAGGCTGGCAGTGACCGTGGACCCAAGATAGCAGAATTTTTGCACTGGTGTTAGATGGTCGCCATTTAAAGTGATGTTTGATGTCTTACCTCCCTGACATAATACAACTGTTTTGGAGACACTTATTGTCAGAGAAAAGAGGTCGCATGCCTTTGACAAATTATTAATTAGACTTTGCAGTGTGGTCTCACTGTGGGCGACTAAGGCAGCATCGTCAGCGAAAAGGAGGTCCTTGAGAAGTATTTCCGTCGTTTTTGTCTTGGCTCTTAAGCGAGCCAAGTTAAACAGTGAACCATCAGATCTAGTGCGGATGAAAACATCACCATCAGCGTCCCTAAGGCGTGGTTCAAAGGACTGCGAAGAAGATACCAAAGAGAGTGGGGGCAAGGACACAGCCCTGCTTGACTCCACTCTTAACCTCAAAACTATCAGATGTGCTGCCATCGAACTGTATGCTGGCTTTCATGCCCTCATGGAAGGAAACAATCAATTGGAGCAACTTTGGGGGACAACCAATATACTTCAATATTTTATAAAGACTTGGCCTGCTGACTGTGTCGAATGCCTTAGTCAAATCCACGAAAGCAATACATAGAGGCTTGCTCTGCTCTCTGCACTTCTCTTGTAGCTGTCGAAGGGTAAATATCATGTCAGTTGTTGACCGTCTAGCTCTGAATCCACATTGTGACTCTGGAAGAACACGCTCCGCCAGTTTCTGTAGTCGTTTTGAAAGGACTAGTGCAAAAGCTTTGCCTGTTACACTTAGAAGGGAGATGAGACGACAATGATAAGTAAGACACATTTTATGAGCAACTACAAGATCAAATTAACAATAGACACAAATATGACCTGTTATTAGTAATGGGCAACTATAATGCCAACAAGATTGGAAGTGATAATTTAGGGATAGAGAGAGTTATAGGAAAACAAGGAATAAACACAATGATCGAGAACGGAAGAAGAAGGGCTACGTTATGAATGTTGTCAAATTTAGTAATTGGAAGTATTATCTTTGTCCACAAAGAGAGTATTAAACTTACTCAGCACACCCCTGATGGAGTGACCAGAAATCATATTAACCATATGTGCATAAATACACAATATCGAACAGCATTGATGCATGTCCGTGCATACAGAGGGACAGGTGTAGGAAGTGATCATAATGTATGCATTGGTAAATTGAAACTGAAATTGAAAATTCACCATAATAAAAAACAAAGGCGAATAGACAGTTAAAGGCTACAACATAAAGAAGTAAAGGAGGAGTATCAGACAGAACTGAACCCTTTGAACCCTGTCTAACTATACCTTAAAACCATCTCCCTGGGCTCCTGAGCAAAAACAGCACATATCAGAATTGTTTGAAAAACAAGATTGGTTGGCAGAATTAAGTGTCCTATAATTTGTTATCGAATTACCCCACCATCTCCAGTATTCCTGCTTACTATGCCAGTCTTCCCAACATGTAGATCCTTCCTTTAGACACAGGAAATGTTGACATAATTTGCACCAAAATTGTGTCTTCACTTTCTTGACTGGTCTGTCTTTGTAATCCATGTTTGGAAAGTCACTGACATGTTAGTTATATTTGAACATCAGTCGGTTGAAATAATTCTTCTTCTAAACGATCATCCGACTCGCTTTCGATTTCGTTATCAGAGTAATCATATTCTAAGTCTAATTCATCTTCAGAATCATTTAAAGGAAGTTCAACAGCTTGCTCTGTGGTTATCCTTTTCGAGTGACCGTTTCTGAAATTTTCAGCGTGTCGTTTCATCTATTTAAAATTAATAAACAAATATCAAATCACTATGTTTCAAAACACGATGCAAACCGCCATTTAGATAAGCCTTTAAGGGAAGTATTTCCAGTGTTTGATGTCACACTAGTACACAAGTTATCGCTGAACACCGACAAATAACGAGGAGGGTTCTCATCCCGATATGTAGGTATACATGTACTAATGATAATACCGTAATATCGGGAGGGCGTGTTCAAAAGGTTAAGAATAGGTTCGAGTTACTCGATGGTGAGAATGAACATTGAAGACAAATGGACTAGGATAAAATGACACACTATTGTGGGCGGCAAGTAGTATGGCATGATTAAAGACGAAAGACAAGAAACACTGAATAAGTGATGACACTTGGAAATATATTTCAGAAAGAAGAAAATAGAGATATTCAATACTATAAATCCTTCCTTGATAAACAATAATGCAGCGGGTGATGACAAGATTATTGCAGAAGTGCTCACAGCGACAGATGATACAGCTATTAGCCAGGCACAATAACTATTTAATAAAGTATGGGAGGAATAAACTGGCACAGACATGTTCTAAATCATATACCGAGCAGAAGAAAAGATGGGCAGAACATTTTGAAGAAATATTAAATAGACCTGATCCACCAGTACTACTCAAGTTTGACGAAGAGGCAAGAAACAGCTCCCTACCAATTAACGAAGAAATGATAAGTGTAGCTGAGGTCAAGGAGGCAATCAATTCCTTGATAAACAATAAGGCAGCGGTGATGACAACATTACTGCAGAAATACTCAAAGCGGCTGATGATACAACTATTAGCCAGGTGCAAAAACTATTTAATAAAGCATGGGAAGAAGAAACTGTCCCAGATCAATGGAAGAAGGGACTAATTGTTAAGATCCCCAAAAAGTGATCTCAAAATTGCAACAACTGGAGAGTGATTGCCCTATTATCAGTAATGATCACGACTTTCTGCAAAATCATTCTTAATAGAATCAAAGTAGCAGTGGGCACAACCCTTAACCAACAATATGAAGAACAAGCTGGTTTTAGACCTGGGAGAAGAACAAGCTGGTTTTAGACCTGGAATAAACTGCTTAGACCAAATAATTAACCTACGACTAATTTTGGAGCAACATACTGAGAAGCAACAGCCACTTATACTAAATTTCATCGATTTTAAAAAAAAAAACTTTGATAGTCTACACATAATATCCCTGTGGAATATTTTGAGATGCTATGGCATACCAGACAAAATAATAAACATTATTTAAAGCCTATATGATGGTTCACAATGTGAAGTCCGCACTGATGATGGACACAGTGACTGTTTTATGGTTGAAACCGGACTAAAGCAAGGCTGTATTCTATCTCCGTTATTGTTTGGAGTGGCTATTGACTGGGTGATGCGAAAATGTTGCAGGGGCGAAACTTGCATCGATTGGGTAGAAAATAGTCAACTGTAAAATTTGGATTCAGCAATGATATTGCATTGTTAAGTAAAAACAACCAAGATAAGCAAAGAAAAACAGACAACTTGTCATCTATAGCATCAAAAGTTGGACTGCAGATAAGCTATGAACAAACAAATATAATGAAGACACCTATGGCAAGTAATGCAGATATCACCCTGGAATCTAAAATGATAAAAATAACAGAGCAGTTCATCTATTTAGGTAGTAATTTTGATTGCACAGGAAATGTTAAAAAGAAATTATGATACGAATTGGCAAAGCAACATCAGCTTTTAAAAGGCTAAATAAGATATGGAACTGCAAGTTATATAGTATTAAAACCAAATAACGAATTTTCAATTCAAATGGTGTATCAATCCTAACATATGCTAGCGAGAGTTGGAAAATGACTAAAGATATAGAAAGCAAGTTGAATGCATTTGAAAATAGATGTCTGCTAAAAATAATGAACATATGCATCACTTGTATACTGGAAAAATAATGAACATACACATCACTTGTATACTGGAAAAATAATGAACATACGCATCACTTGTATACTGGAAAAATAATGAACATACGCATCACTTGTATACTGGAAAAATAATGAACATACGCATCACTTGTATACTGGAAAAATAATGAACATATGCATCACTTGTATACTGGAAAAATAATGAACATATGCATCACTTGTATACTGGAAAAATAATGAACATACGCATCACTTGTATACTGGAAAAATAATGAACATACGCATCACTTGTATACTGGAAAAATAATGAACATACGCATCACTTGTATACTGGAAAAATAATGAACATACGCATCACTTGTATACTGGAAAAATAATGAACATACGCATCACTTGTATACTGGAAAAATAATGAACATATGCATCACTTGTATACTGGAAAAATAATGAACATACGCATCACTTGTATACTGGAAAAATAATGAACATATGCATCACTTGTATACTGGAAAAATAATGAACATACGCATCACTTGTATACTGGAAAAATAATGAACATACGCATCACTTGTATACTGGAAAAATAATGAACATACGCATCACTTGTATACTGGAAAAATAATGAACATACGCATCACTTGTATACTGGAAAAATAATGAACATACGCATCACTTGTATACTGGAAAAAAAATGAACATACGCATCACTTGTATACTGGAAAAATAATGAACATACGCATCACTTGTATACGGGAAAAAATAATGAACATACGCATCACTTGTATACTGGAAAAAAATTCAGGAGGTGTGATGAAATGAGATAAATATCTTGTCAACCACTAGTAACATATTGATAAGTATCTAGTAACAACTGTTAGGTTTCACTCTCGAATAACCACTTGATTATCACTATGTGTCATTAATATTTGATATAATCCAAACGATTTATAACGCCGTGCTGTGGTTAACCGTTGCTAAGTTCATATACTCGGTATGTTACTCCTGCCATATCACAATACCACAATCATTGTATCGTATTGTCTGGTGTCTACAATTTGGTCTGAAAATGGTGGATTGACTTCCCAACACAGAGTTATTCCACAAGGCTCAGTCTCTCTCTTTTAAGAAATGGCTGCCTCCTACAGAGAATAGTGCACAATTCACAGTTTCAAAGAGATTGATGTCAACAAAATGTTCTAAGAGAGAGAATGTAGCACGACTGGTTATTCAATGAAGTTCATGATAATGATCAGCATATACATCAATCAATCAAATTATATTGTTGCTTGTTGTAAGCTCAGTATTACCGAGTTATGCATATGTCACACAATGATAAATGTTCAGCATAAACCAGCATGTTAGCGAAACCGTGAAGATCAATTCAACCATTAGTACATCACGGATATGTCATTACGAGAGATACATATTTAATGTGCTGCAGGAACATATGGCAGTTTTCACAATACAACAAATAAAGAATGCACATACGCATTTGATTACCAAAAAAAAGAAATATACTAATACAAATTCTCAATACATGTTTCAGTTTCATCTGTATTAAACAATAAACTTGCCATTATTTTCAACTATTTTATGTCATTCGAATCACTCCAGTATCTATCTATCTATCTTTGTCTCTGTTCTCATTAAGTTTTAAGATAAATATATGTTTCGCCGTTTCTGCGTTTTGCATAACTGTTATTCCTTTATATGATGATTTATGATATTTTATGTATGAACATATATCGTATTTCATGTAACAACATATATCGTTTTTTATGTTACAACGTAACATCGTATTTTATGTAACAACATATATCGTTTTTTATGTTACAACATATATCGTATTTCATGTAACAACATATATCGTATTTCATGTAACAACATATATCGTATTTCATGTAACAACATATATCGTATTTCATGTAACAACATATATCGTATTTCATGTAACAACATATATCGTATTTTATGTAACAACATATATCGTATTTCATGTAACAACATATATCGTATTTCATGTAACAACATATATCGTATTTTATGTAACAACATATATCGTATTTCATGTAACAACATATATCGTATTTTATGTAACAACATATATCGTATTTCATGTAACAACATATATCGTATTTCATGTAACAACATATATCGTACTTTCACAAACTCATATGTTACTGAAAGAGCAAGTTAAAAACTAAATCAACTATCTTTCCACGGTTCTTCTCTGTGTGTCCCTTAAACATCCACGTTTATTTGTCGATTTCGATGCCCATTGGATAGCTGTTCTAGCTAATGTATCTAGTAACATTCGACAGGCATGGCACATGCACCGTTATCTTAAGCTTTGGATGATGGTCTCCAGTAATGCACAATATATTCCTTTAAAAAGCTCTTCATATTGTTAATGTATGTCACCAGAATGTTTGCAAGAATATTCTAAATATTGTTTTTTAAATATCAATAACGTGTGTATGTTAGTTTAGATCATTTTCTATTACTGACTGCTATTATTAGCACTCCCAGGACATTGCTTCTAGATATTTTAAGTTTGCTTTAAGGATTCAATCATTTGGCTTTCCACATTTTTTCGAGCTGGGCGAAAGTTTGATTTGCGTTGTTGATTGTTTAAATGATATCTTTCCTCTGCAACTGTCATGCCAAAATCAGCAGTTATATCCTGAACCCATCTTCATGTGGTCTTCCTCTTCTATTCATTGTCGGGATACATTCTTCCTTAATGGTCTTGTCGGTTACGATTGTGCATGTGTATATATGTTTCAAATACTTCAATTGTCATTGCCTTATTTCTAGCAGTAGCTAGTTTTCTGTGATTCTGAGTTCCTACCGGATTGATATATGTATATCTTCTTATTTTTAGAACACTCCAAATCGACATGTTAACCAGTCTTTGTGATTTGTATGTGATCTGAGCATAAGCGCGATTGTACGTGGTGCAAGGTATGCGCCTACAAGTAGGCCAACACATTCGATTTCTGCAACGTTTTTTATTGACTAGGGTAACTTGTCTATCCCCGTACCTCAGTCACCTCTTACGACATGCCTCGTAGGTCACAGTGTTATTATAATTTGTTCCCCTTGAGAGCGTCATTAAGACACGGTCGATATATATATATATTACGCTGATGATACTGTCTTAATAACCAGAAATGAAATGGGGCTCCAGAAATTAGTTGATACGGTTGTGACAGAAAGTAACAACAAAGGACTCAGTTTGAATATTAAGAAGACAGAAGTTATGATCAAATAAAAAAAAAAACAGACTTTGATAAAATGCACCATCACAGTAAATGGGACTAATCTAAGACAAGTGCAGCAATTTAAATACCTCGGAGTCCTGGTAACATCAGATCGCAGATGCTGATCAGAAATAAAGAGAAGAACAGGGCAAGCTAAAACATCGTACCTGAAAATGACAAGCATTATCTGCAACAAGTCCATGACAATTGCTATCATAATGCGATTTATTCAGTGCTATATGTAACCAATACTGACATACGGATGCAAATCATGGACAATGAACACACAGATCGAAAAATCTCTGAGTACCACATATATGTGATTTTACAGAAGAGTGATAAGAATCCCATGGACTGCTAAAATAACTAATGTTGAAGTGTTTAATTAGGTCAGGACACAGAGAAAGCTTATCAACAATATAAGAAAGAGCCAGTCATCATTGTTCGGACATGTGATGAGGAGGGGAGGTTTAGAACATATTGTGACAACCAGTAAAATCGAAGGTAGACAAGACAGAGGAAGACAGAGAGAGAATATTGTGGAGAGCCTGACTTCATGGCACATTAGAGCATCAACATCTGAGTTGATAGCAGACACCAGAGACCGAGATTTGTGGAGATCCATGATTGTCTACCCCAGCACCTGATGATTAGAGTATATATATATATATATATATATATATATATATGTGTTTTCGTCTCTGCCCATGATATACATAACACCTCTTCTGTAACACTTTTACTCAGAAGCACATGTTTTTTTTCTCCTGGCTTGTTTACTATCCATGCTCCTCCCCCACATGTTGCCACTGAGAATATGCATGTTCTTCGCGTTATGATTTTGTTTTCCTATCAGTTCCATTTAATACTGTTGTTAATTATTTAATATTGTGCAGCACCATGTTTTTTCATGTTTTTCCAATTTCCCTTATAGCATTTTCAATTCTGGTCAGCAGTGCAGCGAGATATCCAAAACAGTTTACATTTGCTATTGTCTCTGTATATGATAATATTATTGATCATGCTTATTCATGTTTGTCTCTAACTGCAGAAATGATCAAATAATATACAGCTACATGATTGTGTTTGTTCTAACAGTAACGGTTTGTCCAGAAGGCAATTATGGGCTAACATGTCATCTACCATGTAGATGCAATGTGAACGAGTCATGTAGCACAATCACTGGCGGGTGTTCTACTGCATGCCCGAATGGATTCTACGGACAGGACTGCACATCTAAGTGTAGTGGTAATTGTGCTAATGCCTATTGTCATATAGAGTTTGGTTACTGCGACACATGTATTGCTGGCACGTTTGGTCCTTTTTGTCTGGAAGGTAATGTTGTTTTTAAAAAAACTTTTAGAAGACAAAGTAGTTTAGAGAAATTGACGTTTAAAGAAGGATGTGTTGAAATGTAGACACATTTTCTCATTATCATTAACACTTTTAGAAGAATAGCAGAAGTAATTAAAAATGTAAAGCGGTTAAATATTATATATTACTTTATAAACAGAGATACAGAAGATGACTCAGACATAATATATCAGACGTTATATCAGACATAATATATCAGACGTTATATCAGACATTATATTAGACATACTATATCAGACGTTATATCAGACATACTATATCAGACGTTATAGCGCCAATTGAAGAAAACTTGCTTGTGAACTATACCAATTCAGTCAAATGGTATGTCACATGACTATTTGGTTGTATCAGATAAGACCAATATACAACAAAAGCAGATAACTTGACATCACCACATTATTTATTTCATGTCATAAAACGGTTACTTATGTCTAATTTACTATTCTTTCCAAATAATCAAATTTTGTTATAAATATTCCTTCTTCTAGGGCACACGTGTATTTAAAAATGTGTAACTCGACAGTTCCATATACGTTTACGTTACGTACTTGTATGTTTCGTTGTGTATAGTAAGTTTCAATAATCGTGATCCTTTACATCAAGTACTGACCGTCCATAATTCAATTGACACGGTTTCGGAATTTTCCAGTGCGAATTATAGACTTGGTGATCTCACAAACAGGTCAATACATATAAATCACCAACACGTCACTACATGTCAAATGAAATAGAATTCGGAATACAATGCATATATATTCTCACGCTACATTAACTATTTATAATCATTGTATTGTTTACGTATGATCAATGACGTTTCGAGACATGATAATATTTATATGATAATATACAACAGTAGTTTCCCGTTCCTTTCAGTGTTTCAGACCTGTTCAAATGTAACGGTGCCCCACGGTGTACTAGCCCATCACTTTCAGTGTTTCAGACCTGTCCGAATGTAACGGTATCCCACCGTGTACTAGCCCATCACTTTCAGTGTTTCAGACCTGTCCGAATGTAACGGTATCCCATGGTGTACTAGCCCATCACTTTCAGTATTTCAGACCTGTCCGAATGTAACGGTATCCCACGGTGTACTAGCATATCACTTTCAGTTTTTCAGACCTGTCCGAATGGCCCCATCGTGTACTAGCCCATCACTTTAAGGTTTGCAAACACAAATTCCATGCGAAGACGCTCCAAGAAACATGAAACATCAATATGTAATACCAAATTAAATAACACAACACTCAAACAAGTCCATCGATTCAAGTATATGGAAAACTTCTAACATCAGGTGGAAGATGTACAACAGAGATTAGGAGTAGAATAGCTCAAGCGAAAGTAGTTTTTGTGAAAATGAAAAAAAAACAACTATGCGTTAATTAACTAACACCCATGACACTGCGAAAACGAATACTCCAGTGCTATATCGATCCAATACTTTTGTATAGCAGCGAATCATGGACAATGAAGAAACAATCAATAATATCGTTAGCCACATAGATGTGGTTTTACAGAAGAATGCTGAAAATTCCATGGACAGCTAAGAAAACAAATGTGGAGATTTTAAATCAGGCCTGCACACAAAGAAATCTCACGAAAAGAATAAGAATCAGACAATCAAGGTTCTGCGGGCACATAATGATAATAGAAGTTTTTGAACATTTGGTGACAACAGGTAAAATTCAAGGATGGAGAGATCGTGGAAGACAGAGTGAAAAGAGGGTGGATGGTCTGCCATCATGGTTCGACATATAATCGACGACAGAATATATGCACCAATCAGAGATTTAGGAGAGACATTATCGCCTACGTCGTCAGGAATGTCCATTGATTGATTGATTGTAAATGTGAAAGAAAATACTAGAAAAATGATTTGAATTGCATGTAACACCAAACGCAAAAGAACGTCACAGTCATCAGGCGCATAAAGGTAAGGATATAAATTGGGCACACGTTTGGTTTTACATAAGACAAGGAGTCAGAACCGGTTGCCTTCTGTCACCAAGCCTGTTTTACATAAATTATACACAAATCATGAGTAATATAATAGAAACTATACACCAAATATGATCATGTTATTATAAGGAGGAAATGAGATAACCGAACTAAGATATGTCACCATAACCCTATACATCATCACTTTATTATAAGCCTACTGATCCACATAGTTTCCTCCTTTATAATTCATCCCATCCCCAGGCTTGTCGTGATTCTGTGCATTCTCCCAACTCTTGCGCCTTCGTTGTTTTGTAGCGAGAACGATTATTTTCTTGATAGAGCTCTTGATATGCTTGATTTCTTCCGCAAGCGTCTATACTCGGATAAGGTGTTTTGTTTTACATCGAGTTCAGAAAATTACTCCTCAGAAGGCGCTTACAAACCAGCATATAACTTTTAACTTTGACAGGGTGAAACTTATCTTAACTTTCCACCCCCAAAGTTCACAGGTGAAAACAGTTTTATTTCGTCATATGTCTATTTTTAATTCAGATCCTGAGACACGTTCAGTCTTCCCAAACTATCCTTTGGGGGCATACAGACGGAACATACGTTTTAAGGATATGTTGATACATAGTCGCCTTAAGTCCAATGTCCAGAGTCATTTTGGCACCGTCCAGATGGCTGTCGGCGTTGCAATACGTGTGATAAGGGATAATGTTTTAAAAAAAAAAAAAAAATGCATAGCCAACAAGCAAACATGAAAAAAAACACAATCTTCTTCTTCTTTTGTCAGCACACAAAATAAGAAGCAGATTGAGAACCTGACAACATGAAAAAAAAAAATTACATTCACAAAATTAAATAACTAGATTAGGTCAAACACTGTCGATGTAATGGCTTATACATACATACATAACTAGATTAAGAGAAACACTGTTTTGTAATGGCTTATACATACATAACTAGATGAAGTCAAACACTGTCGATGTAATGACTTATACATACATACATAACTAGATTAAGTCAAACACTGTCGATGTCATGGTTTATACATACACAACTAGATTAAGTCAAACACTGGCGATGTAATGTTTCGTTAGTATTTCTAAAAGCAGACAGTGTGATTGTGTGCAATATATAAATTAAAATCACTCACTCGCCAAAAGTTGTCGGTACGTGTTTGAATGTTGATGTTTTTATTTTCGCACCAACATATACTATACGTTGACTATAAGGAGGAGATCGTGTCACGGACGATTGGGTTACTTCTTCTTCTTCTTTCGTTCGTTCTTCGCTGCCAGTTTTATCATTATTATTATGATATATAATTGATCTTTGACACGAACTTTTTTTTACGTTGTACATCTATGCGCCTTTGGTGACTAGGCCAGCAGCTCCGATTTCAGCCAGCTGTTTATTTGAAAATGTAACTTGTCCTGGAACGATCTTTTGTGCCGTATATTTTGACTTGGATCTACGCCTTTACGATCATCTTTTTGCCGTATATTTGGGTTTTATGATCTACGCCAAAGAGCTGTGCAGTTTTTCTGACTGTTCCGGATTATGAACATTTCTCATTCTTTTTGGGGCACATAAGCTTGTCCTGGGACGACATCTTACTCCTGCAACACACCTAGAAAAATGTCGGCCTTCACCATTGTTCGGGGTTGGGCAACCTGTTAAATCTTTACATTGTCGGCCTTACTTTACTGACCACATTTAATTTATTCCGGAGTAGAAACAATATCAGCCAATTCGAGGTTGTGTCGGCACTTGGTAACTTGCAAATCTGCTCTGCATTTTCTATGACCTCGTGAAACACTGGACTGAGGCTACGCAAAAATAATGTGGAAGGTCGTTTCATTACGCACTATCAGCGCAACTTAGATTTTGCGCTCGCCAAAACATCACTCGCCCTGGTTTTTTTTCCGGGGATGCTAGTTGTGGGAACAACAGTACCTTGCTCGGTTGTTACAGGGAAGACAGTTTCGTTAGAGGCTAAAACGCAACTTTAGGATTTACGCTCGGCCAACTTTACCCATTAGATTTTCCTGCGCTTGCCCTCTTATGCATAGTTTACCGCAGTTTTCCTATGTGTCGACACGATACGTTGTCGTATTTTCAGAGACTCTTGCCGAGATCTTTGATTTATTTCACATCGTTCTCATTGATTCTTGCCCCACAGCTGGCACTTTCTTTCATCCATTTACTCCAGGGTAGATGCAATTCGTTGGGACGATTGGATTATAAAATACAACTGAGTTGAAGTATTCGATCCCACGTTCTACATAAACAACTAAAAGCGGTTTGAAATATTAACTGATAGGACACCCATACAAGAGAAAACGAAGGAAATGCATATTCACTGCATCAATGAATGAGAGCGCGACATGTATTGTACTATGGGCAAAGTAGAAAACAAGTAGATTACTCCAGCAGAAACTACACTAAAAAAAACTCGTGGACTCTACAGATAAAAATAAACGAAAACATGAATTTTTTTTAGACACATAAACAGAGAGGAAGGAATGGAGACAACTTGCATGGAGGAGGTATCTCATCAACAAGAGAATATGTAAGCCCATGGAATGTAAAATCATTATGTTATTAATAATTTGACAACAATGCAGATTGAAAATATGTCATACGAGAGGTAGTATTTCGGACTGACTGTTATGGTTGCAGCGTTTTGCACAGGACAAGCTATTGGGTGATAATGCTGATAATGATGATGCTGTTATAACTCAATGTATACTGCGACTGAAGATATACCGCACGGGACGCTAATAAGCAACAGCAGCGGAATACATGGTTAAACATAATCTTAGCGCATGAATTACTATTGACTTATTTTAAATGTTGTTTTTTTGTGGTTTCAAATATTAGTGTCAGATGCATTGTCTTTATTGCAGAATGCACGGCAGGAACGTTCGGAATAGGATGTATGGAAATGTGTTCTGTGGGTTGCGATGGTATATGCAATGCTGCTGATGGAAGTTGTAACTGCACTAACGCATTTACAGGGAAATATTGTACAGGTTTATGTTTCTTAAGTGTTCCCTCTAGCTATTATTATTTTTAAACATAGATCTTGTACCAATCATGAAATATAGTTTTCATAACTAACCATTACTTGGTGTGCACTATTTGATCTCTTAGTGTATCTAATTTCTTGTATTGATATTTACATTCATGTGGTGTACTTAATAGCAGTTTCTTTTGTACACTACATTTTATAGAAGGAAAGTATGAACACTAACAATTTAACTTTCCATACAACAGATCAGTTATGTAAGACTTGCGTGTTGAGAAAAAAATACTATGTGGGTTCGAAACATGGGCTCTCTACTTTCGATATCAAATAAAGAGCACCTCTTCTCATATGATATACATTTTACATATCATTGACATGTCATGGCCAATAAATGTGTATTTGGGAGAGAAGGAATTATCAGACTGGACATTCACCTCTAGCAGATACATCTTCTTTCTTTCCAGGCCCAGCCATATCTAGCACACGGAAGATGGTAGAATTTCCAATGGAACTCCTTAATGTATAACTGATAACTGGGAAGAGACTAACTGGAAGACGGCACATTCCGTATAATTCTGCATGTAAGATTTGAAGGAACTTAACGATAACACAGGCACATTATAAACATAAATATCGTCAATGACATATGTACCAAACGAATGTTGGTTCATTGTGTCGTGCTGCATTTATGATAAGCACTTTTATCAACAAACATAAGTAGAGAGACGTTACTCCAGGATTCGATCCCACCTCAGAGACATGCTATACTAGCTTGTTGTGAGAATTGTTCGCGGAGCTACTGAGTTAGTGCTTGAGCAACGCTGTGAGCTATGAATGTTAGATGTAATACTTTTTCTGTGTCAACCGTGCGTTAGTTGTGGGTATTCAGAGAATGGCGAACAGCGGTTATGACGAACCGACTCAATCTGCCGTATTCAGTGATATTGCGTGTGCAGAAAGCTGGATTTTGTCGTGACCTGATGTTCCCTTTGATATGAATTACATTTCAAGTGATGAACAGTTTGTGTTGACACTGTAGCGATGGCCATATGCATTTATGCGGTGGATGTTGCTTTTTGTGGCGGTACAGCTGTTTCATTCTGGAATTAGTTCACACAGTCAGGAGACAGTTGTTAGCATGTCGTGTGATTTTCGTTTTCGCAGGAACGGAGCAATAATGGGGTGACCCGTTGCAGTGAAGTTGGAACCGTACATATGAACTATGTGAGAAATGTGAAAGAGAATGTCACTCCCGTATCGGAATTAATAATCACGAAAACAGTTGCATAGTACATGTCTAATGGGCCAGCTCTATATTTCTTTGGGACGAGAAAAGGTCGTCTACTAGTTTATAAAGAGAAACCACCCACAGAATGAGACTATGTATATTGTAAACTAACTTATTGAAGGTTAGTTTTCCCTTTCCTTTTATTGGCACATCTAGTTAAATTTTCTATAAAACGTAACATGTAATGAGAAGATATAACTTATTTTAGCTTAATCCTGATTTATGGGATAGTATCGTGTTCACCAAGCAAGAAATACACATAAATGTCAATTAGTAATAATTATACGTCTTTATGACTGAGATGGCGGTGTTCTATCTGCTCAACATCACCATTCATGTCAGTCGTATCAAGAATATGTCATATGTAATACATATTTATCCACAACGCATATAGAAGTACCATACAACAGAGAGTGAATATTCATTGTTTATGCTTGTTATCTAGACTAGCAATGTATAACCAGGCACCCTATGTGATTCCATCCCGCTGTAACGTTAAACATGATTTCAAGTAAAATAAATGTGTTTTTATGAATAACAGTATAACTCAGTTTTTTCTTAAGTACAAAATAAACAACAACAAAAAACGTGTAGTTAGGATTCTGTGTTCATCATTATTTTTTTTAAATATTACTGTATTATTATTATTATTATTATTATTACAACGTCGCATGACACTTACACATTCAGTCATTAATCAGATGTGACCCAATATATAAAAAACTATGAATACCATTGATCTTTACTTGTATATATTGCATGTTAGTTATTTCTATTTTTTGCGGAATAAAACGTCTTTGTTTATCGATTGATGTTAACAAGTATTTTTACAGTTTTGCAACCCCTTCCTCGAATCATGTCAATGTTATCAATTCGTTATAATAAAACATGAACATATTACATATTATTTTGATATTATTTATGTTTTTGCATTGTTAAAAATATAGTGGCCGTGATGGCATATCCATTTGCTTTTCAAAAAAAAAGAATGTATTGGCGTGACTGTTACATCATATGTGACAGTTACTGTGTTGTGTGATGTGATATTTGTCTGTAGATTACATTAACATGCAATACATTCTATATTACAGAATGTAAGCCGAATACTTATGGACCTGCATGTAGCTTAAAATGTTCTATTGGCTGTGATAGCAGATGCAACACTACATCTGGAGTGTGTACCTGTCGTAGTGGATTCAGCGGCACATATTGCACAGGTTTGTGTTATACACCTGCTTATTAGACATTCATGTTTATTATACTGATTTACAAACAAGCGGCGAACCAATATACATGCATATTCAGTGAACCTACAGTTGATCCTCATACCTACCAATCGTGCATGCACACACCTAACTAAATATAATGTTATGTAATATACTAGTTGTCGATTTGTCCGTGGGTCTGGTTATTTAGCATAGGTCTCTAGAGATATATGTTGGTTATGTTAGGGATTATATATTTCCTAAACTTACAAACACGCTTTCAATCTATACACGAATCTATCTATATATACTACATACTCTGAAATCATAAAGAAAGGAAAGACGTGACTTGTCAGCTTGGAAAACAGAAACATTCGTAGAAAACAAGCTTATAGTTGCAGTCGATCAATGAATGTAATTCATTAATTTGGACAAACTGGAAGAACAAGTTTTACAGCTGAATACAACATACGAAATATATAACATGAAGATTCATTTCATTAGAACGGAAATCTTACAAGTACAATGTAAATCTTAGTTTCATGAATAGACATGTGATAAAAAGTATCAAGATGAAATAAGACACACAAATGTAACTCTAGTTATCATGATCTCCAAAAACGTCAGAGCGGACAGATAAACTGAAGATATATGACAAAAAGAAAATTCTCTTACTTACGAATTACTACGACCTCTTCAATTGAGAAGTGCGTGGCCAAATCAACACACAAAAAAACAAATCATAAATAGAGAGCTATAAATAATGAGCTCAGAAATGTTTTTAAAACGTCTCCATCCAATAAAACACATAGACCAGACATAATCTCTGTCGACCTACTCAAAGCAGAACAATAGTTGGGAATAAGATGGCTTACAGAGACTACTCAACCACGTCTGGATTACACACTAAGTAGTTGTTTCAACTTTTCTTGTTTACTGGGAACCTAACCATCAGCGCCTCAGTGGGTGAGCGCAAGCCCGTCTGAAACGATTAAAAACTCCAAGTGTCATCATTCTTTCAACTGGGAACAGCTCGGGATTGGTTTAATTTAGTTGCCTATTGGCTCTATGAAGTGCTTTAACCATTTGGCCGCTATCAAATTTGCACTACAATATGGCTACGAAAAGGCAGAAGGTTAGAGAAATGCAAATATAGTTCCATCTAAGTAGAAAGAAAGCAAAAGGATTTGCAGGAAACATGATATTATCACTACTGTGTCACACCGTAGTCACACCGTAGTCACACCGTAGTCCACACCGTAGTCACACCGTAGTCACACCGTAGTCACAACGTAAAATATTATGTCAAAATACACGACAAAACGCTGTACAGTGCCACTGCTAACATAACTCGTACCTACGCAATATTCGCGCTCAGGAAGTTATGGAAAAAAACTCATCATCATCATCATCAGGTGCCGTCTCCACATCGAAGGTTGGCTGCAATGAATCTCCAGCATCCTCTGTCTTTCGCCTTGGTGTTGCACACTGCCAGACTGTAACCTGTCCATTTCTTAAAGTTTCCTCCCACTTATCTCTCGGTCTTCCTCTTGCTCTTCTCCCTCAACTTTCCCCTCTAGTAAATGTTTTATCATGGTGTCATGCCTTTTATGTGCCCAAAATACTTTACTTGTCTGAATTTTATTTCTCTTAATAATTGTTTCTTCATGCCTAGTTTTCCTAAAACTTGTTTATTTGTCTGTTTTTCTGTCCATGAAACTCTGCTTATTCTTCTATATATCCACATCTCAAATGCGTCAATTCTGTCTTCTAACTGCTTGTTCATTGTCCATGTTTCCGAGCCATACATTAATATAGGATATATATAGCATTTGATCATTCTAATTTTTAGCCTGTTTGTGATTTGTTTGGATGTCAGTAACTTTCTCATACTATTGAAATTATCCTTGGCCATTCCTATTCTCTTTTAATTTCAGTTATACATCTGCCATCATCTGTTATCATCTGACCGAGATAGGAGTAGCTTTTACTTGATGTAGTAATTATCCATGTATTTTTATATTCATTTTAGGTTTTTCCATTTCCTTGTTGATTACCATAGTTTTTGTTTTCTGTATGTTAATGTCTAATCCATATTCCTTGCTAGTTCTGTCCAATTGGTCCACTAATTCTTGTAGATCTTGTTCATTTTCTGCTACCAATACTGTGTCATCTGCATATCTTAAGTTATTTATTATTTTTCCATTGATCTTGAGTCCTGGCATTCCCTCTAGTTGTTTGAAGATTTTCTCTGTGTAGATGTTAAATAGGCTTGGTGACAGTATGCATCCTTGTCTCACTCCTCTCTTTATGTCTATGTATGGAGAGTAGCTATTTTCATATTTTATTATTGCTGTCTGTTCCCAGTATATGTTACTTATTAATCTGATATCATCCCCATCTAGGCCTATTTCTTGTAGACATATGATTAGCTTTTCATGTTGGACTCTGTCAAAAGCTTTGCTATAATCGATGAAACACAAGTAGATACTTTTTGCACTTCTATATACTTGTCAGCGAGTAGTCTTATACAAAGTATTGCCTCTCTTGTTCCTCTGTTCTTTCTAAAGCCAAACTGTTCTTCTCCTACTTCTATGTCTATCTTGTTTTTAATTCTTTCATGTATGATCTTGAGTAGTATTTTTGTTATGTGGCTCATCAGGCTAATTGTCCTATAGTCTGTGCACTCCTGTGCTTTGGGCTTTTGGGTAGTGGTATGAATACTGATGTCTTCAAGTCTCTTGGTATATATCCTGTGTTATATATATCATTGCACAAATCTGTAATGGTTGAAATACCAAAATCCTCTAAGGAGGTTAACATTTCCACAGTAATATTGTCCAATCCTGCAGCCTTTCCTCGCTTCATTGTTTCGATTGCTCTTACAACTTCAGATTTTAATATTCTTGGGCTGTCATTGGAAAAAAACTATGGACGCAATATTCGCGCTCAGGCAGTTATGGGAAAAAAACTATGGACGCAATATTCGCGATCAGGCAGTTATGGAAAAAGACTATGGGATCCGACTAACACCAGCACATGGATCCGGAAAAAAGTGTTGATATAACATTTTGTGGAAAATAGTGTCAATATATATATATATATATATATATATATATATATATATATATATATATATATATATATATATATATAACACCTGTATATATATATATATATATATATATATATATATATATATATATATATATATATATATATATATATATATATATATATAATAATAATAATAATTCCTCTCGTACCGTTATACGTTACATAGGGCCTGCAAAGTAATTTCTCCATACCGCTCTATCCTGGGCAACTCGATCAATCTCCTCCATGGAACTGAGACCGATATTTCCTGCCTCTCTCAGCAAAGTTCGCTTCAGGGTCTCCTTAGGTCGACCTCTTTCTTGAACCCTTTGCATCCCACTTCAATGCCTACTTTGATATTCTTTGATCATTTCTCCTCAAGGTGTGTCCAACATATCTCCATCTTCTCTTTCTTATAACAGTTGTCACTAGTGGTTGACCAGACATGTCTCTGATTTCATCTCTTCTCCTGAATTCGTTCCATTTCATATTCATTATTTTTCGCAGACATCTACTTTCAAATGCATTCAACTTGCTTTCTATATCTTTAGACATTTTCCAACTCTCGCTGGCATATGTTAGGATTGATACAACATTTGAATTGAAAAGTCGTAATTTAGTTTTAATACTATCTAACTTGCAGTTCCATATTTTATTTAGACTTTTAAAAGCTGATGTTGCTTTGCCAATTCGTTTCATAATTTCCTTTTTAACATTTCCTGTGCAATCAAAATTGCTACCCAAATCGGTATATATATCATATATAGGTATATAGTTATTCCAGCATAGGACTACTAACTCTGACAGAGTAAAACTTATCTTAACTTACCACCCCATAGTTCCCTGGTGAAAAATGTTTTATTCCGTCATCTGTCTATCCTTAGATTAGATCCTGAGACCCGTTCTGTCTTCCCCAACTACCCTTTGGTGGCTTACAGACGGGACAGAAGTCTTAAGGATATGTTAGTACACAGTCGCCTTAAGTCCAATATCCAGACTCATTTTGGCACTGTCCAGTGTGACCGTCGGCGTTGCAACACGTGTGCTTATGTGATACAGACGCGTACTGTATCTTTCCTTTAGGCACGTTTCTTATTGACGATGGGTTCACATGTGAGTCCCGTAATCTTATCTATGACATTATCTGTAAGCGGTGTAACAAGGCTTATATCGGCGAGACAGGCAAGATGCTCAGTGACCGATTCGCCCAACACTTGCGCGACACAGCCATCCGATCATGTTCCTCGGATGATCGCAGTCGATTTGCTCTGGAGAATCGGTTGATTTCTTTGTATGGTACCTTGCGACCACGCGGGCTCAACGTATTACATTCTTATGCTTCATAGTACTTTCTCTTCCCATGCTTTGTATTATATATGGGTATATGTTGCATGTATTCAAGTTATATATTTACTAGATGTTTCATTGTTTCTTTTCCGTTCTATTTCTAGTTGTTATGTGTGTTTTTGTGTTACATTTATTTCGTTATTCGTTTTTATTCCAGATTTTCCTTAGATACGTTTGTATTTGGTCGTCCATTTGTGTTTCATTTTAATTTGTCACTCATGTTTGTTCGTTTGCTTGATAAAGGCCTTGTTGGTCGAAACGTTGCTGTTTTTTGTCATTGTTTTTGTAATTTGTAAAACTACAGTACTTTGTAATTACGTGCTTTACCAAAATAGGTGAACTGCTCTGTTATTTTTATCATTTTAGATTCCCGTGTGATATCTGCATTACTTGCCATAGGTGTCTTCATTATATTTGTTTTTTCATAGCTTATCTGCAGTCCAACTTTTGATGCTATAGATGACAAGTTGTCTGTTTTTCTTTGCTTATCTTGGTTGTTTCTACTTAACAAGGCAATATCATCTGCAAAATCCAAATCTTCTAGTTGACTATTTTCTACTTAATCGATGCCAGTTTCGCCCCCGCAACATTTTCGCATCACCCAGTCAATGACCACTCCAAACAATATCGGATATAGCATACAGTCTTGTTTTACTCCGGTTTCAACCATAAACCAGTCACTGTGTCCACCATCAGTGTGAATTGCACACTGTGAACCATCATAGAGGCTCTTTATAATGTTTATTATTTTGTCTGGTATTCCATAGCATCTCAGAATATTCCACAGAGATATTATGTGTAGACTATCAAAGGCTTTTTTAAAATCGATGAAATTTAGTATGAGTGGTTGTTGCTTCTCAATATGTTCCTCCAAAATTAGTCGTAGGGTAATTATTTGGTCTAAGCAGCTTCTCCCTGGTCTAAAGCCAGCTTGTTCTTCTCTCAGGTTTGTGTACACTGCTCCTTTGATTCTATTCAGAATGATTTTGCAGAAAATCTTGGTCATTACTGGATCCCTCTACAGTTGTTGCAATCTTTGAGATCACCTTTGTGGGGGATCTTAACAATTATTCCCTTCTTCCATTGATCTGGGACAGTTTCTTCTTCCCATACTTTATTAAATAGTTCTTGCACCTGGCTAATAGTTGTATCATCAGCCGCTTTGAGTATTTCTGCAGTAATGCTCTTGATTGGGCCACCCTTTGAAACAAATGTTCCAGTAAGTTGTTTTAGTGTGTTGTATAGCATTTTACTGTTTCCAGTCTTAGCTGCCTTTTCCCTTCTTCGGCCAGTCGATTGACATATGCTCTTTTATCTCTTCTAGCTGCTCTTTTCACTTCCTTGTCTTTTAGTCTATATTCCTATTTAGCTTGGATTTCATCTGGTGCATCCTTAGTATTAAATATTGCTAGTTACATCTTTCTTCTTTCTTGAATACATTTCCAGGTGTCATCGCTTATCCAGGGCTTTCTGTCTTTCGTCTTTAATCCTTCACTACTATTTGCTGCCCCCAATAATGTGTCCTTTATCATAGTCCATTTGTCTTCAATGTTCTGTTCATTTTCACCATTGAGTAACTCGAACCTATTCTTAAGTTCGAGCTGATATTCCTATTTTACCTCATTATTTTGTAGTCGTTGACTGTCTATTCGCAGTTGTTCTTTTTAGTATGGTGAATTTTCAATTTCAGTTTCAATTTACCTATGCATAAATTATGTTCACTTCCTACATCTGCCCCTCTGTATGCACGGACATCCAGCAATGATGTTCTAAAATGTGTATTTATGCACATATGGTAAATCTTATTCCTGGTCACTCCATTTGATGAGTGCCAAGTAATTTTATGAATTTCCTTATGTGCAAATATGGTACCTCCAATTACTAAGTTTGACAGCATACATAACTCCGCCAGTCTTTCTCCATTCTCATTCATTGTGTTTATTCCTTGTTTTCCTATAGCTCTCTCTCCCCCTACATTATCACTTCCAACCTTGGCATTAAAGTCCCCATTACTACTAACAGATCATGTTTTTGGGTCTTGTTAATTTGATCTTGTAGTTGCTCATAAAATGTGTCTTTCTTATCATCGTCAGCCTCATTTGTTGGTGCATAACACTGCAGTATTGTCATATCGATATATTGACATATAATAATAATAATTCATCTCGTACCGTTATACGTTACATAGGGCCTGTAAGTAATTTCTCCATACCGCTCTATCCTGGGCAACTCGCGCAATCTCCTCCATGGAACTGAGACCGATATTTCCTGATTCTCTCTCAGCAACGTTCGCTTCAGGGTCTCCTTAGGTCGACCTCTCTTTCTTGAACCCTTTGCATCCCACTTCAATGCCTGCTTTGATGAGCCAAGTAATGTACGAGTCGGGTTGCTGACTTCCGCAGAGCGGCTTTCATCAGCAACCGTCATTGATGTACTAGGTACACCGCACACAACCTGGCTGGTCGGTTTACCGGTATGGCGTCCTTTCTTACGAGTTTCTGTAGCTATTTACGTTTCTTGTGATGAGGTAGCTGGCCTCAAGCACAAGTCCTCCTCCTTTTTCATCCGGGCTTGGAACCGGCATTGGCAGAATTATATATATACCAAATAATAACACGGATTCCAAGGTATCAGTCACATCGATAGATCAATAATTAAATATCGATGTGGCTAACTGACACCTTGAAATGTATCTTTATCACGTGATAATGCTATATACGTAGATGTGAACATATATAGCTTAAGCGGTAGAGCGCTTGATCACAACCCACTTGTTCAAACTCTGCGTCAGGCAAATTTAGAAGCAAATTAATTCCCTTGAATTTTAACGAATGGTAAAAATTGATCTCACCGTTCAGAAAGCAATGACAACTATTGAACGTATAAGTGTAGCTAGAAAATCAACGACTCGTTTACTGTAGTTTATGGCTAAGTCATGTCAATTATATGCCGCGATTTTCATGCATGAATGTTTTCCGAACATTGTAAGATTATTTATCATCGTCGTTATGGTAAGTGTCAACAACGAAACGACATATAACTCACACACATGTTGTTTTGAGCGTTAGATGTGTTGTCACTGATAGTTATACCTTGTTCTGTAGCGGGGTTAGAGTGGGGAAGTATATCACCTTGTTACTAATATGTGTATGCGTTTGTAGGTTCTGATGATCACACTTCACATGATGTCAACAACATACGCAATTACCAACGACAACAACGACTCACGTAAAAAACAATGTGAATAAACACACTTTAAATAAACACGACTCGGTGACAGTCAAATATCTGATATATGAAAACAATGTGATTCTCTGTTTATTACTATTAGTAGAAATCTACAAACATGTATATCTTACACAACATCATCAAATACTTGTACATGTGCCATACAACAGCATTGTCTCTTACAATTGCCATATGCAGTTATTGGTGGATATGCTGGTGGAATCATGCTTGATCAAGTGTATTGCGTCTGCCTTTGTTGAACACACGTCAGAAATCAGTTGTGGTTTATGAGCATCAATACCATATCCTGTCCTAATAAGCCGTCCTCAAGGATCACCACTTTCGCCTATCGCGTCCACTTTTCAACTGTCTGGGTTACAAGCGCATAGAGGTTCAGACTCAGCATAACAATGTCATTTGTCAATTGTATTATGTAGTATTAAATGGGCAAGGACAACGATGCGATAGTCCCTCATTACAGTGTGAATTGGACAGGATTGGTGATTAATGTGGCAAGTTCGAATGTAATTTCAATCCATCATGGTTTATCTGGCTTGGTTCTCTCTACAAAATCACATAGTGAATACCTATTCCGGTTGTCAGCATGTGCACACATTACTTTGACAGAAAAGACATAATCATATATCTAGGAAGAACTGTTGACAGAATAACACCACTTAAGAGTCATGCGGATGGATATATGGCATTTTTCGTCTTTACAGACGGTCAATAGGCAAGTGTTTTACTGTGACACCTTCTGAGTTTTCGCATGTCTCTCTTGTTTTGTAGCTCATCTCTAAGTCTCTTTTCAAAAGATTCTGACCATTTGCGTAATGTTTCTTTTTCAGATATAATTCGATAATCAGCTAACTTTCCCCATTTGCTGGGACCGATATAAAAGTTATTCATTGATGCCTTGCAGAGATCTTTATATCTGACCAGTGGTCTGCCTTGGTGCCTCTTCCCCTCCGAAAGTTCACACAGTTGTTTTGGTATGCGGTTGTCTTTTACTGCATAGAAGTTCCATGATTGAAGGCAAGTTTTCATGATGCAGTACTTCATGGTTGGTTATCTTATCGTACCACCGGATGTTTTCATGTTGCAGTACTTCATGTTGCAGTAACTTCATGGTTGGTTATCGTATCGTACCACCGGATGTTCATAATCTTTCAGATACATCGAAGATTTCAAGGTTTCTCCTCTCGTGCCTAGGGTAGGATGTTCATGGTTCTGAGCCATGCGGATAACGTACTCCTAAAGGTCATAGAAGATAACCACGCCCAACGTTACGGCGGAGGCTGATAATTAACATTTCTGATTCTTCTTTTTATTGGGCCTTGTGCTGATCGTGGTAGACCTATCTCCTTAGTCTGCTGACAGTTAAAAGAACATCGCTGGATAAGTTGAATAAGATCCAACATGAGGTGATGATATATATAATGTTTATTTTTCTGTAAAAACTGCCGTTTCCTATAATAGCATGACCTATATACCTTATTAATGTCAGCACAATATACTGTAATGTGTTACAATTATATTGATTAGTTGTTCTTCTTACATTTGTCTTACTTTTCTCTAATCGTGTTTTCTTTCACAACATCAGAATAAGAAGACAGTTGTTGTTGTTCAGACTAGAATAAGTATTTCCATAACAATCTTTGATCCTAAGCTATATTTGTCTCCTTTCATCCATTGTTGTAAAAGGTGTGGGAGGGGCGCTTATTTAGGTATTCGTCTTGCGTTCAAAAAGTCGTAGGAACGAAACTGGTCCGCTTTATTTTGTACACGAGCGCATTTTATTTTGTCCTGAGATCTCTAGGGTTGCTGCCAGAGCTAGGAGTTCGTGCTTTGTGTAATACTCTCGGTAAATGACATGCTTTCTCTGCCGAGCGGTTTTACCAAAGTCATATGGAAGTAAAACTCGTTGCAACGAGGTCAATCATCGTCTTTAAACTTTTCTGATGGTCTGAAACTGTCTCTTTGATGTCTTTAGAATCTTATGATGGTCTGAAGCTGTCTCTTCGATGTCTTTAGAATCTTATGATGGTCTGAAGCTGTCTCTTGGATGTCTTTAAACTCTTCTGATGGTCTGAAGCTGTCTCTTGGTTGTCTTTAGAATCTTCTGATGGTCTGAAGCTGTCTCTTGGATGTTTTTAGAATCTTCTGATGGTGTGAAGCTGTCTCTTGTATGTATTCGTAAGAAATGCAGAACACGCTCATGCAATAACGATTCTTCATTTCCACCATATGATTTTCATTAAACTACAATTTATTAGTTAGTTATAAGAAAACACAAGGATATATACAGAGCACATGCAACGAAGACTAACCATATAATTCTAGATGGAGTTAACTATACAGTCCTTATCATATTCTTATCTAGATAACATTCATTTTTAATATATCCTCTTTTTGTATAGATTGTGCACTTGCTACCTATGGACCGGATTGTGCGATAAACTGTTCTGTTGGCTGCGATAAAAAATGCGATAGTTTCTCTGGAAATTGTACATGTCTTAATGGCTTTTACGGCACACAATGTAAAGGTTTGTATTAAATACTTTATTCACTGAACAAGATTTACAAACAAGTAGCAATTAAAGTAAAACTACATATCAACTTACTTTTAGAAGATTGCATGCGTTTGAAGACATCATAGACATACTCAATAATTAGTTAGTTAGTTTGTTCTTTCGGGCCAAAGGCGGCACATAGGGCAGAGGTTTTAGATCTCCATGTAATACGGTTCTTTGCTAGCAGTTGGAGATCTTGTATGGTTTTACATCCCAATAGTTTACTTGCTTGTTGGATGGTTCTTCGAAGAGTGGTCTTTGGTCTTCCACGTTTTCCTTTCCCAACTGGCGACCACATAAGGATTTGTCGATTTAGTCTCTGTTCGTTTGATCTAAGAACATGACCTAAATATTCCCACCTTCGTTTCCTTATAGTAGTATTTGATACGGGTTGTTGGTGTGTTCAATCTCTCACTGTGTTGCTAGAAACGAAATCACTTCATTTTACTCTTAATAATTTTCGGAGACATTTATTCTCAAAGCTGTCCAGTTTCTTTTCAATTTTCTTAGTTGATTTCCAACTTTCACAACCATAGGTCAGTACAGGAATCACACATGACCTAAACAATTTAACTTGTGTGCATATACTAAGGTCTTGAGATTGCCAGATATTCGTTAATTTAGTGAAGGCAATAGATGCTATAGCAATACGAGAGTTTATTTCTTTCATCGTGTTTCCGTTGACACTTTACTACCAAAATATGTAACATGTTTAACTTTCTCCAGTGTTTGGGCCATTTATTACGATGTTGTCTGTCGAGTTTGGGAGGTCCATAATTTTGGTCGTGGCGGAATTAATCTGGAGACCAACTTGTTCTGCAAGTGTGCAAAGATTGCTCGTTAGTTTGTGGGTTGCTTGTGTGGTTGAATTTAATATGGTCACGTCATTGGCAAAGTCAAGATCAAATAGTCTGCTGTTATTAATCCATTTGATGCCTAGTTGATCATCTTGGGTGTATTTGCGCATGATCCAGTCTATAGCTATCCCAAAAAGCATAGGTGACATAATGCAGCCCTGCTTCACACCCGAATTGACTGTGAACCAGTCTGAGTTTCCTGCATCTGTTCTTACAAAGCAGGATGCTTCAGAATAGAAGGCTTTTATAATATTGATGTAGTTTTCCTGGAAGCCGTAGGTCTTAAGAATCTCCCAGAGAGTTGAAGGATGAAGACTATCAAACGCTTTCTGAAAGTCTATAAAATGTATCACTAGGGGTCACTGGAATTCAATTGATACTTCTATAATGGATCTCAGCGTGAAGATATGATCGGTACAAGAACGTTGTGGACGATAGCCAGTTTGGTCTTCTCTTAGCCTTGCATCGACGGCTTTTTTCAGTCTCTTCATCAAAATGCTGGAGAATAGCTTGCCAGGTGTTGATAGTAGAGTTATTCCGCGCCAGTTGTTGC
Organism: Arion vulgaris; assembly: GCA_020796225.1. Classification (NCBI taxonomy): domain Eukaryota; kingdom Metazoa; phylum Mollusca; class Gastropoda; order Stylommatophora; family Arionidae; genus Arion; species Arion vulgaris. The sequence continues at coordinate 9,491,297 of CM036764.1, read as the reverse complement.
TATTTGACAAATTGCCTTTTTTGGGAGCTTGAATCTCCGTCTTTCCAATCTTTTGGAGGGGTCTCATTCTGCCAAACATCGTTCATTAAGGTACGTAGGAATCCCATTGATTTCTCGTCAGTTGATTTTAGCAAGTCTCCTGAAATATCGTCGCTACCGCCGGCTTTGTTGTTTTTCAGCTTCTTGATGGCTTAATTACTCAATAATTACGTTCACGTACTTTTTTACTTACAATGCTTTCACACATTTTGAATGGCTTATGCACCACGAATGATGATCTAGGTCCGTCATAAAAGGAAGACTGATTTAGGAACGTAGTACATTCAGACGGTCTGGAAATTAGGCATATGTCAACCCGGTGTTGCCGGTGCTCGCAATGGGGGCAAAGAATATTAACATTGAAACCTGCAATGCATTTCGAAAGAGGCGGCTAAGGCGGATAGGAAGTTGCCTAGTAAATATAAGGCGTCGCCGATATCGGATGTGCTGGCCTACTTGTAGACGCATAACTGACACACCGTACAATCGCTCTTAGACTCAGATCACACAGATCATCTAACAATCGTAGTGGTTGTCTATCTCTAACCAATAATGACTTACACAGTGTTACCAAGAGAATATGAACAATGTCATCACAAATAAAGGCTGGAGATGGAACACACATGTGTTCGACATGAACACTAACTATGTCACGACAACTGTACTGAGATGGATACCAGAGCGTACACGACAAGGAACAAAATCACCTGTAGGAGAATAGTAGAACATACGCCTAAAGGAATTAAGCACATATAGAACACAACAAAGATAGCTGCATGAACAGAGGGAATTGCTATAATTTGTTGCTGTCATATGCACTATTGACTACACAGGCTAAAGTAAGGAGCGAGAGAGAGAAAGAGAGAGAGAGAGAAAGAAAGAGAAAGTGTTAGGTAATGAGTTTTCTTAAAACAAATGTATATATGTTTAGTAACGATCGTTGAGAATTTGTTTAAACCATCAATTTATGGCATAAAAGAAAAGAAAATCTTAGAAAATGTGCATAGCCATTAAATAATTTGTTTAAATGTACATGAGTGTTGTTTAAACAATAGAATACATTGTATTGCAGATAAATATGTCATATATGGGTGTCATATTCACAACTGTAGCACATATTTAATCGTGCTAGCTCTGCGTCTATTCTGAATTTGTAAACTGTATCAAAGTCGACACCAACTATTTCGGTTTCATTAATGTTAACTAAAAACATGCACTAGAATTGCCACTTGTAAGATAGTTGATAGTAACGTTCTCTCCCAATCGCTGTACACAGTGCAAGACACACAGTGTTATATCTTCTTCTTCTTCTTCCTCGATCGTTCTAGGCTAGTTTTTATCATTCTATTGTGATATATAAACAGCCAATCATCAGAACGTAATGTACGTGCACCAACCTTCAGCACCCAATAGAGCACATGTGCTAATCTTTCGGTGGGGTGTTCGATTTCAGCAAGCTATTGTGTGCGGTTCACTCTCTGCTAGCCTTTGACTGTCCCCAGCCGTAACCCACAAGGCAGTGGGTTGCCATTTTCTTTCAGGCCAGCGACCCTTAGATGGACTGACTCCGGGCTTATGAACGTCATCTGCTCAGCAAGACCAATCGTTTTATTGAACACCTTGGTTTGCCGCCCATTCAGGTTTGTTTGCGGTTTGCTCCGCTAGCATTTGATTGTCCCCAATCAAAACTACAAGGCAGCAGTGGTTCCCTGCGAGCGGAAACGCGCACTGGCTTTACCTCTGCTGGGCTTTCCAGTTGTTTTGCACATTTCGGTGGTATGTACACCCTGCTTACTCTCGCCGCGCTTGCCGATGCCGCGCTTGCACTGATTTTGCTCTGCTGGGCTTTGAAGTTCTACTCATGTGGTGGGACGTACACCTCTTGCCCTGCCGGCCTACCCTCGATGGACCCACTATGACTTTTGCCAGCGTGCGTGCTAGCTTTGCCCTGGATGCCCTGTCATCATCAACTTTTTCCGTACTCACATTTTTGTGCTTCCATGTCGTGCACATATTTGCCTGGGCTTGTCACCTTCAGTGACTCAACCCGGTCCCCCACCATGCGATGATGTCACGGTCTCGCCCATGTGATGCCACCGTTGCAACGTCCGTATGTGCGTGCTCTGCCCTGGTGCCTACCTCACGGTTTCCGTCATTCTCTGGACTGTCCGACTTCGAGGGCCAAAATGAGTTTCGCCCCAATATGACCACGTGCAACTCTTACGACTCCCAGCACACTGCATTACACACATAATATGTTGACATTGACTTCATTACACACATACTATGTTCACATTGACTTCATTACACACATACTATGTTCACATTGACTGCATTACACATACTATGTTCACATTGACTGCATTACACACATAATATGTTCACATTGACTGCATTACACACATAATATGTTCACATTGACTGCATTACACACATACTATGTTCACATTGACTGCATTACACACATAATATGTTAACATTGACTGCATTACACATATAATATGTTCACATTGACTGCATTACACACATACTATGTTCACATTGACTGCATTGCACACATAATATGTCTACATTGACTGTATTACACATAATATGTCACATTGACTGCATTACACACACTACTATGTTCACATTGACTGCATTGCCCACATAATATGTTCACATTGACTGCATTACACACATAATATGTTCACATTGACTGCATTACACACATAAAATGTTAACAGTGACTGCATTACACCCATAATATGTTCACATTGACTGCATTACACACATAATATGTTAACATTGACTGCATTAGCACATATTATTTTAACATTGACTGCATTAACACATAATATGTTCACATTGACTGCATTACACACATAATATGTTCACATTGACTGCATTACACACATAATATGTTAACATTGACTGCATTACACACATATGTTAACATTGACTGCATTACACACATAATATGTTCACATTGACTGCATTGTACACATAATATGTTCACATTGACTGCATTGCACACATAATATGTTCACATTGACTGCATTGCACATATAATATGGAATTTCCTGAAGCTACAAAACAACAAATTAAGTATTTTTGAATAGGTTTACACTTATAGGTTTTGAATAGGTTAGATCATGGCAGATCTTCTCTTTCAGTACCTGTTCAACATAATACTATTCTTCTGCCTGTTTGATGTCAGATGTCAGATCAATAGGGTAAACATAATACTTTGCTTATGCCTGTTTGATGTCAGATCAGTAGGGTAAACATAATACTTTGCTTATGCCTGTTTGATGTCAGATCAGTAGGGTAAACATAATACTTTTCTAATGCCTGTTTGATGTCAGATGTCAGATCAGTAGGATAAATATAATACTTTGTTTCTGCCTGTTTGATGTCGGCTGTCAGATCAGCAGGGTAAACATAATACTTTGCTTATGCCTGTTTGATGTCTGCTGTCAGAACAGTAGGGTAAATATAATACTTTTATATTGCGTGTTTGATGTCAGATGTCAGATCAGTAAGATACACATAATGCTTTTCTTATGCCTGTTTGATGTCTGCTGTCAGATCAGTAGGATAAACATAATACTTTGCTTATGCCTGTTTGATGTCAGATGTCAGATCAGTAGGATAAACATAATACTTTAATTAATCCTGTTTGATGTCAGATGTCAGATCAGTAGGATAAACATAATACTTTGCTTATGCCTGTTTTATGTCGGATGTCAGATCAGTAGGGTAAACATAATACTTTGCTTATGCCTTTTTGATGTCGGCTGTCAGATCAGTAGGGTAAACATAATACTTTGTTTATGCCTGTTTGATGTCAGATCAGTAGGGTAAACATAATACTGTGCTTATGCCTGTTTGATGACAGATGTCAGATCAGTAGGATAAACATAATACATTTTTTATGCCTGTTTGATGTCTGCTGTCAGATCAGTAGGGTAAACATAATACTTTGCTTATGCCTGTTCGATGTCAGATCAGTAGGGTAAACATAATACTTTGCTTATGCCTGTTTGATGTCAGATGTCAGATCAGTAGGGTAAACATAATACTATGCTTATGCCTGTTTGATGACAGATGGCAGACCAAAAGTGTAAACATAATACTTTGCTTATGCCTGTTCGATGTCAGATCAGTAGGGTAAACATAATACTTTGCTTATGACTGTTTGATGTCAGATGTCAGATCAGTAGGGTAAACATAATACTTTGCTTATGCCTGTTTGATGTCAGATCAGTAGGGTAAATATAATACTTTTCTATTGCCTGTTTGATGCCAGATGTCAGATAAGTAGGATAAACATAATACATTTCTTATGTCTGTTTGATGTCCTCTGTCAGATCAGTAGGGTAAACATAATCTTGCGTATGCCTGTTTGATGTTTGCTGTCAGATCAGTAGGGTAAACATAATACTTTGCATATGCCTTTTTGATGTCGGCTTTCAGATTAGTAGGGTAAACATAATACTGTTCTTCTGCCTGTTTGATGTCGGCTGTCAGATCAGTAGGGTAAACATAATACTTTGCATATGCCTGTTTGATGTCGGCTGTCAGATCAGTAGGGTAAACAAAATACTTTGCTTATCCCTGTTTATGTCTGCTGTCAAATCAGTAGGGTAAACATAATACTTTGCTTACGCATGTTTGATATCAGATGTCAGATCAGTAGGGTACCCATAATACTTTGCTTATCCCTGTTTATGTCTGCTGTCAGATCAGTAGGGTAAACATAATACTTTGCTTATCCCTGTTTATGTCTGCTGTCAGATCAGTAGGGTAAACACAATACTTTACTTAATCCTTTTTGATGTCAGATGTCAGATCAGTAGGATAAACATAATACTTTGCTTATGCCTGTTTTATGTCGGCTGTCAGATCAGTAGGGTAAACATAATACTTTGCTTATGCCTGTTTGATGTCAGATGTCAGATCAGTAGGATAATAGAGTGTACATAAACTACTTTCTAACGAATAAACGCAATATTGGATAACGCTTCCTTCACTAAACACTTATTTTTATAAGAGACTTCAATGAGCTTGTCAATAATACATAATCTCAAAAAGGTATGCAATTCGCTTATTTAACTCATGAGCAGTGTTTTGAAAATCCAGAAATTCATGAATATAATTGTCAAAAACGCAAAGACATTTCCGACCTGTAATGGTGATCACATATCTGGCGAGGCTGCCTCTCACTATCATGAGACTCACACATAACTGTTGTTTCCATTTCTGTAGAATGTTCTAGCGACGTGTATGGAGTGTACTGTAACATATCGTGCTCGGAGTATTGTCAGAACCGGTCATGCCACAATGATAAAGGCGAATGTTTGATGTGTGTATACAATCGTGTTGGGATTCACTGCAAAGGTGAAGTAACACCATGTAGACTATATTTAGTTTATGTCTCTAAGATGCAGATATATCTAACACCATTCTTGCTCATAATAACTAGAATGTGTGTTGATGATACGTTTTACTGAATGCAGTTAACGACAAACAGCTGGATAAGTAGGGACTACAGTTTACGACAAACAGCTGGATAAGTAGGGACTAAATAGTAGCTAACTACATATCTGATTATCTAACAACGACAGGCTAAAACTATTATCGAAAAATTCAACGTGGAATGCATACCATAATACGGTCGGGAGTTGCCGGAGACCATGGGGTAGAAACGAATAGTAACACTGCGACAAGGCATGTCGTAAGAGGCGTCTAAAGTAGGGGACCAGGGATACTACTCGAGTAAAGAAAAAGCGGGCAAAATTGATGTGCTGGCCAACTTGTAGACGCATAACTGGCACAATGTGCAATCGATCTTAGGCTGAGATCGCATACAAATCACAAAGATATGCTTAACAAGTGGTCGATATAGAGCGTATGAAGAAGAAGAATTAAATACTACATATGATATCACAAATTTACAATAATTTCACCCAGCATACGATGGAATCATGTGATGCACATTTAACACAATGTAATTAAAGCAATATATTAATGATCATACCTACAGTGGTTATATTAATCCTGTAACAAATATGTTCTAGCATTAATGGATCATACCTACAGTGTTTATAGTAATCTTGTAACATTAAACAATGTTCTATATTAATGGATCATACCTACAGTGGTTATAGTAATCCTGTAACAAATATATTCTAGTATTAATGGATCATACCTGCAGTGGTAATAGTAATCATGTAACAAATATATTCTAGTATTAATGAATGATATGTGTATGTCTAACATACAAACATTCAAACTGCTGCACATAGTGCCGAGCCTGGATATCGGATGAAGCAATGACATTTTTTATCGGTACTAAGAACAGGAGAAACAAAAAACTATCTAATCACTGATCTATATGGAAAATAACACTACGCAAAGATGAATGATCTTTTGAAAAGAGACTTAACAAGTAGCTTACATATACGAGAAACAAGTTCAAACACAGAAATTGCTAGGGTTACACATTTGTCAATAATGACAATCTTTTAAAACGAAAAAGGACCTATATGTGTATTTGTATGTTTGCTTATGTGGTTATACACTTTCATATTCCAAAGAAATGGAAATACTTTCTGAATAACCATGTATAGTTTTATCTGATTCTTGTGTACGTTACTGGTCTTCAATATCTCTTCAAGAAAGTCACACTTTGGAACAACTCAATGTCCTTTTTAGTGACTAATTTGTCAAGCAACATAATTGTAATCAAATGGCATGTTCCATCTCACTGTGGCATTGCAGGCAATGACAGTACCGATGTAAGATAATATGACAGTTGTAACCGATAGATCTATGCTAATTTGACAGTTGGGACCGATAGATGTAAGATAATGTGACAGTTGAGACCGATAGATCATATAATTTGACAGTGTAACGATATATGTAATTTGACAGGTGGACCGATAGATTAAGAAATATGAATTGGACGATATATTGATATGTACAGTTGGGACCGATAGATTTAAGATAATATGACAGTTGGGACCGATAGATTTAAGATAATATGACAGTTGTGACCGATAGATGTAAGATAATGTGACAGTTGGGATCTAACGTATTTTAACAGTTGTGAACTGCTCAAAATGTGTGTTGTTTTTTAAACCTCAACAATTTCTTCTGGTTTATGTTGTGCATATATTTCAAATGTGATGTAATTTATGAGTTTCTCATTAATGATAATTTACATAGTCGAAGATACTATTTCTCGAATACATACATATCTTATTGAGATACTTACTGGTGCCTGTGCCATGTCTAAATCCGACATAACATTCATGTATTTCTGATTACTAATGATAACACTGCTTGTCATACTGTTGTTTTCACCAAAGCCAATGTGTGGTTCTTGCAGCTAAGCAAGTTTTGTGAGCTGAATTTAAGGATTTTGAAACGTTTCTCACCACGTACGTATCCGAAACATTTCGTGAAACACACTATTGCAGGATATTTGATACAGCAATTATGCTGCTAAACTGAAAGCTTGCATCCTTGAATGGAAACATACTATGACGCAACGTCTGTGTACTGAATATTGTATCATATTTCCACAGTCATATTGAATGGCATGCAGATATAGGGAAAACATCTTGCTAGGATGCAGACTTTGCAGCTGAACAGCCACCGGTGTCCCACCTAATCAATCAAAATGAACTGAGAGATCTTGTAAGAGAACTTAATATGTCGAAATTTCGCTTCAAACTTTCAGTTTTTAAACTATAGGGATTGTATCTTCATAGCAGAGCAACTAACGTTGTACATTTCAGTGGTCAAGACAGTAAGTAACTACAAGTTTATTTCGAATCTGGCAAAATCGTAATTTGAAGTGTGGTAAACTGGTTTCTTCAGTCAGTTGTGTTATAACAAGGAACAGAGGAATTGATATTTGTTGGTCGATTGATCAAAGGTCAGTGCGAAAGCTATCCGTCTTCACAATGGCCCCTTATATAAGCATAACATATCGCAGAAAAACTTACGGGTCCTGTTGCCCATTTCAATTGGCATAATGAACATTTGTTTCTGAAAACTATGGAATCTGAACATCCTGGATCTAAGAATGTGCGATACAAATTGTCCGAATTACGAGTAATGGATGCTAAAAAGATGAAAAAATTTTTGGGGCTTGGCATTGGGCAATTATTGAGAAACTCTTCATTTCACATAGTTTTCAGTCAAAAAACATCTCTGCCTGGACATAGTTTTCAGTCAAAAGAACATTTCTGCCCGGATATAGTTTTTTTAAGTCTAACAAACATCTCTGCCTGGAATATAGTTTTAAGTCTAAAAATATCTCTGCCTTAAGACATAGTTTTCAGCCAAAAGAACACCTCTGCCTGGACACAATTGAAACAGGTGAGGGCAATAAAAAAGATGATTGGGCTTTTAATATCTTCAAAATAGAAAGACATTGAGGAATCTATGGTAAATGAGAATCAATAAATGTGATGCATTAGGTTGATTCATATTTAGGTTTACATATAGGGGTACTGTTGATTCACATCACATATAGGGGTAATGAACGAGCTGATAGATTGGCTGTCTTGGCTACAATATCAGATGGAGCTGCCATGGATCGAAATGACATTCTTTACGCATTGCGAGAGTCTCTCCGCACAGAGGAGTTTCAGGTCTGTGAATCCCACTCGCTGACCAGATTGAGAGAGATTTATGTCAATACTGGTAAAGCCCGAAAAACACATACTAAATATGCTAGGAGATTGATTAATCAACATATATCTGACGTGTTGGGCCGGTGGACGCTGCTGGATTTTCTGAGGCGAAGATCGGAGCACATATGGACATGTCCGGAGTACTATGATGATAGTCTTCATATAACTGATAACTTTTAACTGATATAGGTTTTTCCCACTTCAATTTGTAGTTTGTAACTGACGAACACATATATACAGTCATTTTAACATAGCAGTTGGTAGTTTGTTACTGATGAACATGTAGAACGGTTTTTACATTAACTTACAGCAGTTGGTAGTTTGTTACTGATGAACATGTGAACGGTTTTAACACAGCAGTTGGTAGTTTGTTTACTGATGAACATGTTGAACGGTTTAACACATCAGTTGGTAGTTTGTTACTGATGAACACAGTGTAGTACGATGTGTTGAACTTACAGCAGTTGGTAGTTTGTTACTGATGAATCATGTAGAACGGTTTAACATAAAAAAGAAATCAAGTTACGTGAAGTTTACATCTTTTCGTAACCACGATTACTGTTAGAGTATGCCATAGTAAACTTCACGATTAATGTTAGAGTTGATGCCGATTTCTGTTAAACTTCTCACGATCACTATATACGTGGAAGTTCTCATGATTATCATACAAGGTAAGGTCAATTATTGACAACATAAATTACATAATGTATGTGTACCGTAATAACATATTGACGTGTTTCACACATAACTATATGTGATAGAAAAAAAACTATTAAAGTGAGATCCAGAGTCAACATGAACTACTCTACTGCAAACATGCACTATTTAAAGTGAGATCCAAAGTCAACATGAACTACTCTACTGCAAACATGCACTATTTAAAGTGAGATCCAGAGTCAACATGAACTACTCTTACTGCAACATGCACTATTTAAATTTGTGATCCAAAGTCAACATGAATCTATGCAACATGCACTATTTAAAGTGAGATCCAGAGTCAACATGAACTACTCTACTGCAAACATTCACTATTTAAAGTGAGATCCAAAGTCAACATGAACTACTCTACTGCAAACATGCACTATTTAAAGTGAGATCCAGAGTCAATATGAACTACTCTACTGCAAACATGCACTATTTAAAATTGCGTGGCCGGCCTTTGCTTGTACCCATTGTTTCGGAGCAGCATTGCCCTTTGAGGTGCACTGTCTGATGGTAATCTGCTTACGTGGCCGAATCATTTAATTTGTTCTTTCTTGATGAAGTCTAGTACTGATGTTTTACCCACTTTTGTCCTGATGTTTTCATTTCTCAACCGGTCTCTTCTTGTTACACCCAGCATTGCCAAGTTTTCTTCTATCGTTTGTTGTCAGCGTCCAGGTCTGGCACTGGTAACATAATGGGGGAGAAAGAGTGTTTGAACAATGCTCTTTTGTCTTCATGGTGACGTTTTTGCATCTTAAAATTGGCACCATTTGCCATATCATTTGATTTGCTTTTTGCATCTGTGTTGAATTTCATTAGTTATTCTTCCGTTTGCTGAAAAAATGCTCCCAGATATGTGAAGTCTTTTACTTGATTTAGTGGGCGATTGTCGATGGAGATATTGGTAGTGCTTTCCTCTCTGGCGAATGCCATTACCTCTGTTTTGTCGATGTTTATTCTCGTATTGTATTCGTTACATGCTAACTGGAGTTTGTTATTGTGTTGTTGTAGCTGTTCTTCTGTTGTTGATATGATTGCCTGATCGTCTGCAAAAGAAATGTATTTAAGAGCTCTCCGAGGTTGTTTCCTGTTGTACACATTTTCAACTGTCTTTTTTTATATGGTGTTTGTGTTTTTTTTTCCTGGTTTACTACGATATAGTATATCGTATCTTTAATCACAATTTATGATACTGTAAACTTCGATCTTTCACCCTGTTTCCAGCAGGTCAAGAACATTAGATATCGAAGGTCGAACTTACAAGAGAAAATAACAACGAATATGGTCACAATCATCACAATAGTCTTCCTATTTTCTGTAACTCATATTGCAATCTTTGATTTACTATATCATATTTTCTGTAACTCATATTTCAGTCTTTGATTTACTATATCATATTTTATGTAACTCATATTACAATCTTTGATTTACTATATCATATTTTCTGTAACTCATATTGCAATCTTTGATTTACTATATCATATGTTCTGTAACTCATATTGCAATCTTTGATTTACTATATCATATTTTGTGTAACTCATATTGCAATCTTTGATTTACTATATCATATTTTATGTAACTCATATTCAGATCTTGATTTACTATATCATATTTTCTGTAACTCATATTGCTGTCTTTGATTTACTATATCATATTTTCTGTAACTCATATTGCAATCTTTGATTTATTATATCATATTTTCTGTAACTCATATTGCAATCTTTGATTTACTATATCATATTTTATGTAACTTATATTGCTGTCTTTGATTTACTATAAATTATTTTATGTAACTTATATTGTTGTCTTTGATTTACTATATCATATTTTCTGTAACTCATATTGCAATCTTTGATTTACTATATCATATTTTCTGTAACTCATATTGCAATCTTTGATTTACTATATCATATTTTCTGTAACTTATATTGTTGTCTGATTTACTATATCATATTTTCTGTAACTTATATTGCTGTCTTTGATTTGCTATATCATATTTTATGTAACTTATATTGCTGTCTTTGATTTACTATATCATATTTTCTGTAACTTATATTGTTGTCTGATTACTAAATCTATTTCTAGATTGTCGAGACAAATTTTTTGGACCAAACTGTACCACTCCCTGCCCCGCACGTTGTGATGGACAATGTGATAAAGTAACTGGGCACTGTAAACAATGTCAGGACGATTTTCTGGACAACACTGTCTAAGTATGCTGTAATTTTGTTTGTACAACCAATATAACCTTGTAAAAGCGTTATGCATGCAATTCTGCAATAGCTCTGACTTTGCCTCGCCTTCTCTCTCTCTCTCTCTCTCTCTTCTAAATATATATATATATATATATATATATATATATATATATATATATATATATATATATATATATATACTAGTTAATTAACTAAGCTTCTCTCGAGATATAAGTTGCAGGTTATTTCTCGATTTTGCAAGATTACGTTCCGCTTTCCAAAATCATTTTCTTTTATGAAAATGGCACCTTTGTTTACTACAGGCGCGTTATAAGTCCGCTCTTATCGATCGGCCGGAACTATGTCGGCGCGTTTTGCAATGTTCATGTCGTCCATGGATAACTGATCTAATACCGTCTAATAACTTCTGACATATCTATTGTACGTATGTAGCATACATTGAATAGAATACCAAATTTTGATTAGTCCAAATATTGCAGCTGTTGCGTTGATTAGCCTGAGCATCTTCATTACCTGTGAAGTAAATTTGAATAAATGTTGGGTCTTTATGTGGTAGTGTTAAAAGTAATCAAACAAAACAGAATAATTTCTTTTACATTTAACAAAAAAATTTTTTTTTTTTAATTATATAGCGTAGTTTGAAACAGAATGATGAAATTATAATGACATGAAAATTATACAGTGTGCGCAAATCAAAGCAAACGGAACAACTCAACGTAACTGATGGTGTATTTTTTTGTAAATAATGTCGGCATTAAAAAGATAATTAAATATTGTTTTTCTTCCGATGCAAAGGAACGACCTCACCACATTCACACAATGGCTGGAAATGCGATAAACAAGTCATGATGGAAGGCAGGTTTGCACGTGTCAGTACTTCAGAGTTAGTTATCTATAGAATGTCTCTGGGCATACATATAATAATAATAATAATAATAATAATAATGTGGTCTATGTGGCTATGTAGTTAAGCCCTAAGTGATTTATTATATTAATTAACAATAATACTATCTACGAAGCGCATACTAGGGCCCGTTTTAGAAATCTCTTCCTGACCTGACGCTGTGAGGCATACATGATTCGAGAAAGAAAGAAAGAACAATAATAATGATGTTGTCTATGTGACTTGGTGGTGGCAGACTTAGTTATCTCTAAAATGTCTTTAGTCATACATATATAAATAATAAAGTTATGATATGATGTCAGAGTTTATGAAATTCTCTATTCATATTGCTCGCGTTATGCATTTTTGGCGCCCTGGGTTACTCCATATATTTAACGTTAATACAACTTTAAGACGGAAACAAGAATCTCGGAACTACATAATGTTTTATTTTGTTGTCACGGCAGTCCCGCTGTATTCTTTCGATTGTAATCGTGTTTTCTGTTGTAACCATTCTAATGCCGCTAGCCCCATCATTTACTTTTTCATTGTATAAAGTAACGACTTCATTCATAAACGTCAATCTTCAAACAAATAGCATATCCGATCCGATTCTTTAAATGTTTTAAAAGCCAAAGTATTGACTTCAATGCACCGGGCTTTACCCCATATGGCTCGGTCCCTCTGCGCAGAAAATGGCACGCCACCTGCCGAGAGTAATGCACAAATCACGAACTCCGTAGCTTCGGCAACAATCCTAGGGTCTCTGGAAAAAACAGCACTCATAAACAGAAGGACGCGGTCGGGATTCGAACCCACGACATTCGACTCTCAAGGCAAAGGGCTTAACCACTCAGCCACAGAGACCCCAACGATCCGATTCTTTGATCAATGTGTTATTTATCATTGATTGATTTAAAAACATGATATTATAACTTGTCTGTGCTAACAGGAAGCCGCGAAAACGTCCAACATTTGTTAATTAGTATCATCTGTCATTTACAAATATTGCTAACGAGCAACATAACTACAATTATAACTACAAACATAAATGCATCTATGAATGAGGTGATCAATATTGTTTGGTTAAGAAGGCAAATCAGTTTATTTATTGCGCAATGGTAGCGTATCTGTTAGTAGACAATATTTCTTCACTAATCATACCAGCTTTAATTGAATATATTCTTGAATTCTATCAAAGAAGACATACAGTGATACATTTGAAATACATATTAACCTTTTGCAATGTAGTGTATTTACACAGATTGCTAAGCGATCAGGTAACGTGACAATAACTTTCTACAAAATATGTCATGTATTAGCTAAACGAAATTTTTCAGCGATAGGGAATTATTTAAAGAAGCAGTGATCATTAAAACAGCAATAATTCTGTTCGACGATCAAATATATATAAATCACTCTGAACGTATGTCTTCTATTCAGAGTATCCAGTTGTCTCATCAAACTGGGGATAAAAGGGTTGATCAGATTTATTATAATTGTCTATCTCATGTGTATCGCGATTTGAAGTCGTGGGAATATTTTTCATTTCAAATTATTGAACGCACGGACATTGTGGATACTGCGTAGTTGTGTGTATATATTATGATACTCTTATCAGATGTTACAGTAAGAATAGCATTTGTTAAAAGTCGTTCATTTATAGACCATATTAGAGGACACGACATTCTTATGGCATTGGCATTTGTGAAGAAGAGTAATTTTCTATTGTAAAAGTGTGTTACAATAACAACTGATGGAAACATTCAATGACTGGTAACCACAGTGGGTTAATACTATTTGTGTTAATGATGAATCATTTCCGAAATGTGTATCTGATCATTGTACCAACCACCAGGAATATATATGTACAAAGGTGCCTCACATGTGTCTCTGATCACTGTACCAACCACCAGGGATAGGTATGCACAAAGTTGCTCACATGTGTCTCTGATCATTGTAGCAACCACCAGGAATATGTATGTACAAAGCTGCTCACATTTGAGAATGTCATGAAAACCGTAACTTATATTGTAAATGACATCATACCATTTGTCCCTAGTCATCGGTTGTTAAAGAATCTTGTGATATCAGATGATGAATATGACGATGCAATTCTTTAAACAGAAGTAAGGTGGATTGGTAGAGGAAAGACTTCTTCTTCTTCTTCTTCTTTCTCGAATCCTGTATGCCTCACAGGTCAGGTCAGGAAGAGATTTCTAAAACGGGCCCTAGTATGCGCTTCGTAGATAGTCTTCGTCGCCTCTGTTATCTCTGAGTCCATCTTTGCGTGGCCGGCCTTTTGCTTTATACCCATTGTATCGGAGCAGCATTGCTCTTTGGGTGCACTGTCTGATGGTAATCTGCTTACGTGACCGAACCATTTAATTTGTTGTTTCTTGATGAGGTCTAGTACTGATGTTGTACCTACTTTTTCCTGATGTCTTCATTTCTCAACCGGTCTCTTCTTGTTACACAGCATTCTGCGTAGACACTTCATCTCTGTTGTGACTAGTTTTCTTCTATCGTTTGTTGTCAGCGTCCAGGTTTGGCACTGGAACATAATGTAGAGGAAAGACACTGACACAAATAAAGTTTACTTACTGAAAGCATAAAATGCATTCAATTCTCTCCTGGACAATATTACGATGAAGATAATGTCATTTCACGGTTGCACTATGTAACTTTCTTGACAAATATTACTTTCAAATTAAACGAGCTAAATCTCGAGTTACGAGGTAAAAGATTGTGTCATCTCGGATATGATGCGTTCAATTAACGATTTTCGAAAGAAATTACAACTTTGTTTGGGCTTTTAAACAGAAAATGCCTATCTCACTATCCAAAATTGAAATCTATTGTTGAATATATCGGTGGCAGTTTATGCGATCTTGTTAGTTTTCTCAGACATCTTGAAATCTTTACTAACGAATGTGGACACATATTTAGTCATTGTTTAGCTCTTAACCAATTCTTATGTTATCAATAAACCATTCGTTTAGCTTGATGCAAATGAACTTGGAAGTAGGGTCTTATTGATTAACTATCGTCAAATGATAGAAGACAACTGGTGCCGACAGAGATTAAGTGTCTACGAAGAATGCTGGAGGTAATAAGAAAAGACCAGTTGAGAATTGAAGACATCAGAAAAAAGTAGGTACACCATCAGTACTGAACTTCATCACGAAACAACAAATTAAATGGTTCTGCCACATATGTAGATTACCAACAGACAGTGCGCCTCAAAGAGCAATGTTACTCCGATACAGTGGATTCAAAGAATTAGACCGGACACGCAGTAAGTGGACCTCGGAGATAACAGATGCAGCGAAAGATAATGATTATGAAGCGCACACAAAAACTCGTTATATAAATTTCTTATTTTGACGCTGTGAGGCAAACCTGATTGAAGAGAAGAACGAAAGACAGAAGAGCAGTTGGAATGTTCTTACTTTTGTCTTTGTCTGTTTGAAATACATGCATATTTATATATATTATGAATAATTTTGTTCCAGTTTCAGACGATACACGCATAACTCCATTATGGGCGATGCTGGTGCCATTTCTGGTATTATTTGGAATAGTTGTGTACATAATGATGTATAGGAAAACGGATGCTCCTGCACCTGAGTACAGTTATTAGTATCATACAATTGGTGATACATAGTGCACGCACGTTTAGGCAGATTACATTGTTTACCCACTTGGTAACAGTTGGTGAGGATGTTCTAGTTCGTTCTAAAATTCGTGAAAATCTTTACCGACCGATACAAAATGTGTCATCCACTTGATATAAATTATTGATATTTACATTTGTTCATGAATAACAATCGCGACCTTAGTAAAATGTTTTTTTTGCCCACCCAAACATTTAGTGCTGTAAGGTTTTTACTTATTTGTTATTAGTAAAATAATAGCTATGTTGATTTGGTATACATGTAGAAGCTGAACAGTATGATTGTCAAGTTTTTTTCTATAATTACACATTTGCATGCTAACCATGCAATCCAGCAGCAGTAAAAATCTGGAATCTCATCATTGTCGTATACACTCTACATTTATTGTCATTGATAGAGTTGGAAGATATCATTTGTTCACTATGTCACATTGATAGAGTTGGAAGGTATCATTTGTTCACTATGTCACATTGATAGAGTTGGAAGATATCATTTGTTCACTATGTCACATTGATAGAGTTGGAAGGTATCATTTGTTCACTATGTCACATTGATAGAGTTGGAAGATATCATTTGTTCACTATGTCACATTGCTATTTATGATATGTAATAGGTATACACCTTTGCAGACATTAGCCACCATTTTGTGTATTACTGTATTCTAAACTGTGAGTATCATTGTGTTGTGCTTATGCAAAAATATATTACAAAAAACGCGTTGTGCATCAACCTAAATATCTACCAATTAGTTAAACATGAAGTATTAAAGTTGTGAGATATATAAGACTGCCTGCAACAAATTACTCTTATCCATTTGGTAGATGTCGTACAAATTAAACCTTAGTATGTTCACAAATTTTAGAACGAACTATAGTTCTTGTGAAACACGATGGCCAAAACAGAAACATTTAATTAATCATTCAATGGATACTTGTACATAAGAAATATTGAATAGTACATTTATAGTAAAGATGCGATAATTAATCACAGAATAGATGAGACTGCATTAAAACTGATTGATTGGGAAAACACGTAATCATAAAGTACTGTAGTTTTACAAATTACAAAAACAATGACAAAATACAGCAACGTTTCGACCAACAAGGCCTTTATCAAGCAAACGAACAACAGAAGTGACGAATTTATAAAAAAAACATATGGACGACAACATACAAACATTTGTAATGAAAATCTGGAAATAAAAACGAATAACGAAATAAATGTAACACAAAAATCTAGTAACTATATGATTTGAATACATGCAACATATGCCCATATAGATTACAAGGCATGACAAGAGAAAATACTAAGAAGCATAGGAATGTAATATGTTGAGCCCACGTGGTCGCAAGGTACCATAAAACGAAATCAATCGATTCTCCAGAGCAAATCGACTGCGATTATCCGAGGAACATGATCGGATGGCTGTGACCTGGACATCGTGAGCTCCTAAATGGCCAGTATCATTGAAATAGGTTGCTACAGGGGTCACAGAGCATTGGCGTATGTTGCGCAAGTGTTGGGCGAATTGGTCACTGAGTCTCTTGCCTGTCTCACAAATATAAGCCTTATTACACCGCTTACAGATTATGGCATAGATAGGATTATGGACTCGCATGTGAAACCAACGTTAATAACAAACGTGGCTAAAGGAAAAGATACAGTACACGTCTGTATCACATAAGCACACGTGTTGCATCGCCGACGGCCACACTGGACAGTGCGAAAATGAGTCTGGATATTGGACTTAAGGCGACTGTGTACCAACATATCCTTAAGACATCTGTCCCGTCTGTAAGCCACCGAAGGATAGTTGGGGAAGACAGAACCGGTCTCAGGATCTGACTTAATGATAGACAGATGACGGAATAAAACATTTTTCACCAGTGAACTATGGGGGTGGAAAGTTAAAATACGTTTTACTCTGTCAGAGTTAGCAGTCCTATTCTGGCTGTAAGGGCATGCTGGCGAGTGATTTTCTGAACTCGATGCATAGCCGATACAAGCACCTTCTCCGGGTATAGGCGCCTGCGAAAGAAATCAAGCATATCGCGAGCTCTATCATGAAAATCATCGTCCTCGCTACAAAGGCGACGAGGGCCCAAGAGCTGCGGGAATGGCAAAGAGTCACGACAAGCCCAGGGATGGGAAGAAGTATAAAGGAGAAAATTGTGTGCATCAGAAGGCTTGTAATATACTGATGTAGTGATAGTGGATAAGTATTCGACATTTGATAGTAATGTCAAGAAAGTTGACACACGTAGTGGAGATGTGAGAAGTAAAACGAATAGAAGGGTTGAAAACATTAATGACATTTATGAAGCGTGACAATTTGGCTTCAGGCATAACAGTAATGCCAATACAGTCATCAATGTATCTGTGATAGACAGACGGAAGGGGCCATCATATGTAGTCAATACTAGGTGTTAAAGATAACCCATGAACAGACAAGCATAACTAGGTCCCATTTTAGTGCCCATGGCGACCCCACTGATCTGCTCAAAGAATTGGTCATTAAACTGAAATGAGTTGAGAGTGAGAACTAGTGCCGCAAGACGAAGGAGAGCAGAAGTTGACACAAGTGGATCAGTTCTCCTATTGAGAAAGAAATGGAGAGCTTTAAGGCTGTCATGATGAGGTATAGAAGTGTACAGTGAGCACACACCAAGGAGAAAGAGACGGTAGGTTCTCTCCGGTAGCAACTCAATGGAAGGAAAAACAGTCTGTCTTATCTCTGATTGTATCACAACGTTCCGAAAATGCCCATAACTGATCCGATCTTCTATAATCTATACAGCACGCGCATCATCGCATCATGGTTGCTCATACCCACTCCATGATGAATAATCAAATATATTGTAATCTCAACATGAGTGATCGTACATGGAGGCTCCCAGTTTCACTTTCATCTTCTTCCATCTCATCTTCCTCACTTTGATAGGGAATACGAAATCACACATATTTTGAAAACAATGCATTTGACCTGTCCTCCTCACTATCCATTGACAGTCTAGTCCTGACCACAACCGTATCACACGTGTCATCTGCTAGTTCTCTAGCATGCAAACACGCACGCCCCGGTACAAAAATAAAGTTACGTGTACTGTTCTAAAGGTGTTTACATTGTTAAGTTATTTTTTATCATTTATTGACTGATTGATTAGTATAGCCTTCATTTTTGCACTTCTGTGAATAATCATGTGTGCTCCGAATGATTTCTTTCAACTGGAGTTTGATTCGACATTACTTGAACTCCGTTGCACTAGGGAGTGTATATTTTCAAATGTTGTGGATTATGAAAAGTTATCTTGAGTTGTATTTAAAGTTATTTTTTTGAATTTGAACATTATTAACCCCTGAAACCACCCATTCCCAGTTCTTTTAAATTTGTATGATCACATTCCAAGACAGTAGGCGTTGTTATTGATAATGTAAATTACTTCCTTCATATAGTTTCGTCTTACGTAGTCCACACATTCTTGGTGTTATTTTGCTATGTATTAATTACCTGTGATCTCTTCGTTTTAACAACTACAGCTCGTGTAGTTTAATTTCGTCTCTACATGTTACCTCTTTTTAAATCAACTATGTATGCATAATTTTCGTTTTTCTACATTGTCTTTGTCATGTGCGTTCTCTCTTGACAAATCCCAGACAAATATTTGGTCTTTTTAGTGTGCTGTGGATATATATGTGAGGTTTTGTTATGAAATAGTTTGCCTAGGATAAACTGAATATGTTTCGAGTTTAGGCCTAATACATCCGATTCCAACATGCATGTGTTATGGTTTGGTTTCCTTAGTAAGTGATTTATCATTGACGTCAAGGCGTCACTTGTCATTATTTACAACAGAAGTAGTCTCACAAAAAATAAATACAGCTGACCATGTTTGTCTAGAAATAAACCGTTTCAAACTAGTTATCACTATTGTCGTTTGATACTTCTGTCGGTAGGATGTGTATCTCTGTATAATTGTGGATACGTCAATAAGCCCTTACCTACTTGACAATGTCAAGAACGGTCATAAGTAAATAACAAGCCATTATCAATGGCATGTGTGTGTATATGTGTGTATATATGTGTATGTATGTGTATGTATGTGTGTGTGCGCGTGTGTGTGATTTGCGTAGTTGAAAGGGTGTTCGTCTGTGGCTAGATGGTTTAAGAAATATACCCCAGATTTGTAGTTTTGTTTTTTAGGGCTGCACAAGTTAATAAATACATTTTTTTCAGGCTGAAATACGTATATTCAAAGATATATATATATATATAGAGAGAGAGAGAGAAATAATTCATAACCCACTCTATGAGCGCACATACCTACCATTACAAATCATATATTTATATATGTGTCCCTCTCTTCTTCGTGTTTCTTGATATCGCTGTATTATGTTTATTTGTGTTTAGTCATCGGATCATCATTTCTGTACATTCAACTAATATGTCTATAAGTGGTCTGATTTTGCCCTCATTATAGCTTTAAGCGTAGGTCATCTAACAAGACTATGTTGCTTTGCTCTTGTTTTTTTTGGGCTTCCAGTATAGTTGTCTGGTATAGCTAGACCACATTTGTCTTGGTATTCTTGCAATCTGATTGGTGCTACAGATTAAGCAACATTACTTGCATTATTTACACGTCATCTCTAAGAAATTGGAAGTATCAATCGTATCCATTGCACGACCGATTTCTACACCATCTACATCTGGAAGCATTTCGACACTGCATTTTCTCTCACAGCTACATGCCCTGATTTATTTATTTTCATCCTAGACCTTTTTAGCTATTCTAACCGTTGTTTTAGCGCCCAGCCTGTTTAAATCTTCCTGAACATACTCATTGAATTCTTGAGAGAATATTCATGAATGAAAGTCTGTGACTCCAGCCAGACCATCGGGTTAGTTGCTGCCATGATTTATATAGTGAGACTGCTTGTAGTCACGGCAAAACCACCACTGTCTTCCTTCACAACATCCCCGTTGATTTAAGCAGTGATAGCTCATGTGCTCCTTACGTTTTGTATTATATACATATATATATATTTATATATGAATTATGCATTTTGAAGCAATTAATACATGTTACGAAATGCATACTCTGTCGATGACGTGTTCGTTTCATTGGTAATATTTTCTGAAAGCGTCTGTCAGTGTGAGTTTTTGTACAATTATGGTGTGAGCTTGACTGTCAAGGAATATATCATCATCATTATCACTGGTGTTTTTCTCTCATAAGACAATATGTTTTGCCTCACAAAGTTTGTTCTATGATGAATCAAACCGTCTGATGTGACTGTAATGTCATATTCTGGAGTGACAATTCATGCTTCAGCTGCTGACTGTGGAAACTGGAGACTGGAGATGATGAAGAGGATGGCTATCTGCCATCTGCACTCTCTGTTGTTTCTTATGTAATGGCATTTATCATCTTTTCTTGTTGTGTCATTCCTGAATGCTGCCTGACATGCATGCATGTCTTTGAGCAACCGCTCACAATTTTACTTATCTGTACGGCATGTCGTTAGATCAGAGTTGCATGTGTCAATAAAATACAGTAATGGGTGCACATGTCGTCTAGTAGCAGTTGCAAGCTTGCCATGGCGTGATTCTACCATGGCTTATACGGCACACGTGTCCCAGCCATCTCAGACTCAACAAGGTATGCATGCTTGGAATGCCAACATTGTTTAAATATTTACAAAATAGATGAGACTGCAGTAAAACTATTTGATTGGCAAAGCACGTAATCACAAAGTAATGTAGTTTTCATCATCATCATCATGTGCCGTCTCCACATCGAAGGTTGGCTGCAATGAATCTCCAGCATCCTCTGTCTTTCGCCTTGGTGTTGCACACTGCCAGACTGTAACCTGTCCATTTCTTAAAGTTTCCTCCCACTTATCTCTCGGTCTTCCTCTTGCTCTTCTCCCCCAACTTTCCCCTCTAGTAAATGTTTTATCATGGTGTCATGCCTTTTATGTGCCCAAAATACTTTACTTGTCTGAATTTTATTTCTCTTAATAATTGTTTCTTCATGCCTAGTTTTCCTAAAACTTGTTTATTTGTCTGTTTTTCTGTCCATGAAACTCTGCTTATTCTTCTATATATCCACATCTCAAATTGTAGTTTTACAAAGTACAAAAACAATGACAAAATACAGCAACGTTTCGACCAACAAGGCTATATGCCTATCAAATAGTTTTACTGCAATCTCATCTATTTTGTGATAAAGGCCTTGTTGGTCGAAACGTTGCTGTATTTTGTCATTGTTTTTGTAATTTGTAAAACTTCAGTACTTTGTGATAACGTGTTTTGCCAACATTGTTTAGCTCGTTCATATTGGAGGTGTAGACGTGCAATCGAATAGTGTATATTACCTGAGGCATCGCTTGTGGGATATGTTAAGGCAAGGTTCGTAGCTGGCACATGTGGCCCACATCTCACTGCCATATTAAAATGTATTCCAAATAAATGAGATAACCATAACTGAAAGTCATAATTACGCGCCACATATTATCAAATAAATGAGATAACCATAACTTAATGCCATAATGACCCGCCACATCGCCCGAGTGGTTACGGGGCCCAAATTTGGGGTGTAAAGAATAGAACCACTGTTACCTGCCATGCATGTCGTAAGAGACGACTAAGGAGGTTTGGCTGAAATCGGATGCATGTGTCCTAAGCGTGTAGAAGTCTATGCGTTTAGGGGCCTACCAAACCAATGTGCAACTTATAAACGTTCTTGGCAAAGATCAAACATATCACAAAGAGTGATTAAATTTGGTCGGAAAGAACGAACTCAAAGAAGAAGAGGAAGACACGCCACATATTAACAAATAACTAAGATAACAATAACTTAATGCCATAATTACACGCACCATATTATCAAATAAATGAGATAACAATAACTTGAAGCCATAATTACACGCCACATATCAAATAAATAAGATAACAATAACTTAAAGCCAAAATTACACACCACATATTAACATAACAAAATGAATTCGACAGGTATGTGTACTATCACCTTGCCTTTTAAATATTTACACATACAAAACAATAAAAACAATTAGAAATGATACCCAGACTTAGAATTAATGGGTAAACAATACGTAACTAAAAACACTTGTCTCCACCTCGGCTCTCCTTCGTCTTGCAGAACTAGTTCTAACTCTCAACTCCTTTCAGTTCAATGACCAGTTCTTTGAGCAGATCAGTGGGGTCGCCATGGGTACTAAAATGGGACCCAGTTATGCGTGTCCATTCATGGGTCATCTTGAGTACCTAGTATGGAATTCCTATGATGGCCCTCTTCCGTCTGTGTATCAGAGATACATTGATGATTGTATTGGCATTACCGATATGCCTGAAGCCGATTTGTCACGCTTCATTAATTTCATTAATGTCTTCAATCCGGCTATTCGGTTTACATCTCACATCTCTACCTCTTGTGTCAACTTTCTTGACATCACTATCACTATCAGCATATCCACCATCACTACATCAGTATACTACAAGCCTACTGATGCACATAGTTTTCTTCTTTATACCTCTTCCCATTCCCTGGCGTGTCGTGATTATTTACCATTCTCTCAACTCTTGCGCCTTCGTCGCCTCTGTAGCGAGGACGACGATTTCCTCGATAGAGCTCACGAGATGCTGGATTTCTTTCGTAAGCGCTTATACCCGGATAAGGTGCTTGCTTCTGCTATGCGGCGCGTTCAGCAAATTTCTCGCCAGGAGGCTCTCTCAACCAGCATAGAACTTCCAATTCTGACAGGGTGAAACTTGTCTTAACTTTCCACCCTCATAGTTCCCTTGTGAAGAAAGTCTTATTCCGTCATCTCTCCATTCTTCAGTCTGATCCTGAGACACGTTCAATCTTCCAACACTATCCTTTGGTGGCGTACAGACGGGACAGAAGCCTTACGGATATGTTAGTTCACAGTCGCCTCAAGCCTAACATCCAGAGTCATTTTGGCACCATCCAGTGTGGCCGTCGGCGCTGTAACACTTGTGCTTATGTAATACAGACCCGCACGGTGTCTTTCCAAAAGCCACGTTCGTTGTTGAAGACAGTTTCACGTGCGAGTCCCGTAATATTATCTATGCCATTATCTGCAAGCGGTGCAACAAGGTCTATATTGGGGAAACCGGCAGGAGACTCAGTGACCGATTCACCCAACACTTGCGCGATATACGCCAATGCTCTGTGATCCCTGTAGCTACCCATTTCAATGATACTGGCCATTCAGGAGCTTGCGATGTCCAGGTCACATCCATCCGATCATGTTCCTCTGATGATCGTAGTCGATTTGCTCTGGAGAATCGGTTGATTTCTTTGTATGGTACCTTTGCGACCACGCGGGCTCAACGTATTACATTCTTATGCTTCTTAGTACTTTCTCTTCCCATGCTTTGTAATCTCTATGGGTATATCTTGCATGTATTACATTCTTATGCTTCTTAGTACTTTCTCTTCCCATGCTTTATAATCTATATGGGTATATGTTGCATGTATTCAAGTTATATATTTACTAGATGTTTCATTGTTTCTTTTCTATTTCTAGTTTTTATGTGTGTTTTTGTGTTACATTTATTTCGTTATTCGTTTTTATTCCAGATTTTCCTTAGATACGTTGGTATTTGGTCGTCCATTTGTGTTTCATTTTAATTTGTCACTCCTGTTTGTTCGTTTGCTTGATAAAGGCCTTGTTGGTCGAAACGTTGCTGTTTATCGTCACTGTTTATGTATTTTGTAAAACTATAGTACTTTGTTTGTACGTGTTTCACTAACTAAAAATATGATAAAGATAAACAAGCAAAACAAAAACACGTATACATGCACTAACTAGATCAAGCAGTAAACAAAAGTAAAACGTGTGTACTAGATATTAAGAAAATTTTTGTTTGTTTAAATGAAGTGTAACAGGTCAAATAATATAACGATATGACTGAACATAATTGTAAATGAACTGCAACAAGTGTCATATGATGTATATATTGGATATATAATAATCGGCGACGACATATTTCAAATAGGAAGTTCAGACTAGACTGAAAACAGCAAATACCATATTTAACAACACTAAAACTGTGCTAACATCAACACATACATATCTACACACAACATAAGGCTTGTCAAATTATACACCCATGTACCATTACACGAATGCACTACATACAATCAATACACGTCAACTAGTAGATTTCAAGATATGGGATTGAACATTGGAGTGGCCAGACAATAACAGCACAACAGGTATATGAGTAGGCTAATCAGTCAACATCGAGCTGGTATGGTCAGTCGCTGGACGCTGTTGGAGATATTTCGAAGGAGATCGGAGCACATTTGGACATGTCCGTAGTGCAATAAAGATAGTCAAAACTGAAGCTGTATACATGTAGCTATTAATCATTGTGGTATTGAACGAAGAAGTGAACAATGATCAACACTCTGAAGATATGAATTGAAGCTTGTCTAATGTAGATAAACAAATGTGGATATAGTAATAATAATAATAATAATTCCTCTCGTACCGTTATACGTTACATAGGGCCTGCAAGTAATTTCTCCATACCGCTCTATCCTGGGCAACGCGCTCAATCTCCTCCAAGGAACTGACACCGATATTTCCTGCCTCTCTCATCAAAGTTCACTTCAGGGTCTCCTTAGGTCGACCTCTCTTTCCTGAACCCTTTGCATTCCACTTCAATGCCTGCTTTGATATTCGTTGATCATTTCTCCTCAAGGTGTGCCCAACATATCTCCATCTTCTCTTTCTTATCTTAGTTGTCTCTAGTGGTTGAAAAGTCATGTCTCTGATTTCATCACTTCTCCTGAATGTGTTCCATTTTATATTCATTATTTTTTGCAGACATCTATTTTCAAATGCATTCAACTTGCTTTCTATATCTTTAGTCATTTTCCAACTCGCTGGCATATGTTAGGATTGATACAACATTTGAATTGAAAATTCGTAATTTAGTTTTAATACTATATAACTTGCAGTTCCATATTGTATTTATACTTTTAAAAGCTGATGTTGGTTTGCCAATTCGTATCATAATTTCTTTTTAACATTTGCTGTGCAATCAAAATTGCTACCCAAATCGGTGAACTGCTCTGTTATTTTTATCATTTTAGATTCCAGTATGATATCTGCATTACCTGCCATAGGTGTCTTCATTATATTGTTTTTTCATAGCTTATCTGCAGTCCAACTTTTGATGCTATAGATGACAAATTGTCTGTTTTTCTTTGCATATCTTGGTTGTTTCTACTTAACAAGGCAATATCATCTGCAAAATCCAAATCTTCTAGTTGACTATTTTCTACCCAATCGATGCCAGTTTCGCGCCTGCAACATTTTCGCATCACCCAGTCAATGGCCACTCCAAACAATAGTGGAGATAGAATACAGCCTTGCTTTACTCCGGTTTCAACCATAAACCAGTCGCTGTGTCCACCATCAGTGCGAATTGCACACTGTGAACCATCATAGAGGCTCTTTATAATGTTTATTATTTTGTCTGGTATTCCATTGCATCTCAGAATATTCCACAGAGAGATTCTGTGTAGACTATCAAAGGCTTTTTTAAAAATCGATGAAGTTTAGTATGAGTGGTTGTTGCTTCTCAATATATTCCTCCAAAATTAGTCGTAGTGTAATTATTTGGTCTAAGCAGCTTCTCCCAGGTCTAAAACCAGCTTGTTCTTCTCTCAGGGTTGTGTCCACTGCTCCTTTGATTCTATTAAGAATGATTTTGCAGAAAGTCTTAGTCATTACTGATAATAGGGTGATCCCTTTCCAGTTGTTGCAATCTTTGAGATCACCTTTTTGGGGATCTTAACAATTATTCCTTCTTCCATTGATCTGGGACAGTTTCTTCTTCCCATATTTTATTAAATAGTTCTTGCACCTGGCTAATAGCTGTATAATCAGCGGCTTTGAGCATTTCTGCAGTAATGTTGTCATCACCCGCTGCCTTATTGTTTATCAAGGAATTGATTGCCTCCTTGAACTCAGCTACACTTATCACTTCTTCATTAATTGGTAGGGATCTGTTGCTTGCTTCTTCGTCAAACTTGAGTAGTACTGGTGGATCAGGTCTATTTAATATTTCTTCAAAATGTTCTGCCCATCTTTTCTTCTGCTCGGTATCTGATGTTAGAACTTTACCATCTTTGCTCTTGATTGGGCCACCCTTTGAAACGAATGTGGATATACAAATGTGGATAAACAGATGTGGATATACAAATGTGGATATACACATGTGGATAAACAGATGTGGATATACATATGTGGATATACAAATATGGATATACAAATGTGGATATACAAATGTGGATAAACAGATGTGGATATACAATGTGGATAACAAATATGGATATACACATGTAGATATACAAATGTGGATATACAAATGTGGATATACCAATGTGGATATTCAAATGTGGATAAACAGATGTGGGAAAACTAATAGACAAGTATTTAATGAATTCGGAGTGGAACGATACATGACCATGAGGGATATAGACTAAACACGTTTGATGTGTTGGTCACATTAGGAGAGAAAAAAAACAAGCTGCTAAACGAACCATCATAGAAGAAAAAAAGGAAAGTAGAAGATCAAATAGACGTTTGAAATACAATTAGAAGGGAAACATCAGGTCGTGAACATGCACACGTCTGGTAGATTGCATCGTTAAGATGCATATCACTTTGTAGAGCCAGTGAGGCTAAGTGTCCTTGTGGGGTTAGGGACACGATTGAGTCACAATACATGTCAATCGTCTAGTGCAGAGCTATACAATTCGGTCGCCAATGTGACCTCTTTGTACATTTCTGACGCCCCCAAGTTACCCAGACGGGATTAACGATAATCATAAAGGAAAGGGAGTAAACAAGCGTTTATGAAGTATTACTGAGTATTACAGTTTGTTGTCACATCCCTCTCGAGAAAACCATCTTACCGATTTAACAATCTTGTTTTCTGTTTGTAACCATTCTACGGTTATTAACAACACCATTGTCTTTCCGTTTTTATCACTGTAGCACCCAGATATCCTAGCGCGGCGAGTCTACCAAGGTAAATACAAGTAGGAGTCGGACCTGTGTAGGCGATGTCTTCAACGGAATCTCGGACTGACAGAGTTGCAAACATAGACCTGTGCATAAGAACAGGACATGAACATATAGTGACCTAGATTGGACGGAGAAAATAGCGCTGGGTTGGACCTACCCTACTGTGATGACACAGTTAAGTGTCATTAGACAAGTACTTGCGTGGAAAGCGCAAGGAAACCGAAAAGGAGAACGTCCTGGGCGGACCTGCGGACGAGGTCTTCTTTGGGAACTGGGGGTGCTCGACTCTCATGAGAGACATTGGAGAGGACAGACGGGTGCCGGGAAAAGTTGGCAAACAACTTTTTGAACCCAACTCCACGATGTGCGGAAATTAAGTAGTAGTAGTAGTCACATTATGCTAGAACCTCCATAACCATCATTCAGATGGGTCCTAATATATAAAACGTTATATAGCAATATCTTGTGTTATCTACTTGAACATACTGAACGCATATATATCTCCCCTTGGTAAATTGATGTGTTTATTGAGTTAACGAGCACAACATATTTGCAACGCTATACATATTGTGCGCAATTACATCGTAAGCATTTTGTGTGTATTTTTGGCGGACATTGTTCAATCATTGAAGTATACATAACATAACGTTCATGGAAGAGTGAAATACGCATTGTATTGAAGACTATATTGCACACATTCTCAGTCTGAATAGATAGGTTGGTTACAGAAAACTAGTAAGTAATACGTTTATAATGTGTTTTTTTTTAATGAACACACTAAGATAATATAAATACATACATCGTAAGCTGTCGTCAACAAATGTAGAGTGAAGTATATATAGTAACATTGAAGTTGGTGTAGTAAGTTTCTAATGTTGATGTGCACTGCATGTCAATAACTGATACTATACATCAAACAGTTCATTAACCAACGATTTTGCTGTCTAGTTTTATCACAATGCATACCAGTACACAGCAACACATAGAGAAATGAGAGAGCAGATATTCTTACACAGGTAGAAACAAACAGTTAACGACATGAAATACATATACCACTACATACTCATATCATACTGTTAAATAAATAATAAGAAGTACCAACAAAAAGAAGTATTTGAATCAATGAGGCTACATGCATATATTTTAGCTATTTGACAGATTTAGCCCACATATGTAATGAGCACCAGTGGTGATAGTATGCATTTCTCTCTCTTGCTTCCTGCCTAGCCTGATGGACCAACTTCATCATGATTAACTGTTGTTTGGGATCTTTTCTCAGCTCGCGAAGCCTGTGTTATGGCAGATTCTGTATACCTGCTAAAGTGGACAGTCTTGAGATGTTCTGCCGTCATGTCTGCATATGCATGGGACAGCATAGTTTGCATTAAATTTATGGAACATGTGGTCTGAGCTTGTTCCTATCGACAAAAGAGGAACTTTTTCCTGGTAGGCATGTATTTATTTCTATCCCAATGAGGAACTTTCCTGGTAGGCATGTGATTGTTATTTCTATCCCAATGAGGAACTTTCCTGGTAGGCATGTGATTGTTATTTCTATCCCAATGAGGAACTTTCCTGGTAGGCATGTGATTGTTATTTATATCCCAATGAGGAACTTTCCTGGTACCATGGAGGCATTGATTGTTATTTCTATACACTGGTCTTTGATATTGAGACGCTTGCATATATTAATGAAATTGTCATTGATTCCGTAGTTTGATGCGATTTTCAGAACGATATTCGTCTATATTAGACAATGTTTTACCTGCTCCACGACGCAAAGTGTCTGTATTTATTGTATTCGACATTCTTCTACATGAACTGCCTTAGGACGCATATTACTTCGGTACAGCTTATGGCCTATAAAAATCGCATTTGTGAGATGCCCAGATCAAATTTTATTGGTTGGTTTGTGGAAGGGGGTGAGTGAGATTACAAATGATTTAAAACCAGAAAATGAAGACAGTACAGTGAATGAGGCATGATAGCATCTAGAGAGGGACGAAAACAATATTGTGCTTGTAACTGTAATATTGCAGTATGATAGTCTATGACTGTAGATGACATCTTTGAATAGCAGACGGTAGAAAAAAACAGAACATGAACTGATGACGAACAAAAGCCTGCATCAGTTCAAGTACTGTCAAAAGTGATGACATTAATGTAGAACATAGGTTTGATCGGGCGCCTACATGTTCAAGTGAATGATTCGATAGCGCCCTCTTGGTAAACTATATTTTACATACTATATATTGTAAAACAAGGAAATTATAATTATTTTTTATTGGTAGAAAAAAATACGAATATTGATGTATTGCTGACAGTATGATTGCTAAACAAACATATATGTTTAAAAATGAACCTAGTAGTATTAGTAAGAGAGGTGAGCTTAATGTAGTGAAATTAATTTGTCGACGTTTGATGCCATTTTTATCATCATCAATAATCTGAAATCGCTCTATAGAGAATATGTTTATTTCTTTGTTATTAGACTGGTGACCATGATAAATCCTCTGTCGGCTAAATCAGATGATGAGAATACAATAAACAACTTCTTTGCTGCAGGCCATAGGGCTGGATATAAAATTGGAATTTGACCTTGTAGTCAAAATACTGGATATCTATTTGTCAATTTAATGAACAACTCTTCATTTATTAAAAATTGACTTAATTGTGCATTTACCGTCGTCTTTGACATACTTGATGATAAAGGTGTATAGCTTCAAAATATGTGGCTCTTATTAAAATGAAAACACAAGTAAGATTTCACTATTGTTATTGAATTGAAAACAATATTAATAATAAATACGTTATTATCTATGTGATAAAATTATTGCGACACTTTACACTTGCTGAGTAGAAATTCAAAACAATACGGTAAGTATGTATACACTTCTCAGTTATCAGTTATAAGAGACCATCATCACAGCACTTCGGACATGTCCATGGGCGCTCCTATTCACGCCATCAACAAGAATCAAGCAGTGTCCAGCGGCTGAACACACCAAAGTGATGTTGATCAAACCATGTTTTACATACTTGGTATGTCGTTCTTTTGGGGCTGTACGAATGTCGACAACCATCTCTCTCAATCTGGTCAGCGACTGGCATTCACAACATTGATACTCCTCTTTTTGGAAAGACTCTCCAAGTCCTTTAATTATGGCATATCGATCCACTTCAGCTCAATCTGATATCGTAGCCATCCCAGCAAACCTGTGCGCTCGCTCTTGACCTCTGACTTCTGCGTATCCAGCGATGAAGTTCAAGATGATTTATCGGATCAATGTATGTACCAGTACGTACATTCAGTTTCGTCTTACTATTCCTGTTTCGACTTTATGAATCGTAGTCTTGGAATCACTGAGTCTGAAATGACGAAAGTAGTCATCAGATTCCAACCACATCACCGCCTATGTAACCACCCGCACCTTAATTGTTAAGCTACTTGTGGTTGTCGCGTCGGTCCCACTGACCTCTCTTATTATTTGTATCGTGACTGTGCTTAAAAAGCCAACGAAGATCGCTGTTGGTCAATGACTGAGCCATCGATGTAAATAGCATATGTTTCATTGATGTAGTCATTCATGAGAGCCTCAATATCTGCGTTAATTAATAATATATTATTTTGTTCACAGTTTCTTAATGGATGAAATTACCAGGAAACCAATATGACATTGAGGTGATCAAGCAATACAATCCTCTCCTGGTTCAATTCTGAATTTTAAATATTTTTCCAAGAGTATCTTCCGCTTGGCTCAGTCAACATCTTGCTCTAGTCTACTACCTTTCTTCTTAATGAGTTATTCATGGAACGGATGTTCCTTGTTTGCGTTAATTTGTAGATATGATCGAACCCTCCAAGATTTATTTCTGTTAGCAATAGTGGGGAGGTCAAGAAATAATCTCATTACCACTCCTGGTGTATTGTTGGTGCATCCCAGAATTATGCTCATACTCTCAGTCTGAATATGTTCCAGTTTCACTTTCCGCGAAGGACTAATCGTTAATACAGAACATGCATATCCTATACATCATAGAACGAGACCTTGATACAGGAGCACAAGAAGGTAAACACGTAAAAACAAAGTACTACAGCACAAGAAGGCGTTGCTCAATCTTAGCAGTCTGCTTGATTCTCAGTACGGATAGTAAGTTTAGTTTAATTTTTTTTAGTTTAGTCGTCGGATCACCATCATTGCACGTCGAACAAATTAGTCCATAAGTTTGGCTGAAATCGGATGAATGTGTCCTAAACGTGTAGAAGTCTATGCGTTTATGGGCCTACCAAACCAATGTGCAACGTATACACGTTCTTGGCAAAGATCAAACATATCACAAAGAGTGATTAAAATTGGTCGTAAAGAACAAACGCAAAGAAGAAGAAGAAGAGTCCATAAGTGCTCCGATCTCTCCCTCAGTATGTCCATCAGCGTGTGGCGACTAACGACACCGGTTCTTTGTTGGTTTACAATTCTTCTTTGTCTGCCAGCATAGCGTTCTTGTCGAGTTAAACCACACTTAACTTTGAGTTCTTGCAGTCTGGTTAGTGTTGTGGATTCGCTTCTATTACGTGAATCATGTACATGCCCTCTCTCCCTTAAGGAATTTATAATATCAGCCTGGTCCATTGCTCGCCCGCTTTGGACAGCAGCCATACCTGCAAGCTTATCCGCACGTTCATTCCCCTTACACTAGCATGCCCTGGCACAAAAATAAAACTGATCTTTGTCAGCTTAGACCTCCCCAGCGACTCTATCCAATGCCTCCGAGCCCATCCTGTTTCAATCTTCCTGAGCATACTCATTGAGTCACTGAGAAAACATGCATGGATAAAAGTCTGGTAACCGCCATGAATTCCATAGTGAGACTGCTCGTAGTCACGGCAAGACCACCACTGTCTTCCTTCACAACATCACTTCCGACCTGAGCAGTGAAAGCCCACTAGCTCCGCACATGTCGAATCACCGAACCATCCGTATAAATGATTACATCATGCTCAGATGCGTTCTCAGAAATTAATGCCTGAACCTCTGCCTCCACGACAAGTGGGTTGTGTTGTCTGCATTCTTTAGCAAGTTCGATGCATACAGAAAAGGATGTAGCGATTCCTGTTGGCACTGGCATCCATTCTTCACCGGGATCAATGTCTTCAAGTGTACACACCTGTTCAATACAGTCCTCGGCCTGACCCATCCAAGATTTCCTTTGTGTCTCTTTATTTCCATTACACGGATAGTAAGTTAAGAGCTTTGGTCGATATGGTACCTAAAGCATAGACTGCGATCAAACTAGTCACACAAATAGCTCATATATGCTGTTCGAGTGATTGTGTGTCAACCTATCTTGACGCTTTGTGTTTCATAATTTGTAATGTGATTATTTATGGGTAACTATGATATCATATCTTTAGTGTAGTCTGTCGCTGCACCAAAGACGTCGCACATGGAAATGATGTGATCTAGTTCTTCATGTTGTTTATTAGCAATTGCATCCGTTTCCTCTCGGTCTGTACATTATGATGCAGTCTGCAAACGACAGTGCATTCGGTTGTTGTATCGTACTAATTATGGTAAATACGCCGAATAGTACTGGATATACTTATTACCTCTGTTGTTTCTTACTAATTATTTTAAATACGCCAAAAATCAACAACACTAAAACAGAAATAATGAATATGGGAAGAAAACATAATAATCTAGACATCCATGTCAATGGCACTAATATAAACAAAGTGAAAGAATTCAAATACTTAGGAAGCATATTCACAGAAGACGGAAAACTAGATAGAGAGATAGAGGCTAGAGTGCAAAAGCAAATGCTGTAACCTACCAGCTAGCCCCATTGTTAAGGCACCCACAAATTTCACAGATAGCTAAGCAACAGATGATCAACAGCATTTTTATACCTACTTTGTATTACCAGAGCCAAACATAGACATTGAGCAAAGCGAAGTCACAAAAAATAACTACATGTGAAATGCGTTGCCTGCGAAAAGTTACTAACAACACAAGAAAAGATAGAATCACTAACATCAGCATACGAAAGAAAGTTGGCACAAAACCGTGCTTGAATTACACAGAGAAACAAAGAATGAAGTTGTATATATATATCGGCCACTTAATAAGAATGCATTCAAACTCCACAGTATACAGTCTTCTACAACAGAACATCCGGAAAGATGGCAAGAGGAAGACCACGGAAACGATGGTTAGATGTAGTAGCAGAATCCTGTGAAAGAGCAAAAATATCAATCACACAAGCCACCAGAACAGCGCAAGACAAAACCGAAAACCACGACACTGGGCAACAACCCGGTAGCAGTTTGACGACATAAGAAGAAGACGAAATACGCCAAATAGTACTGGAGATAGTTATACCTCTGTGGTAGGTCACGTGAAATTGTTGTAGGCACAAAGTACTAATTACCACACATGAGTGCTACTTTTCTCTCGGATAGAGCTCTTGCAATCCATCTAATGGTCAGCGTATCGATATTGAGTATCGTAAGCATATGTATAAGGCGCGGCATTGAAACTTTGTTATAGACTTTATCGAGATCAAGTGCAACAGCGTATGTCTCCAAACCAATGTGGAAATCTTCATAAACGTCATATGCAAATATCAAAGCATTGCACCAAGTATCTTTATTCTGCAATGTATCCTCGAATGGTGGAATAAAAAGTGTGGCGATCTCCCCACCCCCACCCCCACTCCCAGCACTTCCATTCCAATCCCACTCTAGTCTGCATGCTACCACAAGTTTCAGAAGATTGCCTACTGTTATTCTGCATTGCAATTATTGTATAAGCTCTTATATGTTTGTTATTTTTGTTAGACCTAATACCAGTCGTATTAAGTAGCTATAAAGTCAGTTCTCACTGATCTCGCCATTATTAAGCTAGTGTTACATACTTTACTAAGCACATTCGTGGTATAAAGTCTGATATAATGCTTATATCACTGCATTGGTCACCATCGTGACTCTCTTCGGTATTGTTTGATCTCTTAAGTGTTGCAAGTATTTCGACGCTCGTACATTCAAGCTCGTCGTCACATTCCTTGGCATCACATTGACTGGACAACGAAGTTATATGTAGTCGTGTCTCTGTATGCTTTCTATTAGCCTATCTAATGATCTGTTCAAGAAAAGTTATCCCTTTATCAACGTTGGTTTTCCGTCACACCAAATGATTCACTTGAAAATATGGTGTACTACGGTTGTTTGTCATAACATTCAAAGCCTTGGGAAACCGCCAACATTTCAGGACCGAGCTATCGATGTAAATTTCAACACAAAACTCATTCCACTTATGTGCATTTGCTTTGTTAGTATACGTCTTAAAAAGTCACTTTTTCTCATATTATAACATGCCAAACGAACATGTCACACCATGCATAGATTCGGCCCACTGCTCTATTAATAATTGCCAGCAATCGAAACCTTCACGACCTCGAATTATCAGCTCAAGGAAGGGGGAGGAGGGTGACATCCGGTCATCAACGCTTCCCCTTAAATATGACTTGGAAACAAAACGCCCTCCTGATTTCACGCGCCCTTGTGGGCGGCAACACCACGTTAGGAACCTATGATATTAACAGTGCATCAGTAACATTAGACATTAGGGTCAATAAATAGGAAGTGATTGAAACTGAATACCGTAAAGTATGGGAATGGTACTGTCTTTTTGTTTGTGTAGATGCTGTTGACGATGCTAAGAATATGCTAACTAAAATGAACGACGCCACAATGCCCATGGAAAGACTACATCAATCAAATGTGAGTTTGTTTTTCACAGTAATCTGAAATAGCTTATTTCTTCACAATTTATGTACACGTTGAGAAGGTACTTCTTTCTGCATTAGTATATTCTTGCATTTATGTCCCTTGAAACATACTTCTGCATTAGTATATTCTTGCATTTATGTACGTTGAAAAATACTTTCTGCATTAGTATATTCTTGCATTTATGTACACGTTGAGAAAATACTTTCTGCATTAGAATATTTTTGCATTTATGTACACGTTAGAAATCTTCTGCATTAGTATATTTGCATTTATGTACACGTTGAGAAAATATTTTCTGCATTAGTACATTACCTCTATGACTGTTCACAGTGTGCAGTTCGCACTGATGGTGGACACAACAACTGGTTTATGGTTGAAACCGGAGTAAAGGAAGGCTATATTCTATCTCCGCTATTGTTTGTAATGGACATTGACTGGGTGATGAGAAAATGTTGCAGGCGAAACTGGCACGATTGATAGAAAATGATCAACTAGAAGATTTGATTGCAAATGACATTGCCTTGTTAAGTAGAAACAACCAAGATATGCAAAGGAAAACAGACAACTTGTCATCTATAGCATCAAAAGTTGACTGTAGATAACTATGAAAACAAATATAATGAAGACACTATGGCAAGTAATGCAGATATACATGGATCTAAAATGATAAAAATAACAGAGCAGTTCACCTATTTAGGTAGCAATTTTTATTGCACAGGAAAAGTTAAAAAAGAAACTATGATACGAATTGGCAAAGGAACATCAACTTTTAAAAGTCTATATAAAATATGGAACTGCAAGTTATATAGTATTAAAACTAAATTACGAATTTTCAATTCAAATGTTGTATCAATCCAACATATGCTAGCGAGAGTTGGAAAATGACTAAAGATATGGAAAACAAGTTGAATGCATTTGAACATAGATGTCTGCGAAAAATAATGAATATACAATGGAATGTATTGATGAGAAGTGATGAAATCAGAGATATGTCTGGTCAACCACTAGTGACAACTGTTATAAGAAAGAGAAGATGGAGGTATGTTGGAGACACACTGAGGAGAAATAATCAACGAATATCAAAACAGCCATTGAAGTGGGATGCAAAGGGTTGAAGAAAGGGAGGTCGACCTAAAGAGACCATGAAACGAACTTTGCTGAGAGAGGCAGGAAATATCGGTCTCAGTTCCATGGGAAGATTGGCAGTTGCCCAGGTGAGCGGTATGGACAATTCTTGCAGGTCAAAGTAACGTATAACGGTAGAGAGAATATTATTATATTATTATTAGTATATTCTTGCATTTATATACAGTTGAAGATACTTTCATTGGTATATTCTGCATTTATATGCACGTTGAGAGATACTTTCTGCATTAGTATATTCTTGCAGTATATGCACGTTGAATACTTCTGCATTGGTATATTCTTGCATTTATATGCACGTTGAGAAGATACTTTCTGCATTGGTATATTCTTGCATTTATATGCACGTTGAGAAGATACTTTCTGCATTAGTATATTCTTGCATTTATCAATGTCAGCGTTTTATTGACATTGAAAAACGTCCTAACGAGAGTTCACCTTATCGGAAGATATCATGAACAAGTTGAAGATGGACATACACTTTGATAGAAAGAAGACTTGCAAATGAATGCAAATTAGGAGTGGTATCTGAATATTGATACATACATATGATTATTTAGGAATATGATGGTAAAAGGACGACCAAGCAAAACGTAGACATCGGAGATAACAGAGGCGACAAAACATACTCTTTATGAAGCCCCCACAAGGACTCGTTCTAGAAATCTCTTCTTATCCTGACCATGTGAGGCAAAATATGATTAGAAAAAAGAAAAGAATGAAAAAGATGGTAAAAACAATGTATGCATTAGACAAGATACTGGGTGCTGGTGATGTATTTAATATAATAACATGTTTAAATACATGGTTCAAGTGACGATATTCATCATGAAATATGCCACATTTTATTTCTCACCAGAAATATGTGATTCAAGATACTCTTTGAGCATCACAACATTCACGTAGATAATGTCAGCTTATTAAAGTAACATGTATGTTCATCTTTCCAGCATCATCATTACAGTTCTAGTTGTTGTACAAGGTATGTCTCTCATATACGTTTCTATATTAACAATATCAAGATATATTTTCCATCTAGTTTTTCCCAGCAAATAGATTCACAACTCAAATATCACATACATAGCGACTTCAACGTTTATGAGGCTATGTAGGCTGATGCGAAGATCGTGAGTTTAAATCCACGCCGTTCTGCTCATTATTGCATATTTTCCAGAGATGCCTAGTATCGTCAACAGTGTTAACAAATCCGTGCTTTGGAGAATATTTTCAGCAGGGGACGAACCATTTCTTCGGGGATTGTCCGAGCCATAAGGGTTAATGCCCTGTGCCTCTAAGCCAATCCTTCGTCTGTACATCCTATATCCATAATGTCTTGCTCACACTAAAATACAGTAGTTTACACAACTACACCAAGTCCATGAAACTAAAGATTGCAATTATGACAACGTTCACCACTTTCATACCTGATTTATTGTGTGTGTATGCCTGTCAGATTAATATGTCTTCAGATAAAATGGTAGCAAGTACACACATTAACATCAGTATGTTCGAATAGGCATACGTTTGGAGCATCAGACAATACTACTTCAATGTCGGGGTTGTTCTAGATTCTATATTCAATGAAAAATGTATTGAAAACAACAACAAAAACCGTGAAGATTAGACCTGGAAATTAATAGCGTGATGATTGGAGTGACATTTGACATATTTTACATGGATATCGTGATGATTGGAGTGACATTTGACATATTTGACATGGATATCGTGATGATTGGAGTGACATTTGACATATTTGACATGGATAACGTGATGATTGGAGTGACATTTGACATATTTGACATGGATAGCGTGATGATTGGAGTGACATTTGACATATTTGACATGGATAGTATATGATTAAAAGGAATAACATATGCCTACTGATGACTGCTATTTATAAATATATCAGAGAATGAGATATCAATATATCAGAGAATGAGATATCAATATATCAGAGAATGAGATATCAATATATCAGAGAATGAGATATCAATATATCAGAGAATGAGATATCAATATATCAGAGAATGAGATATCAATAACAACAATTGTGGACAGTATTTTAAGAAGATACTTGAGTAACTAGGCACGCCGCCGACATATTGAGTTGAGTAACTAGACACGCGGACATATTGAGTTGAGTAACTAGAAACGTCGCCGACATATTGAGTTGAGTAACTAGACACGCCGACATATTGAGTTGAGTAACTAGACACGCGGACATATTGAGTTGAGTAACTAGACACGCGGGCATATTGAGTTGAGTAACTAGTAACGTCGCCGACATATTGAGTTGAGTAACTAGACACGTCGCCGACATATTGAGTTGAGTAACTAGTAACGTCGCCGACATATTGAGTTGAGTAACTAGTAACGTCGCCGACATATTGAGTTGAGTAACTAGTAACGTCGCCGACATATTGAGTTGAGTAACTAGTAACGTCGCCGACATATTGAGTTGAGTAACTAGTAACGTCGCCGACATATTGAGTTGAGTAACTAGTAACGTCGCCGACATATTGAGTTGAGTAACTAGGCACGTCGCCGACATATTGAGTTGAGTAACTAGGCACGTCGCCGACATATTGAGTTGAGTAACTAGACACGCCGACATATTGAGCTGAGTAACTAGACACGCCGACATATTGAGCTGAGTAACTAGACACGCCGACATATTGAGTTGAGTAACTAGACACGCCGACATATTGAGTTGAGTAACTAGACACGCCGACATATTGAGTTGAGTAACTAGACACGCCGACATATTGAGTTGAGTAACTAGTAACGTCGCAAACATATTGAGTTGAGTAACTAGACACGCCGACATATTGAGTTGAGTAACTAGGAACGTCGCAAACATATTGAGTTGAGTAACTAGACACGCAAACATATTGAGTTGAGTAACTAGACACGCCGACGACATATTGAGATCAATGTTGAAAATCGAAATTATAGAATGTAACAATGATTGCCGTGCGATTTATCATCATACATAGGCTGTACCACTAGCTTATAGCTGCAATACATCAATCAAATATAAATTGTCTTTAGTTGTTGTATTTAATTAACAAACGGTTTACAGTTGTTAACTATTCTCCACTCGACATCCACCAAATTTACATTAAACTATCCAATTTTAGAACAAGCAAATTCGAACATATTAACCATCTGATGACCAATAAAAAAAAAACACCACAACCTCACCTCACCTTCCCCAGTGGTGTAGATCTGGAACGTTGACCACGGGGTCGTAGACTAATGAGGTTGTGGAGCACCTGGGAAGTGGGTAGTAGACTCACTAGTCGCTGTTTCCTGTCCTTAACTTACGACTCTGAAAGGTGAATCAGTAAAAAAGACATGCATAAACTGAAAAATTGGACCTGCAGACCTATATGCGCTTAACTTACCGCAGCAAATTCATGTTCTAAGTCACTAATCTCAGATATCACAAGATGTGGTTTAACTAGTGGTTGATGTATGATGAACGAAAACAATGAACAGAAGAAGACTAAGAAGTTATCAAACAGAAAAAATGGAAAGATATCACATGTAGGAATATTTTATTTAATGATGTCTATCGACTAATCTGTTGAGGTCAACAATATTCACACTATAATAATTGTGTATAATTATTCTGCACATTTTTTCTGATATGTGTATTATAGTGCGTTTCAAAACGTTCGGTCAACAATTGACCTCAAATATCTCCATATTCATTGCATGGATGAACGTGATTTTTGCATGTGGTGTTGTATTTCCGATGTCCCAACGATTGTCTAAAATGCAATGTTGCAGGTAGTGTACTTTTCTTGACACGGCGAATTCCTTTGATCTTTTCAAACCTAGTAATTATCTGGTGCTGGAAGAAAATAATATACCGTAAATTTTAAAAATCACATATTTTCGGCATAGGCGTATGTACAATTCGAATTTTGGAGGGTGAGATAACTCATATTATATAAATCATATAAAGTGTTTACTCACTTTG
The DNA here is from genome assembly GCA_020796225.1 of Arion vulgaris. NCBI lineage: Eukaryota > Metazoa > Mollusca > Gastropoda > Stylommatophora > Arionidae > Arion > Arion vulgaris. Next base: position 9,450,077 of record CM036764.1, on the reverse strand, counting down.
ATGAGCCTAACATTTTTTAATACACCTTTGCTCTGAAAACACATACGGTACATTGTAACTGAACACACTGGAAGGATCATTATACATGTTTTTAAAGTGCGATAAAGCAATTAAAATCGGGAAAACCACGTGAAAAACGTGCAAGTCGTGGAACTTGCAACATCTCACAAATATGAAGGGTAATACTTCTCATTATATGGTTGGCCAAGGAGATGGTCACATGTATATACTTTACATAAAGAAAATTTTAAACCATACGTTTGTTATTGAGTAAAAAAATATCAACCTCGGGATATTACGATCATTAGATCATATGCAAAGTTACATCAATTACGGTCAAGCGGTTGCAGAGATATTAAATTTTCCCGCGGAAAATCAATTTGAAACGCACTATTTTTTGTTCTAGTGCGCGTATGTTGGGAGTGTATGATTTGTGTATACTGTGTGTCCTTGTGTGGTCAAAATGTTATCGATAAAAATACGTACCTACAAATATAATGATGTTACATTATTTACCTTCTGGAACATCGCTCTCCTCTTTAGTTATCAGTTATCATTTATATGAGGACTATCATCATAGCACTCCGGACATGTCCATCCTCTCTTTAGCCTGTTACGCCCCTGGCGTTTAGGGCAGCAACAAACGTACACCATTCCTCCCTGTTCATGGCCTTCCTCTGTATTGTGTTCCAACTATGATTCATTTCCTTCAGCTCTTGCTCTGTCGTTCTCCTCCAAGTCGTCTTGGGTCTTCCACGCTTTCGCCTACCCTCTGGAGTCCATCTCAGTGCAGTTTTCGTGTCGGAGCCAGTCTCCATGCGCATCACATGTCCAATCCATCTCCAGCGTCGTCTTCGGATGATAGTGCCCATATTCTCTTGTTGGCATCGTGCAAGCAATTCTTGATTCGAGATAGTAGTCGGCCAGTACACGCGTAAGATTTTCGCAGACAAGTTGTATGAAAGGCGGAGAGTCTGGACATATCCTGTTCTGTCATTCTCCAGCATTCCGATCCGTACAGCAAAGTTGACAGCACACAGCTGTTATAGATACTAGTCTTGGTTCTGATGCTGTATTGGGCAGATTTCCAGGCGGTCTGAAGGGTCATGAATGCACTTCGTGCTTTACTCAGTCTGTTTTTAATGTCAGATCCAGCGCCTCCTTCATTGCTAATAACACTTCCAAGGTATGTGAAAGCGGTTGTATCTCGGAGGGTTTTACCTTCTAGTTTGACTGGTGCTGGGGTTGCTATGTTCAGAGTCATTACTTCAGTTTTCTTCTGATTTATTTTCAGCCCAACCATCTCACTATATTGGTTAAGGCGGCAGGTCTTTTCCTGGATATCTCTATGTGTATGAGATAGGAGTGCGATGTCATCTGCAAAATCTAGGTCTTCCAGCGTGGATGTGAGCGTCCATCTAATACCTCTTGCCTTATCTTCCGTTGTTTTACGCATCACCCAATCTATGACAGTGTTGAATAATAGGGCTGACATAACACATCCTTGTCGCACGCCTGTTTTTACTTCAAACTTTAGTTCTGAAGTTTCAACACTGCTTGCAAACTTGCTGTAGCAGCTTTTATAATATTTATAAAACACAGTGGGATTCCATACCATCTTAAGATACGCCATAGACTTTCGCGGTGTATGCTATCAAAAGCCTTTTCAAAATCTACAAAGTTGATATAGAGTTTGCTTTGCCATTCTGGACATGTCCATAGGTGCTTCAATCTCCGCCTCAGCAAATCCAGCAGCGTCAGTGTTATCACATACTACAGGTTGTCCTAATGGATGGTTTGGCAAGGAGTGCTCGTTTATGTGTCACTGCTCTCAATCTACTACGTGTGATGTGGAAGGAAACTGTCCTAAAAATGGAGCATGCGAGCTAGGCTACTTTGGACCAGGCTGTCAATATGGTCAGTACATGCTACCAAAAACCAAACATAAACGGGATAGAGTACACTCACCTATTAGGTTGCATATAATGTATATGTATCCTTCGCGTGCTTAATGCATATCACTTAAATGTATACACATAAACCAGATATGGTGCTACTAACTTATGTTAACATTTCCTGATTGCAATATACATAAAGTATTACACATCCTCCTTCAATTGGTAGTCAACTCCTCTGAGACACTGTTGCATATCAAAATAATGATCACAAGTCACACACAGGAAGTGTGTATCGAAGAAAACATGAAATAACATGTCCAACTCACGGCGAACCAACACCGCTCTTTTAGTAATTTGCACTACTTTTTTCGTCGCAGTCCGCGACGGAACACAAGTCAGCCATTGTGTTTTTCGATCGAATCGATGAAACAGCGTATAAACAATTGCTTCATATGAAATATGTGTCATTCATATAGTAAAACCGATTGTTCTACGTGTAACTGTAACATATTCTAGATCTGAAAATTATATGATTATATGTTAGCAGAAGCTATTTTGAACGAAATATTTTCAATGGTCACTACCATTATTTTGGAACCTTGAAAATTTCGCTTGGGTACTACTCATAAACATCGTATTTACGTGAAACGACATTATAACTTCTTTTACTCATAATTTTCATTACTAGAAACATTTATCTCTCTTCTAAGGGCAACTTTACGTCTGCACCTCGTCAATAACCTACCAGACTTACCATTTTCCGGTGCTCGAAGCCGGTTTGCTTTTGACGTCCATAACAACCGCTGCAGTTTGCGATCTTCTCGTGAATTCTTTTCGTCATTTTACTTGTGTCAACGATATCCAGCAATGCTAAATACAAATTTTTAATTTTCTTTTATATTTCAAACATTATTTATGCCTTTCAGTTGACTTTTGTAACGAGTATCAACGGTAATATTAAATATACCACACTGATCTAGCTGTCCAAAGTCAACCATTCGTCAGCGATAGACGGCAATAATGTTTGGGACCGATCTTTATCATACACTATTCAGATTTACTTGAGAAGTCTCACATTATTGTATTGTGATTTCAGAATTAAAATAACTAGTGAATCATTTCAGTATCCTTTTAATTGTCTTTCTTAATTATATGCATTTCATGTTTAAAAGTTGTGCATTTAATTGCACTCATTGCTTAGCTGCAATCAGCCGCAATGAAGCTTTGTGACAAAATATAGTCTAGTAGCAATTTCAAATGTAACTATTGCAAGATCATCTACTTTTTCTTTTTTATGTAAACTTCTTCTGTGACTTTTAATTTGTTAGTGGTTGAACTAAATGTGATAATTAGTGATGAAATACTGCATCATGTCTTCTATATGAACATACATTGAACAAGCACATTTTATGTCATTGAAAGTTTTGTGTAGGACCTGAGCTTTGAGTAAAATTGATTAATCAAAGGTACAGTAAACACAATGATACAGCAAATCAGATCTTTGTATAAATCCTAATTTCTTTATAGTTGAAGTACAGGTAAATGATTTACCAGTGTGTTTTCATTATTGTCAAAACGTTCTTGATTGTTTAAAAATGTATTGACTACTAGATCAACAATTTCATTGAATAATATCCTTTCAAATTTCCTATGCATTTGACCTAAGTCTTGCAATGATGGTCACGCTTTAACACTTTCTGAGTAAATTATTCACACAACCTCTATCTCCAGTTTTTAAAATAAAGTAATAAATATATTTAATGTTATTGCAAGGTTGAAGCCAGTTGCATGGGGAGATCATAATGAATATTATTTATTGAAACTGTTGATCTAGTGCTCATTATATGTTCCACACAACCAAAACAATTTAGAAAATAATAAAAGCATATTGGTAAATTATTCACTCTAGCATCAGAGGTTAATTTGTGTATTCATATATTTCTTGATTTATCTGCAATATGTTGTGCTGTTCTGAGTGACTCTTTGGATAGTGTGGGTTTTATATATTTACTTATGTATGCACATCTCACATACAAACATGCTTGATACTTATTTGGTAAATCATTTATATATGTTGAGTAAATATAAATGATCACATTTAGTTCAACCACTAACAAATTAAAAGTCACAGAAGAAGTTTACATAAAAAAGAAAACGTAGATGATCTTGCAATAGTTACATTTGAAATTGCTACTAGACTATATTTTGTCACAAAGCTTCATTGCAGCTGATTGCAGCTAAGCAATGAGTGCAATTTAAATGGCACAACTTTTAAACATGAAATGCCTATAATTAAGAAAGACAATTAAAGGATACTGAAATGATTCACTAGTTATTTTAATTCTGAAATCACAATACAATAATATGAGACTTCTCAAGTAAATCTGAATAGTGTACGATAAAGATCGGGCCAGTCATTATTGCCGTCTATCGCTGACGACTGGTTGACTTTGGACAGCTAGATCTAGTGTGGATATTTAATATTACCGTTGATACTCGTTACAAAAGTCAACTGAAAGGCATAAATAATGTTTGAAATATAAAAAGAAAATTAAAATTTTGTATTTAGCATTGCTGGATATCGTTGACACAAGTAAAATGACGAAAAGAATTCACGAGAAGATCGCAAACTGCAGCGGTTGTTATGGACGTCAAAAGCAAACCGGCTTCGTAGCACAGAGAAATGGTAAGTCTGGTAGGTTATTGACGAGGTGCAGACGTAAAGTTGCCATTAGAAGAGAGAAAAATGTTTCTAGTAATGAAAATTTATGAGTAAAGAGAAGTAATAATGTCGTTTCACGTAAATACGATGTTTATGGTAGTACCCAAGCGAAATTTTCAAGGTTCCAAAATAATGGTAGTGACCATCGAAAAATTTTTCGTTCAAAATAGCTTCTACTTAACATATAATCATATAATTTTCCAGATCTGTAGAATATGTTACAGTTACACGTAGAACAATCGGTTTTACTATATGAATGACACATATTTCATATGAAGCAATTGTTTATACGCTGTTTCATCGATTCGATCGAAAAAAAACACAATGGCTGACTTGTGTTAAATTTATTTACCGTCACGGACTGCGCTGAAAAAGTAGTGCACATTACTAAAAGAGCGGTATCTTAATGCAAATATGACGCCGTGAACTGTGTGTATAGTACTGGAAATGTTGACATAATGTTATTGTGTAATTATTTAAACTACGTTACTTTGTGTGTATGTGTATATGATACACACTGTAATGTATTTCATCATATTTAGCATAATTATGTGTAAGCTACAAAACAAGTTCACTGTAAACGAACAGGAAGATAAACAATGACGACATTTAATACAACTGGTCACATCTTCACAGCAAAACACAAGATTGATCACTTTGCAGTCCCATTGCTAAAGGCAACAGCTGTGAAGTGAATTCAAAGGAAAAACAATGCAACTTGTGAGAAATTACACAATGCAGGGCACGATGATAACATTCCTCTTTGTTATGGAGACGGTAATCATATCCAGGGAAGGGATCACGTGCGCATAGGGACAACGATGAGCCACATTTGTGAACTGACACTAATCAAGATCCTACCCCACCTCCACGTGGTGACCTTGATATCAGACAACGGTTCCTGTCTGATTAGAGGGTAGGGATCGATGGAGAGCTACAGGTAATAGTAGTAGTGCAAGCACGGAAAAGTTAATGGAAGGCCAACATCCGTCAACAAGATGCTCGCATGTCCAGGCCGATGTCCGATGAAAAGCTGTCCAAATAGTTGCTGAAACGTAAGAAAAGTAGTGTACAAGTCGTCTTTGAACAACTGTCAACTCCCTTGTTGAAATGACAGCACCAAAAATTGCTAGCTGTGGGGCAAGAACCAATGACAACGATCCGTAACAAATAAACAGTCTGGGCAGGTGTCTCTGAAAACACTGTAACGTATCGCGACGACACATGGGAAGATTGCGACATACTCCGTAGCAAAGGCCTAGCGCAGATACATTTACTGGATAAGGTTGGCCAAGCGCAAATCCTAAAGTTGCGTTTCAGTACCTAACGAAACTGCCTTATCTAGGACAACCGGAAAGTGTACTGTTGCATTAACAACTAACATCTCCGGAAGAACTGAGGTGGGTGATGTTGGCGAGCGCAAAATTTCAGTTGCGTTGGTAGCGCCGATTCTTATTCTTCTTCTTCTCGCGATCGTTCTTCAGGGTCAATGTTATCATTCTGTATGTGATATATAATTGTTCCTTTGACAAGAACGCAGTGATCTACGTTGAACGACTATGCGCCCATGAAGACTAGGCCCGTCCACCCGTTTTCAGCCCCAGCTTTTGATTTACTAGGGTGAGCTTTCCCTAGGGTACGATCCATTCGTCCGACTATTTCGGCCCGGATCATCACCTTTTCGATTAGCTTTGCCGTATATGTGGGCATTGTGATCTACGTCAAACAGTGAGTTACTACTGTTATGTCCTTTATGACTGTGAAATCGTTCCGGATTCGGCTATAAGCTTGTCCTTGTACAGCGTATTACTCGTATAAAACACCGTGTAAAGTATCGATCGTCGCCAATGTTCGGATCCGGACAGTCTGTCAGATCCTTACATTGTCGACCTTACTTTACTGTTCACCTTTTGAGTTTGTTCCGGAGTAAGTACATTCTCAACCTTTTTGAGGCGCGTGTCGGTAAGTGGCAATTTGCAGTTTCTACTTTGCATCTTCCATAGCCTCGGGAAACACCTTACTGGGGTCAAGCATAAATAATGTAGAGGGTCGTTTCAATCGGTGCTAGTAAAGTAACTGAAATTTTGCGCTCGCCACCATCACCCGCCCCAGTTTGTCCGGGGATGTTAGTTGTGACTGCAGCAGTACATTGCCCGGTTGTTCCAAGGCAGGCAGTTCAGTTAGGCATTATCCGCCTCAGTTCTTCCGGGGACGTTAGTCGTTATCGCAACAGTACCTTTCACGGTATTTCCAGGAGGACAGTTCTTATGCACTAAAACGCAACTTTATGTTTTGCGCTCTGCCAACCTTGCCTAGTAAATGTATCTACGTCAGGCCACCGATACGGAATCAGCTGCAATCTTCCCATGTACTGACACGAGGGTAGACTTTCATTCGCTTCGCATCTGACTTATTTATACTTGTCCCACAGCTGGCAATGTTTGCCCCCTCCTCAGGGCTTCGAGTTTCTCCCTTTGTGGGCACACGTTTCGTCACTGGATGCACCTCTCATCCTTTCATGTTCACTTGTGCACTAATCTCCCCATCGACAGAGAAACTGGTAATTTGTGGCAGGACCTTTGACTTACAATTTGAGCTGGTGTATTGAGTCTCTTTTTCCGGAGAGGGCAATTTGTATTCGGCCCTTAGTCCGGGGAGTAGGTATTCTATCATAGACGTTTCGCTGCTGTTTCTTTTAGTTCGGGAACTTTGACAATATTGTGTTTTACGTCGGCCAGGACATTCGTTCATTTTGTTCGTATGGACCTGCATTGTTTTTCCGTACTTGCACTGCTACCACTACCAGTAGTTCTCCCGATCCCTGTTCCCATTAGCCAGACCGGAACCAAAGTCTGTTTCCAGGATCACCTCGTGGAGTAGGGAAATGGTCTTGATTGGTGACGGCTCACTAATCCTGGCACACCCCCTCATGCGCCTTTGACTCCGTAGCGCCGATTGAAACGACCTTCTAGGAAATATGTGCGTAGCCCAATCCAGTGCTTCCCTGGAACAGAGAAAATGCGGAGTAAGCCCTTGCAAATTGCAAGTGCCGACACGCAAATTTCAGTTGCGTTGCTAGCGCCGATTAAAGCAAACGTCTTGAATATCTGTGCGCAGCCCCAGGTCAGTGTTTCCCGGAGACAGGGAAAATGCAGAGTAAACACTTGCAAATTGACATGTGCCAAAACTCATCCCAAAACTGCTGAGAATACTCCAACTCAGGAACAAACTCACCGTTTATTAGAAAAGTAAGGCCGATAAAGCTAAGTCTTGATTGGCACAAGCCCAAACATTGGCTAAGGGCAATACTTTTCGGACGTCGATCACCCTACACTGAGTAAGATGACGTCCGAATACTATGGCTCAGATCATATAAAGGCTAAGCATACCGCCAAAATAGGATCGTTTGCAGGACAACTACATGCGTCTCCAATGACTGAGAATGGTCCTAATCCGGAACGAACTCATATAAGTCAGAAAGAGCGCAAATTGCTGACATACTCTTTGGCGAAGATCATAAAGCCCAAATATACGGTGAAAACATATCGAAAAAGAGCAATGAATACAAGAAAGGTGACAGTTCCAGTGTCTAGCCTTAGAAGGGTCGAGAATGTCCCTAAACCGGAGCGACCTCACTCAGTCAGCGCCAATTAGCTAATGCTCTTTGGCGTAGATCCAAGCCCAAAATATACGGCACTAAAAGATAATTAAAGAGTGTTTATCATATGATGCGTACGGAACGACCTCACCAAAGGCAGGAAATCCGATAGAGAAGTCGCACTTCACTAATTAACTCAGGCCGTAAAAGTACCAATGGTACGAGGACCCAGGCAAGATGTACACGAACAAGAGGTTTCCTACAACGCTCACACTTGGATGATCTAAGCTTCGAGTACCTCTGAAGTCGGCGAGGCTGTCCGTATGGTTGAGGGACACCTGTAGAAGGGTAATTTAGGCCTCACGCAAAAATCAGTCAGAAGCGTTATGTCAGGCGTCATGACTTTCGCCTGAGTTAACAGAAGGCGTGAGAGAGAGAGAGAGAGAGAGAGAGAGAGAGAGAGAGAGAGAGAGAGATATTCATGGAAATATATAGCTTTTAGTAATTGAACAAGAATTGTTAAAACAGTCATAATAGAGTGTCTTAACGAAATGGTTTAACATGTGCATACTGATCCAATGTCATAGCTATTGTAGTGCTACAATATATGTTTGTAGATATAGTTACAGGCATGAACAGAGTAAATCCTTACATCAATTCTGAAATCAAAGAAAGAGAGCTGCATAGCTCCCACCTTCTCTTGGTAGGTGGTAGCTACTCAGTAAAGAACGGCTATGGCAGTCTGGTTAAAAACAGGTGCGGGTTGCCAATATGTCATCCTAACGGCATTACCTTTCTTTTTTTCTTTTACTTTAAATGATGTCTATATCAGCATTTTTGAGAAATGTATAAATGTCTCTGTCGTTTTCTGTTAACACAGATGTATACGCAGTTGACTTTTATATACAAATCTCTACATCGAAGTGGTTATATAATTTGTCTAACGTTATGAAGAGTGTGTGTTCGAAACCGGACAGAGTAGCATATGTAATATTTCAGGACATCACTAATGTTGTTGATGGAATTAACGAGTTCTTATTTTGTGCACCAATCTTGGCAGGTGACTTGCCATATTTCTAACGAGATGCACAATGTCATATGTGGAAACCAGGTACAATGTATTGCTTCCTTCGCCTTCAAACTTTAGTTCATGTATGTTTCACTGGACCAGTAAGTTTGCCTATTTATATAAGACATCCGTAAGTGTTCTATCTGTCTTATCCTGGTTGTACACACACAGTCATGAATATATTGTCAACCTTTTGTTGTGTATTCATTTGGTTAAAAGAGGCAATTGTATTTTGTTCTAAATTGCAGAAATACAACGCATCCTATTATCTTTCTAGTGGGATAGACCCTTAATGTTATAATGTTTAACTTTGTCATTGAGTTAATCATCCGGTTTAAAAAAAAATCTATATCATCTTCGTGTCCCGATTGACACATAACGCTTCCTTCTACAAGAGAGTTTCACTGGTGCCTTTCTACCAACCGTCTCCAACGTCAGGTCACACTCCTTCAACTCTCTCCCAACCGTTCTTCTGCATGTGTCCTTTGGACGGCTAGGCCTTCTTTTTCCATCCACCGTCCGTATTGTCATATTTTGACCATAGATGCGTAAGTAATTTGAAATGACAAGGAAATCAATTTAGCCTCATATATTGCCAATACATGACATCCATAAACTCCTCTACGACAAGAAATAAACGATGTAAATTCCATTATTATTTTCAAAAGCATATCCTGCCATATTTGTTTTCAGAAAATGTGGTAAGCCATTTGGCTTTTCATACTACACCCCCATATTTACTCGATAACGATGACCAGACGTGTAACCCACTTAAAAATGCCACAACAGTTACGATTTATCTGAAGACATTATATCAGTTTTCTTGGATTCGAATAATCGTGAACGACAACAGTGAGCTATTTATGTTTGTTTCTTAAGTCATGTCAAATGTCTATGTACAGTTGTTATTCATTCTATAGCAAGCATTTGCACGTTCCCCTTTTCGCCTCTGTAACATTTACGTCTTCAAATAGATCATTAATATCAGAAGTGTTATAACGGAGATAAAAAAACAGATAAACCACTACTTGCATAAATTAAAAGAACTATAAACCTTAATGAAGGAAAATGATATAAATACAAACATTTTGTTTAGAACATATATTTCTCTGATACCAACATATATATGTTAAACATGGAGTATTAATAAACATTTTGCTTTGAACATATATTTCTCTAATACCAACATATGTCTGTTAAACTTGGGGTATTGATAAACCAGTTGAAATATTAATGCTTATCTTTGAACGAAAAGGATACAGAAGAGTAGACAGCATGCTTCAGTTGAATGAACACATTATACCATGCCTCCTCAATTGCATCTGTGCAGTCATCTTCCAGTAAAAGATAGTGTTGAAATATGACAGATGTACTTTTACAGCAATATCAATGTATCATGGTTTAGAAGAATGATCGATAGTGTCATCATTGATGTTAAACGCCTACAATGTGAGAATCACTGACGACTATACGACGGAAAGGTGGCCTTGCCATATGCAGACACTGTTTTAGTGTAACGCCAGAACAGGTTGTGGTAGAAATTCAATCAAATATCGACTGGATAAGTATGGGGTTTCCGGTAAGATCGTTTTCTTGTTATTCCATAACGACATCGGTAAAATAGTTGTCTCTATACAATCGTATTGTCAACACTCCAACATCACCTGTTACATGGGACTTGAAAGCGGTTGAGAGGTCTCTGTAACTATAAACACACAATGTCGCAGTTTAATCGAAGCGTTGCTTTCACAGAACACATACACATACATATTTGGTAATGAAGGATAGACAGTGTATCATCGGGAATATGGTAATGACTATGGTAAACTGTTAGCAGCACTATATCTGTCCATTACACTAGCTCTAGTCATGTCTATGATTGTGTATGCTCTGACGATTCTGAAAAGATTAATGCTGAACGAGACTACGCGCATCATACTACGGCACTAAAGATACTTCGACAGAGCGATGCGCTACTTCCTTCATTATCCAACTATGGAAGTGAAAATATAGTATATATTGCAACTGCTTACATTGAAGAGTTGTGGTTGCTAATAAAATTATTGTATATATTATAATAATAATTCCTCTCGTACCGTTATACGTTACATTGGGCCTGCAAGTAATTTATCCATTCCGCTCTATCATGGGCAACTCGCTCAATCTCCGCCATGGAACTGAGACCGATATTTTCTGCCTCTCTCAGCAAAGTTCGTTTCAGGATCTCTTTAGGTCGACCTCTCTTTCTTGAACCCTTTCATCCCACTTCAATGTCTGCTTTGATATTCTTTGATCATTTCTCCTCAAGGTGTGCCCAACATATCCCCATCTTCTCTTTCTTATAACAGTTGTCACTAGTGGTTGACCAGACATGTCTCGATTTCATCACTTCTTCTGAATTCGTTCCATTTTATATTCATTATTTTTGCAGACATCTATTTTCAAATGCATTCAACTTGCTTTCTATAGCTTTAGTCATTTTCCAACTCTCACTAGCATATGTTAGGATTGATACAACATTTGAATTGAAAATTCGTAATTTAGTTTTAATACTATATAACTGAAGTTCCATATTTTATTTATACTTTTAAAAGCTGATGTTGCTTTGCCAATTGTATCAAATTTTTTTACATTTCCTGGCAATCAAAATTGCTACCTAAACAGGTGAACTGCTCTGTTATTGTGATCAATTTATATTCCAGTGTGATATCTGCATTACTTGCCATAGGTGTCTTCATTGTATTTGTTTTTTCATAGCTTATCTGCAGTCCAACTTTTGATGCTATAGATGACAAGTTGTCTGTTTTTCTGTGCATATCTTGGGTGTTTCTACTTAACAAGGCAATATCATCTGCAAAATCCAAATCTTCTAGTTGACTATTTTCTACCAATCGATGCCAGTTTCGCCCCTGCAACATTTTCGCATCACCCAGTCAATGGCCACTCCAAACAATAGTGGAGATAGAATACAGCCTTGCTTTACTCCGGTTTCAACCATAAACCAGTCGCTGTGTCCACCATCAGTGCGAACTGCACACTGTGAACCATCATAGACGCTCTTAATAATAATGGTTCTTAATAATATTGGTATATATTGCAACTGCTTAAATTGAAGAGTTATGTTTGCTAAAGAAAAGAAAAAAATGTGACAATCAAAGAGTTTGCGCATATAAAAACGTTCCGAAAGCAATAACAAACTACTGAACGTATAAGTGGTGACTAGAAAATCAACGACTCATTTACTGTGTTCATGGCTACGTCATGTAAAGGATATGCCACGATATTTATTTTTCATAAAACACAACATGATTCTCTGGAAGGGACTTATACCATGCAGACGTGGTAGAGGAAGCCCACGTCAAAGAAGGGTACATGTACATGATTACATACACCAGTTGAGTATTACTGTGACAGATACGGTACAGCTCATGCATGATAGAAAGTCATTAGTAGATGTTCATGGGAGCCATGTTGATACATGGACAAGCTAAAAAACAATGATTTACTGTTAAAACGTATATCTCTTTCATAATGGACACGTGCTATTTTACATTTAATAAAAACAATATTGATGTCTTAGGATTGGTAAACATTCACAATTGCTGGATGCATGCATTTCATGCAGTTCAAATTGATGTATGACATTGGGTATAATGATATGAACGGCAATACATTAAATGAACACATCATGAACACATCATGTGTGCAATCTCATATTCTAGACTAGAAGAATAATATGACACATACTTTTATTATGTCTATGTTTGATATCCGTAATTCTGAACTGTTTTAGTAGTTCAGACTCTGTCTTTGATCTTCTACCGTATTTAGCTGGCAGTCAGGTTTTGTAAATTCCACTTAAGCATAATCCGGTTTCAGTGTGTGTCGTGTGTTCAATCTTATAAATGCCTGTGTTAGAAAGTGATATAATGTGCTTTATGTGGGTGTTCGCAAAGATGAAAGAACAGTCAAACTTGTATGAGCAGCACCGGTCATCAGTAAGGTAACATTGGATAAGGGATGGGGTGTTCTGCAGTTATTCAAAGGCAAATTAATGAAGAATACCACAGTAATGATAGTTAATGAGTCCCTCATTATATATATATATTTATATATATCCATATCTATATCCATATATATATATATATATATATATATATATATATATATATATATATATATATATATATATATATATTATATATATATATGGACAAGGCACATTCTCCATATCAGCTGCCCAGGCTAGGCACAAAGAGAGACGACTTCATCTTTGCTTTCCTCTCGAGCACAATACGGAAATCAACAGTTACATAGAAACAAGACAAATACACCTCTTAGATTTGACACATGGAACGTAAGGACCATGCGTACCGGACTTGTCAACCTAGACCCGACGAAAACAAAAGACATCAGAAAAACAGCTGTCATAGACAGAGAACTTGAGAGACTGCAGGTAGACATAGCTGCAGTACAGGAAACCAGGCTCCCAGATTGGGGCTCAGTAAAAGAAAAATAACTACACATTCTTCTGGCAAGGCCTAAGCACAAATAAATCGAGACTCTATGGAGTCAGCTGTGCTATGCGTACAACATACTTGTAAAAACTATTCATACACCAGTAGCTGCATCAGAGCGAGTAATATCACTACGACTCAACGTAAAAGGTTGACTCCTAAACATCATATGTGTCTACGCACCAACCCTAGCAGCGTCTGCAGAAGATAAAGACAGGTTTTATGATTCATTACAGATTGTCGTTAATTCATTTCAGGGTGAGCAACTGTTTATATTGGGTGACTTAAATGCACGCATAGGATCTGATCATCATGGCTAGTGTGCCTGGGTCATCATGGCATTGGAAATATCAACGATAATGGTCAAAGACTGCTTGAATTCTGCTCCAAAACAACATGTGTGTGACAAATACATTTTTTGCTGTCAAACATAGACACAGGGTGTCATGGTGCCACCCAAGATCAGGTCACTGGCATCAGCTTGATTTTGTACTCACACGCACACAACACCTCAACACAGTGAAAATCACACGTACTTTCCACAGCGCAGACTGTGATACAGATCATGCACTAGTTATCAGCAAAGTCAAAATACTTCTAAGGAAAACCTATTCAACAAGAAGACCACCCAAACCCAAAGTCAGCGTCACCAAAATGGGGATGACAGAGAATAGGGAGACTTTCAGAAAGGCGTTTACTGTTCTGTGTTATAATGAAATGGGAAAATGTAGCGTAGACGAAAAGTGGAACATTCTAAAATCTAACATATATGACTGTGCCATTGACTACGTTTATTGTTGTAACTCTTGTGCAAATTGTACTTGCTAACCATACGAAACAATAAGCATTTTATTTGTTATTCATAGCAAGCAACATATACATTTATTGTTAGTCATATCAAATAATATATATATTTTACGTGCTAATCATATCAAATAATATCTATTTTATTCAGGACAAATCCTGAATTTTACAACAAGATTCAGTAATCTGAAAGAGTGTACCAGTGCACGACAATTTGTAGTGAACAATAGAACTGTGGATGTTAAATGTGGTACGAATGTGCTCTCTCGGAAACTGGTCATTGAAGGAGACATAGCACCAGCCATTTGTTCCATTTACATCAGCGGAGGTTAGAAGTTTAGAATGTAAAACTAACCCATTTGACAACATTAAAATATCAGAACAATGTGTCTATCGACATTATCATTAGATTCACCGTGAAAATGTATATTCTGCTCATAAATGATAAGTGAAATAATGAATTTATAACTTATTAACGAGAGGGAAATACATGTCATCTACGTTTCCTCATCTACGGATGCATCACGTAGAGTTGTTTCTGAAGGCGAATATTGCGCGACAGTATACCTTCTGTTGTTTCTAAACGACATGTGTAAGTCGCTAAAATGTCGCTGGACGATGATAAGGAATATCTTCTATTCGAGCATGTTACACAATGTTTATGTGACTTAGTATGGATATATTCTTCTTTATTACGTACACTGCATTTTGCTTAGTTCTTCTTTCACTTTGGAACTGGTTCTGCATGTATCTAGTGTACTGGTGATTCTTGCATGGTCAACATTTAATTTTAGAGTGTGTACAGTCAGTTTACTCTATCTCGTTAGCTGATTTTTGCACGTCAGTCGAGATTTAAATATATATATATTTAAGATATATAGGAGTGGCTCTAATTCTTTGTTATGATGTTTTCGTGTGTGATGTTTATGATGTATTCTTATGTGATGTTTATGATGTTTTCTTGTGTGATGTTTATGATGTTTCCTTGTGTGATGTTTATGATGTTTCTTGTGATGTTTGATGTTTATTTGATGATGTTAGTTCTTGTGTGATGTTATGATGTTTTCTTGTGTGATGTTTATGATGTTTTCTTGTGTGATGTTTATGATGTTTCCTTGTGTCATGTTTATGATGTTTTCGTGTGTGATGTTTATGATGTTGTCTTGTGTGATGTTTATGATGTTTTCTTGTGTGATATTTATGATGTTTCCTTGTGTGATATTTATGATGTTTTCTTCTGTGATGTTTTCTTGTGTGATGTTTATGATGTTTCCTTGTGTGATATTGATTATGTTTTCTTGTGTGATGTTTTATTGTGTGATTTTTATGATGTTTTCTTGTGTGTTAAGTTGTTCTACAAGTTGTAAATGTAGGCATCCATTTAGTGTTGCCGATATACACCCGTAATATTATATGGATGGTTAAAATCATTACAATGTTCGTCTTCAACAACGTCCGTGGGATAGTATTCCTCGTGAATATCTCTTATGACTTCACTATTCATGTAGAATATGTAGTCTGAATTGATATATTCATCACGCTCTTGCCATTTTTATGTTTTTAGATTATCGATAACCTTTGTGACATTCTATCTTGTTGGTCTATATTTGGTATGGTCATATTATTGTTAACTTTCTCTCCACCCAATTATATGGATATGAAACATGGATAACGAAAAAAACAAGTTAAACATTATTACAAAAAAACTTAAAAATAGAATAATTAGACGCATCACTAAACGCGACACGAATGAAAAAGTTGGATAATAAACGAGCGACCAAATGTAGGAGTAATAATAACTTGATTAGAAACATTAATTAACACTATCAGGCGGAATGTTAATAGATTAAGATATATGTAATGAATCAAGTAAAAATGATACACAATATCAATCTGAAAATTTCATATATAAAAATGAAGATAAGGTTGAGTAGACTATGAGGAGACAGCATTATGACCTAGAATGAATAGAAGTTAACTATTGCGAAAACTATGAGGAGATAGTAATGAGACCTAGAATGACTAGAAGTTAACTAGTGTGAAAACTATGAGGAGACAACACTGAGACCTAGAATGACTAAAAGTCAATTATTGTGAAAATATGAGGAATAACATTGAGACCTAGAATGACTAGAAGTCAACTAGTGTGAAAACTATGAGGAGACAACACTGAGACCTAGAATGACTAGAAGTCAATTATTGTGAAAACTATGAGGAGACAACACTGAGGCCTAGAATGACTAGAAGTAAACTAGTGTGAAAACTATGAGGAGACAACACTGAGACCTAGAATGACTAGAAGTCAATTATTGTGAAAACTATGAGGAGACAACATTGAGACCTAGAATGACTAGAAGTAATATTGTGAAAACTATGAGGAGACAACATTGAGACCTAGAATGACTAGAAGTAAACTAGTGTGAAAACTATGAGGAGACAACATAGAGACCTAGAATGACTAGAAGTCAATTATTGTGAAAACTATGAGGAGACAACATTGAGACCTAGAATGACTAGAAGTAAACTAGTGTGAAAACTATGAGGAGACAACACTGAGACCTAGAATGACTAGAAGTAAACTAGTGTGAAAACATGATTGAACAACGGACTAGAATGCTAAGCAACTAGCGAACTTTGAAAACATGTGATACTCTATGAATGTACTGAAGTAAACAGTTCAAAACTAGTGTACGTACACATTGATTATTCATCATGAATGACTGATCAATTTTGGAAAATGGGAATATGCCTGATGATAATGGTCTTTTGACCACCAGATACGAGGATGATCAAAGGAAATAGATATACTTTCAAGAACAGTTCAAACTAATAATTATTGGTTATTGGTTATTAAACTGACCTTATTGCACTCCGGGCAGACCCATAAGTGCTCATTCCACCCCACCCCCCCAACAGATATCAAAGAGTATGCATACTGATGGTTGCCGTGCCTCGCTGATTAAACACATATCTTACTCTGCCTTTCAGGCATCCAGTTCTATGTGTACAACGGGTAATTCCAAATTGCATAAATCGCTTGATCGATTCAACATCTATTGTAGTGTCCTCATCCAACAGACAGTCGCGAAGAGACCGAAAAACACCCCTATCCATTTTCAATTCTCCAACAATCGAGGTTGTTGGTGCAAGCCTGTCCGCTCTCTCATTACCGAAAACACCCGCATGCCTAGGCCAGTATATCCATGTACCCGCTGGAGTTAAAATAAATATATCGAAAACGAATGCGACGAGAAATAATCATAAATTTGAGAACTAACTACAAAATCAAATCACAGATGAAGTTTATAGGATTTAAAAGCCGAAGGATTGGCATCATTGCACCAGGTTTTACCCCATACGGCTCGGTCACTCTCCGTAGAAATGGCACTCCACCTGCCGAGAGTATTGCACAAAGCACAAACTCCGTAGCTCCAGCAATAAACCTAGGTGTTTCTGGAAAAAACTGCACTCGTGAACAGAATGACGCGGTCCGGACTGGAACCCACAACATTCGACTTACAAGGCAAATGCTTAACTATTTAGCTACAGCTATCCCATAATTTGGTATAGAATTTGGTGTAGAATTATGTATTAATGGCAAGTATAATATCGCAAGATGGAGATTTAGAAAAGGATATAATCGAAAAATCAAGAGTCAAGGCAAACTGTTGCCATGCCCAACATAATCTGAAAAACAAAAGGACTAAATCGTAGGACACAATTTAAAATATATAGAAGCAATATACTAAAAGTGCTATTATACAGTAGCGAATGGTGGATAATGACCCAACACATAATACACAAGTTGGAGACATTTCAAAAATAATGTTTAAGAAGAATCCTGAAAATGTTCTGCCCAAATACCATAACAAATGAGGAGCTTCTAAAAGAAACGGACTCTTTGGAGACCATCATTAAAAGCCAAAGATGGAGGTGGTTTGGACCTGTATATCGTATGCCAGTGGGGGCATTGGCTAGGACGGATCTCAGATAGACAACGGATGGTAGGAGAAAGCCTGGAGTTGAAGGAGTGCGGTCTGACCTGAGAGATGGTTGATAGCAAGTCAGCAGAATGGCAATAGTAGAAGTCTCTTGTGGAAGCCTTATGTGGCAATCTGGACACGAAGATGATATATAAATATAGATTGTTATCTATAATATAGTCCAAGGTAATCCAATGTTAAACTTAAAAAATGGAATATCGTCCCGGTGGTTATATGAAAAAAAATATCGACATTCTCATAAGAAACATGTTGTATTGTATTTCTTCTGTACTGTTATACGTACTTAGGGATCGAAGTCAATTTTTCCAAACCACTCTAGCCTGGGCAACTTGTTTAATCATTTCTAAAGAATTGAACCCGATCTTTCTCGCCGCGATAACTATAGTTCGTTTCTCTAGCGAATCACCTCTTTCTTGAATTTATCTCCCACTAGAATGCGTCCTTTGTGATTCTTTGATCATAATAAATAATATGCGTAATCATTTCACTGCATTATTAGTGTTACTCTCGGACGTAAGCTTCTGCAATGTATCAATAATTAGATAGTATATCGGCGTTGAGATATCTTAACAAAAGACAAACCTTGCGACAGTATATCTGAACTGAGATATCTTAACAAAAGACAAACCTTGAGCTAGTATATCTGAACTGAGATATCTTAATAAAAGACAGACCTTGAGCCAGTATATCTGAACTGAGTAGTTCTAACAAAGATCAAACCTTAGCTAGTATATCTGAGACTGAGATATCTTAACAAAGACAAACCTTGAGCTAGTATATCTGAACTGAGATATCTTAACAAAAGACAAACCTTGAGCTAGTATATCTGAACTGAGATATCTTAACAAAAGACAGACCTTGAGCCAGTAAATCGACTCAGTAGGTTAAAGGGGTTAACGTATCTTCATCATCATCTATTTCTTAAAACAGTCGTTACTAGTGACTGACCAGTCATTTACATAATTTCCTCTACCTCTCCTAGATCTGATCATTATGTTTTTGTGTTTTTTTGCAAACATTTATTTTTACTGTATTGACGATACGGTATATATCTTTATTTAACTTTTCAAGTCTTGATGTCATATTTCAGGATAGAGAGAATAATAGGAATTGAATGAACAATTTCTACAGTATTGAAACTTTGCACCCAATCTTATAATTATACCGACGCAAATGTCTGATGAAGAAATTGACGTAGAAAACTTGGATTTTGTAATATACCGGTTTCCTTTGATGATGATGGTATATTTGGCGAGTCTGAAACGACATTTTAGTTTTTATAGTAAACGCACCAATATGACATTTGATGACAAGTCTCATGCATGCAAAGGTGTATCATCACAGCTTCTGCATGGGGGGCCAATGTTGTTACTTGCAATAAAGTCATGAAATAAACAAGAATTGTAGACATAGTTGTATTATTGTTTTTAAATGGCATGCATTACAGTTAAGTTAGCTGCCCTGTCATAATGCCATCCCCATTTCACCTTCAGTCTTGGGACTAGCAATGGTGGAGCTACTTGGAGACGTTCTGTTCAAACCGCTACTTCTTTGGTACAATGTGCATGTGTTAACATATGTGGTAGGGAGCTATCACTACACAACAATAACTCTTTTCTCTGGTTTTTGTATACTGTGGTACAGATGATCCATATGTGTCTCTTTGTGGAAATGCACGTATAGTATTAATGCCACTTTTTGCATTTTAACTTCAAACTCATTAGAAATTGTATATCAATGACTGCTTTGAGATGTCAACAATATGACCCAATAGCTTCACACTAATTTCGATATACGTCTTTAACTAAAAGTCCGTGTCACACTTATGATATCAGTTGTTTACTGCGGTCCACCCCGAGTTGAATTGGTGCGCGGGAAATGCAAGAAGTGTTTAAAAAAATGGATTGTGTCCTGAACATTGCTATTTTTATCATCAAATTATTAAATGTCTGTAAACATGAGTTTTCTTAAAACCATGCCAATGGACGCGTTAAATATATAGCACAAAGAAGACACATTCTAGATGGCATGATTGTTTGAATGGCAAAAATATTTTGTAGCGTCGGGAACATGTGTAGTTCACATGTAAGTTTTCAAGTTATTTAATCAAATGGTTACAAAGAAACAACTTTTCATCTGTGGGCATCCCAAGTTGAACGGACTATATCATAAACTCGTTTAATTATCCAACGCACTTTATACATTGCTAGTCAAATACGCTCTGTCCTTTGTATTATTGTGGATTCCATTATCGTTTGTTATTTATCATAGGTGGTTTCAGTTGTCTTTTCTTATCTTCTCAGCAGTTAAACGTTCGATGATTTGAATAATAAGTTATCGATTATTCTTTGCATAGCACACAATTGTATATGAACAATTGTTATTGGTTATTATTTACAAAATTAGAAATGAAGAAATCAGAAGAAGACTGAATGTGAAACCACTCGTGCAATTCATAAACGAACAACAGATTAAATGGTTTGGACACTTGACAAGACTGCCCTGGTATCGTCTACCACAGAGCCACACAGAAAAAGTATAATGAGTACAAAGCGAGAGGAAGGTCACGCAAAAGATGGAGCGACGGCATCAAGAACAGCCTTATGAAAATGAATATCAGCTTAAAAAGTACCTTAAATACAAGCACACACAAGATCACTACGTTCCCCCCAACACTTCTATAAAGAAGTCAACGGTGAAAGAGAAGAAGAAGAAGATTTACTAACCTGACGTCATTGCACTCCAGGCAGACCCATGGGTGCTCAGTCTCCCCCAACATATATTGAATAGCAAGCATACTCGATGGCTAAACATATCTCTCACTCTTCTTCTCGGGCATCCAGTTCTACCTGTACAACGGATAACTCCAAACTGCTTAACCCCTGACTTGTTTCAGCGCCTATTATAGTGTCATCATCCAACATGCAGTCTCGAAGAGACCAAAGAATATCTCCCGTATACATCTTCAACCCCCTAACAACAGTTGATAGTGTTGATACAAGCTTGTCCGCTCTCTCATTGTCGAAAACACCCGCATGTACATGCCATTAGATCCAATTTAGCCCTTGAATGTTATAAACTTACATAGATGACATCTGGTGACTCCGAAACCTGCCCTTTTGGATCTAGTGAAACATCCAATGAGGGTCTGATACAACAACGCACAAGAAATAATAGTGTCCAGTCGTTTGTTTCTACCTAATATATGCAAGTATCACCCCAGCTAAATTGTATTATACCCTTGTCAGTAGCCACCCCAAACAATAGCGTAGATAAAATACAAAGTTGCTTTACTCCTGGTTAAACAATAAACCAGCCGTTTTGGCCATCCACAGTATGGACTAATCACTGTGAACCGTCGTATACTTTTCAGATAACGTCTATTATTTTGGTTTGTAGTCATGACATTCAAAAACAATTTACAGAGGTTATGTGTAGACATTAATACCTTCTTTTTTTTTAACCCAACGGGACTGCAGAGCTGATATATCGGTTCAGAGTAATGTTCATGATGTCGCAAAACCGATATATCGGCTTTGGATGTCTGTTCACGGAAACGAATGTATCTTCACAACCCCTTTACTGAAGTTAAAAATCTTCAGAAACGGAAAGTATATATATGTAGGTACATTACTATCTCTATTTAACAAAGATTTGAAAGAGGGAAAGCAGTGTATTATTGTGTTCAAGTTGAGACTTTTTTTTTAAAACGTTAATGTTTCCGACGATGTTTACAGTGTAATCTTGAAGACTGTTAGATTTAATTATAACTTGTAATAGTAATGAAACAGATTTAATTGATGGTAATAATGACATTTGATTGTTTACGAAATTGCAGTATCGATAGTTGTAAGTCTAATGTAATAATTGCATCTAAAGAATGGGCGTTCCACATTCCATTTATTGACGTGTCTGCACTAAAAAGTGAATATTATAAAAACTACTGCACCTAGTTAGATGAAATTTATAGAATATGTTCGTACATGGTCTATCTTCATTTAAATACTACTTCTGGAAACATCTATGAATATTAAGATGTAATACAAACCGGAGAGTAAAAATATGTCTTATGATTTTTTGTGTTTTCAAAATAATCATGCAACAGTAATCTAATTTTCTCAAACGTATTTCACCTGGTGTAAATTATTATTATATTAACGTATTCCACATCCAATTAGTAACAATGTAATATATAATGAGTCATACTTTAGAGAAACAGTACTTCAGTTATAAAGGTTTAAACTAATTGACATTGAATGTTAAATTTGAATCGCAAAATAAATGCAACCAGAGGTCAAAATAATACAGAGCAAAAGGGTAAATTGATGAAATGTAAGATACGAGGTGGTTGGTTGCAAATGTGTTACTCGTAGACATAGTTAGCTGAACCAGATGTTACACAGGGTGTTCAAGATAAATGCGCCCCATTGACAAATCAAAAGTTGCCAGTTACCTTTTTTGCTGTGTCTATTTACTATTGAAAACCGGTTCTGACTTGCTCGTCCTACGTCACATTTGTTCATCGCCCCTTCCCGCACTACAATTACACGCCATCATACAACCGTGACCTACGCTACGTCGTAACTGAACCTTCTAATTTTTATAAATATATGCCAGATTAGCTTAATTGATAAGCTACTTTTATCTTGAACACCCTGTAGCATGAGGAATATTAAGGAACATGCTGTTATATTGGACCATTGGCCTAAAATGGGGGATGTTTTCAATATCACGCCAGCAGTCTCTACTTCACAGTCTTTCTATATTACCTAATTGTGACAGCCTTCACGTTGACAGTAGTTATGTTTAGAAACTGAATTTGCTTACACTTAAGAATTGAACACAATGTAAGTCGAAGAGCAAATATTTGGTATACTCATCTTCTATAAGTACTAAAAACTAACTCGTCATAGACATATGTGTATGCATGTTTTTGTATATGTCTTGCGGCAAATATGCACTCTTATATCTACTTGACTTAACATGCACACAATATTGTAAACAACATGACTGTTTCGAACTGCAGGTGTAAATGTAGCGCTGAAACAGAACACATTTCAAACGAGCAATTTTGAAACCGATGAAAGCAGACAAAACATTTCCCAGTCAAGCAACGCAGTCGATGGGGACACTAACCCCAATTATTTTGACGGCCACTGTTCGTCTACGTCAATAGAAACAAGTACGCCAGCGTGGAGAGTTCAATTCAGATGGCCATCCATACTTATGAAGATCGTTGTCTATAACCAAAACAGTGAGTGCATTTCGATGTTTTCCCGTCGCATTCTAAAATTAAATAATTGTACCAATGAACCACTGTTGTATATTACTAAGCTTCTATTGATACATACTACAAGATCTCTACCAATGTCACAGTGAAACACGGATAATCAAAGTGCATACATTGATACATTACAAATACTTGTAGCTTCTTATTCGTCTTCTTCGAACGCTCATATTGATCACATGTTAACTTTTCTTTGTGACTTACCAGTGATATCAACATAAGAGAGACCGTAGGTTGTGACAGGACCTACAAGGAGGTCATCACATCCGATTTCTGCGACGCTTTTTGTTTACTAGGGTAGCTTCTCTACGCCCCTACATCAGTAACCTCTTACGACATGCCTGATAGGTCTGAGTGGTACTATTCTTTGCTTCCCTTGCGGGTCCCGGTACCATACAGGTGAAACTCAAAGCATGTATGTTGCTTAGATCTTACCATACTTGTTTTGAAATGACAACTTTTATTCAGGTAACGAATTTCTGTTTTGTGTTGTTTGCTTAACCATAGCCAACTATAAACTTATGGGCCGTCGGACTCAGGTAAGAATTGTGGGAAATCAGACCACAACTACACCACGTGACCTCGCATTCCAGTATTGGTGTATATAGATTAATTCCTTTTAAAATCAACACAAAATGCCAACACGAAGTTGTATTATGCAACAAGTTCAGTTTAACAATAAAGAATATCAATATTATGAATGTTGTTCACCAATAAATAACCATAGAATCACAGAATTGAGTCAATCTGCAAAAATGCGAGCAGTGATCTATCAAACATCTTTAATTTTCAGCTCCCTTTTCTGATCTAGGTCAGGAATTCCCGGTCAGTTGTCTGGCCTAGTTATCTAGAGTTGGCTGTGGCTTAACCCATTCACTAGGTAATTTATTTTAACCTTTGGACGCACTTCGATTGCAATGTAAGCTGACATGTTGGACGCACTTCGATCGCAATGTAAGCTGAAATTTTGGACGCACTTCGATTGCAATGCAAGCTGAAATGTTGGACGCACTTCGATTGCAATGTAAGCTGACATGTTGGACGCACTTCGATCGCAATGTAAGCTGAAATTTTGGACGCACTTCGATTGCAATGCAAGCTGAAATGTTGGACGCACTTCGATTGCAATGTAAGCTGACATGTTGGACGCACTTCGATTGCAATGTAAACTGAAATGTTGAACGCACTTCGATTGCAATGTAAGCTGAAATAGTGGACGTACTTCGATTGCAATGTAAGCTGAA
Organism: Arion vulgaris; assembly: GCA_020796225.1. Classification (NCBI taxonomy): domain Eukaryota; kingdom Metazoa; phylum Mollusca; class Gastropoda; order Stylommatophora; family Arionidae; genus Arion; species Arion vulgaris. The sequence continues at coordinate 9,424,934 of CM036764.1, read as the reverse complement.
ATAACTATAACCCGCCCGAGTGGTTACCGGGGCCCAAATTTTTCAAGCTGTTCGTTTCCTCTTCTACTCAGCAGAACGAGGATTCTCAGCCAGTAGAGTTCCTCTTATGTTGTTACAGACCGTTATTTGACGATCGTTCGCAAGGTACCACCAGCGCATGGTGTTGTTATCGAAGCATTATGAGACACTGTTTAACTGTTTCGAAACGTGTCTGTCCTCAACCCATCGTCTGCCTCCATCAAGATTGCCATTTATAAACTGTTTTGGGATGCGTTTATTAGGCATCCGCGGAACATGACCATTCCTGCTCACTTGGGCCTTCTGCAACAGTGTGCTGTTGCTTGGAGTATTGCCTCTTATGCGGACTTAGATATGGAGAATTGTGTTGGTTGTGAACATAGTACCTGCCTGATCATCTATACATCGAAACCGTGTACGTAGTCTAATGCAACACATGCCTGGGAATACATTGTATATGTGTAAGTGATCTGTGCCTTTCAACCAACTCATTAACGACAATGATATCGTGAAAATCATCAATGGTGATTTTATTCTGAGCACACCCTGCTCTAATGTTGTCTTCTAGAGCAACATCATTCACCGTAACACACTATCTGCACATATTTTATTTTTCTAAAAAATATAAAATACTATAAAGTTAAATTTTCTAAAAAAATATAAAATACAGTAAAGTTAAATTCTCTTTAAAAAAAAAATACTGTAAAGTTAAATTGTCTAAAAAAATATAGCGATGTACGAAAATCAACAAATCTGAGGTGGTCAGACTGGATCAGATCAGATCTGGAAAATCGTTAGGTGGCTGCGGTAATACTGAGGAAATAGGCGATAGAGACAACACTGAGATTCATGTGTTTCTGCATTGCTTTCAAAAACATATTACACTTACTTGCTATTGTTATAAGGGCTAGAATAGCTGGAAAGCTGTTGAGAATCCGCGAAGGATCCCCGACTACACGGACGAACTCCGTTGCGATGCAGAGAATCCATTTCCACAGTACCTGCAGTCATTCAGCTCATCGACACGTGGATACACATTAAGATTGGGTTGATTCGCTAACTGCATCTCGCTAAACAGGTAAAAAATGCGAAAATTGCGTTGTTGGGTGTAACGGCAATATATCGCACGCCATGTTGACACCGGAGAGTGTATTGTGCAAGAGGTGTTCTGTTACAATGAGTGTTCCGGCCTCCTTCCTGAGTGTAAGTTTACATTCCCACAAATGTGCGGCAAGTAACCTGTCCCCGCAATGTTTGTCCCCGAATATGACCGGCAATTATCTTGCTGCAAGGTGTGCTGATATCGTTCAGTAGCTTGGTATATCAGTCAGTGGCTGATATCATTGAGAACAGAAACTTGGTGGCGGGCACTCAGCTATAGACATGTCCCTTACGTATCCTTGACCTTTCCTGTCCACTGATAAACTAACGTGAATTCGTAACTTATTATTCAAGTGACGTGGCTGTTAACACTGCTTAGACTGTTGGTGTCGACTCGGACCACATGCCGCATGCGCAGGGAAGATTTTCATCTAAACCAATCCAAGTCAACTACTAAATTGCTGGAGCTGGGTTTGAAGATTGGCGTATGACGAAGAGAACAGTACGACATGTATACGAATAGCCTCATCAATCACAATCGAACTGGTACGGTCAGTCGCTGGACGCTGTTGGAGATATTGCGAAGGAGATCGGAGCAGCTATGGTCATGTCAAGAGTGCAATGAATATATTTTAAACTGAAACTGTTATAAGTGCAGACACATATTTTCTTAGAATTTCGTTTGATGTACTTGCATAACATAGCGACATAGACAATATATATATATAACAATGCTAGCGACTTACTATTTTAACACGCTTTATTATTTTCTATTAAAATTTAAAAGTTGTTAACGTCGATATATGTATTTAAAAAACATGTACAATTGTTGCCTCTTCCACGTTAACCGAGACAGCTAACATTTCTATGTAACGTTTAGTAGAACAACTCAACTTATTTGAATTAGTTGTTTTTCCTGATATGCATAATTGTAATTACAAATTGTTATGTACTTGCAAATATCAAGTTTTATATACATTTTTCTATCTCTTGTGTTGAAATTGTAATTTCATTTCGGTATACACAAATAAGCAAGATATAATTTTACATGCCAAGTGTACGTTAGTAATCTGCTTGTGTTGTGTTCATTGTGTCTTGTTACTACTAGTTGTGCAATTAAACTTTTTTAAAACTTTTATATATATATCTATCTATATATATATATATATATATATATATATATATATATATATATATATATATATATAATAGTCATTTTAATGGAAACAGTGTTGTGAATGTATTTGCTTCATTGTGTAGTCCTATGATCGAAATCCAGAGAAGAGGTGATTTCTATATTTCGACACACAACGTGCACCCATCACACTATGCACATAAACTAATAAATAGTACTCAAGGACGGCCGTCGTGATGCAGACCAATTTAATCATTGGGTGACCAGTCAATAAGACACACTGGTAAAACACAGTAATTCATGATATATATCAGAACGGTAACTCTTTTACTTGCATTACCCCTTTCCTTCCCTCTTGTGAACCGACATGCTGGCTTGCAGTATTGTTGGAACATAATACAAAGTTAGACCACTAGCTATTTCAGCTTACATTGCAATCGAAGTGCGTCCAAAGGTTATAGTTCTTCTTCTTCTTTGCGTTCATCGAGACGCTTGTCCATTCCGGAACTTGGCTCACATGACAGCAGTCCTGAAAAAATATATATTCTGCGCAAATTGATAGGCGTTAGCAGCAGTCATTCTCAGATCGTCAATAACATCTTGCTCCCATTTTCTTCTAGGTCTTCCTCTCATTCTTTTTTCAGGTACCATTTCCTGCAAAAGTATGTTATTTATTCACTCATGGTGTTTGATGGTTCCGAAATATGTAATTTCCCTTGATGTTATGCTCTTTAATAGCCAACTCGTTAATATAAATATGTTACAGAATTGAAGCGTTTGTTCTTTTCTCTGTTCTTGATATTCTAAGTACTCTTCTGTAGCATTTGAATTTAAAGGTATTAATGATTTTCTCCGTCACTTTGTCAATGGTCCATGTCTCACAACCATATGTTGGCAAATGAAAAACGCAGACTCTTAAACTCTTGATTGTTGTTTTTATGTCAGTGTATTCAATAGAACCTTTTAATACCGTGAAATGTATACGATAGTATTCCCGTATTTTTTTAACTACTGGCACACATTGGGTGATATGGTCAACATACGTCTGTCGCATTTCCTTTCCACTGTTTCTTTGGCACCACCATGAGTGTGGGTAGAACTGGGAACCGTTGATACTGATACAATGACAACTCGCTCAGTGAAATGTTGATCTTGTCATTTGATGTCAATAACGCATGAGATATGGAGAACGTCAAAGATCTCGCTACACATAAAAATCATGAGAAAAGAATATAGACAACCTTGACATAGATTTCAATCTATAAAGAAATAAAACGGACATTAAAAATGGACAGAGTTTACATTATTTAAACAGACGAGATATCGATGTTCTCATGAGCTCGTGTATGACTCACGTATAGTTAGTTCTCACTGTGGCATCAGTTACTAATATTACATTTAAAGTCAAACGATATTAGCTATTCTTAATATTTACTAATATTGGTTTACTATAGTGCGTTTCAAAATGATTTTCCGCGGGGAAAATTTAATATCTCTGCAAACGCTTGACCGTAATTGTTGTAAATTTGCATATGATCTAATGATCGTAATGTCCCGAGGGTGATATTTTTTTACTCAATAACAAACGTATGGTTTAAAATTTTCTTTATGTAAAGTATATAAAAGTGACCATCTCCTTAGCCAACCATATAATGAGAAGTATTACCCTTCATATTTGTGAGATGTTGCAATTTCCACGACTTGCACGTTTTTCACGTGGTTTTCCCGATTTTAATCGCTTTATCGCACTTTAAAAAATGTATAATGATCCTACCGGTGTGTTTAGTTACAATTTACCGTTTGTGTTTTCAGAGCATAGGTGTATTACAAAACGTTTAGTATTCTAGATTTGTTATACAATGGGTATGAAGATCAAGTTTCTTACACTGCATACAGTGGCTATGAAAATGTATAAATATTTTATCAGAGAATCTAATCGTGGAAAACTATCGGAGTATATCAAATCCTGAACAGTGAACTATGCATGCCACAACACTGTGTCAGAAGAAGACACATGTTGATGAAGCCGGGATCAATGCTCACCACACTAATGAAATGGAGTGGCAGTTATCCGATGGAACAATTAAACGATATGTACATAGTGGAAAATGACAACGTCTGATAATGGCACATGCAGGCAGCAGACAAAATGGGCTGGTTAAAGATGTTGAACTTATTTTCACTTCCAATTATACGGACAACAGGGACTATCATACCGAGATGAACGGTAACATATTTAGAGATTGGATTGAACATACTCTTCTTCCGTCAGTAGACAGACCATCCTGTGTGATAATGGAGAACACAACACTGTGTCAGAAGAAAACAAAATCCCGACATCTTCGAGTACAAAAGATGCTATAAAACTTTGGCTCAGAAAGGAGAACATTCCATTTAACGAGGATTGTTGAAGCCTGAATTACTATCTAGTGTTAAAACATCACAGAAGACCAGGGTATTCCAAACAGACACGTTGATTCAACAGCATGGTCATGTGTGTTTGAGACTACCACCTTATCATTCACACTTAAACCCAATTGAGCTCATTTGGGTCAAAGTTAAAGGACTGATAGCAGCTGAAAATACAACTTTCAAGCTAAGCAATATGAAAGAACTAACATATGCCGCCTTGTCGAAGATAGACAGAGATTATTGGTGTAAATGCGAAGACCATGTTTAAGAAGGAAAATGACTACTTGGGACAAAGATGGACTGTCGTTCGTGCAGCTAAGAATAGTCATCAATATATTAGACTCATCGGACTCAGAATAAGTGAGTAAACACTTTATATGATTTATATAATATGAGTTATCTCACCTTCCAAAATTCGAATTGTATATACGCCTATGCCGAAAATATGTGATTTTTAAATTGACGTAAATTATTTTCTTCCAGCACCAAATAATTACTAGGTTTGAAAAGATCAAAGGAATTCGCCGTTGCAAGAAAAGTACACTACCTGCAACATTGAATTTTAGAAAATCGTTGGGACATCGGAAATACAACACCACATGCAAAAATCACGTTCATCCATGCAATGAATATGGAGATATTTGAGGTCAATCGTTGACCGAACGTTTTGAAACGCTCTATAGTTCCAGAAACATTTCAATCGTGAATTCAAGTCAGTCTAACGTTTCATTTCGTATGTACGAAAAATTATAATTATGTCTGCTCGCGCGCGTGTGTGAGAGTGTGTTAGTGTGTGTGTGGCGTGTGTGTGTATCTGTGTACGTGCGTGTGTGTAGGTGTGTGTTAAATATATGTAGACAAAATTAGTTCTTGTGTCGTCTTTTCTGCCACCAGAAAATCAGTTTCGGCTCAACCATGCTATTTTGACAATGTATTCTACATCTGGTGACATACTAGAAGAATTTAAAATGGAAATAGTAGGATTATCACGTCAGATCTTTATTGCATTGGACATCCCAGTTGCCTACTTAAGAATCAAACAATCTATCGACGTCGATCACCATCATCGTTCCTTGACACTCTGCGAGGTACAAACGGTTGGTGGTAAGTTTGGTTTGTACATGAGATGAGAAAACGCAATGTCGATAGTGAAGTCACTAAATAAACGTAATGTAGTGAGGTCAGACTATCTCACGGTAATTCAAGCGATAATTCAAGCGATGTGTGGTCAGAATAATAAAAATGTTTCAGACATTGCACCTGTCCTCACATTTAAAATGAGGAATTATGAATGTTATGTTATATGAACGACGGCATGGCACATTGGGCATTCCCATTCGCGCTTTGTCCTCCGCTACAGCAGCCATCCCAAAGCATATTTGCTGACCGTACCCATGAGAAGTTGATTAATATATCTTCTTTCTCTAGCACGAAGACGACTCTGTCTGACAGTGCAAACTGTACATCGTTCATAATTATTGCAGTCGTTCCAGTGTGATGAATTATGAATACATGAAGTCAAGACTAATATACATATATATATATATGGTAAAAGACAAGCTATGAAGGGGCAGTGTGCTCTCTCAATATATTTTAGGACGAAGGCCAGTTAAACGTAATAACACAATATGCACACTCGTGTTGTAAACAATGAGCGTCAAGAATACGTAAATTAGCAACATAGACACAGAAGGGGGGACAAACAAATATGTCAATATAAGAGTAAAAAAACAAACAAGAAGAAACGTTATTGCATTGAGTAGAATATGGACAAACAACGCAAGGTGACGATGACACATTTGTCAATAAAATGCACCATAAGAGTCTTAAAAATAGACACAACAAAAGATAGAAAAAAGGGTGGAGTACTGACACCTGTGAAAACAACATCAGCACATGTCAGTTTGAGGAGTACATGGAGGGCGCAGAATATTATATGCTGCATCTTAGGACAGCAAGTACAGAGTTTCACTTAATCAACTACTATTGTCCAAGTGACCGCCCACTGGCACTGTCGTCAATTCCAACAAAATAAATGCTCATAGTATGCGGTGACTTAAAGATGCACTCACAGAGCTGGGGGAGTGAGCACATGGACAGTAGGGGCGAGGAACTTGACAACTGGCAGGATGACAACAAACTAATCCTTGTCAACCAAGCAAAGGATCATCTAACCTTCTACTCCAGATCATGGCACACCACCTCAACACCAGACTTGGTATTCCACTCCTCAGAATTGGAGTGGAACATTACACGTGTTGTTTTGAAATAATTAGTAGGCAGTAGTAGCCAGTCTTTCCCACTGTTGAAAATCAACCGATCAGGGAGAGCAGCACTCTTTCTAGGTGGAATTACAAGATGGCAGATTGGACAATAAATACGCATCTCTCCAGTATACTGATGATAGTTCTATCCACTGACAAGGAAATCAACAAGGTATTTGATGAGTTCAGCCGATGCATAAAACAGGCAGCTTATGAAACAATTCCTAGAGGAGCTCGAAAGTACAAGGACATCAACAAGGTAGTTAATGAGTTCAGTTGATGCATAAAACAGGCTGCTTATGAAACAATTCCTAGAGGAGCTCGAAAGTACAAGGACATCAACAAGGTAGTTAATGAGTTCAGCTAGAGGTGCTCGAAAGTACAAGGACATCAACAAGGTAGTTGATGAGTTCAGCTAGAGGAGCTCGAAAGTACAAGGACATCAACAAGGTAGTTGATGAGTTCAGTTGATGCATAAAACAGGCTGCTTATGAAACAATTCCTAGAGGAGCTCGAAAGTACTATACGCCTTACTGGAGCAGTGAATTAGAACTATTGCACAATAATGTAGAAATGTTAGGAAAGCAGGCAGAGACCACTCCGTGACAAGAACATCATAATAACTGCCAGCATGCAAATGCTATATTTGTATGTGTCAAATTGCATACCAGGCGGAGAAGCTGAAAGAAAATAACATAGTTCTTTAAATTTGAAAGAAATACCAGGAAACTGTAGAAGCTGGTAAAACAAGTTAATAATGAAGAAGGTACAGGGAGAAATCCAAAGATTTCATTGAACAAAGATGGAAACATCCTGACAGGAAAACAGTCGCCTGATCCATTTGCAGACTCCTTTGCTAAAGACAGTAATTTTGAAATTAGATCAATGAAACAGAGAGAGATTCGTTAGAAAGTCCAAAATGTAGAACACGATGAAACTATACTTGAAGTTACGAAGATCTCAATTATATTTAAAGAGCTGGAGCTAGCAATATCCAAATTAAAAAAGGAGAAAATCACCAGGAGCTGATGGACTGTCTAATGAGATGATTAAGAACTTGGGAACTGCAGCAAAAACAAAGCTACTGCAGATTTACAATAATTATTGGATCTTGGGTCAAGTTCCACAGACCTGGAGAGAAGCAATCAGAATGTATCTGTGAAAACCTGGAAAACATAGTTCTGCTGCCTCCAGCTACCGACCTATCAGTCTTACAAGTTGCCTCTGCAAAACTATGGAACGTATAATCAATCTCCGACTGCAGTGGTAACTGGAAAGTGAAAACATTCTTGTGTCAGAGCCGGCAAGTTTCAGGCGGTGATACTCTACTGAAGTCCAAGCAACGTATCTTTCTCAGGAGATTGAGGATGCGTTCCAAGATAAGAAACTGGTACTAGCGACATGGATAGACCTAAGGAAAGCTTTTGGAAAGGTTTAGAAAGAAGGACTACTGAAAAAAGCTGAGAAATTATAGAATAAATGGTAGGATGTACAGATGGATAAAAACATACTTACGTAACAGAAAAGCCAGAGTACATCTTGATGGTCTCAAGAATAAAACCGTTCTACTGTGCCGTAGCGTCCCTCATGGAGGAGTTCTGTCTCCAACACTCTTCTTCATTTTCATTTAATTGCTTACTAAATTACCACAGGGAGAAAAAGTGATGATCTGGTAATCAGTTATCAGTTATATGAGGACTATCATCATATCACTCCGGACATGTCCATAGGAGCTCCGATCTCCGCAAATCCAGCAGCGACCAGCGACCCAACACGCCAGTTCGATGTTGATTAATTAATCTCCTTGCATATTTAGTATGTCGTTCTTTTCGGGCTGCACCAATATTGACACCCATCTCTTTCAATCGGGTCAGCGAGTGGGATTCACAGCCCTGAAACTCCTCTGTTCGGAAAGACTCTCTCAATGCGTGATCTGGTAATATGGTGCACAAATCAGTATGCAACAGTGGCCACCAAACTGATACAAAGAGCTGTTGATGCTTTAACCTCATGGGCAAATATATATGGTGTGTCAGCATAAACAAGATAAGTGCAGCACTACGCACTTTACTCTCTCTCCCAAACGAAAAGCTGGCACCATTAAAATAAATGGAGAACTGCTAAGAGAAGACAAGCACCCTATCTATCTCGGAGTTACATTCGATGATAGACTGACATGGAAGCAGCACATAAACCAAAAAAAAACAAATGTCAAGATGGAGTTAGCCATCCTAAGAAAAATAAGTGGAACCACATAAGGAGCCAGCCAAAAATACTTTAAAATATTTATCAGCAGAGCATACGACCACACCTGGAATATGGGTCAGCTGGAGAATGTCCAGCATCAAATAACACATTAGAAGAACTGGATAAGGTGCAAAACCAGGTGTTTCGTGTCATCACATGAGCAACAAAATCAACACCAATAGTGGAGATAGAAAGAGTGGGTGTGGGGTGTGGGGGTGGGAATACAAGCACTGAGAGAACGCAGAGACACACAAGTAATGACGCAAGCAGAAAAGTGTATGTGTATGCCAAGCCACCCAATGGAAAACAAATTCCAAAATCTAGCAACGGGGCGGCTGAAAAGAAGCAGAAATTATTCCTTAGGTAAAAAGACTGAATATTCAAACTTCAGGCCTACCAAAAGTTGGCATTGCTTCCATTTTTTTCAACTCTTCGGCTCTGTGCCGTGGACATTGTAACCCTTTAGTTCGGTGCCACGAACATCGTGAATCTGGTGAACCTGTGGCTTTTCTGCCAGCCCGCGGAATTGAACCCGCACTCACAGGAGCTTGTCACCCGTAGTACAACGCGCTACGAACACGCTGGACAGGTGGGCGAACATGTCCCTAAAGTGTATGCCAGAGCAAACCCCTTGGAGAGAGGAAACCTAACCAGAAGTATATATCCAGACAGAAGTGAAGGGAATACTCGGCAAGAATGAGCAGAACAGCATGCAACACAAGACAGTAAGTAACTCTCAGTTTACTTCATGAATAATGCCCACATGAACTCTGGGTTCGGGTATACATGGATGGGTAAGCAGAACATGCAATGAAGAATGGAGAAGCAGGAGTGTACATAGAATAACCAAACAGCGTTAGCGATGCGATTAAAGTACCAACGGATAAGTTCTGTCACAACTAAGATGCAGACAAATTCAGGCAATCGAGGTGGCAACTGAGAAACTGATGAATACCAGACTTGATCCTCAACATGTTGTATTTTAGACTGATGCAAAATCAGCATTCCAAGCACTCCAGTCCAGAAAATTGCCAGGTCTACATACCCTACTGTCTAAACTGTCCAAGCAGCGCAGGGTCGTACTGCAGTGGATAAAGTCTCACTGTGGAGTACCAGGAAATGAAACAGCAGAACGACTGGCCAAGGAAGGTGCTGCAGGAGAGCAATTGGATGGGATTGTTACCTACCACCAAACGAAAAGGACGATACGTACAATCAACCAGAAAGACACAAATACAAACACAAGACGATTACTATAATATAAGCAAATTGGAACAAGTTGTCATTATTCGCCTTAGAACAGGACACAATCAACTCTGCAGCGAAATGTATAAAAAAATCAAGATTGACAATTGAGCCATTTGTACATGTGGACAGGCACACCAGTCTGCAGAGCACATACTTCAAGACTGCTTTGAATATGACGCACTGATGGAAACTCACTAGCCGAACGAAACAACACTCGACAGAAAAATACGCAGACCTCTCTGTGAGCTACACAGGACAGTGAAGTTTATACAAGACACAACATTGAATATATAGACAATATTTCAAGCGAACGAAAGGAAGGAAGGAAGACAGGCGACATAACGGTGGACACACACATGCGTCTAAATAATGTGGTCATCGACGGGCATTGTGTCATAATAATACTGTGTTACGAACAATTAATAAATATTTCGGAATATTAAGAGTTGCATTGGCTTAGAAAGATCAATACATGTTAACGCAATTCATAGAATACGAGACAGAGGACAAACAGTACCATTTGAATACTAGAGGGAACTTTTAACATGGAGAAGAAAGAGACGATGAATGCAGATATATAGTAAGAATATGTCAGGAAATGACATGACATTTGCATTCTTCATGACGTCTTATTATGCAAACGTGATGTGAGGATCCTGTGCTACCATCCACAGCAAGGATGACCAGTAGTTGTGCCTGTAAGACCAACCAACCATACTTTTCCATCGCGCTGGGATATTCCGAAGGAATCAATGCAACTGATATAGCTATAGGAATGGTTAGTCAATGAAAACCAAGGAAGCACCTAATCATGTATGCACTTATAAAGACATATGACAGGACAAAGTTATTAACATATTCATTAATTTACTCAACTCAGCACTCACTCCAACTATACACATGTGCGATCAGTGTGATTTTCACTGTTAGTTCATATTGTATGTTCATGTTACTCAATACGGCATAATTGTACACAATTATATGTACACGCCACATGCGATAATAGAACCTTGTTAGTCATTACATTGTTACGATTCTGAGAGTCACTACATTTATATATATATATATATATATATACTCATGTGTTTTTCCACCAGAAATCGTATGTCCACAAGGCACTTATGGGTTATCTTGTGATAAAGTATGTGCGTGCAACACAACTGAAGTCTGCAATGTCGTCACTGGTGCATGTTCTCTTGGATGTCAGACTGGATTCTATGGAATCAACTGTTTATATTTATGTAATAGGACATGTCTGGGTGGCGTCTGTAAATATATTTCGGGGCAATGTTACAAATGTGTATCTGGATACAAAGGGGATTTCTGTAGTGAAGGTAATGTAACTTGCATTCTTGCGCACTTCTAAGACAATAATACTTGAAATATATAACATTATATATTGTGTGTCACACATGATCACTGATCACAATCTTAAAAACAATAGTAGAACTGGAGTGATATGATCATACGTAAAACTGAAGTGATATGATTATTAGTAGAACTGGAGTGATATGATCATTAGTAGAAGTGGAGTGATATGATCATTAGTAGAACTGGAGTGATATGATCATTAGTAGAACTGAAGTGATGTGATAATTAGTAGAACTGAAGTGATATGATCATTAGTAGAACTGAAGAGACATGAACTGGATTGCTAAAATAATTAGTAGAACCTGGCATATATGGTCATTTGAAAATCTAAAATCGTGGCATATCCAAAAGGACGTAGCCATCAACCACAGTAAACGAGTCGTTGATTTTCTAGGAACCACTTATACGTTCAGTAGTTTGGCTTTCTAAACGGTGAGGTCTAATTATACCTGTTGTAAAAATCCCATGGAAACAAATTTGACTCCAAATTTGACTACCGTGGGGTTTAAACCAAGTACGCTTGGTTCTGTGATCGAGCTCACTACCGCTTGAGCTACAGACGCTCACATATGGTCATTAGTTAGTTATTGGTTATTGGTTACTAAGCTGACGTCATTGCACTCCTGGCAGACCCATAGGTGCTCAGTCTCCCAAAACAGATATCGAAGCGTATGCATACTGATGGTTCTGTGGCTCGCTGATTAAACACACCTCTCACTCTGCCTCTCAGTCATCCAGTTCGACTTGTACAACGGGTACCTCCAAACTGCCTAAATCGCTTGAAATCAACATCGATGTTAGTGTCCTCATCAAACAGACAGCCGCGAAAAGACTGAAGAATATCCCCCTTATCCATCTTCAACTCCCCAATAATCGATGCTGTTGATGCAAGCCTGACCGCTCTCTCATTACCGTAAACACCCGCAATGCAGGACAGTATATCCAGGTAAGCCGCTGGAGGTTAGAAACTTCTATAGACGACATCCACTCATACCGAAACCTGCCATTCTGGCTCTTGTGAAGCATCCACTGAGAGTCAGCCACACCAAATGCCTCAGTAAATGAAGTCCCAGAGAACAAATAGAGGGCAGCAGTAACGGCCTCAACCTCCATCCTCATACTAGAAGTAGTTGTCCTGTATACACCACTTCGCTCTGCAACAACACTACAGTGCGCATTAGTCAAGAAACCTCAGCCGGACTTCTCACCACGTTGAACCGACCCATCGGTATATACAACAACATCATCATCCCTTGTATTATCTTCTATCAGCTGCTTAACTGCGAGATCAGCCTTCATGTTACCCCAATCTCTACATTCTCTTCCAAGAGTAATGCTAATGTTGAGATAGTTGGTCATGCTACCATCTGTTGGGATCCATTCTTCCCGTTTTGGTAGGGTCGCAACCGTAGTCACCTGGCCAATTGTTCTCTCAGACTGGGTCATCACGACATGCCACGCGTGATTCTCGTACCCTTAACATCATTAGTGTTCTTATGTAGTGGATGTCTCTTTTCCGCAGTAACCCGCATATATACCTCGGTTTGAGAGAATGCATGATGGGAACGTAGTGACAGAAGACAAATCATATATCTCATCCTCACAATGGGGGTATCTCTAGTGCCACTGGGACATACCTAGCAAGCCACTGGAACAGCTCTAGCTAGTCGACAGTGATATAATGTGACCCATCTAGGGAATTCTGAAGCCACTGGGACAAACCTAGCAAGCCGACAGTGGTATAATATTGACCAATCTAAAGAATTCTGAAGCCACTGGGACAGGTCAAGGAAGCCAACAGTGGTATAATGTGACCCATATAGGGAATTCTGAAGCCACTGGGACAAACCAAGCAAGCCGACAGTGGTATAATGTGACCCGTCTAGCAGATTCTGAAGCCACTGGGACAGGTCTAGCAAGCCGACAGTGGTATAATGTGAGCATCTAGGGAATTATGAAGCCACTGTTGGACAAACCCATGATAAGCTCAACAGTGGTATAATGCCTCAGATTACTGGGCCACATAGTGGGATTATCTGAAGCCACGTGGGACATGTCTAAGTCAAGCCAAGCCAGTGGTATAATGTGACCCATCTAGGAATTCTGAAGCCACTGGGACAAACCAGCAAGCTGACAGTGGTATAATGTGACCATCTTGGAGATTCTGAAGCCGACAGTGACAAACCTAGCAAGCCGAATGTGACAGTTATAGCAAGCCACTGAGACAGGCCATAGCAAGCCACTGAGACAGGCCTAGCAAGCCACTGAGACAGGCCATAGCAAGCCACTGAGACAGACCTAGCAAGCCGATAGTGACAGGCATAGCAAGCAGACAGTGGTATAATGTGACTCATCTAGGGAATTCTGAAGCCACTGGGACAAACCTAGCAAGCCGACAGTGGTATAATGTGACCCATCTAGGAGATTCTGAAGCCACTGGGACAGGTCAAGCAAGCCAACAGTGGTATAATGTGACCCATATAGGGGATTCTGAAGCCAATGGGACATGTCTAGCAAGCCGACAGTGGTATAATGTGACCCATCTAAGGATTTCTGAAGCCACTGGGACAAACCTAGCAAGCTGACAGTGGCACAATGTGACCATCTTGGAGATTCTGAAGCCGACAGTGACAAACCTAGCAAGCCGAAGGTGACAGTTATAGCAAGCCACTGAGACAGGCCAGAAGCCACTGAGACAGCACAAGCCACTGAGACGACCTAGCAAGCCGATAGTGACAGGCATAAGCAGCAGACAGTGGTATAATGTGACTCATCTAGGGAATTCTGAAGCCACCGGGACAAACCTAGCAAGTCGACAGTGACAAACCTAGCAAGCCACTGAGACAGGCCTAGCAAGCCGATAGTGACAGGCCTAGCAAGCCACTGAGACAGGTTTAGCAAGCCACTGAGACGGGTCTAGCAAGCCACTGAGACAGGCCTAGCAAGCCACTGAGACAGGCCTAGCAACCCACTGAGACAGGCCTAGCAAGCCACTGAGAAAGACCTAGCAAATCGACAGTGACAGACCTAGCAAGCCGACAGTGGTATAATCTAATATGTGCTCGTAGAATTATGAAGAGATTTTGAAAACCGGTAAGCAGGGACACAGGGGGACCAAGAAATAATATCGATATATTGAACTATTAATATATGTGGAGCACGAAGCAAGTTTAAATTACATCGTAGAACAAATGAAAAAACATAAAAAAGCAACATTAGGACTAGCAGACACACGCACCAAAGGACAAGGCTGGAAGAAGTTACATCTAGATTACACATACGCATACTCAGGTGTAGAAATCAACGCAAGAGCTAAACATGGCGTCGGATTCATCATCGATTCAGATCTAGCTGAGTCAATACTACACATAAGTTACATCTTAGAAAGAATTATTACAATCTCAATTCGGGCGAACGGAGTAGACATGACCTACATTCAAATACACGTGCCCTGCAACGCCCATTAACAATGCTCATTAGTATAACTGGAGAGTATGCTCATTAGTAGAACTGAACATTTATTATAATAAGTAGAACTGAAGAGATTTGACCATTAGTAGAGTTAGAATGCTATGAATATTAGTAGAACTGAAGAGCAACGATCATTAATATAACTAGAGAGATGTGATAATCAGTAGAACTGGAGAGCAATGATCATCAATATAACTAGAGAGATGTGATAATCATTAGAACTGGAGAGCAATGATCATTAATATAACTAGAGATATGTGATAATCAGTAGAACTGGAGAGCAATGATCATCAATATAACTAGAGATATGTGATAATCAGTAGAACTGGAGAGAAATGATCATTAGTAGAAATGTGCTGATATGATTTTTAGAAGGACTAGACAGCTCAAAATGCAACAAAACGACTACAATGAACATTATTTTAATATGTACATTATGTGATACAACATGGTGCAACTACTACTAATGAACCAATGTTCTATTTGTTATAGAATGTTTATCAGGAACTTTCGGCCCAGAGTGCCAGTACGTCTGTCCTGTAAACTGTTATAGTACTTGTGACAATGTGGACGGACGCTGTAATTGTAAGGATGGCTACAGTGGAGTAGGATGCAAAGGTTCATTTTGTATACTTAGCCGTTAGAAAGTTATGTTGAATCTTCAACATTATCAAATGAATTCTCTGTCTATACGTGGAGACTTATTTAATCCTGGGCACGGCGTTATAAATCTTATAATGTCACAGTTTCACCAGCACATCTGTAGCATGTTGGTTGTGGTTGCTAGATGCAGCATATCTTACCCCATCCCCCATCACTGTTCGTGATGCTCAGTTGCGCACATTTACTCGCCCATGTGTTGCCAGGGTCATCAAGGGGGCAACGAATAGTCAAACTTCCACCTAAAAGGAATGTCGTAAAATGCGTCCGAGATAGGGACTTAGAGAAGAAATCCTTATAAATAAAAATCATCTCAGAAATCGGATGTACCCATCAACTAAATGTTTCAATGATGGTATTGTTTAATAAGCTTCCACTATAATTCGGTTTGTTCTTTCTGTGTCTGTCTTTACTCGGACTGTATATGTATATGTATGATGTATTCCCAATCTATATTTCTCTATATAATCTATTCGTTCGTTGTGATGTTCTATCATTTACTCTCATTAACATGTTCTTCCATTCTAGTCGTACTCTTGATTGATGTCTTCTCTACTCAAACTATCTCTACTTCGATGTTGATGATATGCTGAACTTCTCTGTATTCCTGTGTTATGTATTTCCTCTGTCTATATGATCAAAACGTGCTAGACATGTTTTTCTTTACCCTACGTTCTTGACCAAATAATAACGAGTTTTCTCATTGTTAATTCTTAGTTGTCCGCTAATGTCATTGTTTTGTGGATAACTTACATTCTAGAAGCTCCAACTAAGTGCAGAGACAACTTCTATATATTCATATCATAAATTCCTAAGCTGAAATCCTCACGATTATGTCATATATTATTTGTTATATGTTTTTCCAAGATACATTTTCATTCGCACAGCTGTATCTTTATTGCTACTTTAAATATTCTTCAATTGTGCGTTTTTTAAACCAGATATAATACTTGTTGTAGAACAGGTCTGTTTAAAGAATAATTATGTGTTTCGGATTATCGAATCATTTATATAGTAATACATACTTGTTACTGGGAGCATGCATATTCCCAGCGGCAACATATGGGTGTGAAGCTTGGATGATTAATAAGGAAGTGGAAAAACGTATATGTGCTTTTCAATATAAGTGTTACAGAAGAGGCATCCGTATTATGGACAGAAAAGAGATCAATTAGATCTATACAGAAATAACTCAAAATCAAACAAAACTGGCTGATGTTACAAATAAGAAAGAGAAAACTGAGATGCCATGGACAAATACAATTTTTTTTTTTTTAAATGGAAGGGCTGGAGAAGACCATTAAGGAAGGAGGCTTATCAGCAAAGAGAAGATGAAGAAGACCACAGAGACGATGCACTCAGGATGAAACTGATTGTTTGAACTTGACGGCTGCAGAGGCAAGCCATCTGGTTTATGAGAGAGAGAAATTACGGAGGACTGTTGGGGTTGCAAAGTTCTGCTCAGACAAGCTATTTGATGATGCTGATGATTATACAGTAATAATCTCGAACTATAATAAATGAATCTTACTTAATCTTAAAATATGTAAGTACGCAAGGTGTAATCAGTCTGATTTGTCCGTCCTTTGTTTGCTCAGATATTACTATATTTTGCAATTTGATGCCGCCGCTGGATAGAGAGAGTTGTGAATATTCTGCACTCACTTTAATCATTGGTTCTATGCGAATTACACATACGATAATTGCACATATGACAATGGCACACTTACACCCTTGTACACAAAACAATTGTCCGCTAGGTAAAGGCACACATAGACAACTGAACACAGAAAAATAGTATGCCGCTTTAATCTGAAGCTAATTGAAACAAGGTAAACAAGCAAGTGTAATTAATGAGTGCAATCTTCATATGTTATGTTTGCAATTGTTATATATGCAATTTCCATGTGTACACTTGCCATGTGTGCAATTGTCTGGTTAGCTAAACTAATGTATAATATGTGCCCGGACATTTTATTGTTTGAAAATATACATCACTTCATCAAATAGTTGTGGTACCGATATATTGCTGGTTGTAATTAAACTGCTTCTATAAATTCACAGGTAGGTGTTTACATATGTCATCTTTCTTGTAGAATGCAAACCTGGCGAGTTTGGAGCTGGATGTCAATTCAACTGTTCTGTTGGATGCATTAATACATGTGACCATATAAGTGGAAGATGTGCCTGTAGGAAAGACTTCACGGGATTACGTTGCACAGGTTCACTTAATAAACTTGTTGACATCATGTTAATGTTGACTAAACTGGCTTACATTAAACACATTTATCAATCTATCACATCTATCATATCTATTTCATCACTAATTTGGCGCTCAACATCAACAGGAGCACATATACTCACATAAAAACGCACATATTTAGATATCACGACGATATTTATATATATAGTCAAATGTAGCATGCCCTTTGCTGAACCAGTAGATGTAATATAGGGGTCTCAAGACACCCCGACCACTTGGCTGAGCCTGCCTCTCACCCCGCCCCCCAACCTTCGTGCTCGGAGTGACTACTATTACCATCTACTCACGCATAATACATAACCCAACCACAGTGTCTAGATTGATGTACATTATGTAAGATAGGGCTCTCAAAAAGGTCTATCAAACCGACAGTGGTATAATGTGATCCATCTAGGAGATCTAACATGAAGGGTCTCAAGCACGACCACTGGGACCGCTCTCACCGCCGACTTCATGCTCGGTATACTATGTACCATCTATCGATACTACTAACCACAGGCTGATTGATGTACATTAGTCAAATAGGGCAAGGTCATCAAACGACAGTGGTATAATGTGATCCATCTAGGGATTCTAACCACTGTGGACAACCTAGCAAGCCACTGGAACAGTCCTAGCATGTCCAACAGTGGTATAATGTGACCCATCTAGGGATTCTGAAGCCACTGGGACAGGTCTAGCAGGCCGACAGTGGTATAATGTGACCCATCTAGGGATTTGAATCCACTGGGACAGTCCTAGCAAGTCGACAGTGGTATAATGTGACCCATCTAGGGATTCTGGAAGCCACTGTGACAAACCTAGCAAGCAATTGAGACAGTCCTAGCAGGCCAACAGTGGTATAATGTGACCCATCTAGGAGATTTTGAAGCCACTGGGACAGGTCTAACAAGCCGACAGTGGTATAATGTCACCCATCTAGGAAATTCTGAAGCCACTGAGACGGGTCTAGCAAGCCGACAATGGTATAATGTGACCCATCTAGGAGATTCTGAAGCCACTGGGACATTCCTAGCAAGCCACTGGGACAGTCCTAGCAAGCCAACATTGGTATAATGTGACACATCTAGGGGATTCTGAAGCCACTGGGAAAGGCCTAGCAAACCGACAGTGGTATAATGTGATCCATCTAGGGGATTCTGAAGCCACGGGGACAGGCCTATGAAGCCACTGGGACAGTCCTAGCAGGCCAACAGTGGTATAATGTGACCCATCTAGGAGATTACTGGAAGTCTAAGACATGGTACATGTTCTGAGACAAGCTGACAGTGGTATAATGTGACCCATCTAGGAGATTCTGAAGCCACTGAGACAGGTCTAGTTAGCCGACAGTGGTATAATATGACCCATCTAGGGAATGCTGAAGCCACTGGGAGAGGCCTAGCAATCCACTGAGACAGGCCTAGCAAGCCGACAATGTCAGGCCTAGCAAGCCACTTAGACAGGTCTAGCAAGCCACTGAGACAGGCCTAGCAAGCCACTGATACAGGTCTAGCAAGCCACTGAGACAGGTCTAGCAAGCCACTGAGACAGGCTTAGCAAGCCACTAAGACAGGCCTAGCAAGTCACTGAGACAGGCCTACCAATCCGACAGTGACATGCCTAGCAATCCACTGAGACAGGCCTAGCAAGCCGACAGTGGCAGGCCTAGCAAGCCGACAGTGACAGGCCTAGCAAGCCGACAGTGACAGGCCTAGCAAGCCGACAGTAACATACCTAGCAAGCCACTGAAACAGTCCTAGCAACCAACTGAGACAGGCCTAGCAGGCCACTGAGACAGGCCTATCAAGCCGACAGTGACAGACCTAGCAAGCCAATAGTGACAGGCCTAGCAAGCCGACAGTGACAGCCCTAGCAAGCCGATAGTGACAGGCCTAGCAAGCCGATAGTGACAGGCCTAGCAAGCCACTGAGACAGGCCTAGCAAGCCACTGAGACAGTCCTAGCAAGCCACTGAGACAGGACTAGCAAGCCACTGAAAGAGGCCTAGCAAGCCACTGAGACAGGCCTAGCAAGCCACTGAGACAGGCCTAGCAAACCGACAGTGACATGTCAAGCAAGCCACTGAGACAGGCCTAGCAAGCCGACAGTGACAGGCCTAGCAAGCCGATAGTGACAGACCTAGCAAGCCGACAGTGGTATAATCTAATCCGTGCTCGTAAAATTATGAAGAGATTTCGAAAACCGGTAAGCAGGACACAAGGGGGAGAGGGACCAAGAAATACTATCAATATATTGCACTATTAATATCTGTGGAGCACGAAGCAAGTTTCAAGACATCGTAGAACAAATGAAAAAACATAAAATAGCAACATTAGGACTAGCAGACACACGCACCAAAGGGCAAGGCTGGAAGAAGTTACATCTAGATTACACATACGCATACTCAGGTGTCGAAATCAACGCAAGAGCTAAACATGGCGTCGGATTCATCATCGACCCAGATCTAGCTGAGTCAAAACTACACATCTTAGAGAGAATTATTACAATCTCAATTCGGGCGAACGGGGTAGACATGACCTACATTCAAATACACGTGCCCTACAACGCCCATTAACAATGCTCATTAGTATAACTGGAGAGTATGCTCATTAGTAGAACTGAACATTTATGATAATAAGTAGAACTGAAGAGATTTGACCATTAGTAGAGTGAGAGTGATATGAATATTAGTAGAACTGAAGAGCAACAATAATTAATATAACTAGAGAGATATGATAATCAGTAGAACTGGAGAGCAATGATCATTAATATAACTAGAGAGATGTGATAATCAGTAGAACTGGAGAGCAATGATCATCAATATAACTAGAGAGATATGATAATCAGTAGAACTGGAGAGCAATGATCATCAATATAACTAGAGATATGTGATAATCAGTAGAACTGGAGAGCAATGATCATTAATATAACTAGAGAGATGTGATAATCATTAGAACTGGAGAGCAATGATCATTAATATAACTAGAGAGAAATGATAATCAGTAGAACTGAAGAGCAATGATCATCAATATAACTAGAGATATGTGATAATCAGTAGAACTGGAGAGCAATGATCATTAATGTAACTAGAGAGATATGTGATAATCAGTAGAACTGGAGAGCAATGATCATTAGTAGAAATGTGCTGATATGATTATTAGAAGGACTAGACAGCTCAAAATGCAACAAAACGACTACAATGAACATTATTTTAATATGTACATTATGTGATACAACATGGTGCAACTAGTACTAATGAACCAATGTTCTATTTGTTATAGAATGTTTACCAGGAACTTTCGGCCCAGAGTGCCAGTACGTCTGTCCTGTAAACTGTTATAGTACTTGTGACAATGTGGACGGACGCTGTAATTGTAAGGATGGCTACAGTGGAGTAGGATGCAAGGTTCATTTTATACTTAGCCGTTAGAAAGTTATGTTGAATCTTCAACATTATCAAATGAATTCTCTGTCTATACGTGGAGACTTATTTAATCCTGGGCACGACGTCATAAATCGTATAATGTCACAGTTTCACCAGCACATCTGTAGCATGTTGGTTGTGGTTGCTAGATGCAGCATATCTTACCCCATCCCCCATCACTGTTCGTGATGCTCAGTTGCGCACATTTACTCGCCCATGTGTTGCCAGGGTCATCAAGGGGGCAACGAATAGTCAAACTTCCACCTAAAAGGAATGTCGTAAAATGCGTCCGAGATAGGGACTTAGAGAAGAAATCCTTATAAATAAAAATCATCTCAGAAATCGGATGTACCCATCAACTAAATGTTTCAATGATGGTATTGTTTAATAAGCTTCCACTATAATTCGGTTTGTTCTTTCTGTGTCTGTCTTTACTCGGACTGTATATGTATATGTATGATGTATTCCCAATCTATATTTCTCTATATAATCTATTCGTTCGTTGTGATGTTCTATCATTTACTCTCATTAACATGTTCTTCCATTCTAGTCGTACTCTTGATTGATGTCTTCTCTACTCAAACTATCTCTACTTCGAAGTTGATGATATGCTGAACTTCTCTGTATTCCTGTGTTATGTATTTCCTCTGTCTATATGATCAAAACGTCTAGACATTTTTTTTCCCTACGTTCTTGACCAAATAATAACGAGTTTTCTCATTGTTAATTCTTAGTTGTCCGCTAATGTCATTGTTTTGTGGATAACTACATTCTAAACTCCAACTAAGTGCAGAACAACTTCTATATATTCATATCATAAATTCCTAAGCTGAAATCCTCACGATTATGTCATATATTATTTGTTATATGTTTTTCCAAGATACATTTTCATTCGCACAGCTGTATCTTTATTGCTACGTTAAATATTCTTCAATTGTGCGTTTTTTAAACCAGATCTAATACAGGTCTGTTTAAAGAATAATTCGGTGTTCGGATTATCAGTCTTTATACAGTAATACATACTTTATACTGGGAGAATGCATATTCCCAGTGGTAACATATGGGTGTGAAGCTTGGATGATTAATAAGGAAGTGGAAAAACGTATATGTGCTTTTCAATATAAGTGTTACAGAAGAGTCATCCGTATGTCATGGACAGAAAAGAGATCATATAGATCTATACAGAAAGAACTCAACATCAAACAAAACTGGGTGATGTTACAAATGAAAGAAAACTGAGATGTCATGGACAAATTTTAAAAAAATTGTTAAATGGAAGCTAGAAGACCATTAAGGAAGGAGGCTTATCAGCAAAATGAAGATGAGGAAGACCACAGAGACGATGCACTCAGGATGAAACTGATTGTTTGAACTTGACGGCTGCAGAGGCAAGCCATCTGTTTATAGAGAGAGAATTACGGAGGACTGTTGGGGTTGCAAAGTTCTGCTCAGACAAGCTATTTGATGATGCTGATGATTATACAGTAATAATCTCGAACTATAATAAATGAATCTTACTTAATCTTAAAATATGTAAGTACGCAAGGTGTAATCAGTCTGATTTGTCCGTCCTTTGTTTGCTCAGATATTACTATATTTTGCAATTTGATGCCGCCGCTGGATAGAGAGAGTTGTGAATATTCCGCACTCACTTTAATCATTGGTTCTATGCGAATTACACATACGATAATTGCACATATGACAATGGCACACTTACACACTTGCACACAAAACAATTGTCCGCTAGATAAAGGCACACGTAGACAACTGAACACAGAAAAATAGTATGCCGCTTTAATCTGAAGCTAATTGAAACAAGGTAAACAAGCAAGTGTAATTAATGAGTGCAATCTTCATATGTTATGTTTGCAATTGTTATATATGCAATTTTCATGTGTACACTTGCCATGTGTGCAATTGTCTGGTTAGCTAAACTAATGTATAATATGTGCCCGGACATTTTATTGTTTGAAAATATACATCACTTCATCAAATAGTTGTGGTACCGATATATTGCTGGTTGTAATTAAACTGCTTCTATAAATTCACAGGTAGGTGTTTACATATGCCATCTTTCTTGTAGAATGCAAACCTGGCGAGTTTGGAGCTGGATGTCAATTCAACTGTTCTGTTGGATGCATTAATACATGTGACCATATAAGTGGAAGATGTGCCTGTAGGAAAGACTTCACAGGATTACGTTGCACAGGTTCACTTAATAAACTTGTTGACATAATGTTAATGTTGACTAAACTGGCTTACATTAAACACATTTATCAATCTATCACATCCATCATATCTATTTCATCACTAATTTGGCGCTCAACATCAACAGGAGCACATATACTCACATAAAAACGCACATATTTAGATATCACGACGATATTTATATATATAGTCAAATAATAGCATGCCCATTGCCGAACGAGTAGATGTAATATAGGGGTCTCACGGCACCCCGACCACTTGGCTGAGCTCGCCTCTATCCTCCCCCCACTTTCGTGCTCGGGGTGACTACTATTCCCATCTACTCTTGCATACCACATAACCCAACCACCTTGTCTAGATTTATGTACATTATGTAAAATATGCCTCTCAAACCACCCGATCACTTGGGGAGCCTGCCTCCATTATACATCTACTTACGCATACCACACAACCCAACGATCATGTCTGCATTGTAGAATTGTCTACAATTGTCTACAATTGTCTACAATTGTCTACACCCTGTCTACAATTCGTATAAATGTGGGTGTCAAGCCACACCAACCACTGCCTGCCTCCCCCATCGTTGTCGGGATGACGTGCTATCCCCATCATATACCTGCTCACCCAAAACCCTTTCAATCTGTCTACATCCATACATCAACCTGTCTACATCCATACATCAACCTGTCTACATCCATACATCAACCTGTCTACATCCATACATCAACCTGTCTACATCCATACATCAACCTGTCTACATCCATACATCAACCTGTCTACATCCATACATCAACCTGTCTACATCCATACATCAACCTGTCTATATCCATACATCAACCTGTCTACATCCATACATCAACCTGTCTACATCCATCCATACATCAACCTGTCTACATCCATACATCAACCTGTCTACATCCATACATCAACCTGTCTACATCCATACATCAACATGTCTACATCCATACATCAACCTGTCTACATCCATTTAAATCGATCCCTCCCTCCTCTCCCCTCCCCTCCTTAATAGGGATCACGACTCAGCACACATAGACCAACAGCCCTGTCTTCATTGATATCCACAACCTTAAATGGATCCAAGCACCCTTGTCATAGTCGTGCTATACTACTCAAGCAAGCCCAGCCACCCCTCCCACCAAGCCACCCCGCCCACAGTCTTCCACCGCATTTTCTGCAGGCCAGGACTTAAATTTAAATAATTTGAGAACGAATAGTGTATACTCACGGAGAATGGTCGTCGTGAGTAATCTGTGTCGTTGGCTAATGACTGGTGCGACTAATCAGTGCTCGATTAAGTGTGTACTCGAACAGTGCTGGCGCCACCGACCCTACATAGGAAAGGCGCTGTTGAGACAAAACCTTGCATTAATATGCGGTGTGGGAGTGCTGCCCGCATCTCGACTTTGTAGAGAATGCAGAGGACAGCAGGAGGCAAAGCGACTACAAAATATCACCCGTAGGACGATAAAGCGTTTTAAGAAGGTTCTCGACGAAACTAATGGCCATAAATAATTTTGCAATTGAAGACTAACGATATATACTGATGGTATACTGATGATGCCTACAGTGGTCGAGCTCAAAGACAAACTGAGACAATAGGGGCTCCCTACGTCAGGTGCAAAGGCAGATTTGCGTCCAAGACACGCTCACAGCGTAGGGAATAGTTCTCTCAGTATGCCAAAACACGATCCCAGCGGTTGTTTTGGGTCCATGCACTTTTTGTTTCACTGCTCAGCTGTAATTTGTACAACACCGTTCTTTTTTACAAATATCAACGGGCAGATAACTGTCCTTCCATACACGATCGAATGAGCGTGGTCTGACATCTGTTTATATTTTTTTAAATTTAATTTGTTTGACTAACATATTTTTTCTGTTGCCAAAAGGTAAACTTTCGTGTGTTAACTTTATAACAAGATGTCTTTTCGCACTCAACGTCTGTTATAATCTGTCCATTAATTCGTGAGCACGTTTGAAATTGATTTTCTCGAAAACTACCTGTTGGATCTCAGTGATTTTTGCATGCAGCCTTAGAATATCCATGACGCTAAAATAAAGCTAACCAGTAGTCCATAGATGCTACGGATTTTGCACATCGGCGAATTCCTTTGATCTTTTATGACAATTGCAAATACGGGGCTCAAATTTTAGATTTTACAGTAATGCCTAGAATTTGTCCATGTCAATTCTATTCATAGGTGTCTCTCCATATTAACTTGATAGGGCAAGTAATTAATTGTGTTGCCCTTTATGTGCAATCGTGAACTTGGATACAATATGCAACAGTTAGTCCTCCCTTCGGTCACCATTAGACCCCAGGGTACTTAACTTCACCACAAATTGTATGATGGTAGACG
This sequence comes from Arion vulgaris, assembly GCA_020796225.1. Lineage (NCBI taxonomy): Eukaryota > Metazoa > Mollusca > Gastropoda > Stylommatophora > Arionidae > Arion > Arion vulgaris. Next base: position 9,398,753 of record CM036764.1, on the reverse strand, counting down.
CATTTGGATATGGAAATGTATACGTTGCTATTTTTCAGTCTGTAATCAAAATATGATTTGTATCATCCCGAATCTGACGATTCCATGAGGTTGATAATTGTTACTGGCTGGACAAATTGTAATCCATCTCGGTGCCAGTACTCGTCTTCCTCTCGGAGCACATGTTCAACACACTTCTTCCAGAACTGCATGTCTATCATTGAGAGGGACTCACGTGTCAGAACTTCAACATCACACATTTTAAACGTCCTGTTCTGTTCGGCAACTTGCCCTTTACTTTAGCCCAGACAAGCTCTATCGGATTGAGGTGAGCATGATATGGAGGTAGTCGCAAAGACGTGTGGCCGTATTCCGCAATGATTTTGTCAATATGAAACACCTTTGTCTTATTTGTCATCCTCACCAGGTGCAACAACTCGGGTTTCAAATATGTATCATCGAAGCTGACATTTTCCTTAGCAAGCCAAGTCCTAATTTGATCTTTTGTATTTGATGCAGTTGGTACTTTGTCTTCCGCTGATACTGCGTTGTAATAGGATGCATTATCCATTACCAAGCATGATGGTCTGTTTAGAATTGGAAGTAGATATTTCTCCATCCAGTGCCTGAAAATATGTCCATTCATTTCTGTGTGGTAGTCCCTACCGTCGGTACTTTTTGATTGGAAAATAAGTCCAGCGTCATGGACAAGACCTTCTTCATGTGTTAGTATAATACGCTGGCCTTTGCTGCTAGGTATTTTTCTTTTCTGTTCACCGTCTACTGATTGCCATTCTTTAGCATTGGTGTGGTGAGCATTGACCCAGGATTCGTTTTATTTAGGTTCAACCCTTCTCGCACACCAGGAATTTCTGCTCCTTTATATGATGAATCATCAGCTTTAAAGTGTTTCCAGACAATTTTAACAGATACAGTTATTGACAACCTCATTATTTCTATCAATGACTAAACTGTGTTCAAAATAAATGAGAAACTTGCCAAACGAGTTATCAAGAAATAGTCTGTATACGCATCATGGGTGCCAATAAACTGAGAAGAGATTAACATATTTGTAGCTTTGCTTGTTAATGGGACTAAACAGGCGTCCCAGAATTAGAGATTATTGGACCAGGACACCTACATTTTGGTATTCACCATTTGTTTTCCAGGTGTTCCCCTAATAGAAGTAGGTTTGAGGCAATATATCACACATTGCTTCACGCTGGGGAACCAGGAGCTGAGTCAAAACACAAATGTGAACCGTTCCTGAATGCAATGGTTGGTATCTTCCAAGATGCATTATATCCCTTCCAGAATCTTTCAATTGATGAAATGGTTATTGGGTTCAAGGGACGATGAAAGTACAAGCAGTTTAATGCATCAAATCTCCACACGCATCACAACAAATCAATTGGACTTTGTGACAGTGCAACCGGCTACGTGAACAACATCCTTCTCTACTTTGGAAAAGAGACCTCCTATGCTCCTGAAGTTGACAAAGATGGTTGCAGGCTGTTAAAGTTTTTAGAACTTTACTCAAGAATATTGAGAAAGGTCACACCATCTTTGCGGATAGGTACTACGCTGCTCTTCCAGTTATCACTTATCTCCTTGACAGGGAAATTTATTTTACTGGAACTGTGATGTCAAATAGAAAAAAGCTTCCGCAAGAACTCAAAGATCTGAAATTAAAACACAGGGAGTCTAAGTGGTTTCTTGATGAAGCAAAGAGAGTTATGTGTGTGGCTTGGAGGGACAAAAAGCAAAAAACATTGCGTACTTGCCTCATCGCTAGCTTCAGCAGAGAATGTTGTCAGCAATGACAAACCATTTGTTATAGACTGTTATAATCAGTCAATGAATGACTGTGACAAAGCGGAACAAAATATTGCCTATTATTGCAATTTTGAACGCCGCTCCAAAAAATGGTGGAAGAAAATTTTCTTCTGGCTGTTCGAAATTGCACAGTATAATTCTTTTATTTTATACAAACTTTCTCATCTCGATGAACAAAAAACTGGCTTTATTGATTTCAAATCCATGCTTGTTCAGCAGTTATTACAACACACTGCACAGCTGAGAATGGAAATTACTATTTATGATCCCCTGAGATGTAATGTGTACTCAGAAAGTGCTATGCATTTAGTTGAGTACACAACAAAAAACATAAAATGTCTAGTCTGCAGCACTCCTGCAAAATTTAGCGAACACATTTTATCTGTTCTGGGTGCACTGACCTGCCCATCTCCACCTAAGACTTGCTTTGCTTTTTATCATCAAGTCAAATTGCAGTCTCAGGCTAGAATAGCAACATAATAAAATGTTACTAAATGTATATACATTTTTTTTTTATGGCATGAATGCCAATTATTTTGTATGCCATGAATGCCAATTATATGAATGTATGTGCTTTGGAGTGGTGGTGTATACATGAATTTGAGAGTAATAGTTGTTATATAATTTTAAATTCTGAGGATGAATTACAAAGTTTAAATGTAAATAAAAAATGTGTGGATCAATTCGATACAATATACATTTATATGAATTTTCCTGATGATAAGTTGCATTTTTCCTTCATTTTTTTTTTTCAATAACATGAAATACAACAATACTTTACTAAATAAATACTAATTTACATGGATAACTATTTATTATCAGATTGTTCAGAATTTAATTCTTCATTGTTTGATACCAACAGTTTAAATTTAGCTCACATAGAACTGAAGTTATATGCATATTTTCAAGATCACTCCAGTTTGAAAAATTTTGCTAGAAATGTGTTCTGGCAGAGCGTGGCCACCCTCCAAAATTTTCTTGGACACAAAGAGATGCTGACGATGCCTACAGTGGTCGAGCTCAAATACACAATGAGACGATATAGGCTCCCTACGTCGGATGCAAAGGCAGACCTCGTATGGAGAATTCCCAGCGCCCGCACCGAGGCGTTCATGAAGCGATCGTGCAGGAGTGCTGATACTATACGGCAGTGCTATCCTACCATGTCGGACAACGGCAAGCTGGAATACTCACGCAGACTGAACGTGCAGGCAGAAGTCGCTCTGATGTCTGCAGGTGTTGAGAAGCAGCTGACTCCAGCACTACGAAAAGTGGTCCGCCGTAGAATTCGTAAACGTCAGATCGTGATCATTGTGAAGCGAGCTGCCGGTAATGCGGGCGGTTATGAATTCTAATTGCGTGCGGCAATAGGCGAGTTACAGGACTACCAGATCTATGTAGAGCGACGGCTACAGCACGATGTGACGGCCTACCTCGATGGTCTGACACCACATATGTCTCTAATAGGAAGGAAGGATGCGACTAAGGTAGAGATCATCCTATCGGCCGATCTCGTCAGGAGGGGAGCCGATGGTGATCATATTAAAACGTGCGCGCACTTCCGCAGCGGGTAATTCCCATTACCATTACAGGAATATGTCATATATTTATGTACAAGGTTAAGGTTAGGGTGAGTAGGAGATATCATGTGACTGTAGATAATCGTGGTGAGTAGGAGATATCATGTGACTGTAGATAATCGTTGTGAGTAGGAGATATCATGTGACTGTAGATAATCGTTGTAGTGGAGATATCATGTGACTGTAGATAATCGTTGTGAGTAGGAGATATCATGTGACTGTAGATAATCTGATATGTGTAATATAAGGGTTAATCGTTGTGAGTAGGAGATATCGGACTGAGATAATCGTTGTAGTAGGAGATATCATGTGACTGTAGATAATCTGATATGTGTAATATAAGGGTTAATCGTTGTGAGTAGGAGATATCATGTGACTGTATATAATCTGATATGTGTAATATAAGGGTTAATCGTTGTGAGTAGGAGATATCATGTGACTGTATATAATCTGATATGTGTAATATAAGGGTTAATCGTTGTGAGTAGGAGATATCATGTGACTGTATATAATCTGATATGTGTAATATAACAGCGAAGTGAAAAACTGGTCAGACCGCCCTAGTAAATAACCATATACGTATAATGACATCTCAAACAACATTAGAAACGCAAACGCAGGACATATATAACTGTCACCGAGCATTTAAAGAAACATTTAATGGCCAGGTGTATATATTTTCTGTTTGTCTACACATCAGATATACTAATTGGTTTTATGGTTTGCAGAATGTGTACATGCATCTTTCGGATCAACATGCCAATTCAACTGCTCTTTTAACTGTGCTAATCATTGTGAAAGAGACCATGGTTACTGCTTAGGTAAGGACGTGTAAACATCCTCTTTCTAGATTATGTGTACATATGGATTATAACTTGAGCAATGATTTTTGGGACATACCTGTTATTTTTTGCATTACTCACGAGGGTAGGTATAAGTTCTTTGTAATTGAGACAATGGATATGGGCATGGACCAGTATGGTCTCTGCCAGCAATGAAAACAACGACATACTACATTCCAAGAAGATGCCTAGGCAAAGCTGACAGTAATATGGACAACAACAAAATATAGATAAGATACATTGGTGAGGTCTTCAGGCTAAGAATATATTATAAGAAGATTAAGAAAGTATCCAAAGTGGGGAATATTACTTAGTAAAATCATTACGGCCAAAAGCATGATCGTGTTGTCAAAGATCATATCGTCGAATTTAAATGACTTAAAAAACGACAATTAAAATAGGTGTGGTGTATGTAAAACAATGAAAGATTGGAAACGTCTTATATTTATAAATCTTCTTCTTCTGCGTTCTCACTAGATTGGGATTTCGGATTCTGTAATAAAGGCAGCCGTCTGCCTCAGATTATCAGCCACGCCATACAGTTTGTCTTGTACGCTAGTGTAAGTGGGCCACCTCTTTCTTCTCAAATCTGGATACTGGGCGCAGTTCTGTAGGATATAATTCCTATGATTTATGCATCCCGTTTGTGCTGACCTCTTCCAGCAGTAAGTTTTGGCCACCCTCGTGATGGTAGGTGTGACATTCTTACTGCGTGGCTAAATCTCCGAGGCAGATTGGCGACCGTAGAATCCATTATCCCATTCCACGTTGTGATGGGTTTTGCACCATGTTATACTCCTTACGGCCTAGTGTATCCGTTTTCTGCAAGCGTTTGTATCGGGTTAGCATTCCTAGCGGACACGTGCATCCGATTTCAGCCAAACCTCCTTAGTCCATGCGTGGCAGGTAACAGTGCTTCTATTCTTTACACCCAAATTTGGACCCCGGTAACCACTCGTGAGGTATTTATAAATGAAGTAGAGAGACTGAATATCAGCATACTGGAAATCAGTGAGTATAGGTGGAGTGGATAATGGCATTTAACACACACATACACAATAGAATGTTCAGGTACTCTGCATGAGAAAAGCAATAATAGAATGAAGGTGTCATATACCTAGCAAAACACCATTCCATACACTCCTATGATACAATGTCATAAACCTAGAAAAACACCATTGTATACACTCCCATGATACAATGGCATATACCTAACAAAACACCATTGCATACGCTCCCATGATACAATGTTCTATATCTAGCAAAACGCCATTGCATACACTCCTATGATACAATGTCATAAACGAAAGCATTATTAGTGTATTCCTCAAAGGGAAATTAAGAAATATCACACTTGTACAAATATATACACTAACAACAGTGGTAGACGAATAATACAAAGTTGAATTACCTAACATTCATAGGATACAGTACATACACTCAGCGAAAGTGTCATCTTAGTAAATTTGGATGACTTCAATGTTAAAGTTGACAAAGACTCTACATAATAGAAAAAAAAACAGATGATAGTGTAAAATGTATAATATTAATCAAAAAGAGGAAAAAGATTAACTGAAAACATTTTGTCCGGAAACAAATCTAGTGATTGAAAATATAATGTTTCAGCAACATTCTACAAGATTTTGTTACCAGTACGTAACTAGGGGAAGGAATACCAGAAATCAAACACATTTTTAAACAATACAGCAACGATGGAAAACAAAAATAACAACGCTAAAACCCGAGATAGCGCAGATTGTGGAAGTGATTTCCAGCTGTTAATAATTAATGATAAAATTGTCAATTCCATGTTTTCAAGAAATTTCTTTCTTTCTCGAATCCTGTATGCCTCACGGCGTCAGGTCAGGAAGAGATTTCTAAAATGGGCCCTAGTATGCGCTTCGTAGATAGTCTCTTTCGTCGCCTCTGTTATCTCTGAGGTCCATCTTTTGCGTGGCCGGCCTTTTGCTTTGTACCCATTGTATCGGAGCAGCATTGCTCTTTGGGGTGCACTGTCTGATGGTAATCTGCTTACGTGACCGAATCATTTAATTTGTTGTTTATTGATGAAGTCTAGTACTGATTGTACCCACTTTTTCAAGAAATGTCTTGTCTGAAATTCGTACCTTTATTAACTGGTAAACCTCAACAAGAATCTCTCAAACTGAAACGTTAATTAAGTCAAAATACTTAATTGAGGTGGCATGATAAGAACAATAAAGCTCTGAAATTACGTTCTGTTGACATGATTTTAAAGCTTCTCATAGCAGTTACTATGATTGCAATCTTTACCAACAATTGGGTACCCCGAGTTACCAAATGAATGTAAATACTTACGTATTTCTGCCTGACTCACGGCGTCATATTTGCATTGAGACACCGTTCTTATAGTAATTTGCACTACTTTTTTCAGCGCAGTCCGCTACGGTAATAAAATTTCACACAAGTCAGCCATTTTGTTTTTTCGATCGAATCGATGAAACAGCGTGTAAACAATTGCTTCATATGAAATATGTGTCATTCATATAGTAAAACCGATTATTCTACGTGTAACTGTAACATATTCTACAGATCTGGACAATTATATGATTATATGTTAAGTAGAAGTTATTTTGAACGAATTTTTTGTCGGTGGTCACTACCATTATTTTGGAACCTTGAAAATTTCGCTTAGGTACTACCCATAAACATCGTATTTACGTGCAACGGAGTTTAAACTTCTCTTTACTCGTAAATTTTCATTACTAGAAACATTTTTCTCTCTTCTAAGGGCAACTTTACGTCTGCACGGCGTCAATAATCTACCAGACTTACCATTTCTCTGTGCTACGAAACCGGTTTGCTTTCGACGTCCATAGCAACCGCTGCAATTTGTGATCTTCTCGTGAATTGTTTTCGTCATATTACTTGTGTCAACAATATCCAGCAATGCTAAATATAAATTTTTAATTTTCTTTTATATTTCAAACATTATTTATTCCTTTCAGTTGACTTTTGTATCGAGTATCAACTGTAATATTAAATATCCCACATCTAGCTGTCCAAAGTGAACCATTCGTCAGCGATAGACGGCAATAATGACTGGACCGATCTTTATCGTACACTATTCAGATTTACTTGAGAAGTCTCATATTATTGTACTGTGATTTCATAATTAAAATAACTAGTGAATCATATCAGTATTCTGTTAATTGTCTTTCTTAATTATAGGCATTTCATGTTTAAAAGTTGTGCCATTTAAATTGCACTCATTGCTTAGCTGCAATGAAGCTCAGTTACAAAATATAGTCTAGTAGTAATTTCAAATGTAACTATTGCAAGATCATCTACATTTTCTTTTTATGTAAACTTCTTCTGTGACTTTTAACTTGTTATAGGTTGAAGTAAATGTGGTAATTAGTGATGAAATACTGCATCATGTCTTCTACATGAACATACATTGAACAAGCACATTTTATGTCATTGAAAGTTTTGTGTAGGACCTGAGCTTTGAGTAAAATTGATTAATCAAAGGTACAGTAAACACAATGATACAGCAAATCAGATCTTTGTATAAATTCTAATTTCTATATAGTTGAAGTACAGGTAAATGATTTATCAGTGTGTTTTCATTATTGTCAAAAACTTTCTTGATTGTTTAAAAATTGTATTGACTACTAGATCAACAATTTCACTGAATAATATCCTTTCTAATTTCCCCATGCATTGACCTTAGTCTTGCAATGATGGTCAAGCTTTAACACTTTCTAAGTAAATTATTCACACAACCTCTATCTCCAGTTTTAAAAATAAAGTAATAAATATATTTAATGTTATTGCAAGGTTGAAGTCAGTTGCATGGGGAGATCATAATGAATATTATTTATTGAAACTGTTGATCTAGTGTTCATTATATGTTTCACACAACCAAAACAATTTCGAAAATAATAAAAGCATATTGGTAAATTATTCACTCTAGCATCAGATGTTAATTTTTGTATTCATATATTTCTTGATTTATCTGCAATATGTTGTGCTGTTCTGAGTGACTCTTTGGATAGTGTGAGTTTTATATATTTACTTATGTATGCACATCACACACACAAACATGCTTATTTGGTAAATCATTTATATATGTGGAGTAAATATAAATGATCACATTTAGGATCACACTAACAAATTAAAAGTCACAGAAGAAGTTTACATAAACAAGATAATGGAGATGATCTTGCAATAGTTACATTTGAAATTACTACTAGACTATATTTTGTCACAGAGCTTTATTGCAGCTGATTGCAGCTAAGCAATGAGTGCAATTTAAAGGGCACAACTTTTAAACATGAAATGCCTATAATTAAGAAAAACAACTAACATAATACTGATATGATTCACTAGTTATTTTAATTCTGAAATCACAATACAATAATATGAAACTTCTCAAGTAAACCTGAATAGTGTACGATAAAGATCGGGACAATCATTATTGCCGTCTATCGCTGACGAATGGTTCACTTTGGACAGCTAGATCTAGTGTGGTATATTTAATATTACCGTTGATACTCGATACAAAAGTCAACTGAAAGTAATAAATAATGTTTGAAATATAAAAATAAAAATTATATTTAGCATTGCTGGATATTGTTGACACAAGTAATATGACGAAAAAATTCACAATAAGATCACAAATTGCAGCGGTTGCAATGACGTCGAAAGCAAACCGGTTTCGTAGCACAGAGAAATGGTAAGTCTGGTAGATTATTGACGCCATGCAGACGTAAAGTTGCCCTTAGAAGAGAGAAAATGTTTCTAGTAATGAAAATTTACGAGTAAAGAGAAGTTTAAACTCCCGTTGCACGTAAATACGATGTGTATGGGTAGTACCCAAGCGAAATTTTCAAGGTTCCAAAATAATGGTAGTGACCACCGAAAAAAATTTCGTTCAAAATAACTTCTACTTAACATATAATCATATAATTGTCCAGATCTGTAGAATATGTTACAGTTACAAGAAGAACAATCGATGTTACTATATGAATGACACATATTTCATATGAAGCAATTGTTTACACGCTGTTTCATCGATTCGATCGAAAAACACAATGGCTGACTTGTGTGAAATTTTATTACTGTAGCGGACTGCGCTGAAAAATGTAGTGCAAATTACTAAAACAGCAGTGTTGGTACACCGTGGACTATATTTGCAGACAAATTCTCAATAGTATAGTTGGTTGTCTATTCCCTCAGTTCAATTAGTCCCCATATTGTTCATACTCACATCGGCTGTCAGATTGGTATACTTTGGATGTCTAACTGATCTGTATTAGTTCAGACTCGACTCTAAACTAAATACTGAAATCTCTAGACTTTAAACTTTGAAAATGATAATAAGTCGCAATATGAGCTGTTGATTGAACTTGCAGTTATCCATTGTTAGCTTTTCACTCATTTTTCAAGTAACGTAATACTACGAGGCGCATTGAAAAGTAATGCCTCCAAGTCCATAACTTTGTTAATATACATAATTTACAAATGAAACATACATTTTCAGAAAGCTTGAGATGTCCACTACACAATAGAGTCATTATTTTTTGACATAGTCACCTCCACGTTCCACACACACGCCAACGTCGAACTAGTTGTTGCATCCCGTCGACGAAACAATCTGATGATTTTTCACGAAACCAGGTACGCACATCTGCTGCCACATCCACGTCAGAAGCATATCTGTTTTCTTTGAGATGTTCCTTGAGCTTTGGGAACTGGAAAAAGTCACAAGGTGCCAAATCGGGGTTATATGGTGGGTGCGCTAAAATGTCGTCAAAATTGATATGCTCCAATGCTGCCGCTGTTTGTCTACTGGTGTGTGGACGAGCAGTGTCATGTTGAAGGACCCATCTTACACAAACTTTCCTATACCCTAGCAATACATGAATAATGTGATGTACTCGTTCAGTCGAAATTTCAAGCATTGTAGCGACATCTTTTGCTTGATGCGGCGATTGACATGAATCAGTTCGTCCACGCGAGCTTGGTGTTGTTCATCCACTGCTGTAATTGGTCATCCGCTGCGAGCCTGATCATGCAAGATCATCGTCGCTGGATTGTCGCCTTTAACAGTCCGTGCCCACCTCCTAACATTACTCACATCCACACAGGCGTCACCATATACCACTCTCATTCTCCGATGCATGTCGATGGGAACACAACCTTCGGCCGTCAAGAATTCAATCACATCTCTTTGCTTCAACCGAATTTCAATGTATGACGCCATCTTGGATAATGTTGTGCGCATGCGCAACATTCCAGACACTTGACACTTACTGTCCTGAAAACACACTTACATATACTTTATTCTGATATCGGTGTCAATTGCCTCCGAACACTATTAACACAGTTATGGACTTGGAGGCATTACTTTTCAATGCACCCTCGTACAAGTATTGTGTCTATCATAGCTATGATCTGGTGTCTAGTTGAGCGCATATATAAGACTATGTTCGTATTACCAACACATTAGACATTGTATGTATCTAGATGTTAAACTGGGTTTAACCTCCTGTTCTGCAGACTGTAAACGGGGCTTATTTGGATCGTACTGTGAGATCAATTGCTCTACTAACTGCGCCGAATCGTGTAAACAGCATAATGGACAATGCTTTGGTAAGTCGTTTCGTGTCGGCATCTATCTAGCTTAGTGGTTCTCAAACTGTTCGTACCTGGTCGATACCCCTTTAGAGGTCGAAAACCATTTCACAGGAATCGCCTAAGACCATCAGAAAACACATATGTTCATTATTATAAATAAATATTGCTACATAATTTTATGGTGGGAGTCACCACAATATAGAACTGTATTAAAGGGTCGTGGCATTAGGAAGAGTGAGAACCACTGATCTAGCTCAGTATATAATATATATATATATATATATATATTATATATATATATATATATATATATATATATATATAACACTCATTACTGATAGATGAAGGAGTCAGTGAGAATACATTAAGACACCAATATACTGGGAGGTCTGCATAGATGGAATATGTCATTGAATTGTTGACAATCATAATGGTCTGATCAGCATGTATTACTTTTGACGGTCTGAACAAGACAATGGTAAAAATAAAATCGTTATAATAATACTAAAGGACAATCATTATTTATCTGGCATGTCATGATAGAAGACAATAGTATCGACGAATATACATCTCGAAAAAAAAACAAGAAGGAAATAACTATTAAGCAACTCTCAAAAAAGGTAATAGATATCAAGGATTTAAGAACAGGTAAGGATCAATTATTATAATTAATCGCCTCGATATTTTGTAAAAAAATTATCAATAGAGATAAAATGAAACACTTGATGATACCATTAGAAGAAGCACGGTGGTGTTAGATCTATAGAAGATGATTAGATCAAAATAATACCTTACTGCAAGCATAAAAATTACACAGAAGCAAAGACGTACTCAAGTTGTCATCCAGATTTAAAATGTTTTACTTTAGCCTAAAAGATAAATATGTGGATTATTATATATCACATCCTAAAGTTGTTTAATATTAGCCTACAGATAAACTCATGTGATTTGATATGTGCTACAGAAACACAGAGCGAGAATAAGGATTTGAATAATCAGACAGGAAGCAAGCGAAAGTAATGATTATAGCAATACACAGACAGCGTACAAGTACTGTGACTTCCGAATGATTATAACAATACACAGACAGCGTACAAGTACTGTGGCTTCCGAATGATTATAGCAATACACAGACAGCGTACAAGTACTGTGGCTTCCGAATGATTATAGCAATACACAGACAGCGTACAAGTACTGTGCTTCCGAAAAAAAATATAGCTTTCAGACAAGGTTCGATCCCTAACTATTATTCATACGCATCCATTGTTTAGACTTACCAAGGTTTTTAATAACACTAACAGAGTGATATTAGAGCTGATTATTCATTGACTAGAATGACGAAGCGTTTATGAAGACCACTCTCAGCAAAGCTATTTGTAATAGCTAGATGGTTGCATTTTAAAAATCGTTCGTATTGTAGGGCTCGGCAATGATTGTCGTAACAAATAAGGATTAGTGGATCGAATACTGTCTTTTCTTAATTATTTTTACCCGGAAGCCCTAATACTTGTACCCTGTATATTTATTTATCATAAACCAAACAAAATCACACTTATCATCAAAAGCACGTGTCACGGTTCGCAGTGTGAAATGTATACTAACGATGATCAAAACGAATTGTTTATGACTTAAGTTATGTTGTATTACTATATCCAATATTGATTGAGTTGTTAGGGAATTGATTAATGAGAAAATATTGCAGGGTGAAACTGACATGGATTATGTAGAAGACAGATACATTAAGATTTGATTTTTGGCAGATGGTGTTGCCTTGCTAAGTAAATACCACCAAGATAGGCACTAAAAAATAGACAACTTATCACCCATAGTATAACAATGTGACTGCAGATACGATATAAACTGAAACTTTAGTCAAAAAGTGAAGCCACTTTCGAGAAATAGTGCAGAGATCATACTGTAATCAAAAATGATAAAAATTAACAGAGTAGTCCATCTATTTGGGTATCAATTTTGACTACACGGAAGATATAAAAAATCAAAATTATACAACGAATCGTCCAAACAACGAAATGATCATCTTGGAATATGCTTTACATGACGTCGCCAGCAACCACATGAAAACGGGTCGTCAATTTGTTAGGCATCACATAATCATTTATACGTTCAAAAGTTTGCAATTGCTTTCTGAACGGTGACGTCTATTTTTACCGTTCGTAAACATCCACGGGTACGAAATTGATTTCAAATTGCCACCGCGGTGTTTGAACCAGGTAAACTTGGTTATGATCGAGCTCATTACTGCTTAAGCAACAGGCGCTCAAACAACATAAGAGTTTAAACGTCTAAAGAAAATACAAAATTCTTAAGTTACATAGATAAGGAAAGCTAAATGGCAAATCTTTTACTTGACTGGTGTCTCAATCGTAAAATATGTCGATGATACATATTGAATCGTTCAAATTGTGTCTTTCGTGTCTTACAGACGGTGTAAGAAACTTAATAAATAAAACAATGATTGGTACGCAGTAGTAGTAAAACTGATGTGATATGTTATTTCACACCATCTGGTGTGAATGTGAAACATCTTATGCACACGTTTATTTGATAGACATATATACGCTCTCAGGTCAATCCTGAAAAGCGTGTATGTTGTGGTGCTCGTTGAATAATCACATCGTCAAGGCTGACCTACCCTGTGTAATCTTTGATGAACATACCATCGAGCGCAGAGACAGGTTGCGCTATCTTGGAATAACCTTTGATCGTAGTCTATCTTTCAAACACCATATTGAACAGACGATGCAAGCGTGGTCTTGCGGCTCTCAAAGTTATGGTGGCCGCACACCTTGAGCAGAGACTACTTGCCATTTTGTTCGATCGACTGGTAATGTTAGTGGTAGATTACGGACTAGGAATTCTTACGATATCAAGATCACAATGTGAACGACTCGAACGGGTTCAGAATGAAGGTATGCGTATAGTTCTGGGCTGCACTAGAGATACCCCATTGTGAAGATGAGATATATACTTGGCCTTCAGTCACTACGCTCCCGTCATGCAATCGCCCAAACCAAGGCATTTATGCGGGTTACTTCGGATAAGAGACATCCACTACACAAGAACACTAATGATGTTAAGGGGATTCTGGTCTTGAAACTTTTTGTTGCTTTGGTATTAATGTAGAATTTGTATAACAATTTTGAAAGATTATGACTTAGAATAGTAGATTAAAATTAGTACAAAAAAAAAAAAAGTCAATGCGTTGCCATGGAAACAATACAAAATGGCCGCCAAGCACAACATTTCAAATCCCTAAGGCTCTGAAGTTAATGAATATAAATGAATTCTGTTTTCACTCTAAGGTGAGCAATTGTAATATCTACAAAACTGCACATCTTTTTTTAGGATATATTAAATATTTCATTTTTTTATGAATTTTTGTGTAAACACATCCCCCAAAAACAGCTTTTTTGACCAAATTTTAAATTACCAAAACATTTATAAAAAATGTAATATTTAATATATCCTAAAAATGATGTGTAATTTTGTAGATATTACAATTGCTCACCTTAGAGTGAAAACAAAATTCATTTATATTCATTAACTTCAGAGCCTTAGGGATTTGACATTTTTTCTTGGCGGCCATTTTTATTGTTTCCATGGCAACACTTTGACATTTTTTTTTTTACTAATTTTTTCTACTATTCTAAGTCATACTCTTTCAAAAATATTATACAAAATTTATATTAATATCAAAACAACGAAAATAGATTCTTGATTTTCAAGACCCGAATCCCCCTTAAGGGCACGAGAATCAAGCGTGGCATGTCGTCGATGGCCCAGGCTGAGAGAACAATTGGCCAGGTGACTACGGTTGCGACCCTACCAAAACGGGAAGAATGGATCCCAACAGATGGTGGCATGATGAACTATCTCAACGTTATCATTACTCTTGGAAGATAATGTAGAGATTGGGGAACATGAAGGCTGATCTCGCAGTTAAGCAGCTGATAGAAGATAATGCAAGGGATGATGATGTTGTTGTATATACTGATGGGTCGGTTCAACGTGGTGAGAAATCCGGCTGGGGTTTCTTGGCTAATGCGCATGGTAGGGTTGTTGCAGAGTGAAGTGGGACATACAGGACAACTACTTCTAGTATGAGGATGGAGGTTGAGGCCGTTACTGCTACCCTCCATTGGATTTCTGGGACTCTCACGATGCTTCCATGCAAGATGCAGAAGGGCAGGTTTCGGTATGAGTGGATGTCGTCTATAGAAGTTTCTAACCTCCAGCGGCTTACGTGGATATACTGTCCTGGGCATGCGGGTGTTTACGGTAATGAGAGAGCGGACAGCTTAATCAACAGCATCGATTGTTGGGGAGTTGAAGATGGCATAAGGGGGATATTCTTCGGTCTCTTCGAGACTTTCTATTGGATGAGGACACTAAAATCGATGTTGAATCGATCAGCGATTTAAGCAGTTTGGAGTTACCCGTTGTTCAAGTCGAACTGGATGCCTGAGAGGCAGAGTGAGAGGTGTGTTTAATCATCGAGCCACAGGAACCATCAGTGTGCATACTCTTCGATATCTGTTGGGGAGACTGAGCACCTATGGGTCTGCCCGGAGTGCAATGACGTCAGTTTAGTAACCAATAACCAATAACCAATAACGCTATCGTTTTCTAAAGCCACTTCTGTTATTGAAATTTCTGAGAAATTGACATGATAATCGAACAAAGTTAACTATGTCCTCATTAGTAAACGTTCTAATAAATCTGACATTGTCAAAACTGAGAAAAGCGCAATACCCCATTTGAGTCATCATCGCATCTGTGGCGTATGGAATAGTGACTCGTTCTATTAACACCGATGCTCTGTGTTCAAATGATGCTGCGGACAATTTGGCTGCAAATTGTTTCGCTTGGATTTTTATAAAAGGACGATGGCACCACCCGTTCAGTAAGCAATGACAAACTACTGAACTTAATAATGCCAAGAAAAATCACAAAGAGCGTTTAAAAGAAGAAACTGGGAAAGCAAAGTCCTGTAAAGGATATGTAATTAACTTTATACGTTAACAGTAGGTGACCAATTTAAGCACTCAACTCACAGCCTTGGTTAGAAGAAAGATACATTAATTTGAATAACATTAACCATCTGTAAGCTTCTGAAATTCATGTCACAGCTATATATATATATATATATATATATATATATATATATATATATATATATATATATATATATTATATATATATATATATATATATATATATATATATATATATATATATTGATTTTTTTCTCTGAAGATAGAAGTTGATTTTCTGTAGATAATAGTTGCATAAATGAATACGGTGGCTTACGAATTCACAGAACTATATGCATATGCGTTTGGTACTATCTTTTCTCAAGTGCACATTTTACAACAAATTATTTTTGTGTGTGCAAGTGTGTGTGGTTTTCCCTTGACAATCCGTTTAATGGAATAATATACGAGGGTGATTCATAAAGGAAGGGGAAAATTACATTCGAGATACATAATTCATATATAGATACAAATAATATGCAATTTTTCTACATTATTACCCCCTCCCTCTTTAAATGCACTTCTCACACCGTCATACGAAATTCTTTATTCCGTCAGAAAAAAATGTTTTTGGCTGTCCCTTCACCAAGGAATGCACCGCTTCTTTAATCTCCTCATCGTTCCCAAATGTTCGTCCTATCAAAGCGTCTTTCATGGATCCATACACATGATAATCAGAGGGGGACTAGATCAGGATTGTACGGGAAATGATGTAAGATCTAAAATCGCAATCTACTGATGGTGCATTTCAAGAGTTTCAGCAGCTGTATGAGGGTGTGCATTATCATGAAGAAGATGAACACCTCTAGACAAAAGTTAGCGACGGCTCCGTATTGCTGGTTTCAGCTCATACTCTAAAAGTGTACTGTATCTTGCACTATTTACTGTTTCACCCTTTTTCTGATTATGTTCCACAAGTGGACCATTCATATCCTAGAATAGCATGAACATGACCTTCCCAGAGGAGGCTTGAAACTTGAACGTTTTTCTTGCTTGAAGAAAATGTGTGTCGCCACTCTGAAGACTGACTCTTGCTTACTACCAAATTGTATACTTTCCACTCGATAATGAATGCATCCACATACTGTTGCAGCATTCGTCAGTGAATTTCACGAGGTTTCACACCCTCTGACCACAAAAATCGTTTTGTTCCTCGTTGCTCCTCTACGGTGTCCACAGCTAAGTGCGTCGCCATTTAGGGCGTGGCCATTTTGTTTCTACATCCGTTAAAATTACACAAGCTGCGTCATCTCTCTCTTTTGCGATCGTTCTAGGCTAGTTTTTATCATTCTTATTGTGATGTATTAACTGCCATACATCAGAACGTAATGTACGTGCATATACCTTCAGCACATATTTGAGCACAGTTGCTTATCCTTCGGTGGGGTGTTTTATTTCAGCCAGCTATTGTTTGCGGTTCGCTCTCCGCTAGCCTTTGACTGTCCCCAGCCGTAACCCACAAGACAGTGGGTTGCTATTTTCTTTCAGGGCGGCCTGCCCTCCCGGGCTTATAAACGCCATCTGCCCAGCAAAACCGGTCGTTTTAATGAACACCTTGGTTTGCGCCCGTTCTGGTTTGTTTACGGTTTGCTCCGCTAGGCTTTGATTGTCCCCAATCAACTACAAGTCAGCAGTAGTTCCCTGCGAGCGGAAACGCGCACTTGCTTTGCCTCTGCTGGGCTTGCCACCTTGCTGCTGCCGCGCTTGCTGCTGCCACGCTTGCTGCTAACACGCTTGCACTGGTTTTGCCTCTGCTGGGCTTTCCAGCTGCTCTACTCAAGTGGGTGGGACGCACACCCTCTTGCCGTGCCGGTCTGCCCTCGATAAGGCCCACTATCACTTTGCCAGCGTGCGTGTTAGCCCTGCCCTGATGCTCTGTCACCAATGTCTTTTTCCGTGCTCACATCTTTTGCCACATGTGGCTCCACACTTGCACGTCCTTAAGCACGCTCGCTCTGACCTGGTACCTACCTCACCATTTCCGTCAATTCCTACTGGGCTGTCCGATTTCGAGTTGGCAAAACCGAGTTGACCCCATGTTTCCCACGTCAACTCAACTCATCACCCAAGCACACTCATCGGCTCAAGAGAATACGCAAGAGAGAGCATGCTTGGGCTCCGAATTTTGACACACGCGGGTCAACGATGGCTTTGAGTCGTGTCTCCATGTCTGTGATGGGGGCCAGTGCTTTGACAAATGTGACCCCGCATGCGGTTCAACTCGACACTCAGCACACTCATCGGCTCTAGAGTGGTGGCTAAAGAGAGTGTGCTTGAGCTCCGAATTTTGCCACACGAGGGTCAACCTTCCTTTGATGGTTTTGATTCGAACTTTTGCCCCATGTGAACCACCGGGCGGTTCAACTCATCACCGGCATTCTCATCGGCTCAATAAATGTGCAACAAGAGAGAAAATGCGTGGGCTCCGAGCTACGCCCGACGAGGTTTCACATGTGTCGTTCTAGCTTTTCCATTCGACCGGCAGAGACGATCATTAATAGTCACTCTGGGAATTCGCTCGTCTGTGTTGCGGGCGAATCCCATCAAGCATGACTACCTTTGCATCTCTACTTGCCCCAGAGTAGTTCTCCCACAGCACCTGGCCTCTTGGCCAGACCGGAACCACCGACTGTTACCAGGGTCACCACGTGGAGGTGAGAGCAGGGATTAGAGCCATCTCTCTAATCCTGACGCGCCGCTTCCTTCGCCTTTGACCTCGCTGTGGCATCTATCGGACAGTGTCAAAATATTCTCTGATAATGGGCCTTTCCTGTACAGAAGTGTGAAAGATATCCAATATTTAGCAAGTGAAATATTGGCAGTTTGCCCTTACTTAATGAATCACCCTCGTATTTTTCGCTGCTAAAGAACAAAGTATTTCTACTCAGAACTGACACTGTGTGCTATACATCTTGAAAGTTGAAACCACGTGGTGGCATCTCGTAAAGATGGGTTGACTATGGATGAGTGGGGATTTACTCAATTTATATGATGGAGAAGCCAGAGGTGTGGTTAGCACACTCTCTACAAAAGTGAACAATGTTGTTGATGAGTGTGCTACTACAAAAGAATAAACTATAACACATATTATTCAAAATAATTGTGTTCGTGAAATGCTGATCTTAAAACTCGCAGTGCAAATTTGTGGGACATGACTATTTAAATCGAATTACGCCCTTCAGCGACATGGTGGACAACGCTGGCCTAAGCAGCGCTGTTTAAATCGAATGCCACTCTAATTCAGCGTCATGTTGGACAACTCTGGCCAAAGTCAGCTGATTTATGTTATTGTGATAATAAGTGAAATACGGTGTTTTTGTCAGAATATAAATACAGCCTTAGTATAACAACTGTGATGTTTGAGATATGTTGCAGAGATTGAATAGATATTGTCAATAACAAATCATGTTGACACTCAATACTATCGTGAACATATTTCGTATGTATATTTCAGAATGCTCTAGAGGATTGTATGGGGAAGACTGTGAAATGACCTGCTCTCGGTTATGTTACAAACGATGGTGTGACAAAGTTACCGGGGAATGTACATCGTGTTTAGGAAAACGTGTCGGACCTATGTGTAACGGTTGAGTAATCATACTAGAATTATGAGGTAGTTTATGACAGTGTATTGTAGCACTTCCCATCGCTATAGCGCTCTTGTTGTAGCACTTCCCATCGCTATAGCGCTCTTGTTGTAGTACTGTGTAGCACTTCCCATCGCTATATCGCTCTTGTTGTAGCACTGTGAGCACTTCCCATCGATATGCGCTCTTGTTGTAGCGCTGTGCAGCACTTCCCATCGCTATAGCGCTCTTGCTGTAGCACTTCCCATCGCTATTGCGCTCTTGTTGTAGCACTGTTCAGCACTTTCCATCGCTATTGCGCTCTTGTTGTAGCACTGTGCAGCACTTCCCATCGCTATAGCGCTCTTGTTGTAGCATTGTGCAGCACTTTCCATAGCTCTTGTTGTACATTTCTGACGCACTGATAGCATAATAATGGGATAATTGTTGTGTTGAACAATGATATTTTGGGGTTGATGGTGATGCCAAACCACTTCCTCTTTTGACAAATGACACATTTATTACTTTCAAGATGTCACTATAGCGGGTGGGGAAAAGGCGATTGCTGATCCGTTCCATTTTTATGCAGAGACAATGCTTAAACTGATTGGTCTTTACCTGGATGACCGAATTTACAGTTGATTCATCTATCCCACCTCTTTCTTTAACTCAGATGATATTCATTATTGCGAATATTCTTTCAGACATGCATGTGTACAGGTGGCATGCTGAAAATATACTATATACAATGAACAAGAGTGAGCAATGAAATGTTCCTGTCCTTGAAATGACTGAATAGATGAATAAATTTGTATTCACAGTTTGTTTTTATTTTTACAAATGTAATCATTTTTAGACAAAAAACAGTACTGTTCATTTTGTTTTAAAAATCTTGGGCACAATTATAAACTGGCTGGAAGACCTGGACAATACCTTCAAATCGGGAAAAGACCCGGTCAGTCTGAGAGGTAAGCATAAAGTTAGGGAGAGCGGGTAGTTGAATTGAAATTGTCAGAAACTCAGTTTTATGTAACTTGTCTAAGTAGAGAGCGGACACACGGAGAAAATTGACATAATTACAATATGATCATTTCTGATTTATTAATTGGTCGATCATCATTGCACTTCAGTGAGTAACCATTTGTGACCCGGTCTTTGTCTTTCACAGAACGATATATGTGGTAGTGCACGCACTCCGTAGCACCGACGACCATCCCTGGTGTAATTTAGAAGATGGTGAAGATATTGATTATTTCTAAAACGTGATTTATAAGCGTACATTTGTAATTGAATCTTAGTAAATTGTCTTTTGTACTTTTTCAATGATAGAATGTGCAGCCACATGGTATGGAGTGCTATGCGAATTACAGTGTTCTAAACGCTGCTTTAATCAAACTTGTGATCAAGTATCTGGAATGTGTGCTACTTGCGCTGATGGATACGGTGGTCAGATGTGTTTGATGGGTAATATACTTTCCTGACAACTATAGATCTGTCTTGTATATACCTGCCAAGTAAAATATATATTAATTTTATTTAAAGATGGTGTATGGCAGGGGTGGGCAAACTACGGCCCGCGGGCCGCATACGGCCCGCCATTGGATATTTTGCTGCCCTCAAACACATTTTAAAATAAACTAAAGATCGTCACAAATGATTTTTCCCATTAATATTACGCTGAAATTCATTGGAATTTTAATTCGATTTTCTTATGTATTAAATATGCAATATTTTTTTCCAATTTGGCATCATTTAAACATTAATATTGATATATATATCGTCAATGAAATTTGACTACGTTTAATATGAGCGTTTAATATTGAGTAATTTATTATACTAGAATTGACGTGATTTGATTGGCTGAATGTTTCTCAATGAATATAAGTACTCGGACGATATAATTTTATAAAGGTTGGAAATTGCCTTTCAAATTATAATTAATTGTTTTTAACTTTTAAGCATTGTGTCGGGATGTATGTTTAGTTTATATTAAAAAGATGTTTCATACAAAATAGAATATCACTAAAAGCTGTTATAATTATAATACCTCCTTACAACAATAATGTATCGTCAGAAATAAACCTCCCCTCATATCCTACGAATGAAATGCTCAAATACTTGATTTGCAATCATTTAAGCTGCGCAGTGCCTGGGGAATTCCGGTGTGTTTTAATAACTATCACGTTTGTAGTTTCCATTCATAAATTTCCGTATTTATATTGCAACCGAGTTTTCTAAATCTAAATAATTATATTCGCGCTGCCGGAAGCACATTTTTTTTAGTTAATTTTGCAACATTTTAAGACATTTTTATTATAATGAGTGCATTCAAAAAACGTAAGATTGAAGACGAGTGTCGGGTTTTCAAAGACGAATGGATTACCGAATATTGTTTTATGCAAGTTGACAATAAATCTGTTTGCTTGCTGTGTCACGAATCAGTGGCTGTTTTTAAAGATTATAACTTAAAAAGACATTACCAGACAAAACATCACAATTTCGGACACAATCTAACATCTGAAGAAAGGAAAAGAAAATGCATGGAGTTGGTAAAAAGTGTAAAGAAATAACAAACTGTGTTTACAAAACAGTATTCTATTCAAGATGCTGCAACAGAGGACAGTTTGGTGTTGTCACACAAAATTGTGAAATACAACAAGCCATTTCTGATGGTGCATTTATTAAGGAATGTTTACTAGATGCAACAAACATTCTATGTCCAGAACAAAACAACAAATTTGACAGTATTACATTATCCAGAAGAACTGTTGTCAGACGTGTTGAAAAGATAAGTGAAGATTTGACCCTTCAACTTCAAGATGCAAGTAAGCATTTTTTTGTGGTACTCTCTTGTTTTGGGACGAGAGTACTGATGTACAGGATACTGCACAATTATAAGTTTGTATACGTGGAATAAACAATTCTTTGAAACTCTTTGAAGAGTTACTGAGTGTTGAGTCGATCAAAGACACTACCACTGGCCTCGATATATTCAATGCTGTTAGTGGCTGTATTGAAAGAGCTGGGTTAATGTGGAACAAGATGGCCAGTATTACAACTGATGGTGCTCGTGCTTTAACTGGAAAAAACATAGGGCTGATAAAGCTGATCAATGATAGGATTAAGTCAGAATATCCTGAACACGTAATATTACCACTTCACTGTGTGATTCATCAGTAAAGTTTGTGTAAATCTGTTTTAAAAATTAAGCATGTTATTGACCCAGTTGTCAGTGTCATAAACCTCATCAGATCAAGAGGACTCAATCACAGGCAGTTCAGAGCATTACTAGACGATCTAGAAACTGAACATTCTGATGTCCTGTACCATAGTACAGTTCGATGGTTGAGTCTTGGAAAGGTTTAAAGGAGAGTTTGGGATCTTAAAGAAGAAATAGTAATGTTTCTAGAGATGAAGGGCATAGAATGGGACTTTAATACTAACATTGTT
Source organism: Arion vulgaris (assembly GCA_020796225.1). Classification (NCBI taxonomy): domain Eukaryota; kingdom Metazoa; phylum Mollusca; class Gastropoda; order Stylommatophora; family Arionidae; genus Arion; species Arion vulgaris. The sequence goes on along the minus strand of CM036764.1, from coordinate 9,375,822 downwards.
AATGCAGAGTGGAAGCTTGACTTTATATTTGCCATTGAAATAATGGAAAAGTTAAATGAACTGAATGTTAAACTTCAGGGCAATGGTTTGTTTGCACATGAAATGTATGTTCATGTAAAATCATTTCAAGCTAAACTCTCACTGTTTTCCAGACAAGCAAGTGAAAACATGTTTTGTCACTTCCCTTTGCTGAAACGAGAAACTATTTCTTGTTTGATGAGATAAGATTAAAAAAAATTCACAAGCTCAAGTGTAAGATGTATTGGTTGAAGAAATTTGGTTAAGAAGAATGGGAAAACATTCAAACAACTTAGAAATTTTCATAGATCTACAATTTGGGAAAAGGCATTTTCTTGCTTAAAAATCAACAAATCTAAGAATAGGTCTTTATTATCTGATTGCAACTTAAATGCAGTCATGCAAATTTCTACAAGTAAACTTGTTCCAGATTTCAAAGGAATTATAAAATCTTACAAGCAATTACATACACCTCATTAGAAATCAGCAATCAATAAAATTGTGACTGTATGTGTATGGCGTTTTTTAAAAATCTTCATTAAAACTATTGATATGAACCCATATTGTAACTGTATGCAACATAATATTTTGCAAATATTGTTAAAACATTTGCAAAACTTTTATCCATATTAGAAAATATACTGTTATAGTGTAAGTCTGTTAGAAATATAATTTATTTCAGAAGTTATCTACATTATGTAAAACTACCTTTGTTTACAATAAAAATATTTAATTGATTACTTACCAAGAATTAAACAAAAATATACATAATATTATATGTGGCCCTCAAATAGCTTTACAATTTTCAATGTGGCCCTCTGCACTAAAAGTTTGCCCACCCCTGGTGTATGGCATTATTTTCGTCGTTACAGAAGCTCAATTGGTAAGTGTTTTAATGGGATAACTTCTAAGTTTTCGATTTTCTCTTTTGTGTTTATTTACTCCCTCAATATCCTTTCAAATGACTGCGCCCTTGTGCAATGTCGCTTTCTACACAACTCTGTCATCAGTTAGTTGTTTCCAATTTGCTGGGACCAATAGAGACGCTCTTCATTGAGGATCCTTGAGGATCCACACAGGCATCCTTACATCTGAGCATCGGTCTGTTTGGAACATCCTTCCCTCCAAAAGTTCACAGAACACCATGGGTTTGTTAACGACAACTGTCCATTCCTCTCACATGCACTAACCATCTTGGTATAACTTCGCTACATCCGCTAGTCTCTAGTGTATATGGAACTACTTAATGTTTATATATGTGTGTGTGTGTGTAATGTGTTCTATAATATCCAATATAATATAATATATAATATAATACAGTGTTTCTATTTTCTTGTATTCCATATTATTGTTAAGGTTTTCTACTCATTTTATTGGAAGGTAGTCTACTATTGCTTTCCTTCCGCGAAGAGAAATACTGTTCCATGACCTAACTATTGTCTCTATTCATAGAATCCTCTGTCTACCTTCCTGAGTGACCATACTGGTCCATGACCGTAACTATTGTCTCTATTACAGAGATCCTCTGTCTACCGTCATGAGTTTTGAGACCATAACCATTGACACTCTGTCGACTGCTCCCTCACTCATCCACCACCTGCTTCGATAACTTCATGTTACCCTGCCGGGACGAAGGGGGCTAATAGTGTACTCCAGCTTGCCCATGGGTGTACTGTAAACTAAAGGTGGGAAAAAAACGTCTTACATTTAATAGAGGTTTGCATCTACCCCGTTATGTGGTGAAGGAAATTAAAGAACAAGCATATATGTACAACAATATTAAACAACTGACAACAGTATGGAACACAAGTGATAGGAAAACAAAGATCAGAATACTAAAAGCATGCATATTCCCTTTGGCAACGTATTGGTGTGAAGCATGGACATTTGATAAGACAGGAAAAAACATATATGTGCTTTTGAATATAAGCGTTACAGAAGCGACATCCGTATATCATGGACATAGAAGAGAACAAATAGACCTATCCAGAAAATACTAAACATCAAAGAAAACTGGCTAATGCTGCAAATAAGAAAAGAAAATTCAAGTATTTTTGACATATAAAAAGACAAGAAAGGATGGAGAAAACCATCATGGAAGGAGGCATCCCTGCAAAGATTAGAATACGAAGATCTAGGAGAAGATGTATTCAGGATGTAACTGATGGTTTGATCAAGACGTATGCAGAGGCGGAACATGTGGCCTATGAAAGAGAGAAATTCCGAAGGACTGTTGGGGTGGCAAAGTTCTGATCAGGACAAGCTAATTAATGATGATGATATGGAAGTAATATTGTCTTTGACCAGTGCTTCTCTTTGATCAATATCTAGGCATACTATTGTTAAGCTTTGGTGCTAAGGATGAATTAACTGACTCTGTCAACTCGCTGAGTTCATTGAAGGTGATGATGTATGAATTGTGCGTTATGTCTCACGCGACTTGAGAAGACTAGAGAAACTACGTGTTTATTTTGTGGTTAGTTATAACATTACAAGTCAGAAGATTATCAAAGTAGATGAACATAGCTTCCATCGCAATAATTGCTCTCCGTTTTGACTATTCGACACCAATGTCGCTTTAAATGTTCCTCTACTTCACTGATACTTTTCTTAATTAAGTGTTGATTGGTTTCTCTCTCTATCTCTCCCTCTCTCTCTCTTTCTCCCTCTCTCTGTCGATCGTTCTTTTTCGTTCATGTTCATCATTCTTAATGTGATATATAAAAAACTTTTTCCAAGAACGTGTGTTTTACGTCACATCTGCAGTACCATTTGGAGCTCTGGTGCTTGTCCTTCGGCGTCGTGTCCGATTTCAAACAGCGTTTACTTGGTTCGCTCTCCGTTAGCCTTTTACTGTCCCCAGCCTACCTACATGGCAGCAGGTTGTTATTTTCTTTTAGGGTAGCGACTTTTAGACGACCTACCTTCCCGGGTTGTTAAGCGTCATCTGCCCAGGTTACCGGTATTTATTTGGACTACTTGGTTTGCATGTCGTCCAGTTTTGTGTACGGTTTGCCCCGCTAGCCTTTGATTGTCCCCAATCAAACCACAAGGCAGTAGTAGTTCCCTGCTTGGGGAAACGTAAACTGGATTTATGCCTTGCTGAGCTTTTCATTTTTGTCTGCACATTTGGGTTAACCGCTCACCCCTACGCTTGCCACGCCCGCAGTGAATTCAGGCCTCTGCTGGATCAACTCAATTCGGGCCATCCGCCCTCAGGGTTCTACGTTTCGCCCCATGTGGGCCAAGTCTCTTCTATGGATGCACTTCTCATCCCTCTATATTTTTTTTTCCGTTCAGCCTTTCCCACCGGCCGCTGGAGACGTGTATTCTGGGGGACGGTATCTTATTCTGTCGTAAAGTTTCGTCGTCCGCCAATTTTGGATCTGGAAAACCTTGCAGATCTTAACAATGTCAGCCTTACTTTTCTGGTCCTGTCGAGTTTGTTCCAAAGCTGGAGCATTCTCATCTTTTCCGAGGCGCATGTCGACAATTGACAATTTGGGGGTTTTTACTCTGAATATTCCCTGGCCCTGGGAAACACTGAACTGGGACTGTGTACACATATTGTAGAGTGTCGATTCATTAGGCGCTATCATTGCAACTTAGATTTCGCGCTCGCCGAGCATCCCCATCCCGGTTTTTCGGGAATGGTAGTTGTAAGAACAACATTACCCTGCCTTGTTGTCTTCAGGGAAAGCAGTTTCGTAAGGCTCTAGAACGCAACTTTAGGATTTGTGCTTAGCCAAATTCACTGAATAGAAATATCTGCGCTTTGCCTCTTGTACGGCGTTAACTGCAATCTTCACATGTGTCGTCACGTAAATGTTTTCGTCGGCACCTGTCAAAAACTGGCAATTGGGGTGAGAGTATTTTTTTTTACCCTTCGTTCTAATGAACGTTTGCCCCACAGCTGGTAATTTTAGTGCGGCTATTTACTCCAGGGGAGTTAGCATCGTTCGCAGACACTGGGTTCAAACCTCTGCTGGGCTTTCCTCTTTTTCTTCGCATTGGGTGGTCCGCTCACCCCTTCGTTTGCCACCGCTTTTCGTCGCTACATCATCAGCACGTTTCTGCCTGCCCAACCGATGTGCTCACCTGTGTTTCGTCGCTACATCATCAGCACGTTCCTGTCTGCCCCACCGATGTGCTCACCTGTGTTTCATCCGCATACGTGTTCGTCTTCTTCTTCTTTCGAGATCCCCGCCCAGACCGATGAACCAAATCTTTTCATGAATGATACCGTTGTTTTTAGGGACTCGTCTCTCCGTACAGCTTCTCGCAGAGTTCTGTGTTAACGTGCCAGGTTTCCTTTCTCAGGCCTGCTAACAGCTGACAGGTTTGCAGTATGTGCTCTGCCGCCATGTCCGCCTTTCACAGTTGCACAGGCTATGCAAGCGTGTTTGCTATACCTTGGCGCGTGCTCACCGTGTTTTCAGGTTTCTCACCGTGCTCACATTAAATGTCACGAGACTGTCAGGACAAGCAAATCAACTCAGGCCCTCGTCCCAGGGTTTAGAGATTCGCCCTCTTTGGGCCCATGTCTCTTCTCTGGATGAGCGCCCTCATCCTTATTTTGTTTTTTCCCCAGTTTTCCCATCAGCTGTGATAGACGTGCATTAATAGTTACTCTGGGATTATGCTCGTCTTTGTTGCGAGCGGATCTCATCCAACGTAATTGCGTCTGCCTCACTACTCGAACCAGAGTAACTTTCCCTCGATCCCTTAACCAGACAAGATCTGTTGTCTGTTACCAGGGTCACCACGTGGAAGTGGGTTAGGATCTTGATTAGTAAAAGCTCACTAATCCTGGCACGGTATTGTCCCCATTCGCCTTTGACCACATTAATTGGTTTGACATGTTTTATTATCATCGTCATCATCAGGTACCGTGCAAGTTAGCGTAATCGATCATATTCTTCACCCTTCTCCCCCAGGGAAGCATAGGTCCGCAACCAAGGCCTTCCAAGCCCGCCTATCCAAGGCCATCTTTTCCAGATCTCGCCACTCTCTCCCCGTGTTTTTGCATTCCATCTCTAACTCCCGTCTCCAGGTGTTTCTGGGTCTTCCCTTACTTCTATTGCCCTGGGGTTCCATTGGAGAGCATGTCTCGCGATGATGTCAGGAGTTTCCTCAGTGTGTGTACTATCCATCTCCACCTTCTGCTCATTATCTCCTATTCCATCTGCCGTTGTCCTGCCCTATCCCACAGTTCTTTGTTTGTGGTCTTGTCATACCATCTCAAATGGAGTATCTTGCGTAGGCATCTATTAATGAATCTCTGCAGCTTTTACTTCATGAATCCCTCTATTTGGGGTCCCTCTTCTTCCTCGGGTGGCGAGTTTTGAATTTTCTTGGATGTGGTTTCTGTAGCTATCTGGTGTTTTTACGGTGTGGTGTAGCCAGCCCCACGACCAACCTCCTTAGTCGCCTCTTACGACATCCATGGCAGGTGACAGTGGTTATATTCTTTACATCTCCAATTTGGGCCCCGGTAAATACCCTGTAATCGATCATGGATCTCAATAAATCTATGTCTTTGGTGTTTGCTATCAACTCAGATGTTAACGCTCTACCGTGACATGAAGTCAGACTATGCAAAATGTTCTCTCTCTGTCTCATCTACCCTCGATTTTACCGGTTGTCGCAGTATGTTCTAAACCTCCCCTCCTCATAACATTCCCGTAAAATGGTAACTGCCTCTTTCTTATATTGATGACTAGCAGTGTTACCCGTTCCACGCTCGAGGAATTTAGTTTAAATCTAGTTAAGTCCCAAACAGTGTGATATTGAACATATTAAAGAAAAATACTTCGTTGCCTCAAAATCGTCTTCTTTCCCATTAAAAACAATATGTTTTTTCCCCATGCTTGCTAGAAAAACGTTGTCGTTGACAATTTTATAATGTTTACATCTTCCCATGTATGAAAACTACACTCTTGCCAAATTTCAAGTCCGGAGGATGTCCAGATATCTTCAAACAATTGTGGCAGTTGTATATCAAATTTCATTCATCTTAGATATTGCTTAATATAGAACAGCTTTCTCTGTGTCTTGATCTTATTCAACACCTCAACATTAGTTATTTTAGCAGTCCATGGATTCTCATCATTCTTCTGTAAAACCACATCTCTGTGGCCCTCAAAGATTTTTCGATCTGTGTATTCATTGTCCATGACTCGCATTCGTATGCCAGTATTGGTTCCATGTAGCAGTGAATAACTCGCATTCTGATCGGAATTGGCAAGGACATGCTGCAGATAATGCTTCTCATTTTCAGGAACAATGTTTTCGCCTGTCATATTCTGCTCTTTATTTCTGATCGGCATCTGCCATCTGATGTTATCAGGACTCCAATGTAGTTAAACTGCTGCACTTGTCTTAGCTCAGTCCCAATTACTGTGATGGTGCCTTTTTGGCAAAGTCTGCTTTTATATATCATAACTTCTGTCTTCTTAATATTCAAACTGAGTCCTTTTTTGTTACTTTCTGTCACAACCTTATCAACTAATTTCTGGAGCTGCATTTTATGTCTTGCTACAGTATCATCAGCTTATCTCAGGTTATTTATGATATGTCCTCCCACAGCTATTCCAGGAAAATCGTCTATAGACCTAAAAATGCTTCACAATACAATGAGAACAGGTCTGGTGATAGTACGCATCCTTGTCTAACAGCTTTTTTGATCTTCTGGAAAGTTCCTATCTTTTTGTCTATGCGTATAGCTGCTGTTTGCTGCCAATATATGTTCTGAATGATTCTTAGATCTTTGCTGTCGATGTTTGAGCTCTCTAACATTTTGGAAAGCTCCTGATGGTTTACTTTGTCGAATGCCTTGGTGTAGTCTTTAAAGCACAAGTATAGATCTGTTTTTTCTTCTATTGATCTTGCTATTAGTCTTCTTAGGATATAAATAGGTCTGCTAGTGCTTATGTCTTCAAAACATGCACAGTGTTCATCACTGTTTTATGGTCTTATTCTGCTCTCATCCTTCTATAATTATCCTCTGCAGAATCGTTTTATTTCGTTATATTGTACCTTGCGACCTCATGGACGCAACGCTCTACATTCTTATGATTCTTAGTACTTTCTCTTCTCAAGCTCCATATTCTATATGTATATACGTTAAATGTATATAAGCCATATATTTACTTGATTTTTATTGTTTCTCTTCTTTTTCCACCTCTAGTTTTTCTGTATTTATTTCGTTATTAGTTTTTAGTCACATATTTTCATTTATTTTTTGACCTTCCCAATATATTTGTCAAAGTCTAAATGTAGTGTGCTGTAAAATTCGTCACTCCTGTTGTATCGTTTGCTTAATAAAGGCCCTTTGGTCGAAACGTTGCTGTGCATTGTCATTGTTTTTGTATTGTGTAAAACTACAATACTTTGTTATTACGTGTTTCGCCATTCTACATAGTTTTAATGCAGTCTAATATGTATTGATATAATTATCCTCAGTAGTATCTTTGTCAATGGCTCATACGACTGATAGTAGGTGATCTTCACATTCTGTTGCTCTGGATTTGTTTCGGCATAGCAATAAATTTGCGATTTAGTATATATAATGTTAAATATATATATATATACACACACACACGCGCGCACGCACACACGCACGCACACACACACACACACACATACACACATGTATGTGTTCTCTAATCTTCTCGTCAATTAAATTGATTCCAAATACATCTAAACGTTCAGCAAACATTGTAATACATATCGTATACGTGTAGCATATGCCACGAAGATATCATTGATAGTTATGATATTGTCAAATGTTCATAAAATAAAGATATGTACACTTAAATAAACGAATATATCCGTAACAATACAAATGTGCGTAAAATGTTGGCCAAGCTAAACACAATCTGCAAAGCCAAAGGATTGAATCTTAAAACAAAACTGTGAATATATAAAAGTAGTTTCCTGGCTGATAGTGTTTATGTAGTCTCCTGGAAGGTTATGTCATTATATAGTAGTGAGTGCTAGTAATTACCCAAAAATCATACACAAGCCAAAGACATTTCAAAGAAATGTTTAAAATTAACCATGCGAAACATTATTGGAATTATTCTAATCAAACACAATAGCAAACAAAGAGCTTTTAACACGAACAAAACTGTGCATCACTGGAGACCATCATTACAAAATGAAAATGGAGGTAGTTTGTTCATTGGTGTCGTACGCCAATTACAGCTCTCCGATTGGAAGCTGGTGGGAAACGAAGACATATATGGCTAACGGAAACATGGAGATGAACTGTGGAAATATATCTAAAGCTTTACACTTTATATGAGAAACAAATAGTAAAAAGGCAGCAGAACGGCAGCACTTGTAATTGTTTGTGGAGGCGTGATGTGTCAAACAGGACACGATGAGAATATATGTAAATAATCCATAGAACTGGCCCTGCATTGTTGTCTCACATTTGGTATAGTTTACGTTAGACAATTGATATTTGGTATAGTATACTTTAGACAATTGTTATTTGGTATAGTTTACGTTAGACAATTGTTATTTGGTATAGTATACTTTAGACAATTGCTATTTGGTATAGTATACTTTAGACAATTGTTATTTGGTATAGTTTACGTTAGACAATTGCTATTTAGTAGTCACATTACGACCATAAAATATATTCCGATTATTATCTGAAACATATATATTCCGAAACATAGAATGCACTGAGATGATTTAGCATGTGAAATAGATATGAAATACTGCGCATAACAATGTTGGTAAATGAAGGAAAGATGATTACATTACATTCGCACAAAAAAACCCAAAAACCAAGGCAATTCCGGTCCGATTCGTGAGTGGAATTGTAGACACGTGCATGGAACACAAAGAGGCTTTCTGCAGTCCAAACTGCAGCTATATTATCATCAGAGAAGAAAAAGACACTACCAAACAGAAACAATTGATTTACGTCTTGTCCGATAAGAAACTCACTAATATCGATATTAAGTTTAGTTTAGTTTTCAAATTATTCTCACTACACATCGAATCAATTAGTTTAGAATACACATACACAAACACACACACCGAATCAATTAGTTTAGAATACACACACACAAACACGCACATCGAATCAATTAGTATAGAATACACACACACACACACACACAAACATCGAATCAATTAGTATAGAACACACACAAACACACACACCCATCAAATCAATTAGTATAGAACACACAGAAACACACACGTCGAATCAATTAGTATATCTTTTTCTTCTTCTTCTTTCTTTTGTTGTCACACTGCTACCGGGTTGTTGCCCAGTGTCATGGTTTTCTGTTTTGTCTTGTGCTGTTCTGGTGGCTTGAGTGATTGTTATCTTTGCTCGTTCACAGGATTCTGCTACGCCATCTAACCATCTTTTCCGTGGTCTTCCTCTTGCCTTCTTCCCCGATGTTCTGTTGTAGAAGCCTCTGTATACTGTGGAGTTTGGATGCATTCTTATTAAGTGGCCAAACCACTTCATTCTTTGTTTATCTATGTAATTCAAGCACGGTTTTTGTGGCAACTTTATTTCTTATGCTGATGTTGGTGATTCTGTCTTTTCTTGTGTTGTTGGTAACTTTTCGCAGGCAACGCATTTCACATGTAGTTATTTTTGTGACTGCGCTTTACACAATGTCCATGTTTGGCTCTGGTAGCACAAAGTAGGTATAAAAATGCTGTTGATCATCTGTTGCTTAGCAGCCTGTGAAATTTGTGGGTGCCTTAACAATGGGGCTAGCTGGTAGAATACAGCATTTGCTTTTTGTACTCTAGCCTCTATCTCTCTATCCAGTTTTCCGTCTTCTGTGAATATGCTTCCTAAGTATTTGAATTCTTTCACTTGGTTTCTTTTAGTGCCATTGACATGGATGTCTAGATTATTGTGTTTTCTACCCATATTCATTATTTCTGTTTTAGTGTTGTTGATTTTCATGTCATGTTTTACACAATTTTTGTTCAATGTGTCAATATGATGTTGTAGATCTTGTTCATTTTGATGTATCAGGCACTGATCATCTGAAAACAGCAGTTCATTTATTTCATCATTATCTGAATTTGACTCTTGAGTTATTTTATCCATATATGCAATAAAGAGTAGTGGTGAGAGGACACAACCTTGTCTAACACCTGATGTAATGGAGAACCAGTCGATCATTCCTTATGTTGTTCTTACTGTACTCTGGCTATCTTGATATAAGGCCATAATATTACCTAATAGTTGTCCCTGGACGCCATATTATTCAAGGATCTTCCATAGTTTGCACCTGTTTACTCTATCAAATGCCTTTTCTTGGTCTATAAATGTAAGCTGTTTATTTTGATTGTATTCACAAACACACACACAAATACACACATCGAATCAATTAGTATAGAATATACACACACACACACACACACGCATATATATATATATATATATATATGCATATATATTTATGCATACATAATACACAATTATATAATGTATAGTAAATATCAATGTCTGCCTATGTGTATGTGTTCTACACATTTGATGGTCTCATTATAAAACGTATTCCTATCTTCTATTGAAATCTTTAGCTGCAGTACAGCCATCGAGTTGGATTATCCCCTTTGTATGCGTGCTACTGGCGCTGACTGCGTTCATGTGTTTGAAAACAAATGTAATCAAGGATGATGCTGAAGAGGAAATGCAAATAATACAATATTGACATCAGTAATAGTAACTGTGAGAATCTGTAGCTCACGTGGTAGTGAGCTCGATCACAAACACAAGCGTATTTGGTTCATACCACACGGTGGGCACGTTTGGAAGCACAATCGTTTCCAAGGACGTTTTACAACAAAAGGTAACAATAAACCTCACCGTTCAGAAAGCAATGACAAACTACTGAACGTATAAGTGTTTCCTAGAAAATCAACGACTAGTTTACTGTGGTTGATAGCTACGTCATGTAAAGGATATGTCACGATTTTCATTTTGTTTCAATAGTAATTACTCTACATATTATTCACATACGCCCGAGTAATTACTCTACATATTATTCACATACCCCCGAGTAATTACTCTACATAATATTCACATACGCCCGAGTGGTTACCGGGTTCCAAATTTGGGGTGTAAAGAATAGAACCACTGTTACCTGCCACGCATGTCGTAAGGGCGACTAAGGAGGTTTGGTTGAAATCGGATGCACATGTTCTAAACGTAGAAGTATATGTGTTTAGGGCCTACAAACCAATGTGCAACGTATACACGTTCATGGCAAATATGAAACATGACAAAGAGTGATAAAAATTAGTTGTAAAGGACGAACGAAAAGAAGAAGACGATTATCACATAAGTACGCAAAGCTTTTGTTTATAAGCTATGTTTTATTGATATTGTGGAAGATTGCAGAAAAAAACTATGTAGCAATGACGAAACATGTAAAAAGAAAGTACTGTAGTTTTACAAAATACAAACAAAGAACAATACACAGCAACGTTTCGACCACAAGGCCGTTATAAACAAAGGATACAAGAGAGGTGAATAATTTCACTTCTCACAACATACATGTTGAGTCAAACTATAATTCATAGGCCATAAAATGAACACATGTGACTAAAAACGAATAACGAAATGAAGGAAAAAAACTAGATGTGGAAAAAAGAAGGTAACAATACAAATCAAATACATATATACATTTAATATACAGACTTATAGAAATTAGAGTAGAAGAACAGACAATATTAAGAAACAAATGAATGAAGTGTGGTGAGTCCATGAGGCCGCAATATACCATATACCGATATACAACGATTTTCTAAAGGAAATAGACTTCGATCACAAGAGGAACAAGATCGGATGTATGTGACCTAAACAGTGCGAGCTCCCAAAGATTAGTTCCATTGGAATGAGTGGCTAGAATTGTATCTGGACATTGTCGTACATCACATAAGTATATCAACGTGTGATATAATAGAAAACAATTCAACTTGTGATATAATAGAAAACAATTCAACTTGTGATATAATAGAAAACAATTCAACTTGTGATATAATAGAAAACAATTCAACTTGTGATATAATAGAAAACATTTCAACTTGTGATATAATAGAAAACAATAATATCAGCTTGTTCTGTTTTTCAATTGAATTCCTCGTTCTCTGACATTAGTAGAATGAACAATCACGTGATGTAATAAGGATTATTTGTTTCGGAAAAGTCCACTTGAGCACGTCTGTCTTATGCTACAGGTCATTAAGTGTACCGTCTGTGGAAGTAACAACTGAGCTACACCCCAAGCAATGTTGCATATTGTAGATGAATAATTTATAAGAAACCATAGATAAGCACATGTCATATAATCTGAGAAATAAATAAGTAAACGTCTTTCCGTTTGATCACCAACACCATGTTATTTAATTGTATGAGTGAACTGACGTAATTAGTTTGATCACCAACACCATGTTATTTAATTGTATGAGTGAACTGTCATAGTTAGTTTGATCACCAACACCATGTTATTTAATTATAGTGAACTGTCGTAGTTAGTTTGATCACCAACACCATGTTATTTAATTGACAGTGAACTGTCATAGTTAGTTTGATCACCAACACCATGTTATTATAATGTATGAGGAACTGTCATAGTTAGTTTGATCACCAACACCATGTTATTTAATTGTATGAGTGAACTGTCGTAGTTAGTTTGATCACCAACACCATGTTATTTAATTGTACGAGTGAACTGTCGTAGTTAGTTTGATCACCAACATCATGTTATTTAATTGTATGAGTGAACTGTCGTAGTTAGTTTGATCACCAACACCATGTTATTTAATTGTATGAGTGAACTGACGTAGTTATTTTTGATCACCAACACCATGTTATTTAATTGTATGAGTGAACTGACGTAGTTAGTTTGATCACCAACAGCATGTTATTTAATTGTATGAGTGAACTGTCGTAATTAGTTTCATCACCAACAGCATGCTTTTAATTGTAAGAGTGAACTGAGCGTAGTTAGTTTGATCACCAACACATAGTTATTTAATTGCATGAGTGAACTTTCGTAGTTAGTTTGATCAGGAAACACGATGTATTTAATTGATATGAGTGAACTGTCGTAGTTAGTTTGATCACCAACACCATGTTATTTAATTTTATGAGTGAACTGTCGTAATTAGTTTGATCACCAACAGCATGTTATTTAATTGTATGAGTGAACTGTCATAGTTAGCTTTGATACAACATCCATGTTATTAATTGTACTGAAAGTGAACTGTCGAAAAGAGTTTATCACCAACACCATATTATTTAATTGTACAAGTGAACTGTCATAGTTAGTTTGATCACCAACATCATGTTATTTAATGATGAGTGAACTGTCATAGTTAGTTTGATCCACCAACACCATGTTTTTAATTGTATGAGTGAACTGTCGTAGTTAGTTTGATCACCAACACCATGTTATTTAATTGAATGAGTGAGACTGTCGTAGTTAGTTTGATCACAACATCATAGTTATTTATTGTATGAGTGAACTGTCTAGTGTTGATACCAACACCATGTTATTGTAATTGTAGAGTGAATGACGTGAATTTTTGATCAACAATCACCATGTTATTTAATTGTATGATGAACTGCGATAGTATAGATTGATACAACAGCATGTTATTTAATTGTATGAGTGAACTGTCGTAATTAGTTTCATCACCAACAGCATGCTATTTAATTGTATGAGTGAACTGACGTAGTTAGTTTGATCACCAACACCATGTTATTTAATTGCATGAGTGAACTTTCATTAGTTAGTTTGATCAGAAACACGATGTTATTTAATTGTATGAGTGAACTGTCGTAGTTAGTTTGATCACCAACACCATGTTATTTAATTTTATGAGTGAACTGTCGTAATTAGTTTGATCACCAACAGCATGTTATTTAATTGTATGAGTGAACTGTCATAGTTAGTTTGATCACCAACACCATGTTATTTAATTGTATGAGTGAACTGACGTAGTTAGTTTGATCACCAACACCATGTTATTTAATTGTATGAGTGAACTGTCGTAGTTAGTTTGATCACCAACACCATGTTATTTAATTGTATGAGTGAACTGTCGTAGTTAGTTTGATCACCAACACCATGTTCTTTAATTGTATGAATGAACTGTCGTAGTTAGTTTGATCACCAAGACCATGTTATTTAATTGTATGAATGAACTGGCGTAGTTAACATCATTTATCACATTACTATCATCATATCACTCCGACCATAGATGTACATAAGTGTTAAGATTCCAGCTTCAACACATATAGCAGCACCCAGAACGTAAGCCCGATGTTGATGGTAGTCTCCAGAAAGACGTAAACAAGAAGTGCTGACCAAGATTTAAACCCATATCACACACATATTTCTTTTAGTATTGAGACAAGACATAATTTTATCTTCTCTTGTAGAAATTGAATTCACGTGACCACTATCCTTTGACAGATACCGCACATCGTGACCAATATATAATCCATCTACACTAGTAACCTGGCACATTGTTGGTATTTTGTTTGTTTGTTGGTCAAATCAATATACCGTCTACCCTTCTAGAAAAGTATATGATATGTTTCGTCGTGAAGCACAACTCTGTGCGAGATAGACGAGCTCGAATATTCATTAACGAATGCCATTTGTCTGCAAATTATGATCTATAAATCCTAAATCAATCACTTGGGCGCCATCTCTGCATCAATGGTTAACTTTACTGGCTCTTCAACAGGTTATGTCCAGTTCCTTATCCCTCCTTTGCTTCCGGCCTAGACTGATGGACCAACTTTTATCATGAATTTTACTGTTGTTTTTAGGGACTCCGTTTCTCCGTACAGCGTTTCGCGAAGCTCTGTCTGTTGTGGCCATGACTCTTTCCTTATACCTGCTAACCTTTGACAGTCTTGCAAGACGTGTTCTACCGTCATGCCTGCCATTTTGCAGGGGCACAGGCTAGTTGTGCCAATTTTAAATTTATGGAACATGTGGGCACTGAGCTTGTTGTGTCCGGTACGGAGGCGAAGTATGGCAACGATCACTTCGAGAGAGACCATAGTATCCGTCAGTGTCTGTGTACTGAGGGTGGTCTTTTGCCCATTTGCTTCTGTAGTGCGAGCCGATGGTCAGTTCCTTATCGGTACACTCTGCCATGCGTGTACCTGTTCACCTCCTAATATTCTCTAACAATAGCATTCATGCTTTCCCTTGCCTCTCCTGCTGTCACATTCCCTTATAAGATGATTTTCAACAGAATGACGTGTCTCTTAATATGACCAATATAAATAAATATATATATCAATGATCAAATATCATGTAGCTGTGCTCTTTTAATTTCTAGTTCTTGAATTACGTGTCTATTATTTTGTTTTCCTTTTTTGCTCTTTACTTGTGTATATTAACATTTCCCAAGATTCAATTCTTCACTGCAACTTTTGTTCATTGTTCAGTTTTCGCTTCACTCAGCAATGATGATTACATTAGAACTTGACACTCAGCAATGATGATTATATGTATAACTTGACACTCAGCAATGATGATTATATGTAGAACATGACACTCAGCAATAATGATTATATGTATAACTTGACACTCAGCAATGATGATTACATGTAGAACATGACACTCAGCAATGATGATTATATGTAGAACATGACACTCAGCAATGCTGATTACATGTAGAACTTGACACTCAGCAATGATGATTATATGTATAACTTGACACTCAGCAATGCTGATTATATGTAGAACTTGACACTCAGCAATGATGATTATATGTATAACTTGACAGCAATGATGATTATATGTATAACTTGACACTCAGCAATGATGATTATATGTAGAACTTGACACTCAGCAATGATGATTATATGTAGAACTTGACACTCAGCAATGATGATTAAATGTAGAACTTGACACTCAGCAATGATGATTACATGTATAACTTGACACTCAGCAATGATGATTATATGTAGAACTTGACTATCAGCAATGATGATTATATGTAGAACATGACACTCAGCAATGATGATTTTATGTAGAACATGACACTCAACAATGATGATTACATGTAGAACATGACACTCATCAATGATGATTACATGTAGAACTTGACACTCAGCAATGATGATTATATGTATAACTTGACACTCAGCAATGATGATTATATGTAGAACTTGACACTCAGCAATGATGATTATATGTATAACTTGACACTCAGCAATGATGATTATATGTAGAACATGACACTCATCAATGATGATTATATGTATAACTTGATATGCCTTATATCAGTGTATTTGTTATATATTTAGATATGAAATCATTTGTCTCGTTGTTAAATATGTTGTTTGACTATACACTTTTTTCATCTTTTTTGTCATATTGTGTGCCAAGATAAGACACCCTAGATGTGTGATACTGTCTTTCTCATTTACTTGTGCATATCTTATTTTGCTATTACCATAGTTTTGGTTTTAATGTAATTAGCAGTATCACGCTAAAATAGATACATCTTGTAAGTATAAGACTATTAAGTGAAAGCACAAGACACACTTCAATAGCGCTATTAAACATTACACATAATGGAAGTGTATCTGAGTATTCATGTGAATATGATCCGCAAGGTAGAGGCTGGTTCGATGCACAGGCAATGGACTGAATCACTACAATGGTCATAAATTTGCATAATCACACTTATCTTCTTTCCGGGGCACATGAATGTCGTTGTCAATGAGAGAGCAGACAGGCTGGCTGGCTCTGCCACCATATCAGATGCCCTACCAATGGTTAGAGCTGATATTTTCCACGCCCTCATAAAGTGACGCCGCAAAGAGGTTTTTCATTTAAACCAATCCACGTCAACTATTACATTGCAGTGGCTGGGTTTGAAGATTGGAGTGTATAGCCGTCCATCGCAAGTGATGATGACAACAATCTCAGACGTGTGCTTTTGCACCTTTCTGGTGTGTGCGGAGGTGACTGTAGAGTCTAATCCTAGAATAGAATCCTGACCACAGGTGGGGCATACATGATCAAGGTTAGACATGTGCGTGTTGTGTGCTTTGTCTTTTCGCGCTGCTCGTTTTCTCTGTGACTCAACAATACGATGCTTCTCAGCTATTCGGGTTCCACTTTTGTTGTTACAGCGCCACATTTGGCGATCTTGAGCAAGGGATTCCCAGCACGTATTGTCTATATCGAAGCATTTCAGAGACACTTCAAGAGTGTCTTTAAAGCGTTTTTCTGTCCACCAGCTAAACGTCTGCCCCTTCAAGCTCGCCATACATCAACTGTTTTGGGATGCGTTTATCAGGCATCCGAGCAACGTGACTGACCCATCTCACTTGGGCCTTCTGCAACAGGGTGTTGACGCTTGGGATCTTTGCTCTTGTGAGGACTTCGCTGTCTGGAATTTTGTCCTTCCAGTTAATTTTTAGTATTCTGCGTAGACAGCTTGTGTGGAAATGGTTTAATTTTCTTGCGTGTCTGCTATATACTGTCCATGTCTCGTACAGCAGCGTGGTTAGCACTATGGCCTGGTAAACTTTCAGCTTTGTGATTATGCTTATCCCTTCCGTTCCCACATAGTGACACGTAACCTTACGAACGCAGCACTGGCTTTGGATATCATATTGTTGACCTCAGAATCTATATTTGCCGATCTGGATAGGAGGCTGCCAAAATAAGCAAAGTTGTCCGTTGACTGGAGACGCTGGTGTTTAATGTTGATGACTGGATCGTAATACTGTTCTCTAGGGCGGGCTGGAACATGACCTCTGTTTTCTTGGTGTTAATGGTGAGGCCAAACCTATCACAGGCCATTGAGAACTTGCCCATGTAAGTCTGCATTTCTTCCGCAGAGTTGGTAGCGAGGGCGCAGTCATCAGCAAACAACAAGTTTGAGATAGTTGATTCTTTTACTTTGGTGAAGGATTTTAACCTCCGAAGATTGAATAGATTACCGTCTGTCCTGTATCTAATCTTTACCCCATGTTCGTCGCCTACCCAAAAGACATCCGTGAGCATGGCAGCAAACATCATGCTGAAGAGTGTTGGGGCCAGTACACAGCCCTGTTTGACGCCGTTGGTGACATGGAAGGCTTCCGACAGCTTCCTTCGTCAAGTACACGTGCCATCATGCCCTCGTGAAACTGTTGGACGATCTTAATGAATTTCACTGGGCATCCACATTTTCCATGATCTTCCATAGACCCTCTCTGTTGACCGTGTCGAAAGCCTTCGTCAAATCGACAAAGACCATGTAAAGGTTACGGTGCTGCTCTTGGCATTTTTCCTGTAATTGACGAGCAGCAAATATCATGTCTGCTGTTCTAGGACCTGCTCTGAAGCCACATTGGGTCTCAGGGAGTAAGTCCTGTTCCAGGTGATCGATTAATCGATTGAGGAGGACTCTGGCCAGTATTTTGCCAGCAATTGACAGGAGGAGATCCCCTGTGATTATCGCAGGCATGGCGGTTTCCTTTGTGCTTGTACAGGTGGACAATAATGGCATCCTTTAGTACCTGTGGCACACGTTCGTTGCACCAAATGGATGTAAATAACTCTGTCAATTTTAGCATCAGCATGGGCCCTCCTTTTTTGTAGACTTCGGTTGGTATTGAGTCCGCACCCGGTGCCTTCCCGCTGGACATCTGGCTTGTTGCCTTCTTGACCTCTTCTAGGGTAGGTGGAATATCAAGCTTGGTATTGATTGGGACCTGGGGCATGCGCTCTATGGCTTCATAACATATAGTGGATGGATGGTTGAGGACAGAACGGAAGTGTTCTGCCCAGCGGTTTAGTATCTGAGGCTTGTCAATTAGTAGCCTTGCTCCATCTACATCGAGTATAGGGGTGGGGTGAGACTGTTGAGGGCCATAAACAGTTTTTAGGGCATCGTAGAAGCGTTTGGAATCATGTCTGTCTGCATATATCTGAATTTCATCAGATTGTTTTGCTTAGCCAGGCGTCTTGCAATTTTCTGATTCTCTCTTGAGCCCTTCTCCGAGCATCTAGGAAGGCTGTATTTGTGGATGATGATGATGTGTCATTTTGATAGGCTCTGTATGTATCATGTTTCGCGAGGAGAATAGACTTTATTTCTTCGTCGTTTTCGTCAAACCAGTCGTGGCTCTTGCGTACAGAGTGTCCTATGAGCTCAGAGGTAGATAGGTACACGGTGTCTCTGAGGGCAGTCCAGTCCTCGTCCACGCTGGTTTTCCCAAACTGAAGGTCCTTCAACTTGTCGTCCAGGTCTCTTATTAAACTTTCGGTGACAGCGGAGCTTTTCAATTTGGAGACTGCCAGTTTTTTTGTTGGTTTGCGACCCTGGTGACGTTTTCTAGGCTTGATGCGGAGGTTGAGCTTTGACACGATCAATCTATGATCGGTCCAACATTCTGCTCCGCACATAGCTTTGTGACTCTGACGTCGTGTCTGTCACTTTTCCTTACTATGACGTAGTCAATGAGGTGCCATTGTTTGGAACGGGGATGCATCCAAGGCGTTTTGTTTCGGGTTGGTAAACGAAACAATGAGTTTGTGATTGTTAGGTCGTGGGCAGCACATAGTCTGAGTAATAGAAGCCCATTACTATTGCACTTGCTCACGCCGTGTTCTCCTAGAACTCCATCCCAGACCCGATGGTCTGTCCCTACTCTGGCATTGAAGTCCCGAGTATGATGAGCTTCTCAGACCTTGGGACCGCTGAGATGGCTGAGTCAAGGTCCTCGTAGAAACCATTCTTGATTTCGCTTGGATTTGTCATTGTCGGGGCGTAGACGTTGAGTAAAGTGGCACTCTTTTTTTCTCCTAGTGAGATCTGAAGTCATTACTCTGTCACTGACACCTTTTGGGAGTCTGGTGAGGCCGCGAACAAGATGAGATTTGACAGCAAACCCTACACCAGATTCCCTGACGTTCTGTATTGGCTCTCCACGCCAAAAGAAAGTGTAACCACCGCCCACCTCTGACAGCTGACCCTCGTCAGGAGTCTGGTCTCACCAAGGCAGCTATGTCGATATCGTAGCGTGCCAGTTCTCTAGCTACGAGTGCAGTCCGTCTCTCAGGTCTTTCAGCTTTGTTGTTATCTAATAGTGTTCGCACGTTCCACGCGCCTATGGTGAGAGCTTTAAGCTTGTTCTTCATGTTTTGTGATTTGTGTTGTGTGTAGTTGTCTGAAACTGTAGCTTGCGCTGTATTTGGATTATAGTGAGGAAAGTTGCGCTATTCGTCAACCTCACTATCGTCCAGGACTATCTGTAACCAGGGGCAAGACAAGTCAAGACGACTGGAGATAGTGCCAGATGCAGTGGATGACCAGGGCTTTCTAAAATGCCTCGCCGTGCTCTATGCGGTCCACACCGCTCTGCTGTGATCCGCCTTTCTAACCGTTAAGCCAGCTAGTGGCTTCATCCGCGAAGTCAGCAGGATCCAGTCTTTGCATGCATAGGCAGACAGTGCCTAGATTACCGATGCTGTTGAAGATTGGAGTAGCAAGACAAGAACAGCGTAACAGGTAAGTGAGTAGGCTCATCTATTAAAATCGAACTGGTACGGTCAGACGCTGGACGCTGTTGGAGATATTGCGAAGGAGATCGGATCACCTAAGGATATGTCCAGAGTGCAATGAAGGTATTCCAAACTGAAACATTATGGACGACTGCAGTTACACTATGTATAATATACAGGTTATCGTGACTGTCAACTGCTGGTACCAGCGTCTTGGAAAGAATGAAAGTGGAATAGTAAAAGAAAAGAATGAATAGAAAAATAATGGTTGACCCTTGATCCACTTAACATAATTCAGTGAATTACTTCATTTAACTACTAACTACTAATTGGAAACAATTAACAAGTTTACCAATTAATGGAAACAAAATATTCTAAGTACATTACAATACTAGTTCATTGCACCAGCTCACAAGATATTCTTTCACGATTACTTTTAAACCAATTAACCGATCGCAATGTTGGGGGGCGGAAGAGCAAGAGGAAAACCGAGAGAAATGTGGAGGGAAACTTTAAGAAATGGACAGGTTATAGTCTGGCAGTGTGTAACACCAAGGCGAAAGACAGAGGATGCTGGAGATTCATTGCAGCCAACCTTCGATGTGGAGACGGCACCTGATGATGATGATGAACCGATCACAATACATATCAATAATAACTTAACCTCATTTGTTGGTACATATATCAACAATCTCCATAAATATCGCACAGGCATGCGTCACGGAGAGGTCACTTCGTGGTCGACTTTGTCAACCAAACCAACACGTAAGACAACAATTACGGGTTATAAGTCCAGCTCAATTGGCGTAGAGTTAGACGCCGAGGGTTGTCTTCGACGGTGGGAGAGATCATCGCGTCTCATTGGACAGCTATCGCCCGCCTCAAACCGGGCAGCCCGCAGACAAGAAGGTGCTATCCCGCCACAGTTCATCTGCTTCAATGGGTGCTTGGAGCTTAAGTTATTACCTGACAAGTGGACTGTAAGCACCGCACCAAACAATAATAATAAAACCAAGAAGGCTACAACCCTTCGCTTACCAAGCTGGAACGCAAGGCAAGTGTCCTGGCCTTTCAGAAGATCTTACACAGATACACGACATTCGAAAAACTGCAGTCTTCCATAATGTAACAATGAGCTCAAACGACTGGGAGTGGACATCTCAACACTACAGGAGATACGACTCGCTGCAAATGGATCGCTTAGGGAACTACACGTTCTTTTGGCAAAGAAAAGCTCAAGACGAATCAAGACTGCATGGAGTAGGATTTGCCATAAAAAATACACTGCTCCACATGGTAGAACCTCCAATAAACGGCTCAGATCGTATTTTGTCCATTAAACTCCGCACAGTAACAGACCCGGTCCATCTCTTCAGTGTATACGCACCAACACTACACTCAAAGCATGACGTAAGATATACATTTTATGAGGAGATACACTGAGAAATCAGTAGAATTCCCAAAAACAAACACCTATTCCTAATGAGGCACTTCAACGACAGAGTTGGAGCCGACAACAACTGTTGGCCATTGTGCCTTGGAAAACATGGTACTAGAAAAATTAATGTAAATGGACAACAGCTACTGGAGATATGCAACTACAACAACCTCTGCATCACAAACACTTTCTTTAATACGTGAGGATTTCCTGCCACAAGGTGTCCTGGAAACACCCACGATCGTATAGATGTCATCAAGTAGACCTAATTATAACGAGGCGAAATGCGATAAACAGTGTGTTCAGCACTCGTAGTTACCATAGCGCTGACTGACTGTGATACTGATCACTCGCAGATATGTAGCAAAGTTAGGCTGAAAATAAAAACAATCCAGCATTCGAAGAGGAAGATTCTCAATAGCAAGAGGATTGACGAATATATTAAATTGCTTTCAGACTTCTGACTTCTGGTGTATAAATGAATGTTTAGACATTTCAGCACTGATTCCTTACTGGTCTAAAGTATGAAGAAATCTCACAACGTTACGATAAGAATGTCAATGTTATATCTCCAGTAAAACAGGTTCTTGCTGGTGGAAAACAAGTCTTGAAATAATTATAGTTCGTTCCAAAATTCGTGATCACACTAAGGTTTAATTTGTACGAACTCTATCTGATGGATACAAGTAATTTTTGCATGCAGTCTTATATACCTCACGACGTTACGAATCCATGTTTAACTAATTGGTAGGTAGCTTAGTTGATGCAAAAAGTTTTGTGTTATATAATTTTGATAAGCACAACAAAATGATAATCAAAGTTTAGAACTTACAGTAATACACCTAATGGTGGCGAATGATTGCAAAGGCGTATTCCTATTACATATTATAAAAAGAAAGATCACATAGTTAACAAATAATACCTTCCACTTCTATAAAAGAAAGGAAATGCTGCGTACATACGCCAATGACAGTCGGTAGGAAACATTGTGAACTGATTAATTCCACGGGATTCCCGATTTTGACGTGCACTTAATTGCATTTGGAACACGGAAATGCTTAGTTATAGACAAACTTAACAATCGTACTGTAAATTTTGGACAAGTATACCAGATCAACATCGCGGTAAATTTAGTAATAACATATAATAAAATTCTTACAGAACTAAAGGTTTGGGTGGGCAAAAATACTTTTGGAACGTCGTCACTGTTACCTATATAGAAATGCAAAAATCAAGAATTTCTGTCAAGTGGATGATTTTATATCGGTCGGTAAAGATGATCACGAATTTTGGAATGAACTATAGTAACTATGCACACAAGCACTGACATACTCTATACAGAACCTCAATATCTATTCAACTGTTCCTCCTGAGTTTCAGGCTGGCTTTCTTTCTAGCAAAACTTTTAAATAAAAACGGTAAATGTTTTTCTCGCCAGGAAAAGGTATACAACAACACAAATCGCATAAAGACATTCGCTATACAGTCACTTTCTCTGCACAACTATTCATATAAATCACTGAGTACACAATTTAGCTACACATCTCCTTCTGAAACATTCATATTCCCTCCAAAACCAAAAAAAATGCTAGAAAAGTACCAATGGATCTATGTATCGTGTTGAGAGGTCATGCTAGGTTTTTTCTGGGTGGGGTGGCGAGGCACTATTGTGCCCTGATGTTTCCATCTATTTATTCAAATGAGTCAGTGATCCGACTATAGTCTGTCCATTAATTCATGAGCACGTTTGAAATTGATTTTCTCGAAAACTACCTGTTGGATCTCAGTGATATGTTGCATGCAGCCTTAGAATATCCATGACGCTAAAATAAAGCTAACCAGTAGTCCATAGATGCTACGGATTTTGCACATCGGCGAATTCCTTTGATCTTTTATGACAATTGCAAATACGGGGCTCAAATTTTAGATTTTACAGTAATCCCTAGAATTTGTCCATGTCAATTCTATTCATATGTGTATCTCCATATTAACTTGATAGGTCAAGTAATTAAGTGTGTTGCCCTTTATGTTCAATCGTGAACTTGGATACAATATGCAACAGTTAGTCCTCCCTTCGGTCACCATTAGACCCCAGGGTGTCTTAACTTCACCACAAATTGTATGATGGTAGACGCATTTGGATATGGAAATGTATACGTTGCTATTTCTCAGTCTGTAATAAAAATATGATTTGTATCATCCCGAATCTGACGATTCCATGAGGTTGATAATTGTTACTGGCTGGACAAATTGTAATCCATCTCGGTGCCAGTACTCGTCTTCCTCTCGTAGCACATGTTCAACACACTTCTTCCAGAACTGCATGTCTATCATTGAGAAGGACTCACGTGTCAGAACTTCAACATCACACATTTTAAACGTCCTGTTCTGTTCGGCAACTTGCCCTTTACTTTAGCCCAGACAAGCTCTATCGGATTGAGGTGAGCATGATATGGAGGTAGTCGCAAAGACGTGTGGCCGTATTCCGCAATGATTTTGACAATATGAAACACCTTTGTCTTATTTGTCATCCTCACCAGGTGCAACAACTCGGGTTTCAAATATGTATCATCGAAGCTGACATTTTCCTTAGCAAGCCAAGTCCTAATTTGATCGTTTGTATTTGATGCAGTTGGTACTTTGTCTTCCGCTGATACTGCGTTGTGATAGGATGCATTATCCATTACCAAGCATCATGGTCTGTTTAGAATTGGAAGTAGATCTTTCTCCATCCAGTGCCTGAAAATATGTCCATTCATTTCTGTGTGGTAGTCCCTACCATCGGTACTTTTTTATTGGAAAATAAGTCCAGCGTCATGGACAAGACCTTCTTCACTACTTCCTGCAGGTGTTAGTATAATACGCTGGCCTTTGCTGCTTGATATTTTTCTTTTCTGTTCACCGTCTACTGATTGCCATTCTTTTGCATTGGTGTGTTGAGCATTGACCCAGGATTCGTCCAAATATACAATATCATAGCCTTGCCTCCGCCGCTCACGGATCTGCTTCAGGTTTTTACTTCGGGCAGCAATTAAATGTGGCTTTTCACAAATAATATTCCTGCCGCCTATAGTTTTTCTGAAGGTGAAGCCGGCGGCTCTTACAATTTTCCATAGAGTACTTTTAGAAATGTCTATGCTGCAATCTGATTGCAGTTTTAATTTCAGTTTCCTGAGAGTAACAAGTTGATTTGTCGCAAACATTTTCAAGAGCTCCGTCTTATGACATCTATGTCAAAGTCGTCAATTGTTCTTTTCCTTCCTTGCTTGACATTAGTGCACTTTGTGTCCTGTTTAATCCATCGGGAAAAGGATTCTCTATTCAGACCAAGCGCCAGTTGCGTTCGTTTCTCAGGGTTATGAATATCGCAATATAGATCACCTCTCTTAGATTCCCTACGGAAGTGTTGGTATAGTAAAACTGTAACCTTCTGCATTGTTATAAATGTGCACTTCAGACTCATTATGAATGTGATATCAATGTCAGTTTTGATAAGCCAACAAATATGATACAATAGCTTCATACAAATAGCGAGATACGCCTATAACTATAAAACGGTATCCCAATTATAACGTCATATGCTTTCCGCTTTCAAAGTCGACTGGGTTAGGTGCACGGAATTCGTGAAACTCACGATATTTCAATGTTACCATAATGCATTTTTAGAACAACGAGTCTGTGTACCGTAAATCTGTTACTATTGTGTACAATCCGGTGAGGTTGATTTTAATATAACCTGAAGAAGAAATATTTCAAACTACATCAAATTTTCTTGGAAAAAATATTTCTCTAGCGTCATGGATATTCTAAGGCTGCTTGCAAAAATCACTGAGATCCAACAGGTAGTTTTCGAGAAAATCAATTTCAAACGTGCTCACGAATTAATGGACAGACTATAGAATGATATGTATGGACATGCATAGCTCAAAATCAGCGGAAAGTAATTGTATGACGAAGACATCTCTTCCATGTCAACCACATCAGACTTGTCAATACAGTGTTGACTGCCATCTGCGAAACAATTGAGTCTCTGGCGTGATAAAAAAAATAAATATTTGAATTGAGAATCGATATCATAAACAAGAGCATCGAGCAAGTCAAATGATAAGTCAGATAACTGATAACTGAAATCATAAGAAATCAATATAAATAAAGAAAAAGACGTATGAATGTGTGGACATCATACAGGCTATACCCACCGACAATATTGAATGAACAAAAATCAAGACATTCCACCGTCTCGTTGAAATTGGTATAAATGCTGGGGTGGACTTCTGGATAAGAAAACATGGTTTGCACATCAACATTTAAAAGAAAATAATTCAATTGGAATTGCAACGAACACACTGTTTACGCATATGCTTCGTAAGCATTTCGTGTGTATCTGGCGGACGTTGTTGAACCATTGAACTAAACACTTCTTCTAAGGTTAAAAATGATTGTGATGGCATTTGTATTGAGGAAAACGCACTCTGATGTTTTATTTGGCATGCGTTTCAATACAGACGGATAAAAACATACAGTAAGTATGACGTGTAACTATGATGTCATTAGCGTTATCAGTCTAAAGAATACATATGTAAAATGGTATATGAAGAGAATTATTAGATGAGATACATTCAGAACTATACGCAGAAACTGACATTCAGAACTATACGCATATAAACTGATATATATATGTATGCATATAATGTGTAAATATATGACTGTAGCTGTGGTATTTGTTCTGAAATCTACTAATTGCATTTTTCAACAGACAGTTCTATTCTACATAATATAGAAGCATCACTGCTATCTGGTAGACTATGATCGTTTACTGGAATGGAATGTACGGTCTCCTACCAATCATATTCATGAATACAGTTTTACTTATTGCTCAAGGTATACCTCTCATCCAATACGTAAAATTAACAATTCAAATTTCTTTTGGTTCACTCTTGCCTTTTTATTTTTACAGCAAACACATTCACAACTTACTTGTCAAATTAATTACCAAATTAATTGTCAAATATATAATTTGATTTCGTTTATTGAGAATAAAAAAAGTTAATTGCATATCCTTTACAGAACGTTGCGAATCAACCCCAGCTTTTTTAATGCTGTTTGTGATTTTTCTAGGCATTCTTACGTTCAGTAGTTTGCCATTGCTTTCTGAACGGGTGGTGACATCGTCCTTTTGTTAAAATCCATGAAAACAATTTACAACCAAACTGTCCGAAGCGTGATTCGAACTCAGAACGTCGGGGTTAATAGACAGAGTCACTAACCCCTAAGTCACAGACGCCACCCTTATTGAGACTACAAGCTTGATAACCTTAAGTGGGTATGTGGTCGAAAAAGGAATTATAGAAGATATCAAAAAGTTCACATTTTTTTTTATGTGCAACGGAAACAAGTGATTCACATCCTACGGCATCTACATTTTCACGTGACTCACATGAAGTAACATATAGTTAGTGAGTAAATAGGTAAAGTCATTTCAGAAGAAAAACTACTTTCGGAACACATATGCATGCACTTTAAGTCACACTTTCAAAAACAAGATTCGATATGATCCATTTTTCTAAGACATAAATATACGTACTGAATATCATTCAATAAATTAGATCGTCTTAATAATGATGCATAAATTCAGGCAATCAAGGTGGCAACTGAAAAATTGTTGAATACCAGACCCGATCCTCAACCAGTTGTATTTTTGACTGATGCAAAATCTGCACTCCAAGCACTCCAGTCCAGAAAATTGCCAGGTCTACAGACCCTACTGTTTAAATTGTCTAAGCAGCGCATGGTCGTCTTGCAGTGGATACCCTCTCACTGTGGAATACCAGGTAATGAAACAGCAGACCGATTGGCCAAGGAACGTACTGCAGGTGAGCAACCGGATGTGTCAGTTACATACCACCAAATGAAAAGGATGATTAAATCAATGAGAAAGCCACAAATACCAACACAAGACGATTACTATAATATGAGCAGATTGGAACAAGTTGTCATTCTGCGCCTTAGAACAGGACACAATCGGCTCATCAGCCACATGTATGCACACACAAGATTGGCAATGCAGCCATGTGTACATGGGGACAGGTACACCAGACTGCAGAGCACATACTTCAAAACTGACCCGAATATGATACACTGAGGCAAACTCACTGGCCTAACGAAACAACACTCGACAGAACACTACACAGACCTCTGTGTGAGCTACAAAAGACAGTGAAGTTAATACAAGAGACAACATTGAATATATAGACATATTTCAAGCGAACGAAAAGAAGATCATCTTAGAAATCAATCTAATGTACCTTCTGTTTGGCTAGTCCTACTGCCAAGTAAACAAATCCCCAACATAGTATATTGTCCTTCCTCAATCAATACCTGTCATATCATGTATACACTATCTATATGTCCCGTTTATGTCCGATATTTTGCCAATATGCAGCTTTTACTATCTGTATCGCATAATTGGTTAGTAATATGCTTCTTATGAAGGCTCTTATCGATCACTTATTTAAACAACTCTCTGTTGGTTTGTATGTGATCTGAGACTAAGAGCAATTGTGTGTTGTAGCAATTATGCGCATATGGACCAGGCCAACACATCCGATTTCTTACCACGCTTTTTATTTACTAGGAAAGCTTTCTATAGCTGTGGACGGATGGATTGTCCCTGACGTCATCTTACTCGAGTAGGATGATTTGACGTCTGCTTTTTATTTACTAGGAAAGCTTTTCATAGCTGTGGGACGGATGGATTGTCCCTTGATCGTCATCTTACTCGAGTAGGATGAGCGGCGTCTGCTTTTTATTTACTAGGAAAGCTTTCATAGCGTGGGACGGATGGGATTGTCCTGATCGTCATCTTACTCGAGTAGGATGAGCGGCGTCTGCTTTTTATTTACAGGAAAGCTTTTCATAGCTGTGGACGGATGGGATTGTCCCTTGATCGTCATCTTACTCGAGTAGGATGATCGACGTCTGCTTTTTATTTACTAGGAAAGCTTTCTCTATAGCTGTGGGACGGATGGGATTGTCCCTTGATCGTCATCTTACTCGAGTAGGATGAGCGGCGTCTGCTTTTATTTACTAGAAAGCTTTATAGCTGGGACGGATGGGATTGTCCCTTGATCGTCATCTTACTCGAGTAGGATGATCGACGTCTGCTTTTTATTTACTAGGAAAGTTTCTACCCTGTGGACGGATGGGATTGTCCCTGATCGTCATCTTACTCGAGTAGGATGATCGACGTCTGAAAAGTCTCGCCCCTTTCAAATGCTTGGGTTTTTACCAGTCAACCCTTATATTATCGGCCTTACCTTTCTATCCACGCTGAATTGTTTCCAGAATAGGTGTATTCTCAGCCATTTCGAGGTGCGTGTCTGCACTTGGCAATGTCTACTTCTGCATGTTCCCGTGACCGGGAAACACTGTACTGGGGCTGCGAAACAAATATTTTAGGGGACGTTTCAATAGGCGATAGCAACTGAAAATGTTGCTCTCGCCAACAATTATCGAAAAAGGGTGGAGACTGCAGTAAAACTTGGAAAAATAGGTAAACACAAAAAGTATACATTTACAAATATAGGCATAAATAGCAAGTTTCGAAAGCCGCTATCAAACAACAACAGAGACGAATTTCGAGGAACACTACAATGGATCGATTACAGGAAACATAAATATCGATGAAAAATCGGGAATAAAGAACAACGAATGAGCAACAAAAAAGAGAGAAAAAAAACAATATGTGCATTTATCCACTATATTGTTTATTGTTCTCTCCTTTTCCACTTTCGGTTTTTGTGTTGCACCTATTTCGTTGTTCGTTTTTATTCCTAGATTTTCATCAGATAGGTTTATGTTTCCACATGTAATCGTCCATTTGTAGTGTTCTTCGAAATTCGTCATTCTTGTTGTATTGTTTGCTTGATAAAGGCATTTTGGTCGAAACGTTGCTGTTTATCGTCACTGTTTATGTATTTTGTAAAACTGTAGTACTTTGTTTTTACGTGTTTACCTCTCGCCAACATCACCCATCCCAGGACTTCGGGGGATGTTAGTTGTTAATGCAACAAGTCCTTGCCGGTTGTCCCAGGGAGGCAGTTTCGTTAGGCACTTTGAACGCAAATTTGGCATTTGCACTCAGCTAACTTTACACAATAAATGTATCTGCGCTTGGCCTCTGATACGGAGTATACTACAACCTTCCTGGTAGTCACGACATATTGCATCTTTTTCGGCGATTCTTGCCGAGTTGACAAGTTTGGTGCGACCACTTTTGAGGGAATGCTTCCTGACAAATCGCATCTTGTCCGTTCTTACGATTTGTTTCCATTTATTCAGCTTTTTCCATCGGCCGAAAGAGATGTGCAGACATGGTCTATGTTGCGAGCAGATCTCATCAAACATAACTACATCTGCCCCACTACTTATACCACAATAGCTCTCCCTCTATACCTACCCGCTTAGACATGATCCTCTGCCTGTTTCAGGGTCGCCAGTGGAGTGGGATAGGGTACCGATTAGTACCAATTCACTAATTTGTCATGACGTTGTCCCTGTGACTGCGTTTTTGAACCGGTTAGTAATATAATATGAATAGAACACATTGAATAAAATCATAATTTAAACAATAACAAACACGTCAACGTGGTCGTCGTTGACACAGCAGATAACGCAATTTGCTAATGACTACGTGCCATGGAAAGTTAGATTTAACTAGGTCAGCTTGGGTCAACAATTCTCGAGAGGGCATGTTACGCTGCTGGACCTCAAGACAATATTATCCTTTTGGAGGCGATTCAATTGCAAGTAGCTCTGAGGTGGGAGTATGACTAGACTGAGAAGTAGCTCTGAGGTGGAAGTATGGCTAGACAGAGAAGTAGCTCTGAGGTGGGAGTATGACTAGACTGAGAAGTAGCTCTGAGGTGGAAGTATGACTAGACTGAGAAGTAGCTCTGAGGTGGAAGTATGCTGACTGAGAAGTAGCTCTGAGGTGGAGTATGGACTAGACTGAGAAGTAGCTCTGAAGTGGAGTTAACAGACTGAGAAGTAGCTCTAGGTGGAAGTATGCTAGACTGAGAAGTAGCACTGAGGTGGGAGTATGCTAGACTGAGAAGTAGCATCTGAGGTGGGAGTATGGACTAGACTGAGAAGTAGTTCTGAGGTGGGAGTATGGCTAGGCTGAGATGGAATGACTCTGGGTAAGAAAAGCAGGTTCTGGAAGCACAATAAGTGATGAGTAATTAGGCCAATGACTGAAAGACTCTGAGTGGTGGAACGAGGAACATAAATGAAATGCTCTAAGAATGTCTGAGTACCACAATTACAGAAATAGCTGAGTTGGAATTACGCAACTGAAAGTAGCTTGAGGAATGTGCAACTAAGACTTGAGCAAGAAACACTGAGGCTAGCAATAACAGATCTAGATAGTATCTGAGGTGAATATGGTTCTATATAAATGAATCAGTTAATGAGTGAGTTTATGCTAACTGAACAGGTTGCTCTGAGGTGGTTCGGATCAAGCGTTAGTGTCTGAGAAGTAGCTCTGAGGTGGAAGCATGGCTGGACTGAGAAGTAGCTCTGAGGTGGAGTATCGCTAGACTGAGAAGTAGTTCTGAGGTGGGAGTATGGCTAGACTGAGAAGTAGCTCTGAGGTGGAAGTAAGGCTGTGCTGAGAAATAGCTCTGAGGTGGGAGATGACTAGACTGAGAAGTAGCTCTGAGGTGTTAGTATGGCTAGACTGAGAAGTATCTCTGAGGTGCGAGTATGGCTAGACTGAGAAGTAGCTCTGAGGTGGGAGTATGGCTAGGCTGAGAAGCGAATGACACTGGTGGTAAGAAAAGCAGGCTCGACACAACAATAAGTGAGATGAGTAATTCTTGGCGCAATGACTACACAAGAATTCGCAGTGGTGGAACGAAAAGAACAAAAATGCTTCAAGAATGTCTACGTACCACACAATTGCAAAACTAACAGTACTTGCACTTGCAAACTAACAGTATTAGCAAATTGCAAAACTAATAGTACTTAGCAATTGCAAAACTAAAGTACTTAGCAATTGCAAAACTAACATTACTTAGCAATTGCAAAACTAACAGTACTTAGCAATTGCAAAACTAACAGTACTTAGCAATTAAAGTATCATTATGATATATCATGATGTACGTAATAGTGGTTCCGCTAATATAAATGACATCAGTTAATGTATAGTTTATGTTATACAACAGGTTGCCCTACTGGGTGGTTCGGATCTACATGTACGTTTAAGTGTCACTGCTCTCATTCTAATACGTGCGATATAGAAGGAAAATGTCCTAATAATACACCATGTGCATCTGGCTACTTTGGACCAGGATGCCAATATGGTCAGTGTTTGTTAAATAGAAGTTAGCACACACTGCAACAGCATGATCTTATATTAAATAGAAGTTAGCACACACTGCAACATCATGATCTTATATTAAATAGAAGTTAGCACACACTGCAACAGCATGATCTTATATTAAATAGAAGTTAGCACACACTGCAACAGCAGGATCTTATATTAAATAGAAGTTAGCACACACTGCAACAGCATGATCTTATATTAAATAGAAGTTAGCACACACTGCAACATCATGATCTTATATTAAATAGAAGTTAGCACACACTGCAACAGCATGATCGTATATTAAATAGAAGTTAGCACACACTGCAACAGCAGGATCTTATATTAAATAGAAGTTAGCACACACTGCAACAGCATGATCTTATATTAAATAGAAGTTAGCACACACTGCAACAGCATGATCTTATATTAAATAGAAGTTAGCACACACTGCAACAGCATGATCTTATATTAAATAGAAGTTAGCACACACTGCAACAGCATGATCTTATATTAAATAGAAGTTAGCAAACACTGCAACAGCATGATCTTATATTAAATAATTCACTTCATGTCTGCTATTTATTGAATACGCTATATCTTCGTTGCTAATACAAACAATTAATATCCAATGATGGTCATGTTTTTTTTTAAATTTATATAAATATATAGACAATGCCAGTTCCAATCCCGGAGGAAAAAGTAGGATGACGTGTGCGTTCGACCGGCTACCTCATCACAATACATTTTTGCGAGTTACAGAAACTAGTAGGTAAGGACGCCATACCGGTTAAAACAAATACTAGCCAGGTGGTGAACCTAGTGCATCAATGACAGTTGCCGATGAAATCCTCTTTGCGGAAGTCAGCAACCTGATTCGTAAATTACTTGGCTCAAAAAAAGAAATACTAAAATTTGATTCTGAAATATCAAAACAATGATCACAGTTACAAAATTAGCCGAGTTTGCTGAGTAACAAATAAGATATAAGCGCTGGACATATTGGATGTGAGATTCGATTAATTAAACCAGATAGAAGAGTAGTTAGCGAATTAAATGTCATGTGCTCAAGGAGAGAGAATGGTAAGCATTTTGAAGGAGTTAAGCTAATGGTGACACATATAATAGCAAAGAGTATGTTCGAATGGGAACCTATCTCGTGTCGGATTATTAGAGCTAGCTTTAGTACAAGGCGTGTTAAAATGACAATACTAGAGTGATATGCCCCAACGAACAAGGTCGAAGATGTTAAGAAAGACATGTTTTATGAGAAACTGCAGTACCAAATAACAAGACTCCAAAACATGACATGTTATTAGTAATGGGGACGTTATTGCCGAGATTGGTAGTGGCAATACAGGGGTAGGGAGAGTTTTATGAAAACAAGGTATACACTCAATGAATAGAAACGAAGAAAGACTGGATTAGTTATTGAAGGTACCATCTGTGTTCTCAAGAAGATTCACAAACTTATTTGGCACTCGCCTGACGGAGTGACTAGAGATCATATTGACAATATACACATGAATGTACAACTTAAAAGATAATTAATGAACAGTCGTAACTTGAATAGATTGGGTAGAAAATGGTTAACTAGAAGATTTGCATTGTGCAGATGGTATTGTTTTGTTAAGTAAAATCAACTAAGATAGGCAAAGAATGTTATAGCTTTTGTCATCTATAGCATCAGACGTTGGATTACAGAAAAAATATGAAAAGACAAATATAATAAAGACGGCTATGCAAAGTAATGAATATATCATCCTGGAATTCAAAATGATAAAAGTAACAGAGCAGTTGACCTACTTGGGTAGCAAGTTGTATTGCACTGGAAATGTTTTAAACAATTAAATATGATACGAATTTTCAAGCAAAATCAGATTTTAAAAGTCTACATGAAATATGGAACTACAAGTTATACAGTTTAAAAAAAAAATACGATTTTTCAATTCCAATGTGTATTAATCTTAAAATATGCCAGCGAGATTTGAAAGATTACTAAAAATATAGAAAGCAAGTTTAATGCATTTAAAAAAAAATATATGGAAACATAATGAACATAAAATGGGACAAATTCAGGAGAAGTGATGAAATCAGATACATGTCTGGTCAACCAATAGTAACAACATAAGAATATGGAGATATGTTAGGCTGATGATGAGAAAAATGTTTTAAGAGTACCACAGCAGGCATTGAAGTGTTCACGAAAGTGAGCAAAACCTGAAAGGAACTTTGTTGAGAGAAGAAGTAAGTATCTGCCTCAATTTCATGGACACAATTGAGCTAGTTACCGAGGACAGAGCGGTATGGAGAAATGTGCTTGCATGCTATATGCAACGTATAACTGTACGGATGGAATATTATAATGTTATTATAATCTCTCTCTCTCTCTCTTCTTCTCGTATATGTATATCCTGTATATATATTTCCTGTATATATATATATATATATATACTGTATATATATATATATCATATTTACTATATACTGTATATATATTCCTGTATATATATATATATATATATATATATATATATATATATATATATATACAACTACAACCACTTGATTATATAAGCACACATCTTCACTATACAAGTCCTACACTCTATTTGGATATCTAATACAAGTTCATCACATAATTGTATTGTACAGGTTAGTCTGAAGTCCTTAGAATGCCTATGTTTACTTTTAAAAATGTTAATAGTTTTCTGTGGAACAGCTGTTCGGTAGTGTTCCGTGGGACTGTTACTTGTGACTTCGAAGATATCTATTTCTTCAAAGTGTCTATTTTCTGTCTCTTGATGAAAGTTTGCTTTTTATACATTTAAGATCATATCTGTAAAACGAGGCTCTGATAGCTTGGTCACTATTCTGCAAATTGGCGATTTAGAAGATATATATTTCCAGTTCAACATGTAAGGCTTTCTCTAGTGCTGTCTGTCTCTATAAGATGCTACTTCTATTCTCTATTCTGCAATTTGTTTATAGGTCTGATCGTGGCTACTCTGCTGTGTGGATCTATTTTTGAATCTGCTGTCCATACTACTACACATGTCTAGTTATACTCACACATCCGAAGTCAGCGTTGGTCGTCTCTTCAACTCAGCACACTGGGTCATTCCGTCTGCCCCTTTGCGAGTTTTTCAAGACTCTCTCCATGTTCGGCAAGTCTCTATCCGAGTTCTAAAAGTATCTCTGCTAAGTCTCTTCTGCTAAGTTGTTTCTCTCTCTCTATGTGTCCTATCGGCTGTCGGAGTGTCTAGCCATACTCACATATTCGAACTCATTTCCGGTCTCT
This sequence comes from Arion vulgaris, assembly GCA_020796225.1. Lineage (NCBI taxonomy): Eukaryota > Metazoa > Mollusca > Gastropoda > Stylommatophora > Arionidae > Arion > Arion vulgaris. The sequence goes on along the minus strand of CM036764.1, from coordinate 9,340,165 downwards.
TCAACGCCTCACCCTGGGCCATTCCGTCTGCCCTTTGCGAGCTCTGCAAGTTTCTCTACGTTCTGCCCGACTCTTCTCTGTCGCTCTGTGTCTCCTCTTCTCAGTCTCCTCTTCTCCGTCTAAGTCCTCATTCTAAGTTCTCAGTCTAAGTCGGTCGATGAAGTGTGTCTAATCTACAAAAATGCATTCTATTTAACATGTGACATTTTTCTTTGTTTCCAAACCAGTTATTGTCCTGTTAGTATATTCTCACGATCAAATTTTGTTGTTGGTTGGGAAACCCCCTAATTGATATTTGTGACTGGACACTCACCTATGGCATTTCTAGGAAAAGGAATTGCAATTAACCTCAACTTGGCTGCAGGAGAAAGAAAACAGGGCACAGAGGTTCAAACCTCCAGTTAAAGAACAACCTCTCGTTAATATATCTGGTCTATTATTATACGTCCACAGACCAGGTATATGGTTACCCCTTTGTTTCATTGAATATACGCGCCTAGTTGAAGCTTGGGACTAGGAAAAAACGTGGCATCATATTCCCTGCTACAATAATACATTACTAACTAGAGATAATATATTACTAACTAGAGATAATACATTACTAACTAGAGATAATACATTACTAACTAGAGATAGTACATTACTAACTAGAGATAATCATATTACACCGAAATAAAACATAGTCCAAACTAGAAATAACAGCAACAACGAAGTACGACTATTATTAACTCATATACTCTATAATTTCATTTGTCAGAGAATTTAATGACACAACACGCAGCTCTGAGTGCTCCAATGTATTTAAAGGACAACAATGACTTGACTTGCAACCCACAACAGCATGCCACTACAGCTTGGTTTGAACTATACCGAAGACCTCAAGTTGCTTGGTTTAGATTAATAGTGAACAATAACAGTAAGATATGTATGTTCTTGAACTGTTCTGTGTGTTCATTGTAGAGCGTGACCATATGTGATCTTACATATGTTCTTGAACTGTTCTGTGTGTTCATTGTAGAGCGTGACCATATGTGATCTTATGTATGTTCTTGAACGGTTCTTTGAGGTCATTGTAGAGCGTGTGCAGATGTAATCTGATGTATGTTTTCTTCTTGTTTAAATCTTTTTAAGACACGTAAAAGTGAAAATTAGTAGCCTACATCAAGTGATGTCCTACCTGCAGCTCCTGCAACCGATTCTATCAGCAAGGACAAGAAGGGGTAGTTGACGCTAGGGTAGCTCAGCTACTCCATAAAAATCTCCCAGGCATTCGTCACGGAGAGGATCGCTGAGAGAACAAGACTACACGTTCTATCGGCAAGGATTAGCTCAATACGAACCAAGACTACATGCAGTAGATTTGCCATAAAAATACACTGCTCCACATGGTAGAACCTCTAATAAACGTTTCAGATCGTATTTTGTCCATTAAACTCCGCAAAGTAACAGGCCAGGTCCATCTCTTCAGTGTATACGCACCAACACTACACTCAAAGCATGACGTAAAAGATACTTTTTATGAGGAGATACAATGAGAAATCAGTAGAATTCCCAAAAACGAACACCTATTCCTAATGGGGACTTCAACACAAGAGCCTATCACAACTCTCGCCCATCGTGTCTTGGAAAACATGGTGCTGGAAAAATAAATGAAAATGGACAACGGCTACTGGAGATATGCAACTACAACAACCTCTGCATTACAAACACTTTCTTTAATACCAAGTCCTGCCACAAGGTGTTCTGGAAACACCCACGTTCACATAGGTGGCATCAACTAGATATAATTATAACGAGGCGAAATGTGGTAAACAGTATGCTCAGCACTCGTAGCCAACTTAGTGCTGACTGTGACACTGACCATTCACTGATATGTAGCAAAGTTAGGCTAAAAATAAAAGCACTTCACCATTCAAAGAGGAAAGGGTGTCCACACATTTACACCGAAAATACCACCAAACTAGAAAAAGTACAATCATTTTGTAGCACATTAGAAAGCATTCTCCAAAGCACACCAAAAGGACATGCGGAAACAAAATGGTCCTACATCCTGGAGGTCATATTTAATTCCGCCAAAACCTCATTTGGCATCCGAGGTAGACAAAACTCTGATTGGTTTGCTGTCATAGCAGAAAAAAGAACTGCCCTTCAGAAAAACAAAAACAACCCAAGTGTCATGTCATTTCTTGCTCTTAGATCTGCAATAAGTGACGCACAAAAAACAGCCAGGCGATGCGCAAACGACCACTGGCAGGAGTTATGCAGGAATATCCAGCTCTCCTTTGATACTGGAAACACAAAGGGTATTTATGAGGACATCAGGAAGACCTTTGGCCCAACTATCAAAAGGACTGCACCTCTTAAAACAAAAACAGGGGAAATTCTAATCGTTCGCAAAAAACAGACGGAGCGCTGGGTGGAACATTATCTAAAAGTTATATTCCACCCAAAACATTGTAATTGACATCGCATTCGATGCAATTGAAGCTCTTCCGACCTTGAGCAATTTAGAGACATAAATCAGTATTGCAATTGACACCCTGGAGAATGGGAAAGCAACGGGAAAGGACGCATCCACCCTCAATTAATCAAATGTCTAAACAAACTCTCATGACCAGTCTGCATGAATTATTGTGCCTATGCTGGGAGGAGGGAAAAGTGCCTCAGGACATGAGAGATGCAAACATCATCACCTTGTATAAAATAAAGGTGATCGTGGTGACTGTAACAACTACCGTGGTATCTCGTTGCTCAGCATCGTGGGGGAAAATCTTCGCACGCGTAGTACTAAATAGGTTACAAAAGCTAGCAAAAACCCAAATATACCCTGAGTCACAATGTGGATTTAAATCCAACAGATCCACTATTGACATGTTATTCTCCTTGAGACAACTGCAGGAGAAATGTCGCGAACAAAGAATGCCACTGTACATTGCCTTCATAGATCTAACAAAGACATTTGACCTAGTGAGTAGAGTTGGTCTCTTCAAGCTTTTGGAAAAAAACGGCTTCCCTCCTACATTGCTTAAAATCATAACATCATTCCATAACAACATGAAGGGTACAGTGATGTTTGATGGGGCCTCCTCCAGTGCTTTTCCTATCAACAGCGACGTCAAGCAGGGGTGTGTACTTCCACCCACACTCTTTGGGATTTTTTTCTCTCTACATCTCTCCCATGCTTTTGAATCCGTCGAAGAAAGAATATTTCTCCACAGAAGATCGGATGGAAAATTATTTAACATGGTGCGACTCAAAGCAAATACCAAAGTCCAAAGAGTCACCATTAGGAAACTTCTGTTTGCCGACGATGCAGCATTAACATCACACACAGAGGAAAGGCTGCAACACTTCATGGACAGATTTGCTGCAGCATCAAATGAATTCGACATGACCATCAGCCTGAAGAAAGCAAATATAATGTTCCAGAATATTAGCAGAGCCCCATCTATCAACATTGGTAGTCACACGCTTGAAGTAGTCAACACCTTTACATACCTTTGCTCTGTAATCAGCAGCAACCTTTCCCTCGATGATAAAGTTATTAGTCGCATTAGGAAGGCCTCCACTGATATGTTTAAATTAGCAAAGCGTGTATGGGAAAACAGGGCACTCACAAGAAACACCAAGACACAAGTAAATAAGGCTTGTGTTATCAGCACTCTGCTGTATGTTAGTGAGACGTGGACCACATATGCTAGACAAGAACATGGCCTCAACACCTTAAACATGCGCTGTCTCAGGTAAATATACAACATCCGATGGCAGGACCACATCTCCAACATAGAAGTCATCTACAGTGCTGGCATTCAACGCATGTACACCTTACTGAGTCAGCGACGTCTGAGATGGTTGGAACACGTATGCCGTATGAGCGATGATAGAATTCAAAAAAAACATTCTATATGGTTAACTCCCATCTGGTGCTAGAAAGCATGGGCGCCCATTATTAAGCTTCATTGACACCTGCAAGCGTGATCTAACTTCATGCGGCATAGACAAGAACACTGGAGCGGCTGGCCAAAGACAGGCAAGCATGGCGAGCGGCAGTGAGGGGGCTCAAAAGTAAAGAAGAAAAACAATATCACATGTGGAGGCAAAAGTGAGCACAGAGAGCAGAGACAACATCCTATGTATCGGCTCTAGTCTCCAGTTTTACCTGCAGTAACTGTTTCAAGGATTGTCACTCCAGAATAGGTCATTACAGCCGAAAGAAATGTTGCGATTCAGCGCAGAACATACTACGTCACGGAAGACCTATTGTCTCCTGAGACAAAGAGGCCAATGAACATATATATATATATATATATATATATAAAAACATATGCATATGCATATATAACACACACATATACCCATACATTTCCCATTACATTTAATGCAACCATTTGTTTACTAATACATATGTTATCCACTATGTATTTTTCAGGATATGTGCATAATTTTACGGTTGAGTTCAATAGTGGAGACACATGTACAGGAGAGAAAATTTATATAGTAGACAACAGAGTTGTGGATGTTAAATGTGGTACGCCAGTATTCACACATCAAATAACAATTCGAGGAAGCATGGTACCAAACATATGTTCCATCTACATCAGTGGAGGTTAGATGTGGTGACATTTGCAATTAACTCGCATAATATCGAGCCCCCATTATCACACTCTCTGTGCATTATCATTCATAGCTGCCATGCAGATATGTATGTTCAACTTATTTACTAGTACATTTCAGGCCGAAATGATATGATATAATAGCAATAAACAAATGCGAGGTGTGTCTGGGTGTTAAAGTGTGTGTGCGTGTGTACATGTCTCTCTAAAAATATGTAGAGAAACATCCAAAGTGGCACATGATTAGAACTATGATACCCGTAGTTATCTATGTCATTATATTTGTCGAACATTGCTTGTGTTATGCCTCCCTGACAAGACGGATCTTGTTATGCCTCCCACGCCTGATCTTCGTTATCCCTCCCTGACAAGCCTGATCTTCGTTATGCTTTCCTGACAAACCTAATCTTCGTTATGCCTCCCTAACAAGCCTGATCTTCGTTATGCCTCCCTGACAAGCCTGATCTTCGGTATGCCTCCCTGACAAACCTGATCTTCGTTATGCTTCAGTTTTACTCAGGTTTGTCCTCCTGTCTAATCATGTTGTTAAGTAAATGGTTGATTACTATTTGGGACATCTCTATAATATGACGATCACAAAATGAGGCGTGGCTGACGATCAGATGGAATTCATGATAGAACCAGCTCAGTGTAATATATAAAAGTGCACACTGCGGATACTTGACTGTCGAAATATTACTAAATAATGATATCGCCCAAAGCTAAACGTCTGGGTTGACATCTCTACGACATACACGTGTTACTTGTTACTACAAATGATGTGTCAAGGTCATGGTGTGCATTCAGGAAATGTGTTGAATGTCACAATCTGAAAATGTGAAAACGCCAGATCACCAGCTTTGCGAAATGCCAGCTCACCAGCTTTATGAAATGCCAGATCACCAGCTTATGAAATGCCAGCTCACCAGCTTTGCGAAATGCCAGATCACCTGCATTGCGAACATGCCAGATCATGCTAAGTACTCAACAAGTAAACAAATAGGATGACTAGTCCCCAATGTCAATGACACTACGAAAACGAATACTCCAGTGCTATACTGATCCAATACTTGCTTTAGCAGCGAATCGTGGACAATGAATAAACAAATCAAAACGATCATTGGAAGCCACAGAGATGTGGTTTTACAGAGAAATGCTGATAATTCCATGGACAGCGAAGAAAACAAATGAGGTTTTAAATCAGGCCTGCACACAAAGAAACCTTATCAGAAGAATACGAATCCGACATTCAAGGTTTTTCTGGAATATAATGCTAAAGGAAAGCTTAGAGATTTCGAAAAACGGTAAGCAGGGACACAGGGGAAACCAAAAAATAACATCAAGATATCACTTATTAATATCTGTGAGCACGAGAAAAATTTCAAGACATCGTAGAACAAATGAAAAAACGTAAAATAGCAATATTAGGACTAGCAGACACACGCACCAAAGGACAAGGCTGCAAGAAGTTACATCTAGATTACACATACGCATACTCAGGTGTAGAAATCAATGCAAGAGCTAAACATGGCGTCGGATTCATCATTGACCCAGATCTAGCTAAGTCAATACTACACATAGGTTACATCTCAGAAAGAATAATGACAATCACAATACGGGAGAACGACATGGACACGACCTACATTCAAATTTACGCGCCGTGGAATAGTGCTGACAATATAGAAGAATGCGATGAATTTTATGACGTCATTAGCGATACTATAAATAGAATCAAATCAGGGGAGACTACTTTCTATTGGGTGATTTTAATGCACATTTAGGTTCTGATAGGACAGGAGTTGAGACATATCTAGGTCACTTTGGAGACAACACTAGTCAGAGAAATGGAAACGGCATAAGACTTCTGGAATTGTGTAACCAGCATGACCTAATTATTACCAACACACAATTTCAACACCGGCAATCACACATTTATACTTGGTACAAATGGAACAACTTAGACTGCAAGAGCCAAATAGATTTCATTCTAGTCAAAAGATCAAAAAGAAGGTCAGTGGTAGACGCTAGGGCTATACCAAATTTATACATAGACACGGACCACAAAGCGGTAGTTATGACTATCAGAACACACAAGAAGAGTACCAGAGGGCAACACACAACTACAAAAGAAATAATCAAAATCAATAAATTAACAGATGTCAACACACAAGAGTCATATCTACAAAGAGTCACAGATAATTTTATTAAACTAACTGAAGAAAGCAAGTCAGTAGAAGAAGAATGGACAGTATTTAAGAGAACTTTATTAGAAGCACCCAAAAGAAACATGTGGAACAGCAAAATACAGAGGTACCCGACCAAAAGCACAACTTGGTGGAATGACGAAGTAAAACTAGCGGTAAAGGAGAAAAAACAGATACAACTTATGGGCAAAAAACAAACATCAAAACGACCTCACTGAGTATAGAACAGCTAGAAAACAAGCCAAGGAGATAATAAAGAAGTCTAAAATACAAGCATGGCAAGATTATGGCGAAACATTAAATTCAGACTACAAAATTCAACAAGACATTTTTACAAGAAAATTAAAGCTATGCGGGAAAGACAAGAACAATATGACCCAACTGAAATTATTAACGATGAAACGGCCAAGCTCTTAATGATCCAAAATGATAATGAACAGATGGCGACAATACTTTAGTGAACTTCTCAACCTTCAACAAGAGGACCAACCGAACACTCAAGAACTCACAGTAAATGTAACTTCAGAAGTAGAACCAAGCATAACACTATCAGAGATCAGAATGCTGTAAATATGGCCCCACCTAATAAAACACCAGGCCCAGACAATATCCGGCCGACCTAATCAAAGCAACTAAAGAGGTAGGAATCAGTGGCTCATAGACTATTCAACAAGTCTGGATCACAAAAGAAACACTAGAAGATTGGAGGAATGCTACAATTGTTCCCATCTGGAAGAAGAAAGGTAGCAAGAGGGACTGTCAAGTATAGAGGCATAGCGCTACTGAGCCACACTGGGAAAATATTCTGCAAAATACTTGAGAAAAAGCTCCGCCACATCATCGAGCACAGCTGACTCCCAAATGGATTCAGGAAGAACAAAGCTTACAGACGCAATATTCGCCCTCAGACAGTTAGTAGAAAGGACTATCGAACCCAACAAACATTTACATTGCATTTGTAGATCAGGAAAAAAGCGTTCGACCGCGTAGATAGGCAAGTTGTGAAAATACTAACAACCTGGGTTAATGAACACCTAATCAACCTTTGCAAGAACATTTATATTGACAGCCAATGTACGATTAGAACAAATACAGGATTATCAGAAAAGTTTCACGTAGGGTCAGGAGTAAGACAAGGCTGCGTACTATCCCCCTGCTATTCATCACGTACATTGACCACATTTGTAAAATAGCTAACACCAGCGAAGAAACAACCTCGAGAACTCTTAAATGAATTTCTTTTGCAGACGATCAGGCAATCATATCAACAACAGAAGAACAGCTACAACAACACATCAACAGACCCAGTTAGCATGTAACGAATACAACATGAGAATTAACATCGACAAAACAGAAGTAATGACATTCGCCAGAGAGGAAAACACTACCAACATCTCCATCGATAATCATCTACTAAATCAAATAAAAGATTTCACATACCTGGGGAGCATTTTTCAGCAAATGGAAGAATAACTAATGAAATTCAACACAGATGCAACAAGCAAATCAAATGATAGGGCAAATGGCGCCAATTTTAAGATGCAAACACGTCACCATGAACACAAAAGAGCAATGTTCAACACAATCTTTCTCCCCACATTATGTTACCAGTGCCAAACCTGGACGCTGACAACAAACGATAGAAGAAAACTAGTCACAACAGAGATGAAGTATCTACGCAGAATGCTGGGTGTAACAAAAAGAGACCGGTTGAGAAATGAAGACATCAGGAAAAAAGGGGTACAACATCAGTACTAGACTTCATCAAGAAACAACAAATTAAATGGTTCGGTCACGTAAGCAGATTACCATCAGACAGTGCACCCCAAATAGCAATGCTGCTCCGATACAATGGGTACAAAGCAAAGGCCGGCCACGCAAAAGATGGACCTCAGAGATAACAGAGGCGACGAAAGAGACTATCTACGAAGCGCATACTAGGGGCCCCTTTTAGAAATCTCTTCCTGACCTGACGCTGTGAGGCATACAGGATTCGAGAAAGAAAGAAAGAAAGAAAAGAAAGGGAAAACTTAGAACATTTGGTGACAACAGTTAAAATTCAGGGGAAAGGGAAAAATCGAGAAAGACGGAGAAGATGTTGAAAGCCTGACATCATGGTTCGACGTCAGAACTGATTACATGCACCAATTTGAGAGAGTTGTGGAGAGACATGATTGCCTACGCCGGCAGGCATGACATTTGATTGATTGATTGAGTCCCCAATAAATTGGGCACACAGTCAACATTATACATAAACACACATTGTATCATTAGAGAGAGAGGACCTATACGTTTAACAAATGTTAGCATATTGTTTGAAGTAACTTTTCAATTAAAGGCGAATATATTAATCCAAAACAGCAAATTAAAGGCGAATACATTGATGTAAAACAGCAATAACAGGCGAAAACATTGATGTAAAACAGCAAATTAAAGGCGAATATATTGATGTAAAACATCAATTAAAGACGAATATGTTGATTTAAAAAATCAGTTAAACTTTGAATAAAAACATATTTGGAAGCGATTTGACATGATCATCAGATCAAGACTTTATACAACCATTGAAACAAAATGGAAGTCCACTAAAATTACTCCAAGTGGTCACAGAAACTAATATACAGTTTGATTATACATATATAACTGCTTAGTGGTTACGAGTGGAGTTAGACGGTGCTTTGTCGTTGTACCCACCTTCTTTCAGCATCGTCTTAGCAATTATTTTATATCATACATTCGGAGATGACAACGGCGATGCTTTCAGCCGCAATATATATGATGGTTCACTATTCAACCGGTCTCATTTAACAGCCGAAACCAAAATGAATGAAATCTTTCTCAGTGAACTACTTTTCCATAATGATGTTGCCCTAGTCGCACAGAGTTAGGCTACCGTGAATACATAATCAACAGTACTGGTAAGTTATGAATCCTTTTTTTCAGTACAATATGTCTGTTCCAGCCAATTAATACATCGACAAATGCCACATTAATTTGCAACCATGTATCAACCTTTCAAAGATGTTGTTATCGTGAATCCATAATCATTGCCAGCATCTTTCTTGATAAAGAAGTCGACACAAGAATCGGTTGCCACGACGTTTGGTAATCAAAGAGAACGTGGGTCACCACACAATTAACATTGCAGATAATGATTCCCATTGATCGAATCTGTGAAATTAACTCGTATTGCCAAACAAATGGACAGCACTTTAAACATGTTTCCTATTCTATGTATCCGCACGATTATAAACCAACTATGAAGTACTATAGCGTGGGCGTGTTAACGTACCTCCCTTCATGAGAATAATCAGCAGTAGAAGACGTATATCCAAACAGGTGATGTTCTGTGATCTTTCAGAAGGGAAAAGCTAAGCGGCAGACTACTGCACATACACATTGCTATCTACAAGACCGCAATGAAAGTAGTGTCTATCGTTACCAACATATAGGGAAAAAAAACTCTCTGATAACCGAACTATATGGAAACAGCATTAAGCAAATGTGCAGCATCAATCAAAGAGAGTGGCCATACATATATATATATAAACTAGCTGTAAAACTGCGCGTTGCTACGCCTCCAAAAGAAATTGAATTTAAAGGAAACTCGGAATAACAATATTTAATAATTATTTTGGATCATTGTCCTTATGTTCATTTCCTTGGAAAAAAAACTTACAATTTAACGTTTCATTTTAATTCTGTTTATTGAAGTGCTCTTTGATATGCAATATTCTTTGCTTTTCCGTCAGAAGGTTTTCCGACGCGTCAACAGGCCACATATAGCTGTCCATGTGAAAAGCATGGATTTTCAAATTATCCACACACTTGTAGTGATTTTCCTTGATTTGTTGATGGTCATTGCAAAGGCAGTCACACCGAAATGCAAGCGTTTGAATTCGAAGGGCATGTCTGTTGGAATCATTGGGATGCGTGGCAATAGTATATCTTCTCCTTTAAATTTTCCATTTAAAATTGTACCTTCGATGATATTGTTCATCATTTTTTTCACTGAAGCCTGGTACCGTTGCAAAGTTGTGGGGGATTGATGTTTCGGAGAAGAATGATAGGACGCCAATTTCAATGTTAAAACATGTGGTGGCATGCCTGGCAAATTAAGTGAATTCAAGAATTCAGTTGGATAATTGACAACTTCGTCTTGATTCATTACAGTATCGATGGACTTATACGTTGTCACTTCCCCTGGTATTTTGTTTTGAATGCTCAAATTCATGGCATATAATCCTTTTTTTTTTGCTGCTAATATTGCACGTGCACTGAGCCACTGATGATTTTTGTAATTATGTGCAATATTTGGGAAAACTTTAGAATCGTTCGTCTGTGGTCACTATGATGTTAGAGAAGTTTGTTGGCAATGTGGAAACATCTGTGGAATCACGATTTAAATTTTCCCATTCAACATTTGTTTTGCGAAACGTTCAACGGCTTCATCATGTTGTAGTTGTATACGCATATTGGTCTTCAGAGTAAATTTCTGTATGTGTTGTCATAAAACTGATGATTTCAGGCATGCATTAAGTTCATCAGCGGGTGTTGATCTTGGTATAACTGGTAGAGTTTCCGGAAATCGCCAGACAATAAAATGAGTGCGCCACCGAAGAGCTGGTCATTTCCTATCAAATCTTGTAGTGTACTATGAAGCGCTCAATGCTTTTGTGGCCATAATACATTCACCCCTATAATGAGTTGAATAATTGGAGTATTTTACCCATTGCAGAATTTTTGTTGATATTGCATGTTGGTGTCTCAGTGATTTGCATATTCGACTGCAATTTCAGCGCTGTTCGGCCACCATCTAAAAGAGTTGCTGCAATTCCAGAAGATGCGATTGCCAGTGCAATATTATTTCGTGATCGTATGGTTGCTAAAATAAGTGAAATGAGAAAAGTTTTGCCTGTGCCTCCGGGCGCATCTATGAAATACAATACACCGTTTTGGCTTGTAATTGCATGCATAATTCTGTCATATCCCATGCTTGTTCGGAATCAATTTAAAAGATGCGTTGAACAAATGTACTCAATTCGTTATATCAAGGTTGTTCTGTTCCAACTCACAATCGAAAGGTTGTTTAGAAATCGCTCCAGCCTTTCCCCAACCATGATTTAGTGATTGCCAACTGCTCAATTGAAACCAATGCCTCATATACGTTTGGGTGGGTTGAATGTCAGGATTTTGATTGTCGTACGCAAGCGATGGGATGTCTTCACTCATTAGTCTTTGTATTTTCCCAAGTTCTTTTGGATTGATGGGAAGCATGATTTTAAATATACGCAAATAATGTGCGTATTTGCTGTGGTCGTCAGTATTGGATGCATCAGCGGTAAAGTGTCCCAATTGCATCTTTTTCAAGAAGATTTAATTTGGCAAGTTTCCCGATAAGTAGCACATACGTGCCCGTTAACTGTTCTCAATTCTTGTAAGGATGTTGGTTCATGTTTGTTGATTAACAGTAATCGCAAGTAAAAGCATTCTGCATTTTTTGGGATGAACAGTGTACAAACGGCCTAACGTGTTGGTCGAATATAAATTGGAATGTCCTTCGACTGCTTTACCTTGTTTACGACGTTGACACTTTTTCGCTGCTGCATTCCATGTGTAGTATTTTTGGCAGTTCAGGAAAGTAGCATTTTTGCAATATATCATCTTAACAATGAGAAAATGCATTCGTGGGCGAGGTGACAATGTTCGTGATGTGATTTTCGTTGGAAGCGTGTCCATTTTTCAGGTTTGCACTACAAATGAACCTGTTGGATGTCTTTCATGGATTAGAAATTATAAAATGCGCCATACTGCTTCATTGCTACTAATGTGCGTCCAGTTGATAATGCTCGATTTCATCGATGGATGCAATTAAAATTTTGCCACTCCAAAAACTGCCATATTGCTTCCTTTGTTGACATATTTGCAAATGTACTTGATCGATTTCACGATTGCAATACTCGATCGAATGTATTTTGATCGAGACAAACAGATGATGAACAACGAATGTCATGATTTTGATTAAAACTGTAGCAATACATGCATAATCTATCCATTTTTCCAATAACCACATTTGGATGAAGACTGTAATCATAATTAGTATTGTAATGGAATGCACCTAGATTTAAATCAGCGCGCAGTGTTCGTCTGGATAGAGTAGTGCGTATCCGAACGGTTTGCAATCTTGTTTCCCCGTTGCTCGATTGTTTCAGCTGAATGGACTTGAGCAGTGCGTACTAGAACAGTTTGCAGTCTTGCTTTCCGTTGCTCATCTGTTTCTGAAGCTAGTAATGCCTTTCTCTTTCGTGCTTTAGGTGTAGATGGGCCAATATCTTTTCGTTTGGAAGGCATAATTGCAAATGTGTGGGAAAAATTTGTGAAGAGCTGTGGAAATAACTGCAGCTTGTTCGTCTTCAAACACGGAATTAAATATCACTGTTGATGTTTCGCTGGAATAAATTTAAAAAATTAGGCATTTGATTAAATTATATTAGGAAATGCATAGAAACTTGGGGTAAAATGTTTTGAAAAAATCAGGTAAACTGTAGGAATCATTTGTCGAAACTCTCACTACTCACGCGCCACCTATTGGGAAAAGGTTGTACTAATTTAGAATTGCACGTCGCTATAGCGGTCAATGGTATGGATTGATTTACAAAATATTAAATGGTCACCCCGTTTCTGTCATATAATCTAATATTGGGTAATATTCATGCATATAACGTGTAATCAGGTAAAGTTGATGGAAAAAAACCATCTTGCAATAGTGTTTCTTGCCATCTATAGCAATACCAAAGCGTCCCTCAAATGAACGTATTCCTCTGATCGTAGATTTGTTTGGTTTAATCAATATAGAGTTTTTGCCAACATAGCTAACAAACATTAAAGGAATAGTTACGATAATTTAAAAAATGTTGCGTATCATGATCAGATTAGAAATAGTGAAACAAACCTGGGTTGCGTTTAAATTCTGTTTAAAAATTGACGAATCAATCTCGAATCTTGTGTAGACTTCGGAAGAAACTCTCTATGAAATTTGCGTGTTTTTAGATTTTTTTTTAGATTTTTCTCTAAAATTGTCAGCGCTACCTATTTTTTAAAATATGACAGGTAGCATCTTGACATCAAAACAAACATAAACAAAACATATCCTGTAAATGTCAGCTAAATCTGATGTGTATATATTAATACGTACACCGTAGACTTCAGGAAACGTTAATGGCAATTTGGTTAGAAACTCTCGATGAAATGAGCGTGTTATTATTTTTAGATGTTTTCGAAAAGCTTAATCGCCACCTATTTCCCAAAATATGACAGGTAGCATCCCGACATCAAAACAAACATATCCTGTAAATTTCAGCTAAATCTGTTCAGTAGTTTCCGAGTCTATAGGTAACAAACATACAAACAGGTCATTTTTATATATATAGATATATATCTAGGTGCGCCGATAGGAAAACCCTCCAAAAAGGCTTCGATAATAATCTTTGTACGGTTCGAGGCGATCTAGGGTCACAAAACTAATAACGGGTATGTGTGCACACAGTAGGCGTTTGGACTACACCTTTTCTTGAGATCTAAATTGAAGCAACTCAGAAGTCAGGGATGGTTTTCCTGAATGTCGAGAGACCTGAACATAAGGAAAGCTAGCCGCTACGCAAAAAACAGTCAAGTGTCATATTATGTGCCCTGAATACGCTAAAATTCATGGCGAACAAACGAAAACATTAACAACAACATATTCAGACACTCAAGTAGCATGTGAAACAGAATACTTAGATATGTTCCACACATGTGTTTCCCCAGATATTTCACATATATTTCCACACATGTGTTCCACAAATATGTTCCACATATATCTTCCACAATGTGTTCCAAGATATGTTCCACATATATGTTCCACAATGTGTTCCCCAAAAAATGTTACATTTTGTTCCACAGATATGTTCCTAGATATGTTCACAGATATGTTCACACATATGTTCCATATATGTTCCCCATATATCCACAGATATGTTCACAGATATGTTTCCCCGATATGTTCCACCATATGTTCCCCAGATATGTTCCACAGATATTCCACACATATGTTCCACAGATATGTTCACATATATGTTCCTGATATGTTCCACAGATATGTTCCACATATGTTCCATATATGTTCACAGATATTTCCACAGATATGTTCCCATATTTCCACAGATATGTTCCATATATATGTTCAAATATGTTCCACAGATATTTCCACAGATATTTCCACAGATATGTTCCACAGATATGTATCTGTGATGTCTTCGTCTTCCAACACTCCATATAAATAATTTGTTAACCAATCTTTGTCATATGTATGTCATCCGGGGTTTCTGCGACTGTTATTTAATAGGCGAGCTTCCCCATAACACAACCACATTCACCTCTTCGACATGCCTTTCCCTAGGTTGAAGTTTACTATTCGTTGCTCCCCATGGGGTCCCGACAATACCGGGTCATTTAGTAGCTCTGATTTGTAAAGTTGTCTTCTTGGTAGATGACAGAAGAATTTTTCAAGAACCCCAGATGAAGCAGAGGGAAACAACGAATATGATCAACAAATAAAATGGTATTTGTCTATTAATTCGAAAAAAAAAATAGACAAACCGGATTCGAACCAATGAGCCATTCTTGTGTTCGTAAAGCGCCGATTGCTAGGCTAGGCGATTGGTGTCGTAAGGACTAGGGAAGGGGGTTCGAATCTCGTGTTTGTCTATTTGTTTTTCGGAAGCTCTTAATACCTGTACCATGTTTACTTGTTGGATGCCAATTCATCCCCTGGGAAACGTAACTCAATATTCCCTTTCGTCGACGATGTGCATCTATGTACCCGCCCAGACAGAATCTTTTTTTTGACATTGTTGATACAGTGGATCAAGCGACGACACAACGAATCTATTATTGTTATATATTGAAGGGGCTCTGTTGAATACATATTTGTAATATCATGTACCTGTTGAACTTCAGGTGAAATGTAAACACTAAAACAGAGAACATATCAATCCAGCAATTTGGAAACGCAGTCAACCAATCAGTGGCTTTCTCAGTCAAGTAACGCAGTTGATGGGGATACTAATCCCAATTATAGGGACGGGCGCTGTTCTTCTACCGGAACGGAAACTGGTTTACCAGAGTGGAAAGTCAATTTTAATTTGCCAACCATAATTCGTAAGATCAATGTATATAACCAAAACAGTGAGTACAGTTCATTTGTTCACGTCGCCTTGTGCAACCAGATCGCTTTACTAATCACTAATGAACCATGTATTGTGCATTGTTCAACTACAAACAACATATACCTACGCTCTCTCTATTATCTATGTTGTTTCGTTAACCGATGTATCGTTCGTTGGGGGAGGAGGAAGGGGGATGCATTCATGAAATGAGAGTGCATGCTGATGTCCTAGTATGCAGTCGTTTTATCTTAGTAGCAGATAAGGAAAAGAAGTGATATTATTTAAACAAGTGTAATTTTTTAACAGTAATATTATCACCTGGCGAGTCTCGTACATTCAGTAAAAAAATAACTATTGTCTTCCTGTGCTCCTGTACATTGATTATTGGTTATCTCCTGCTGTTCAATCTTGGATGAAATTATCAGAATTGATGTAGTCTACTTCTTCTATGCGTTCGTTCTTTCCGACCAATTTTAATCACTCTTTGTGATATGTTTGATCTTTCCAAGAACGTGTATACGTTGCACATTGGTTTGGTAGACCCCTAAACGCATAGAGTTCTACACGTTTAAGACATGTACATCCGATTTCAGCCAAATTAATGTGGTGATTTTCACGTCAGACTTGTGTTATGAAAACCTTTTATAACTCACCGGTTGCTGCTCCACTGGATAAGTATTTGAACAATTAATGACTATGCGTCAAAGTATTGATAGTTTTTATCACATAATGCACAATATTATGTCTATTCTTTTTGGTTAAATGTCATGAATGTAGTCTCCTTTCATGCCATTTAATTCAACATTGGTTGAACGCCTGGATTGTTGAATACTTTCTAGCAATCGTCTGTGTTACATTATACCTCAATAATCACAACATATTTTCATAGTTAATGTGGTGTATTATGTTATCAGGATAAGAAACCACAGACTTTCAAGACATGCAGTGCATTGAGCACCGCAAGGACAACGGGAAAAAAGAGAGTACTTTGAGGGCAACTTTTGAATCAGAGCTCAAAGACACGCATAAGCCATGTTTGAGGAAGATAGAAAGGCACAAGATAAAATTGAGAGAACAATGTGGTTAACTGTCGTGTATGTGCCCTTCAGCGACTATGATTGTTACTGATGGTTTATTGTGTAAACAAAAGCAGGGTTGAATCGTATGTACTGCTTGAGTTTAACATATTGCGAACGAAAAAGCAGGGTTGAATAGTATGTACTACTTGAGTTAAATATATGTATATATTGTTATCACCTTGAAGACATATCAACCAGAAAAGGACGGATTATAACTTGAGTCCCCTGTAATATTCAATCAGCAGATAAGTAATGGTACATATTCAGACAGTTGTAGCTAAGGTTATGTTTTACAAGTAAAACTGTTAGTATCCTCATCCAGGTTCACTGGGAGCTTTCCAATTTCAAGCAACACTTAAAGTACAACTATAAGGGCATATCATGAACAACAAAATATAGTTGACTTTATAGGAGTAACACTGTTGCAAAACTAGACAATCGTTATAAAGCAAACTAAGTAAATGAAAAACATGTCTTTTACATTGATAAAAATGAGCATTATTACAAACTGAATAACCAATACGTCATTTGACCTATTGTAGTATATGACGAACAACATCTCAGTAAATGTGTTTCCATGTGGTTTCAAATATATCATATAACTCAAAAAGTGTCATCTCCGCAAGCAGATGTATTTAAATTGATATCTTAGCTTCTATACACACATATGTACCATAAATTATTAATAACAAGAACGTAACTACATACACATACATGCGCCATAAATGATGACCACCAGTGGTATGTACATAATCTGTTTGTATGGAATTCAGGCAAGGACTACCGTGCACAGTCCCATTGTTTGAAAGGAAAGTGTGTGTATAAAGTCATAAACATTCAGAGCTCTCGAAATTGATATATGTTGCCAGTGAGAAGATGGCAGAGTCATTGCACGTTAGGTAAAATAATGACGGTTAGTGTGAATAGAAAGATAGAAAGAGGGAGAGATAGAAAGAGAAAGCTACTTAAATATATGATATATTTTCATTGTCACAAACCAGTTAATATGTATCGGCTCCATGGCGCTATTGTGACCACATACTCACTTTCTGGAAACATGATAGAACAAGTGACTTTGGGATCCACCAACAGTGTACTGCAAAAGTCTTTCAGTACCCAAACTCCAGTCATCTCCATAACAATCAGACAGTCAGCCAATATCGGTTCAAATGATCGTTCTTTGACAATATGTGAGGTAGAAGCATTTGGTGGTAAGTGTGATCGTGAGAGTCTTACACATTTTGTTTAAAATTGTACATTGCTGAAATATGGTTTATTTAGTGAATTATGCTGTGTCTATATAACATGGTAAGAACAATTAGTATATATATATATATATCATGCACCATGTTTACTAGTATCACATCGTCTTACGCTCTAACATAAATAAGCTTCAACACAATTCAAAAGCAATGGCCATAATTATGCCATATACAAAATTAATATTATTATATGTGTATTATTGTTCATACACCTACACAAACTTCTAACTCAGATAACAAAATACAAAAAGTATATGTGAATAAAGGAAAACGGCAATAAATTAGTATTGACATGTTACAGTATGATACTTGAAATTCTCTATGTTAATTATTATAACGTACATAAGTTTGTTGTCATTAATTACTTCACTTAAACTATTTTACTATATTCCGTTCAACAACTCATGCCCACGGTCCAATGCGAATTGTAGCACAACCATCAATTCTACAGTAGCGAAACTGTGCACCCAATCTTAGAATTATACCGACGCAAATGTCTGATGGAATAAATTGCTATAGGGAACCTGGATTTTGTAATATAACGGTTTCCTTTGATGTTGGTGGCCTATTTGGCGAGTCTGATACAGAATTTCAGTTTTTACAGTAAATGTACCAATATGACATTTGATGTCAAGTCTCGTTCAAAGGCGTATCATCCCAGCTCATACATGGGGACCAATGTTGATACTTGCAATAGAGTCATGAAAAAACAGGAAATATAGATGTATTATTGTTTTTTCAAAAATAATTTACATTACAGTTAAAGTTAGTTGCCATCTCATAATGCCATCATCCATTCGCGTCCAAGCTTGGGATTGGCAATGGCGGAGCTACTTGGAGATGTTCTTTTCAAATCGCATACTTCTTCGGTACATTGTGCGTGTGTTGACATATGTTGTAGGGGGGTATCACTACAATACAATAGCTCGTTACTATGGTTCTTGTATACTGTGGTAAACCTGTACACGAAATTCAAAATAGGCACCAACGACTTGTGCTCCTGGGGCTTGGCGAGTATGACAACAGAACATATCCTACAGAACTGCCCCCAGTATGCAGACCTGAGAAGAAAGAGGTGGCCCACTTACACCAGCATCCAAGACAAACTGTATGGCGTGACTGATAATCTGAGGCAGACGGCTGCCTTTTTAGAGAATCCGAAATCCCAATCTGGTGAGAAGGCAGAAGAAGAAGTATACTGTGGTACAAATGACCGATATGTGCCTGGGGTCAATTGCGCATAGGGACAACTTCGCACCAGGATTAGTTAACTGGCACTAATCCAGATCCTACCCCACCTTCACGTGGTGACCCTGGTAACAGACATTGGTTTCTGTCTGGCTAAGCGGATAGGGATCGATGGAGAGCTATTCTGGCGTGGGTAGGGTTGCAGACGTAGTCACATTGGATGAGATCCGCCCGCAACACAGATGAGCGGAATCTCAGAGTGACTATTAACGCATATCTCTTCCGGCCGATGGGAAAGGCTGAAGGAATAACCATAAAGGGATGACTTGTGCATCCAGAAAAGAAACGTGGGCCCGTGTGGAGCAAAACTTGGGCTCGAGATGAGTTGCATGTGGGCCCACATAGGGCGAAACTCGGAGCGTGAGGTGGGGGCCCGAGTTAAGCGCAGTGTCCGGACAGCCTAGAGACTGGTAAATGTGAGCACGATGAGAACTGATGGAAATGGTGGGGCAGGCACGAGGACAAAGCGAGCACGCATGCGGACGATGCACGAGTGGGCCCACCGGTGGGTAGACGTACACAGCGCTGATGGTGAGGGATCGTGGCAGGCGTAGGGGTGAGTGTTCCACCCAAAGTTGCAGAAAAACTGGAAAGCCCAGCAGAGACTTAAATCCAGTGAGCGTTTCCGCTCGTAGCAAACTACTACTGTCTTGTAGTTAGATTGGGGACAATCAAAGACTAGCGGAATAAACCGTACACAAAACTGGACGAAAAGAAAACCAAGTAGTCCACAAAAAGACCGGCAAGCTGGCCATATGATGCTCAACAGCCCGGGAGGGTAGGTCGTCTAAGGGTCGCTACCCTAAAGAAAATAGCAACCTGCTGTCTAGCAGGTTGGATGGGGACAGTCAAAGGTTGACGGAGAGCGAACACAGTAAACGCTGGTTGAAATCGGACACGTCGCCGAAGTACAAGCACTAGAGTTCCCAATTGTACTTAAGATTGTAACCATTTTTATTGTATGCTTTTAATTAGATGACATTTAAATAAATGGCAATATAATTCAAATTAGAATAACTATAATGTCTTCACGCTTGGGGAACAAGCTAGTCCTACAAGTCCATAAGGCGGCACGCCACTGCTTATGATCATGCTTTGCAATATCAGTTCTGACTATACCTTCATGTTGTTGTGTAATTCCCAACTTCAACTTATTGTTTTAACTGAACACAGTTAACAACTGCCTTAAATCATGTTCTTTACTGAGTATATATCTCACACCGAGCAGAGTGAGAGAGCGACACATGCATTGAAATACTTATTTATTATTCTACCAGAAATCGTGTGCCCGAATGGCAGATTCGGGCTTTCCTGTGAAAAAGTATGTACATGTAAAATTCCCTCCATATGCAATCACGTCAGTGGTGCATGCTACCCAAACTGTCGTTCTGGATTCTATGGATTCAACTGTTCAAATGCATGTAGTGTACACTGCAGTGGTAACATCTGCATATTTAGTAACGGACACTGTTATATGTGTGCACGTGGTTACTATGGGGATACGTGCAGTGACGGTAATATGTTATATTACATTATTCATATATACATTCTCGTTACTAAATAAACTATGCTAGAAATGCAGGATTTGCACTTATATTACAATGACTATACACTTCGAAAAAATGGTAACAGAAGTACTGTAGAAGAATAAATTGCAGAAGGAAAACAATACGAGCAAGCCAACCAACTTATCTTGTGTATGTAAATGATGATACACTAGCTTGTAGCCAGTACTTTGAAAGCAATAACACGCATAACTGGTGACACACAATAATTAAAGAGAGTTTATTTATTATCCAAACTTGGTTCAACAATTTGTAATGATAAACAATATCATTGCATGCACGCGGTTTAGATTAGAATAGTTCAGAAAATTGCATCGTAATACAGTGTGTCATCAGAAGATTATTACAGGCTACCGGAATGCCACGAGGGACAATGATAATACTGGCATGGATAGAGAGATGGAAACTATTTGTATGGAAAGCATGCTTTAACATGTCTAGCTATTTGCGAGCTACTTGGTGTTTGTAAAGTCTCACAACACTTTATACGAAGAACAAACGTGAGAAACAAAGTACATGTCATCCAAAAATGTGTCCCATAGTCAAGTGTAGTGATATATGCAGTTGTCTGCTGGGGTAATTCTTTTCACGAAAGTCAATTATTGTCAAAGTAAGAATATTTAACAATATGAAGACTCGTGAACATACATATCTTGAAGCCTGTGGTGGATATTTCTAACGTCTGCTATAATGAATATTTCATTTTTTTTTTCTAGTTTACCAAGAATAACAGTACACACTAGCAGTAACTATTGTGAATAATTTCACCATTTTGTTTTAACAAATGTTTTGATTACGTCATATATATTTCATTTTTCAAGCTGACCTACATATAAATTTTTGTGAGACTTTACAAACAGGCTGTAGTATTGCGATTACATTCTCCCTATAACAAAGTTGTCATTCGGTCACATGGCTTTCGTCAGACCATTGGACTGAAAACACGACTGATTGTGTGGCAATTATTCGCCATAGATGGAGGGCATCGCTTAAATATGTGAGAGTAAGGAGAAGAGCAGATACATGATCTTACCATCTCCTTTTTTTTTTTAAACTGAAGAAAAGACTGTCAGCAAAGAAGAAACAACAGAATGTAGGAGCCATGTTTGATGTCAGGAAACTTCAATCACAAGGTACAGAGGAAGGAAGCTATCAAGATAGCTTCAACAAGTGTTTTGAGAAACTAGAGAGAACAGGAAGGAAGCATACATCAGATAGTGTGTGTGTGGAATTCCCTAACGTGGGCACGGTCGTAGTCTAGGAGAACATAATTGGAAAACATAAATGAAGTATGAGAACAGGCAGACGCAGTATCCAGCAAAAATAACCTCAAGGATAGGCTATATATGAGACAACCAGACTACTGGGTGCGAGTAAAGATAATCCCAACAAGCCAGTCGTAGACACAACTGACTTATGACTAAAATAAAGAACCACCATTCCCCCTCAACGACCAATAGACCAGGTGTTATGAAATGTCATTTACTTCCGTGTAGCAGAGATCACCAAACATGCAATCCGCAGTGTTTTGACACGTCGGAAAAATGTGAAGGCGACTTGAGCAGGTAACATTCTGGTGTAATCACTGAAGGAGCAAGAAGAAGATAATGTTAATCAGATCCACATATTTTGTATTTAGTGTGAACTAGGGGCTGGGGGGAACCAAACAAACTTGACGTTACAAGAGCAATCTTTCCGGAACCCATCCTGTTCATCTGTAAGTCTCTTATCAATGACCTCATTTTATCATACATAACCCTAGTGAGGACATTGCGGTATCTGGAAAGCAGACAGATTGTCCATTCTCCACTGGTTGTCACTGGTGATACATCTCTATTCTGTCATAGTTATACATGTTGACCTTTCACACAGTCTGTTGGAATCTATCTCCAGTTTCAGACACACACACACACACACACACACATGAACACGCACGCGGACGCTTGCGCGCACGTACACACACACACACTCACATACTCACACACTCACACTCAACACACTCACACACACTCACACACTCACACACTCACACACTCACACACACACCCACACACTCACACACACTCACACACACACACACACTCACACACAGCGCACTCACACACTCACGCATTCACGCACTGTTTAAATGGTGATTTATCTCTTCTTGGTAATGCTCATATCATCAGCCAAGTTGGTTCTTTATTTGATGTGACGTTGCTCAATATTGCTTTCACTGTCTTGTAGGTGTTATTTTCTTCTGAAACCCATTATTTTAATATTCATAGTTTGTGCTTTGAGATCACGTGTGATTCCTGCGGCTTCTGTCTGTTATGTTACTCACTTTAGGAAAGATCCTTTGTCGTTTGCCAACTTTCATTTTACTCGTCAGTACAATCAGTGCACAGCATCTAGTTTACATTCTGTCGATATAGCATCATCAATGTTGCTACAATTGTAAGTATTTAACATCGGTAGTCAGTTCATCATTAGTTCAATATCGCAACAATTATAGTATTAATTGTATCAGTGTTAGCATTAGTTCAATGTATGTACAATTGTAAGTATTTAAACATCGTTAGTTCAATGTTGCACATGTAGTATTTAAACATCGTTAGTTCAATGTTGCACAATTGTAAGTATTTAAACATCGGTAGTCATGTCATCATTAGTTCAATGTCGCTACATTGGTATTTAAACATCGGTAGTTCAATGTTGCTACAATTGTAAGTATTTAAACATCGGTAGTTCAATGTTGCTACAATTGTAAGTATTTAAACATCGGTAGTCAAGTGTCATCATTGTTCAATTCTTACAACATGTAGTCATTAACATCATTAGTTCAATGTTGCAAGAGATTTAAACATCGGAGTTCAGTTGCTACAATTGTAAGTATTTAAACATCGGTAGTCAGTGTCATCATTAGTTCAATGTCGCTACAATTATAAGTATTTAAAATTGGTAGTCAAGTCATCGTTAGTTCAATGTTGCTACAATTGTAAGTATTTAAACATCGTTAGTTCAATGTTGCTACAATTGTAAGTATTTAAACATCGGTAGTCAGTTTTAAAGAAATACTAAATAGACCGCAACCAGAGATTGTTCCCAACCTAGATGAAGAAATCACCATGCCCACACTAGAAGCTTCCTGCGAGCCATTCACACTGGAAGAGTTGAAATCTGCCATTAAAAATTGAGAAACAACAAAGCGGTTGGTGATGATAGCATCTCTGGAGAAATGCTCAAAGCAGCAGATGATAACAACTTACAACATATGCTCCAACTGATAAATGAAATCTGGCAAAATGAATCCCCACCACAACAGTGGAAAGATGGTGTTATTTTCAAATTACCTAAAAAAGGAGATTTGTCAGATTGTAATAACTGGCGTGAGATCACCCTACTGTCAGTGCCAGGAAAACTTTTTGTAGCATGTTACTCGAGAGACTGAAAAAGTCTATAGACGAAAGGCTAAGAGAAGAACAAGCAGGGTTTAGACCAAAACGAGCATGTATAGATCACATCTTCACACTAAGAGTAATCATTGAAGAGTTCGTAGAATTTCAATCGAATTTAATCATCAACTTTGTTGGTTTTCAGAAAGCGTTTGACAGTATTCACCGTCCTACGCTTTAGAAACTACTCAAAAACTACGGTTTCCCTACTAAATTCATCAACATCATAAAATCCTTCTACAGTCAATCGCGCTGCAGTGTAAAAACAAATTTCGGTAACTCTGACTGGTTCCCAGTGGAAACAGGAGTGAAACAAGGCTGCGTCTTATCGCCAATGCTCTTTGGAATAGCAATCGACTGGGTCATGCGAAAATGCACCAATAACGTAAATATGTAACGAATACAACATGAGAATTAACATCGACAAAACAGAAGTAATGACATTCGCCAGAGAGGAAAACATTACCAACATCTCCATCGATAATCATCTACTAAATCAAGTAAAAGATTTCACATACCTGGGGAGCATTTTTTCAGCAAATGGAAGAATAACTAATGAAATTCAACACAGATGCAACAAAGCAAATCAAATGATAGGGCAAATGGCGCCAATTTTAAGATGCAAACACGTCACTATGAACACAAAAAGAGCAATGTTCAACACAATCTTTCTCCCCACATTATGTTACCAGTGCCAAACCTGGACCTGACAACAAACGATAGAAGAAAACTAGTCACAACAGAGATGAAGTGTCTACGCAGAATGCTGGGTGTAACAAGAAGAGACCGGTTGAGAAATGAAGACATCAGGAAAAAGTGGGTACAACATCAGTACTAGACTTCATCAAGAAACAACAAATTAAATGGTTCGGTCAAGTAAGCAGATTACCATCAGACAGTGCACCCCAAAGAGCAATGCTGCTCCAATACAATGGGTACAAAGCAAAAGGCCGGCCACGCAAAAGATGGACCTCAGAGATAACAGAGGCGACGAAAGAGACTATCTACGAAGCGCATACTAGGCCCGTTTTAGAAATCTCTTCCTGACCTGACGCTGTGAGGCATACAGGATTCGAGAAAGAAAGAAAGAAAGAATGAACGTAAATATGGGCATCAAGTGGGTTGATACAATTTTAGAAGCGTGCTGGCTTTTTTGCAAATAATGGGAAGTATAACAGAGCCGATATCATTAATGCGGTACGCTCAATTATTAGGCATGTCAAGTCTCAGACACTGGGACAAGTTGAGAAGAGGTATTAAGTTTGGACATAAAAGACAGTGTGGTCTTTGTGGTAGAGAGAGAAGATATAGCAAACAACTTCTCATGGGTACGGTGAGAAATGGACTTTGGGATGGCTGCTGCGGCGGAGGACAGAGCACGAATGGGAATGTTCAATGTGCCATGACGTCGATCGCATAACATAACATAACAAATACCCATATCTTCATACAAGTGCATCCATATTTGTACATATATTTGAATACAAATTACATATAAGTGAATACATTTAACAAGCATATATCCCAGCTATACACTACTTCATCTACTTAATTATAATGTAGCATCGTGTAAGGTCTGATTTGTCATAGGTATTTGTCATGAGATGATACATGCCCATACAGTGGCGGCTCGTCATTAAGGGCCAGTGGGACCGGTCCCACCAAAAATAATGTGTAACGTGTATTTAGTATTTTATAACTTAAAATATAACAGCCCAAAATCGTGATTTTCCTGAAAACTTGTGTCTGGCTCCACCAACAAAAATGATCACTAGCCGCCACTGTGCCCATATTATACCAATGTAAGTGATATAATAATTATTCTCCTACAGTTCAAGTGTAAAACTATAGGAAAACAACGTTCAATTTAATCATGTTTAGAGATATCACTTGTGTAAGTGACAGTAATCTTCACTATGTCAACATTATTGTAGCATGTAACCCTGGTACTTTCGGAAACAATTGCGAGTTAAGATGTTCTGTAGGCTGCGCTGATACATGTGACCATATGAATGGAACCTGCCGCTGCATGGATAGATACCAAGGCTTATTTTGCAAAGGTTACCTTTTTATGTCTGATGAATTCAAATTTGTTTTGATTAAGCTGTTTTAAAACAACACATACACAACTGTATCAGTTAATCCGTTAATAAATATATTTCATTGCACCAACTTTTACAACAACATATTTACAACACGTTTTAAACGATTTATTTACTATGTTTCATGTGTCAGTTTTTTTCTATGTCTGTATCGCATATGTTCTAATAATATGTGTAGTCAATTGTATCTTAATATAAATATCGATTCAATCTCTTGTGACTGACATCAACGACCTGGTTTCAGTTGCACTCCGGACATGTCTGTAGGTGATCCGATCTCCTTCGCAATATATACAACAGCGTTCAACGCCTGACTGTACCAGTTCGATTTTGATTGATAAGCCTACTCATATACATGTCGTTCTTTTCCTTTTTGGTCACTCCAATCTTGAAAAACCGTTGAGACCTCAAAGAGACAAAGAGGCCTAAACATATCAAAAGGGAGGACCACATGCATTGACTCATGTGAACTGCAATACAACGGTGGAAATGATAAAATATCGTAGATATGTCAAAACAAATGAAAGAGATACGCGATTGAAGAATGATAACATAAAATTGAAGGCCAGAAACATTGAGATAGAGGAGGAAAGATGTATTAGGCTCCACTAAAAGCGTCGGAAGAGTGTAAAGATCGTAGACGAGGAAACTGTATAGAAAAGACACGTAAGATCGAAATATAAGCGGAAAAGGGTTACAAATGTCAGAGGTAAATAAACTAAACATTCAAGGAATTTAAGATTTGTATGTATGCGAGAAAGGAGTTCAAATGCCAGGGACTTGGAGACATCTAATCTGAACAGATTAACAGAGCTAAATGACAATAGACAAGAAAAGCTGTTGCATTCAACAGAATGCGCTGTCGAACCATGAAAAAATAAAATACAATTCTGCATTCCGTTATAAACCCTATATTGCATATGAAGCGGACTCTAGTGTTGTTATTGGTTACATGTCAGTTGAATGTATTCATTGCTATGCTCTCAAGTGGAAGGGATAATCTTCTGACATGTGCTATGCAATGGCAAAGTAAAACTTGAGCAATTACAGCTCCAACCAGAACAACTGAATGACATGGATGAGGTACATACAGCCGTAGTAAAGAGTTTCGGTAAACCTCCCGAACAGACAATAATGCATTTCAAATGACTTCATTTGGAGCCCATAATGTATGAGAAAATTTAGATATTTTGGACACATAAAAAGACATGAAGGGCTGGAGACGACCATCATGGAAGGAGGCATACCGGCAAAGAGAAGAAGAGGAAGACCACGGTGAAGATGGATTCAGGATGTAACTGATGGTCTGAACATAACGGCTGCAGAGGCAATACATCTGGCATATGAGAGAGAGAAGTTCCCGAAGACTGTTGGGGTGGCAAAGTTCTGCTCAGGACAAGGTATTTGATGATGATGTATCTAAGGGAAAATCATGCCAACATTTAAAATTCAATGATAATTTTATCATTTGGCCTGATCGTTGATTCCACCTGACGGTAATCAGTTAAAAGTTTCTGCAAATATATTTCACTGTTGCCATGGAATCAAAAAGAAACCAACGATGCGAAAATTATCCAAACTTACGACACGATATTCTTGATGAGCTACAGAAAATGCTGCATCTGTACAACAATTATGTTAGAAGTTTCAAGGTGACCATGGAGAAATAGCTTGATGAAAATTTCAAAATCATCATCAACGCTGGCAGAAAACCAAATATAGAACATTCGGGACGTTTTAACACTCCAACTGTAAGCGAAGTTGCATAATACGTGTAGGTCAGGAAATTGGAAAAAAAGATACATTGTTATTGAGGCAAGAAACAATCGTTTGCAAAGAATATCCGAAATTCAACGATTATATGAGGCTCCAGTACCCAGTGATGTTTCCCAGAGGTGAGGATGGATACTGTATTATCATTACACAATTCAATCCAAACAATAATCCAATACACATACCAAAAAAACTGTCTCTGCTATGAGTTTCTATGCTTACAGATTGATGATAAGATTAGACGAAATAAATTATTTACATATTTTAGGGCAACTTTTGAATCAATGTTGGCTGACATGTATGAGAAAATTGAAACCGAACGACTCTGAATAATCTAAAAAAGCTACAAACAGAAAATTACATACATCTAAAAGATGCAGTGCAAAAAGATGGTGAAGTTCAAGACATAGGTCAAATAGTCATTTTTCGATCCTCTTTCACTAGCTGTCCGAAGGATATACATGAGCGAATCAAATATGTCATGACTTATCCTAGGAAATATTGTCGCTCTGATCTTGTCATAACCTTTACATATAACCCTAGATGGAATGAAATAACCAGCATGTTGCATGGATACAAGCTACACGACAGACATGACATAATTTGCAGTTTTCAAGCTGAAAGTTGTCTCTCTCATGCATTTATTAACCAAAGGAAAAGATTGTGGAACGACAATCTGTTACCTGTACTCTATTGAGTGGCAAACGGTAGGACTTCCACATGTCCATATCTTGGTGCTGCTGAAAGTAAAATTCCTCCAAATGAAATCAACACTTTCATAAGTGCTGAATTGCCAGATCCTACCTCTGACCCAAGACTGCATGATATCATAGTCAAAAACATTATTCACGGTCCTTGAGGTCTTTTCAACTCCAACCTCCCCTGCATGGGGCACGGAAATGCTCAAAACGGTATACTCGACCATTTGTGACAAAGAGTAGGATAGGAGTTGATGACTAACCCACATACAGACGCAGGACGCCAAAATCTGGAGGGTTTTCTGTACATATCAGACATAAAGGGAGGGGGTGGGTTGTCACTGTTTGACAATAGATGGGTTGTGTCCTATTGTCCACTGTTGTCAGTGATTTTCAATGCACTCATAAATGTAGAGTTTTGTAATTCTATAAAATCAACGCAGGTAGTGAACAAGCAACAATTACTCTGAAAAATGATGACGATGAAACTGAACGATACCAAACAAGTAGATACATCAGATGCCTCCAGTGCTCTGTCATGGGTGGCGGAGCAACAGGTAAACCGTACGATTATCATATCAGACTCGATGAATATGCTTCAAATGATTGAATCCGGAAGTATGCTTGTGGAATGGGTGGACAGCATTCGGAGATCACATCTCAAGAAAATGACTTGTCTGTACACACCTGGACATGCTGGAGTTCAGTGTAACGAGCGTGATGACTTTCTTTCAAACAATGCCCCGACTTAAACGGGCAGAAGTATGGGCAGAGCCGATATCATCGATGCTATACGCTTTCAGTTATGTGACATGGGCAAGTCTCAGACACTGGAACGATTTCGAGAATTAGGCGTTAAGTTTGGACATGATAGACAGTGTCGTCTTCGTGGTAAAGAGAGAGAAGATTTAGTAATCAACTTATCATGGGTACAGTGAGCAACTTTACGTTGTGATGGCTGCTGCAGCGGAGGACTGAGCACGAATGGGAATGCCCAGTGTGCCATAACGTCGATCGCATAACATAACATAACATCAGCACCTCAGAATCTGTATGGCGAATTTTATCTTTTCTCACTATTAACAGAAGCCCCACAGTAGTGCACTTATTAGTTCACTTAGAAAATGGCGAGAGGATGTACTTCACTCAGGACAACGTATCAAAGAAGCTTCTCAATCCCCCTTAAACAACCATGATAGCTTACTGTGAACTCTGTCACAAAAAACATTTTACCCGAACACTTCTATACCATGAGATTGCTGCTTACTACACTTGGAACGGAAAACAGTTCATTTCACGAAAACAAGGAACAGTAGAAATCAGGAGACTGGATGTGAAACCAGTCATGCAATTCATAAAAGAACAACATATTAAATGGTTTGGAGACCTGATCAAAATGTCCTGGTATCGCCTACCACAGAGAGAGACCCAGAAAAAGTATAATGAGTACAAAGCAAGATTAATACCACGCAAAAGATGGAGAGACGGCATCAAAAACAGCCTTATGAACATGAATCAGCTTACAAAGTGCCTTAAAACAAGCACTCACAAGATCACTACGTTTCACCCCAACACTTCTATAAAGAAGTAAATGGTGGAAGAGAAGAAGAAGGAGAAGGAACAGTTGTGCCTTGCTATCCCTACATAGGACAGAGCAATGCGCTTGGTCGGGTTTACTCTGTGCACCTGAACAATGCACAGTGTTACTTTCTCAGAATGCTGGTGCATAAAATACGTGAGCCAATGTCATTCCTGGACCTGACGAAAATTAATTGCACTATCCATCCAACATATCAGGCAGCATGTAGAGCTCTTGGTTAGATCGAAGATGATAGTCACTGGAAAGATACTCTAAAAGACGCATCCATCTCGGAGTCACCAGCGATGATGAGAGATTTGTTTGTCGTGATGTTAGCATTCTGCCATATCACAGTCCCACAGCTGTTGTAGCAAAATCAGAAAGACAGTTTGACAGACAACATATTGCATCAACTCAAGCCAAGATTTTCCTGATATCCCTGTTCATTATGACGATCATGTTTACAATTAAGGCATGCTTTCTGATTTGAAGACAAGCTGTATTCTCTTACACACAAAACGCTTGCAGATTTCGGATTTCCATCGCTCACGCGTGATACACAGGTTTTGTTTGGAGTTAATATTGACGGGAAACATCCTACAATGTCACAAAACTAATCTATTTTGTTAATGAGAATGAACAAAATCTGTTCATTGTCAAAACATATTGTCTATTTGAAAATCCAAGACAGTGTGAATGGTAAGCAGGGAAATATCGTTTTCCTAAACGCTCCAGGTGGTACATGAAAAACTTTCTTATGAAATTTGCTCTTGGCAGAATTAAGATCAACGAAACAAATAACAATTGCAGTAGCTTCTTCTGGAATTGCAGAGACACTCTTGCAAGGCGGACGAACTGCTCACGCAGCCTTTAAACTCCCATTCAATCTGGCATTAACAGACAGTTATACTTGCATCATTAAGAAAGGTACAGATGTGTACAAAGTATTACGTGATTCCTCTGTTATTATGTGGGATGAATGCACACTGTCTCACAGAGATGCTATTGAAGCTTTCGACAGGACTCGTCTGTATCTAAGGAACAGTAATAAGATGATGGGAGGTGTCACTGTCGGGCTTTCTGGTGATTTTCGACAAACTCTGCATATGATTCAGAAAGATACGAGAGCTGATGAGGTACACGCTTTCATAAAGTTTTCGCCAATTTGGAGCAAAGTTCATAAACTAACGTTGACCGTAAACATGAGGGTTCACCTTATTGGTGACAGGTCATGTGGCAAGTGTGCAAAACCACTGTCATAGGTGATGACAAAATATATGAAGACAATGGAGAGATTAACATAACAAGCGGAATGGGTAGATTGGTAAATAGCCTTGATGAATTAATCACCTATGTATGTCCAAGCGAACGCCAGATCAATCTGATGTCTCAAAAGTGGCTTTTGGGCGAGCCATCCTGACACCTAATAATGAAACAGTATCTGCAATAAAGGGTTACGTGCTATGTAAGATTCTAGGGATAGATAAGACCTACGAGTCAAAAGGCAATGTATTAAAAGAAGATGAGGCTGTTAACTTTCGTCTGTTTCTGAGATTCTTGAATCCGTCAGATCTTTCCTCCCACTACCCCCACATACCTGTTATTGGTTACTAAACTGACGTCATTGTACTCCGGACAGACCCATAGGGGCTCAGTCTCCCCCAACATATATCAAAGAGTATGCATACTGATGGTTCCAGTGGCTCGATGATTAAACACACCTCTCACTCTGCCTCCCAGGCATCCAGTTCGACTTGTACAACGGTAACTCGAAACTGCCTAAATCGCTTGATCGATCCAATATCGATTTTAGTGTCATCATAAAACAGACAGTCGCGTAGAGACCGAAGAATATCCCCTTATCCATCTTCAACTCCCCAACAATCGATGCTGTTGATGCAAGCCTGTCCGCTCTTTCATTACCGTAAACACCCACATGCCGAGGACAGTATATCCACGTACGCCTCTGGAGGTTAGAAACTTCTAAAGACAACATCCACTCATATCGAAACCTGCCCTTCTGGATCTTGTAAAGCATCGACTGAGAGTCAGATACAACAACTGCACCAGTAAATGAAGTCCCCGAGATCCAATGGAGGGCAGCAGTAACGGCCTCAACCTATATCCTCATTCTAGAAGTAGTTGTCATGTATGTCCCACTTCGCTCTGCAACAACCATACCATGCGCATTAGTCAAAAAACCCCAGCCGGACTTCTCACCACGTTGAACCGACACATCGGTATATACAACAACATCATCATCCCTTGTATTATCTTCTATCAGCTGCTTAACTGCGAGATCAGCCTTCATGTTTCCCCAATCTCTACATTCTCTTCCAGCAGTAATGATAACGTTGATATAGTTGGTCATGGTACCATCTGTTAGGATTCATTCTTCCACTTATGGTAGGGTGGCAGCCGTAGTCACTTGGCCAATTGTTCTCTCAGCCTGGGCCATCCACGACATGCCACGCTTGATTCTCGCGACCTTAACATCATTAGTTTTCTTGTGTAGTGGTTGTCTCTTATCCGCAGTAACCCGTATATATGTCTTAGTTTGGGCGATTGCTTGACGGGAGCGTAGTGACAGAAGGCCAAGCATATATCTCATCTTCACAATGGGGGTATGTCTAGTGCAGCACAGGACTATACGCTTCATTCTGAACCCGTTCAAGTCGTTCACATTGTGATCTTGATATCGTAAGAATGCCGAGTCCGTAATCTACCACGTACATAACCAGTCGATCGAGCAAAAGGACAAGTAGTCACTGCTCAAGGTGTGCGGCTACCATAACTTTGAGAGCCGCAAGACCACGCTTGCAACGTTGTATCGTTTATTACTAACTCTGGAGCAAGCATCATAAAGCTGGTCATGGGAGACGCATGAATCTCGTAAATCAATTTCAGCTACTTTGAAGGACTGCCCTTGAGCTCCAGGTTTAGTACTCTCAAGACTAAAAGGCATTGGTTTAGTCACCATAGACTAAAACTCAAGATCGGGTCCCCAATAATGTTGCTATGAAATATGAACGTTCCATCTCTTTGAAATAAAACCAGGCTGCTAGTATGCAGCTTGAAACTTAATGTGGTAAAGGCGATAATATTCACTGCTTGCGCTGCAAAACACTACGTATTGATACATCGAATACCATTTATTCGAAGTGACTACCCCTTTGAGTTCAAACGCCTGCAGTTCCCAAATAAACCTTGTTTGGCAATGATTGTTAACAAAACTCAGGGGCAGTCTTTTAAAATAGCTGAAATTGATTTACGAGATTCATGTGTTTCCCATTGCCAGCTTTATGTTGCTTACCCCAGAGTTAGTAATACAGAAAATGTATTCAGGTTAGCTCTTTAGGCAAAAGTAGCAATATTGTCTACAAAGAGGCATTGTTTTAGTACGCTCCAGATAACACAGTAACACGTGCTTATTATATTTGATCTCGGCAACATTGAGGTCAACATAAAATATATCAATGGTTCCATCTATAAATATATGTCTCTCATTATGTTACGTCGGTTAAAAAATATATTTGTAATAGAAGCAAGTGTATGTTATATCAGAAGTAAAAAAAAAAACAAACGTTCGAAGTGTATTATTGAAATACGCAAACTCCACGGCCTAGACGAATACAACGAGGTCCGCTTATGTATCACGCAATCGAATTCAACAATATAACTGATCAAATAGTTAACGTGTGTTAAAACTCCCAGAATAGAGTAAATCAGTAAGATAGTAAAACTGTCCAATGTTAAAGGATACATTAGAAGTGGTTGAGCGACAGAAGCGTCTGGCAGATGGCCAAATGGATTAGAGCGTGGCTACCATGAGGAAGACTGGTGTTAATTCACGGTAAGGCCCATTTAAAAAAAATAAAAATAAAATTTTACGTATCTGGTCACTATTCGTTCAGATTTCACGTGCGAAGAACGGCTACATCTGCTAGTAAATTATAAACCATCTTTCAGTTTTCAGTGTGCGAAGAACGGCTACATCTTCTAGTAAATTATAAACCATCAGTTTTAAACAATAGCGGCTAGTTCCCTTTACACCGTAGTGTTGTTCAAGTTACGGTATATTCTCTTTGTTGTAGAGTGTATACCAGGCACTTACGGAAATGAATGCCAGTTCAACTGTTCAGTGGGCTGCATTCAAACATGTAACCGTGCCAATGGGAGCTGCAGCTGCATGGATGGATTCATTGGATCACGCTGTACAGGTAACTTTCTAGACGTGTTGTATTGACATTAGAATTGACATTTAGTATGTCACAACAATGTGTCCAGAGATGTTGACTTTATTTCGTTCAGGACTCAATGTCCTGGACGAACTACTGCAACAATATACTCACATGCACAAATATATTTACATAGAGATATACATTATGTAACAATGTATAGTGACTATATTTTATTAATCCTCATCCACTCTTATTTGAGATCAAATGTCTGTGACTGGATAATATAGATTGTAAGATGTACGAAACGTCAATGGACTGTCAGAACTGTAGTTCGTTCCAAAATTCGCGAACATCTTTACCGACCGATAAAAAATCATCCACTTGACACAAATTATGTTGATTTAGTATACTAGTAGAAGGTTATAGTCTTTCCATTAATTCGTGAGCACGTTTGAAATTGATTTTCTCGAAAACTACCTGTTGGATCTCAGTGATTTTTGCATGCAGCCTTAGAATATCCATGACGCTAAAATAAAGCTAACCAGTAGTCCATAGATGCTACGGATTTTGCACATCGGCGAATTCCGTTGATCTTTTATGACAATTGCAAATACGGGGCTCAAATTTTAGATTTTACAGTATCCCTAGAATTTGTCCATGTCAATTCTATTCATAGGTGTATCTCCATATTAACTTGATAGGTCAAGTAATTAAGTGTGTTGCCCTTTATGTGCAATCGTGAACTTGGATACAATATGCAACAGTTAGTCCTCCCCTTCGGTCACCATTAGACCCCAGGGTGTCTTAACTTCACCACAAATTGTATGATGGTAGACGCATTTGGATATGGAAATGTATACGTTGCTATTTCTCAGTCTGTAATAAAATATGATTTGTATCATCCCGAATCTGACGATTCCATGAGGTTGATAATTGTTACTGGCTGGACAAATTGTAATCCATCTCGGTGCCAGTACTCGTCCTCCTCTCGGAGCACATGTTCAACACACTTCTTCCAGAACTGCATGTCTATCATTGAGAAGGACTCACGTGTCAGAACTTCAACATCACACATTTTAAACGTCCTGTTCTGTTCGGCAACTTGCCCTTTTACTTTAGCCCAGACAAGCTCTATCGGATTGAGCATGATATGGAGGTAGTCGCAAAGACGTGTGGCCGTATTCCGCAATGATTTTGTCAATATGAAACACCTTTGTCTTATGTGTCATCCTCACCAGGTGCAACAACTCGGGTTTCAAATATGTATCATCGAAGCTGACATTTTCCTTAGCAAGCCAAGTCCTAATTTGATCTTTTGTATTTGATGCAGTTGGTACTTTGTCTTCTGCTGATACTGCGTTGTGATAGGATGCATTATCCATTACCAAGCATGATGGTCTGTTTAGAATTGGAAGTAGATCTTTCTCCATCCAGTGCCTGAAAATATGTCCATTCATTTCTGTGTGGTAGTCACTACCGTCGGTACTTTTTGATTGGAAAATAAGTCCAGCGTCATGTACAAGACCTTCTTCACTACTTCCTGCATGTGTTAGTATAATACGCTGGCCTTTGCTGCTTGGTATTTTTCTTTCTGTTCACCGTCTACTGATTGCCATTCTTTAGCATTGGTGTGGTGAGCATTGACCCAGGATTCGTCCAAATATACACTATCATAGCCTTGCCTCCGCCGCTCACGGATCTGCTTCAGGTATTTACTTCGGGCAGCAATTAAATGTGGCTTTTCACAAATAATATTCCTGCCGCCTATAGTTGTTCTGAATGTGAAGCCGGCGGCTCTTACAATTTTCCATAGAGTACTTTTAGAAATGTCTATGCTGCAATCTGATTGCAGTTTTAATTTCAGTTTCCTGAGAGTAACAAGTTGATTTGTCGCAAACATTTTCAAGAGCTCCCGTCTTATGACATCTATGTCAAAGTCGTCAATTGTTCTTTTCCTTCCTTGCTTGACATTAGTGCACTTTGTGTCCTGTTTAATACATCGGGAAAAGGATTCTCTATTCAGACCAAGCGCCAGTTGCGTTCGTTTCTCAGGGTTATAAATATCGCAATATAGATGACCTCTCTTAGATTCCCTACGGAAGTGTTGGTATAGTAAAACTGTAACCTTCTGCATTGTTATAAATGTGCACTTCAGACTCATTATGAATGTGATATCAATGTCAGTTTTGATAAGCCAACAAATATGATACAATAGCTTCATACAAATAGCGAGATACGCCTATAACTATACAACGGTATCCCAATTATAACGTCATATGCTTTCCGCTTTCAAAGTCGACTGGGTTAGGTGCACGGAATTCGTGAAACTCACGATATTTCAATGTTACCATAATGTATTTTAGAACAACGCGTCTGTGTACCGTAAATCTGTTACTATTGTGTACAATCCGGTGAGGTTGATTTTAATATAACCTGAAGAAGAAATATTTCAAACTACATCAAATTTTCTTGGAAAAAAATATTTCTCTAGCGTCATGGATATTCTAAGGCTGCTTGCAAAAAATCACTGAGATCCAACAGGTAGTTTTCGAGAAAATCAATTTCAAACGTGCTCACGAATTAATGGACAGACTATAGCAGTACGATTGTCAAATTTGTCAATAATTAACCATATCTGTGCTCCACATTCAATTTCAAATTTATTTAATTTCAATATATGTGTCATGTCATGTATGCAGAGTTAATACAATTATTACGAATATTCAGCATGTTTTATTATCACTACTATCATGTGATCATTGAGTAAATGATATCGTATTATCCGTTTTATTGTTTAAATCATTCTTTTTTTTTTTTAAAATACTCATTATTTGACAATCGACCGACTTTGCGCATTAATTCCTCACAAAGTTATTTTTAAACCAATATATAAACTGATATGTCAATTATACATTATATCAGAACTCGAAAACATGATTATAGACATTCCTCATTAATGTTGATCACTATATTCTTCACACAAAAAATATATATATATTTATATATATATATATATATATATATATATATATATATATATATAAATTAAAATGTTCTCTAATTAAGTTAAAAATTTATATCCGTTTGCATAGAACGTAGATGAGAATGCAATCTCAGAATCTCAGATGTAGATTATCCATTATAATTACGCTCACTATTGATAGTCTAAAGTTATGATCACCCACTCGCCGGTTGCACGAACTGATAGTACTTTATAATATCGTCAAATGTAGCGCTGTATCAACACAAGAGATTAGTGGCCTGCAAAACCAAGGTGCAACGTATACACGTTCTTTGTAAAGATCAAACATATCACAAAGAGTGATTTAAAAAAAAAAATTGTCCGATCCAGAAGCACTTGAGCTTTTGAGTTCTTCGGCTCGGTGACATGGACATCGTAACCCTTCGGTTCGGGTCCACAAACACCGTAAATCTGGGGAATCTGTGGCTTTTTTGCCATCCCGTGGAATTGAACCCGCACACACAGAGGGATAGTCACCCGTAGTCCAACGCGCTACGAACACGTTAGGCAGACGGGCTCACAAAAGAGTGATTAAAATTGGTCATAAGGAACGAACGCAAAGAAGAAGAAGAAGAACACAAGAGAAAGTCGCATGAGAATCGTCGTGCTGTTGAAGCACTGAAAAAACGAGCAGCGCGAAATAACAGAACACACAACACCCACATGTCTAATCTTGATCACGTATGACCCACCTGTGGAAGGGGATTGTGTTCTATGATTGTGCTCTATAATCACCTCCGCACACACCAGAGAGGTGCAGCAGAACACGTCTGACCTGTTGTTATCATCACTTGCGATGTACGTCTGTTATTAGTATCAAATAATTATTAGTTTACACACTAATCGTCAGTTCTAGGCAATAGTATTACGTTACGCGTTCTCTGTGTTGTTTGTATCACTGTCATATTCAATAATAGGATATGTCTTATGTGTTATAGAGTGTAAACCAGGATTTTACGGAGAAGAATGCCAGCTCACATGTTCTGAGGGATGTGATGATGCGTGTGACAGTAACAATGGAAGCTGCATTTGTATGGATAGATTCAACGGTTTACGGTGTACAGGTTACTATTTTATACTTGATGAATGTACATTAATGTTGATTAAACTGTTAGACAGAACATTATCCATTATTCTGTTACATAATTCGTCAATGACTAAAGTGTCATTTATCCAATACCCGTAACATTAAATTCACATAACTAAAGTTATACTGCGTTAGTTATCAAATCCTTCCTGTTACATATCGAACATGTTTATAAGTTACTAGCTAATTAACCCGGCCTCGCTCGGATTCGAAAACGTAGATAACTGGAATTTAGATTATAAAAAAAAAAATGTTTTAATGGTACTATTTTGTGTTACCTAGCAAAATGTACATAATTATTGTGTAAGTTATATTTATTTCTAAGTGAGAGCCTGATAGTAAATGGCATTCCTTGTTTTCCCGTCGTTTGCAAGCGTATACAAATTGTTTCCCCTTTCAACTCTAGATATGCCCTATATAACTGACCATGGTTAAAGCAAAGATATCTCAAATTAATCCCAGCACATCGTTTACTACAGGCGCACTTTAAGTCCGCTCGTGTTGACCGGCCGGAACTATGTCAGCGCAGATTGCAATTTTACTGTCGTCCGCGGGCAACACTATTCTAATGCCGTCTTGAAACTGCTGATATAGCTTTTGCGTGTATGTGGCTTATGTTGAATAGCTAATAACGTATTTTGATTAAGGGACAGAATCTATGCTTATGTGGTCATTTTAGTGAGTGTATCCCTTTAACTGGTATACCAACCTATCTTCACCACGTGGTAGAAAAGATGGTTACGCATCACAAATTCGATTTTATTTATTTTTTAAATCTAATAGTGATCTGATTTCGAAACTGTTTCTTTAGTTGATCTAAACTTTTCAAGATAAAATTTTGCAGAAAAAATGGTGACTATTAGATGTAAACTGAAGACGTATATAGGGGGACACACACCATACACTAAGGAATATATTGTAAGATCCCCTCGTGTATCCATATTCTTTCAAAAACGTATTACAAAGTGTGATTGTTGATACAACATCATTTACTTTTATATTATCGTTCACAAGTAGCAGCACTCCATTTGATTTCAAGTTCATGTAGTCAGGACATGGAATGAAGATTGTGTATTCGAATCCGGAATACGACATTCAGTGAACATGTAGATGTTTACCGATGATACCCACAATTGTTTCTAGAGATATGGTTTACACGTACTTTGTGCAACACTTTCGAAAGATGGCATGCTTTGATCAAAACTTTCGGAAGATGTCATGCATTGTAAAACACTTTCAGAAGATGGTATGCTTTGTGCAACACTTTCAAAACATTGCATACTTTGTGGAACACTCTTGGAAGATATCATACTTTGTGGAACACTCCTGGACGATGGCATGCTTTGAGCAACATTTTCAAAGATGGCATATTTTGTGGAGCACTTTTGGAAGATGACATGCTTTTTGGAACACTCTTGCAAGACATGGCAAGCATTATGGACCTAGTTACAGATATAAGTGCAGTCAGGTCAACCATTCGCCTTTATTCTCTTTATTAGTATAACCTAAGTGACCACCTGAATATTAATTTCAGTAATCGTTTCTCTAGCGACATTCAGGATATCAGTCGTGTTTATTGATATGTTGCTTGCAACTGAAGCCGCAGCCACACGTTTATTTGCTATTTCATTATCAAGGGAAAAGACATTAAAAAAGAAATTATGATACGAATTGGCAAAGCAACATCATCTTTTAAAAGTCTAAATAAAATATGGAACTGCAAGTTATATAGTATTAACACTAAATTACGAATTTTCAATTCAAATGTTGTATCAATCCTAACATATGTCAGCGAGAGTTGGAAAATGACTAGAGATACAGAAAGCAAGTTGAATGCATTTGAAAATAGATGTCTGCGAAAATAATGAATATAAGATGGAACGAATTCAAGAGAAGTGATGAAATCAGAGACATGTCTGGTCAACCACTAGTGACAACTGTTATAAGCAAGATAAGATGGAGATATGTTGGACACACCTTGAGGAGAAATGATCAACGAATATCAAAGCAGGCATTGAAGTGGGATGCAAAGGGTTCAAGAAAGAGGTCGACCTAAGGAGACTTTGAAACGAACTATGCTGAGAGAGGCAAGAGGTATCGGTCTCAGTTCCATGAATGAGATTGATCGAGTTGCCCAGGATAGAGCGGTATAGAGAAATTACTTGCAGGCCCTATGTAACGTATAACGGTACTAGATGAATTATTATTATATATTATTATGATTGTTATATTATTCTATTATACTTATATTTTAGTCTTATATATTCAACTTTCAAAGCTAATCAGTGTCAAGTTAAAAGTAATAATTACGAAAAATACTTTCTAAAAAATAAGTACAGTGAATTATTTTTGGTTCGGTGGACCGGTTCTTACTGGCCCCTAATGACCAGGGGGAATACTAATTAGGGAGAAAATATGCTGAATTTAAGATTTAAGATTTTGTGTGATATTTTACCGTTATATATCAATTTTCAAAGCCAATCAGTAACCCGTCGAAAGTAATAATTATGAACAAATAATGTATAAAATAGTAAGTACATGTTACTCAATATTTTTGGTGGGGCCGTACCCCACTGGCTTTTAATGACGAGCCGCCCCTGAGTTCTTTCATTTTTTAATGAAGGTCTAGTAATGATAGTCCACCGTGTTTCGTGTCTGATACAAGTGTTACTTGCTGTTTTATGTTTCCTGTAACAAATCTATTGATTTGATTGTTAATGTATATTAATGTGAGGAATCTGTATATGTTGACTATTATGCTTTTGTTGAACATTGTAGATCTCTTGAAATTGTATCTGTGTAACTTATGCGTTGTATGTTATACATTGGTATGCCTTGTTTCTGTGTGACTTTTATTTGAATGGGACATACGTTTGATGCCACATAATTAACATGGGAAAAAAAAAAAAATTACGATTTCTTGGTGTTAATCGGAGGAAACTAAATACCGGAGCTAATATATGATGTCGATACGGTGTTCCTGTCAACATTGCAAAAAAAAGGGGAAGTAGACAAAAACAACGACAATGCAAGATACAATCACACTATGACACAATTGATATCACAAAGGTGGAACACTTAAGATAGTCAAGCTGATAAAACATTCATGACAAATGATATTTTTATCTACAAAGAGAACACATAAAAAGTGAACATTCTTTTGAATATCTCTATTTACTGGTAATTTGATGTGGACATGGAATGAAGGAAACTAAAAGAAGAACACACATAGCCTTACAAACAAGTAAACAAAAGAACTGCCCACAGTCCAATGCGAATTGTAGTAAAACCATATATTCCACAGTAGCGAAACTTTGCACCCAATCTTAGAATTATATCGACGCAAATGTCTGATGGAAGAAATTGCTATAGGAAACAAGGATTTTGCAATATAATGGTTTCCTTTGATGTTGGCGGCATAGTTGGCTAATCTGATACATAATTTTAGTTTTTACAGTAAATGCACCAATATGACATTTGATGTCAAGTCTCATTCAATGGCGTATCATCCCAGCTCATACATGGGGACCACTGTTGAGACTTGCAATACAGTCATGAAAAAAACAGGAAATATAGATATAGTTGTATTATTGTTTTTAAAAAATACTTACATTACAGTTAAAGTTAGCTGCCATGTTGCCCGATTGGTTACCGGGGCCCAAATTTGGGGTGTAAAGAATAGAACCACTGCTACCTGCCACGCATGTCGTAAGAGGCGACTAAGGAAGTATGGCTGAAATCAGATGCACGTGTCCTAAACGTGGAGGTCTATGCGTTTAGGGCCTACCAAACCAATGTGCAACGTATACACGTTCTTGTCAAAGATCAAACATATCACAAAGAGTGATTACAATTGGTCGTAAAGAACGAACGCAAAGAAGAAGAAGAGGAGCTGCCACGTTATAATGCCATCCCCCCTTTCGCGTACAGGCTTGGGATTGG
This sequence comes from Arion vulgaris, assembly GCA_020796225.1. Classification (NCBI taxonomy): domain Eukaryota; kingdom Metazoa; phylum Mollusca; class Gastropoda; order Stylommatophora; family Arionidae; genus Arion; species Arion vulgaris. The sequence goes on along the minus strand of CM036764.1, from coordinate 9,297,170 downwards.
CAGTGGCAGAACTACTTGGAGACGTTATTTTCAATTCACTACTTCTTCGGTACATTGTGCGTGTGTTAACATATGTTGTATGGGGGTATCACGACAATAAAATAGCCCTTTACTATGATTCGTGTATACTGTGGTAAACATGTACACTAAATTCAAAATAGGCACCAACGATATGTGCCCCTGCGGCTTAGCAAGTATGACAACAGAGCATATCCTACATAACTACCCCAGTATGCAGACCTGAGAAGAAAGAGGTGGCCCACTTACACCAGCATCCAAGACAAACTGTACGGCGTGGTTGATAATCTGAGGCAGACGGTTGCCTTGTTAGAGAATCTGAAATCCTAATCTAGTGAGAACGCAGAAGAAGAAGTATACTGTGGTACAGATGACCGATATGTGTCTGAGGTCGAATGCGCATAGGGACAACGCCGCACCAGGATTAGTGAACTGGAACTAATCAAGATCCTACCCCATCTCCACGTGGTAACCCTGGTAACAGACATTAGTTTTTATCTGGCTAAGCGGATAGGGATCGACGGAGAGCTATTCTGGCGTGGGTAAGGATGCAGACCTAGTCACATTGGATGAGATCCACCCGCAACACAGACAAGCGGAATCTCAGAGTGACTATTAATGCACGTCTCTTTCGGCCGATGGGAAAAGCTGAAGAATAACTATAAAGGGATGAAGGGTGCATCCAGAGAAGAGACGTGGACCCGCGTGGAGCAAAACGTAGGCCCGAGATAAGTTGCATGTGGGCCCACATAGGGCGAAACTCGGAGCGATGAGGTGGGACCCGAGTCGAGCCCAGTGTCCGGACAGCCTAGAGGATGGTAAATGTGAGCACGATGAGAACTGATGGAAATGGTGGGACAGGCACGAGGACAGAGCGAGCACAAATGCGGACGATGCACGGGTGGGCCCACCGGTGCGTAGACGTGCACAGTGATGATGGTGAGGGATCGTGGCAGGTGTAGGGGTGAGCGGACCTCCCAAAGTTGCAGAAAAACTGGAAAACCCAGCAGAGACTTGAATCCAGTGCGCGTTTCCGCAGGTAGCGAACTACTACTGCCTTGTAGCTCGATTGGGGAGAATCAAAGGCTAGCGGAGCAAACCGTACACAAAACTAGACGGAAGGAAAACCAAGTTGTTCACAAAAAGACCAGCAAGTTGGCCAAATGATGCTCGACAGCCCGGGAGGGCGGGTCGTCTAAGGGTCGCTACCCTAAAAGAAAATAGCAACCTGCTATCTTAAAGGTTAACTGGGGACAGTCACGGGTTGCGAACCCAGTAAACGCTGGTTGAAATCTGAAACATCACCAAAGGACACGCACTAGAGCTCCAAATGATTCTTAAGATTGTAACGTAAAACAATATATAAATGAGACTGCAGTAAAACTATTTGATTGGCAAAACACGTAATAACAAAGTACTGTAGTTTTACAAATTACAAAAACAATGACAAACAACAGCAACGTTTCGACCAACAAGGCCTTTATCAAGCAAACGAACAACAGAGTGACAAATTTAAAAAAAACCAAGTGGACGACCAAATACAAACGTTTTAATGAAAACCTGGCAATAAAAACGAATAACGAAAATAAATGTAACAAAAAAAAACACACATAAAAACTAAAAATAGAACGGAAGAGAAACAATGAAAAATCTAGTAAATATATAACTTGAATACATGCAACATATACCCATATAGATTACAAGACATTGGAAGAGAAAGTACTCAGAAGCACAGGAATGTAATACGTTGAGCCCACGTGGTCGCAAGGTACCATACAAAGAAATCAACCGATTCTCCAGAGCAAATCGACTGCGATCATCCTAGGAACATGATCGGATGGCTTTGACCTGGACATCGTGAGCTCCTAAATGGCCAGTATCATTGAAATGGGTGGCTACATGGGTTACAGAGCATTGGCGTATGTCGCGAATGTTAGGCGAATCGGTCACAGAGCCTATTGCCTGTCTCGCCGAAATAAGCCTTGTTACAACGTTTACATATATTGACACAGATACGATTACGGGACTCGCATGTGAAACCATCGTCAATAAGAAACGTGGCTACAGGAACAGATACAGTACGCGTCTTGCACATAAGCACATAAGCACACGTGTTGCAGCGCCGACGGCCACACTGGCAGCACCAAAATGAGTCAGGATATTGGACTTAAGGCGACTGTGTACCAACATATCCTTAAGACGTATGCTTCGTCTGTAAGCCACCAAAGGATAGTTGGGAAAAACAGAACGGGTCTCATGATCCGGGTCTCACGGAATAAAACATTTTTCACCAGTGAACTATGGGGGTGGAAAGTTAAGATACGTTTTACTCTGTCAGAGTTAGTAGTCATATGCTGGCTGGTAGGGGCCTGCTGGCGAGTGATTTTCTGAACTCGATGCATAGCCGAGACAAGCACCTTATCCGGGTATATGCGCCTGCGAAAGAAATCAAGCATCTCGCGAGCTCTCTCAAGAAAATCATCGTCCTCGCTACAAATGCGACGAAGGCGCAAGAGCTGCGAGAATGGCAAAGAGTCACGACAAAGCCCGGGGATGGGAAGAAGTATAAAGGGAAAACTATGTGCATCAGTAGGCTTGTAAAATACTGATGTAGTGATAGTGGATAGGCGTATGGTGATAGTAATGTCAGGAAAGTTGACACAAGTAGTGGAGATGTGAGAAGTAAAACGAATAGAAGGGTTGAAAACATTAATGAAATTAATGAAGCATGACAAATCGGCTTCAGACATATCAGTAATGCCAATACAGTCATCAATGTATCTGTGAAAGACAGACGGAAGGGGACCATCATATGTAGTCCATATTAGGTGTTCAAGATAACCCATGAATAGACAAGTATAACTAGGTCCCATTTTAGTACCCATGGCATCCCCACTGATCTGCTCAAAGAATTGGTCATTAAACTGGAAGGAGTTAAGAGTGATAATTAGTTCCGCAAGACGAAGGAGAGCAGAAATTGACACAAGTGGATATGTTCTCCTATTGAAAAGAACTGGGAACTTTAAGGCCGTCAGGATGAGGTATAGAAGTGTACAATGAGCACACATCAAGGAGGAAGAGACGGTAGGTTCTCTCAGGTAGCAACTCAACGGAAGAAAAGACAAACAAAGCGTGGTTCGAATCTTTCAAAAATGACGGGAGTGTGGTGACTATGGGATTAAAGATATTATCAAGGAATTCGGAGATGTGTTCTGTAGGGCAAGAGTAAGCAGAAACGATAGGCCTGCCAGGATTGTGGAGTTTATGAATGTTAATCTTCCCATCCCCGGGCTTGTCGTGACTCTTTGCCATTCTCGCAGTTCATGCGCCTTCGTCGCCTTTGTAACGAGGACGATGATTTTCTTGAGAGAGCTCTCAAGATGCTTGATTTTTTTTCGCAGGCGCCTATACCCGGAGAGGGTGTTTGTCTCGGCTATGCATCGAATTCAGAAAATCACTCTCCAGCAGGTCATTACCAGCCAGCATAGGACTACTAACTCTGACAGAGTAAAACTTATCTTAACTTTCCACCCAAATAGTTCACTTGTGAAAAATGATTTATTCCGTCATCTGTCTATCCTTAAGTCAGATCCTGAGACCCGTTCTGTCTTCCCCAACTATCATTTGGTGGCTTACAGACGTTACATAAGTCTTATTATGTTATGTTATGCGATCGACGTCATGGCACATTGGGCATTCCCATTCGTGCTCTGTCCTCCGTTGCAGCAGCCATCCCAAAGTCCATTTGCTCACAGTACCCATGAGAAGTTGATTACTATATCTTCTCTCTCTACCACGAAGACGACACTGTCTGGCATGACAGAAGTCTTAAGGATATGGTCGTACACAGTCGCCTTAAGACCAATATCCTGACTCATTTTGGTACTGTCCAGTGTGGCCGTCGGCGCTGCAACACGTGTGCTTATGTGATACAGGAGCGTACTGTATCTTTTCCTGTAGCCACGTTTCTTATTGACGATGGTTTCACATACTTGTTCTTCTTCTTCTTCAGCGATCTCTGGTCATGCGCTTAATTTACTGTGGACCACAAACTGGGCAGACAGCTTCCGGTCTGTCAGGTTTCCCAAAGCTTAGTTTTCAGGTCGACTGGGTGTGGCCACATGTTGCTTCTCAGCTCACACAGAAGAGGACAGTCTTGCAGGATATGCTCTGGTGTCTGTTCAGCCTGCTGACACTGGCAGAGAGCTGTTTGACTTATTCCTAGTCTGTATAAGTGTTTGTTGAGTCTGCAGTGTCCTGTGCGTAGTCGAAATATAATGACCTGGTCTGTTCTGCTTAGGTCTTTGAGGAGTCTTTTCCATAATCATATCCAGTGTTTGTCTTCCAGTCTACTGCAGATTTTCTCTGTATGAGGGTTTTGACCTCTTGAAAAGACAAGGGTTGGTAAATTTGCTCTTTGGCACTGCCCTCCTTAGCTAAGACATCAGCACTCTCATTGCCTGCAATGCCACAGTGAGATGGAATCCACTGCAAGTGAATTTCTGCCTTTTCTGAAAGCTGAGCAAGTTCTCTTTGTAGTTTTTGTACTGTGCTGTCAGTGGATTTAGCCTCCAGGGCTTGTATAGCTGACAATGAGTCACATACGAGTCCCGTAATCTTATCTATGCCATTATATGTAAGCGGTGTAACACGGCTTATATCGGCGAGACAGGCAATATGATCAGTGATAGATTCGCCCAAAACTTGCGCGACATACCCCTATGCTCTGTGACCCATGTAGCCACCCATTTCAATGATACTGGCCATTTAGGAGCTCACGATGTCCAGGTGACAGCCATCCGATCATGTTCCTAGGATGATCACAGTCGATTTGCTCTGAAGAATCGGTTGATTTCTTTGTATGGTACCTTGCAAGCACGTGGGCTGAACGTATTATATTCCTATGTTTCGTAGTTCTTTCCCTTCCCATGCCTTGTAATCTATATGGGTATATGTTGCATGTATTCAAGTTATATATTTACTAGATATGTCATTGTTTCTTCTCCGTTCTATTTCTAGTTTTTATGTGTGTTTTTGTGTTACATTTATTTCGTTATTCGTTGTTATTCCCAGATTTTCATTATAAACATTTGTTTTTTGGTAGTCTATTTGTTTTATTTTAAATTTGTCACTGCTGTTCGTTTGCTTGATAAAGGCCTTGTTGGTCGAAACGTTGCTGTATTTTGTCATTGTTTTTGTAATTTGTAAAACTACAGTACTTTAAAAAAAAACACTATGGATTTCGTCTTGAATGTTGCTATTTTTGTCGTCAGTGTATTAAATGGCTGTAAACATGAGTTTTCTTCAACCATGGATGCGTTAAATATATAGCACAAAGAAGGCAAGTTCTAGATGGTGTGATTGTTTGAATGGCAAAAAAATATTTTGTATCGTCGGGAACAGGTGTAGTTCAAATGCAAGTTTCAAGTTATTTAATCAAATGGTTACAAAGATACACATTTTTATCTGTGGGCATGACACATTGAACGATATAACAACCGTCTGAGATGATTGTAAGAACATTCTGACATGAAATCAATTGGGAAACAAAGATCAGAATTCTAAGAGCATGCATAATTCTAATGACAATATATGTGCGTGAAGCAAGGACAAGGCAGTGGATGAAGCATATATGTGCTTTGAATATAAATGTGAAAGAATAGTCCTCATATACCATGTACACAGATAACAATTACATATATTTAGAAAAACTCAAAACAAAAACTTGCTGATGCTATAAATGAGAGTGTGAAAACAGAAGTATTTTGGACATATAAAAAGACACGGTGTGTTGCAAAAAACAATTTTGGAAAGATGAATTTTGGCACAGTGTAGAAAAGAAAGACTACGGAGTAGATGTATTTATTATGTAACTGAAGATGTGAACAGTACGGCTGTAGATTCATGGCATCTGAGTGATAGAGAGATAAACTTTGAAGTGCTGTTAGGGTGTTAAAGTTCTGCACATCATAAGCTGTTTCTTGATGAAAGTCTGTCATTTACAGTGCAAATTAATATGTTATTGCAGATTGTGAACCGGAGTATTTCGGTTCAAATTGCCAGTTTAACTGCTCGTTACGTTATGTTGCAAAATGTGAAAGGGTACTAGGAGAATGCATTGGTACGATAGTGTGCAAAATAGTGTACAAGATGGTGTACAAGAGAGTGTGCAAGATAGTGTGCAAGATGGTGTGCAAGATAGTGTGAAATTTAGAGAAAAAAACCCATGATGTTGCTTATATCTTCTATTGTACGCCTTCACTTTTTTACCTTTTCGACCTTGGATTATTTTGACCTCTGGACGCAATTATTTTGACCTCTGGACGCAATTATTTTGACCTCTGGACTCAATTATTTTGACCTCTGGACGCAATTATTTTGCAATTCAAGTTAACTTTTCCCATGTCAAGTAGTTTAAACCTTTATAACTCTAGTACTGTTTCTCTAAAGTATGACATATTAAATATTAAATTGTTGCTAATTGGATGTGGAATACATTGATATAATGTTTTACATCTAGTGATGTACGTTTGAGAAAATTAGACTAAGTAGCATTACTATGTTGAAGAAAATAAAAATGGTAAACAATATGCCTTCTCTCGGGTTTGTATTACATCTTAATAGTTAAAGATCTTTCCAGAAGTAGCAGTAAAATTAAGATAATCAATGTACGAACATATTCTATACGTTTCATCTAATTAGGTTCAGTAGTTTTTAAAATAATATTCACTAGGTAGTGCAGCCATGTCAACAAATGGTATGTGCAACGGCAATTCATTACATGTATTTGTTACATTAGACTTATAATTACAACTATCGATACTGCATTCCATAAACAATCAAATGTCGTCATTACCATCAAATAATCTTCCTCATTATTATCCAATTATAATTCTGATCTAAACTAAATTGACTCAATATTGCAACTGTATCAACTCATTTTACTCTTTATTACTAGGTTGGAAAATGTCGGTAACATTATTTGTAAAAAAGACGACTCGACTTTAACATAATAATACACAGCTTTCCCGCCTTAAAATATTTGTTAAAATGAGTTAGAAATGTACCTACATATAAGTAATTTTCGTTTCTTGAGATTTTTTTAAACTTCAGTAAACTGGTTAGGAATATACATTCGTTTTTGTGAACATACATCCAAAAGCCGATTTTTCGGTTTTGCAACATCATGAACATTACTCTCAACCGATATATCGGCGTGCAGTCCCGTTGGGTTAATGCATATTTATTTATTTATGTATGTAGCATATTCTAAGTAATACTTAACATAACTATATTTTGACACTAGTACCAACGCAATCCTTCTTTTTTAACTATTTGAAATAATGTGTGTCTTTTTTCTTCAAATGTTCGACAACTATCTGGTTCTTATCTTTGCTGTGTTCACCCCGTCACATGGTGACCGTCGACTATATCTCAAGTTTAGATGAAGTCAACTTGTAATGTATAAGGTTATCCCAGCTTTAAATATACATACGTTTATATCAACTTAGATGTTATACATGCTACTTGTTATCTGCAAGTTGTTGTTTTCTATGCAAGTTATAAATTTCATGTTTCTAGCCGATACTTACAGAGAATTTGCTATGTTGTGACATAAAATAGTCAACGGGTAACCATAAAGCAGAATCAGTCATGCTATGATTTGGAACATTCAGTAGCGACCGTACATCTTGATCAGTCATGTTGTGACTTGGAACAGTCATAGTAGCCATAAAGCTAAGATAATATCGCATAGAAGGTACGACACAGCCGTCTCACGACTAGACATCAGCATCAGCGCACAAGAGACAGTCAGTACATGAGAGATGCATGTGTAGAACTACATCTTAGCCGATAAAGAGAAATGAAGAGCATGTGTGTAGATATATTGTTATCTAGATATATAGAATGCCTTTAGAAAGTAATGATAGAACAGTGTATTATTGGTATGTTATGTGTAACTGTATGTTATTCATTATTTTAGATGTATGATAAGTTACATGTTTATTATTTTGTAGTTTTCATTTAGGAAAAAAAACACATAAATAATCTCGTATAAGATATATCATTGGGTATGATAGTTAGCAAATGTTGTGTGTGGATGAATGATCCTCTTCTTCTCGTTCGCTGATGTTCAATGTCTACACAATTATCCTGGTTCTCTGGATTTATGTTGTTGTGTTTGTCAGTTCATCAAAGCTTCCAAACAGCTTTGTGTTGATGTATGTCTCTGTTGTCAATTGTTCTTGTCGCAGTTGATTCATCAGGTGAAAGTCTTGCAGGATGTGTTTGGCTGTCTGTGCTGTCTGTCCACATGCACATGTGGGTGATGGAACTAGTTTTTGTCTGTGTAAGTGTCTGTTCAGTCTGTTGTGTCTAGTTCTGAGTCGAAACATTAAGACCTGCCTAGCTCAATATAGATAGTGGTAATTATCTCTTTCTGGTCTTCTTTTCTAATGGCCTTGATGGACGTTTTCTTTTCTTGAAAAGTGATTGTTTTATTCCTTTGTTCATGTGCTGCTCCTTCCTAAGCTAATGTGTCTACTCTCTTGTTTCCTGGTATGCTATGCACATTGTGCTGGTATCCACTGCAGGACCACCCTTCTTATGATGTTCAGCTCACTTAGTGTTTCTTTTAGTTCTGGTAGCTTTTCACTATCTAGTGCTTGCAATACTGACAGTGCATCGGTGGGGAATACAATCTGCTGACATCGACCAGTTGTGTTCTTTAGTGTTTGAGCTGCAATGTTTAGATCATGTGCCTCAGCCGAGTAGTTTGAGCAGAATTTGCCAGTGGGTGTACAGGTAGATTCATTTGTTTGGTCTGGGTATCTTATATAAACTCATGCCCCTCCGTTTCTCACTGCTCTACTTGCCGATCCATCTGTATATATCTGGATCCACGCTTCGCTTGAATATAGGTCTTAGATCATTTCACAGGCTACTGTTTTCTTTTGAATAGTATGTATCTCTACCATGTGGCATGTGGTAGTTATGGTAGTTCTAATGGTGAAATTATGATGTTGTTCCCATGGGGTTGGAGAGAGTGTAGGTGTTATATCCTTGGTGATGTCTGGTAGATCGTCCTCATATTTTCTAATTATTCTCTTTGACCGGTGCACACAGCTACTTCTTTTCAACATCAAACTGGCAAGGTCTCTGATCCTAGCTTTCTTTGAATGTTTGGCATATTCTTGCATTTTTTCTGCCTGTATGAGGGTCTGTGTATCTCGTCTATTGAAAGAGATTAATGATGAAAGTGGGATTGTTCAGAAGGATCAGCGTATTGAATGACATAGTGTTCAACTGGAGATCATTAAATAACGGGGTGACAGAGAGAAAAGGAACTGGAATACCTATGCCTTAATCCTTACACCCACCGGTATAGCTGTAGAAGCTGGACATCTGAGTTGTAAGAGAGAGAAATTTAAAAGGGCTGTCAGGGTAAAAATGTTATGCCCATGATAAGCTGTTTCATATTGATAGTCTATCATTTACAGTGCTAATATTGCTTTTATTGCAGATTGTGAACCGGGCTATTTCGGTTCAAATTGCCAGTTTAACTGCTCATCCCGCTGCGCTGCCAAGTGTGAAAGGATACTAGGGGACTGCATTGGTACGATTGTGTGCAAGATAGTGTGCAAAATGGTGTTAAGTAAAGAGATAACAATCATGATGATGCTTATCCCTTCTATTGCAGCAATCAATCTACATTTATGTATTTATGTGTGTAGCATATTCTAAGTATATATGGCATTTTTCGTATTTACAAACGATCTATTGTCAAGTGTTTTACTGTGACAAATACTGAGTTTTCGCTTTTCTCTCTTGTTGTTCAGCTCATACATACGTCTATTCTCAACATATTCTGGGCCCTTGCGCAATATAGATTTCCACACAACTCTGTTAGCAGCTAGTTTTCTCCATGCGTTGGGAACTATATCAAAGTTTTTCATAGAGGCCTTGCATACATCTTTATACCTGAGCAATGGTATGCCCTGATACCTCTTCCCCTCCGAAAGCTCACAGAACAACATTGGTTTTGGAATGCGATAAGTTTCCATTCTTCTCACATGTCCCAACCATCTTAGTCGTCTACTGCTGAGCCTGCCCATGATGGAAGACACGTTTGCCGATAGCAGTACTTCAGAGCTGGTTATATTGTCGTACAACCTGATGTTCATAATCTTGCGGAGACATCGAAGGTGAAATATGTTGTCTTCTCTCTCTTGGCTTGAGTATGTTGTCCATGTTTCTGAGTCAACTAGTAAAGAGCTAATTACACAGCTTCGATATATTTGAATCTTCGTCTCCAATGTTAGTGTTGTGTTGTTCCACGCTCGCTTTGATAGTTTGCCGAATGTAGTAGCCGCACTCCCTACACGAGCCTTGATTTCTTAATCAAGAGAAAGGCTAGCAGTGACCACGGACCCAATATAGCAAAGCTGGTGTTGGATGATTACCACTTAAAGTGATATTTGTTGTGTTACCTCCCTAACATAAAACAATTGGTTTGCTGACATTTATAGTCAGAGACAATAGGGCACATGCCTTGGCATAAGTAATATTTAACGTAACTTTATTTTGACAATGCTTAGCAGTCCTTCTTTTCAACTAATTGAAATTATGTTGTTTTTTTTTCTTTAAATGTTCGACAACTATCTGGTTCTTATGTATGCTTTGTATATCTTTTCACCTGGTGAATGTCAGGTCTATATCTCAAGGTTAGATGAAGTCAATTTGTAATGTATATGGTGATCCCAGCTATAAATATACACATGCTGATATCAACGTAGATGTTATACATAATACTTGTCATCTGCAAGTTGTTGTTTTTATATGCTAGTTATAAATTCCATGTTAGACTTAAAGAGATGCGTTTTTATGATTCTATTTTACTTCTCTGCATACTAATAAACACATCAATAATAATAATTGTGTGATATTACGAAAGGAAAGTAAACATATGCAACTATTAACTTTGTGATTCAGAAAAAGACATTTATGAAGTTTCCCTTTCAAAGCAACAACAACAAAAACAGTGTTAAAATGTTGCAATGGTAAGTGAATGCGAGAAAAGTTATTAACGTTGGTTATTCTTCATTTACCTTTCATACTAACTTTAAGATTTGTGTAATACGTTCTAGTTTAGTGTGTGCTAATACAAGTTAAGACTATTTATGTAACTCATAGTGTCTGATTTATGGACCATGCTACATGTCAAATATGTAATATTTCTGGAAGTAATCAAATATTTCGAAAACTTACATAGCCACAACATCGACCTATATCTTCTGACCCTTCACTACAAGGAGCATATGTCCACTTCTTCAATCCCTCTATTTTATGCCCTAGTTCCACATCTCTCCTTTCTCCCATTTTGCATTCCGTTTCCATTGTATGGACAGCATTGCCAGGTGTTCCTGTGTGAGTGACACAAAGTAAATCATTTACCTTCTGCTCTTTAAAATGCCCTACATTGCATCCCGCCAAGTTAGTATATGTGGTCGTCGTTAATCTCTTCAGTTTCATTCTCACCTTAGCTATTGTTAGGGAATTATCGGATACCCTTTGGTCACATCAAGCGTCACGATGGCCTGGAAAGAGCAATATTAGAGGGCATTGTCCCAGGACGTACAGACAGAGGCAGGCCAAGAAGAAGATGGCTACTAGATATTAAAGAAACCATGAATATGACCATCGACAAAGTGGGTGAACTGGCTAGAGACAGAGTGAATTTCAGATGCGCTGCAAAGAGATCAACATACTATAAAGGATACACACCTTGATGATGATCGGATATCACATATGTTCGTCTATAGGCTTTAACATCGTACCGTGTCCTTATGAACGTCTGTCTAATGTAGTTATGGTCGATTTGGTTTTCTCTCCTGTGATCTTCCTTCCTTCCTTTCGTTCGCTTGAAATAGTGTCTATATATTCAATGGTGTCTCTTGTATGAATTTCACTGTCTTTTGTAGCTCACACAGAGGTCTGTGTAGTTTTCTGTCGAGTGTTGTTTCGTTAGGCCAGTGAGTTTGCCTCAGTGTATCATACCCAGAGCAGTCCTGAAGTATATGCTCTACAGTCTGTTGTTCCTGTCCACGTGTACACATGGCTGAAGTGCCACTCTTGAATTTTATATACATGTGGCTGCGGACTCGATTGTGTCCTGTTCTAAGGCTGTGATCTAGTGATATACAGTTAGCTGTGCGGATTATGTTATGTCGAAACATGGATTATCTGAAACGTATTGTTTGATTCTACATGTTGTGTGTTGTGTGAGAAGTAAAATTCTTCACATATCGTATATCCTTTGCTTGATAAAGGCCTTTTGGTCGAAACGTTGTTGGGTATTGTTATTGTTTTTGTAGTTTGTAAAACTACAATACTTTGTTTTTATTTGTTTCGCCATTGCTGAAACATGCTGCATCGTATGACCAAATCGTCTGCTGCGCAATAATTCACGAACATCTCTCCATTTTCGTTTATTTCCCCCCCAAGTCCACGTCTACCAATAGTTTCATCAAATACTTAGTTTTCCCGACCTATTTTAGCGGCAAAGTTTCCATCAACAGAGCAAGGTCCTTTCTACAAAACGTGTCTTCTTCGTCTTCTCTCGATCGTTCTTTTACGGTCGTTGTTATCAGTTTATTGTGTTATATCAACAGCCTAACGGGTGTACTAACACCAAGAACGGGTGTACTAACACCAAGAACGGGTGTACTAACACCAAGAAAGGGTGTACGTTCACAAACTTCAGCGTGTACTAACACCAAGAACGGGTGTACGTTCACAAACTTCAGCGTGTACTAACACCAAGAACGGATGTACGTTCACAAACTTCAGCGTGTACTAACACCAAGAACGGGTGTACGTTCACAAACTTCAGCGTGTACTAACACCAAGAACGGATGTACGTTCACAAACTTCAGCGTGTACTAACACCAAGAACTGATGTACGTTCACAAACTTCAGGGTGTACTAACACCAAGAACGGATGTACGTTCACAAACTTCAGGGTGTACTAACACCAAGAACGGATGTACGTTCACAAACTTCAGCGTGTACTAACACCAAGAACGGATGTACGTTCACAAACTTCAGGGTGTACTAACACCAAGAACGGATGTACGTTCACAAACTTCAGCGTGTACTAACACCAAGAACTGATGTACGTTCACAAACTTCAGGGTGTACTAACACCAGAACGGATTAGCCAAACTTCAGGGTTCTACATCCAAAACGGATGTACGTCACAAAGTCAGCGTTCTCACCAAGAACGGATGTACGTTCACAAACTTCGGTCTACACCAGAACGGATTACGTTCACACTTCACGTGTACTTACACAGACGGATGTACGTTCACAAACTCAGGTGACTAACACCAAGAACGGATGTACGTTCACAAACTTCAGTACAATTGGAGCTCTGATGCTTATCCTTCCTTCGGTGGTGTGTTCGATTTCAATCAGCGTTTACTGGGTTCGCTCTCCGTTAGCCCTTTGCTGTCCCAAGCCAACCTACAAGGCTGCAGGTTGATATTTTCTTTTAGGGTAGCGACCTTTAGACGACCTGCCCTCCCTGTTTGATGAGTGTCATCTGCCCAGCTAACCGGTCTTTTTATGAACTACTTGGTTAAAAAGAAATATGTCTAATGCACTCGGTAATTTGATATATTATTCATTTATTGGTTCTTCGCTGCCATTTTGTGTTGCGAAGCATTATGCTGTGTTCAATTTAATTACAGCGTTTGAGGTCTTGAATGTTGCCCGGATCATTCTTGGTCATTACGGTTCTTATTTACTTACTTACTTAATCCCGTCATGCCTAGTGACACATGGGGCTTTAGAAAGGACTTTCCATGCTCTCCTGTCCCGTGCAACCTTCAGCGCAGAACCCCACGTCAGAGATGCAGTGTCCAGTTCCTCTTCCATCATGCGCCTCCATGTTGCCCGTGGTCTGCCTTTCTTTCTCTTTCCTTCTGGTGTCCAAATGAGGACTATCCTTGCAGGCATTTCTTGTCTCATTCTCATAACATGTCCGAGCCATTTCCATCTTCTCTTTTTGAGTATGTCATTCATTGCCTCTTGTCTTGTATCTTGGAGTAGTTGGTTATTGGATATTTTTACTGGCCAAAAGATTCCCAAGATTCTGCGAAGACAAGAGTGGTGGAAAACTGACAGCCTGCTAGTATCTCCTTTGGTCATCCTCCAACACTCCGATCCGTAGAGCAAAACGGGCAAAACAATGCTTTTATAGAGTTTAAGCTTTGTGGTCCTATTGTAGATTTTGGACTTCCATACTGGTTTCATTCTGGCAAAAGCGGTTCTGGCCTTACTTAGACGTGATTTTATATCTTCCTCTGTGCCACCATTTAGTGTCAGTACGCTAACAAGATATGTAAACTGCTCAACCCTTTCCAGTTTTTCATTTTCTAACATTACTGGTTGTTGGATTTCACTGTTTGTCATAATTTTTGTTTTTCCTGTGTTTGTTTTGAGGCCTACTGTCTTTGCCGTGCTGTGAAGTATTGTACTTTTCTCTTGTATATGTTCATATTTGTGTGACACCAGGGCTATATCATCTGTAAAGTCCAGGTCCTCAAGCATATCGAAAGGGGTCCATCTTATTCCTCTTGGTGCTTGTTGTTTTATGGCATTTTTAGCACCCAGTCAATTGTAATACTAAACAAAAGAGAGGACATTACGCATCCCTGTCTTACACCAGATTTTACTGGGAATGTTTTGTTGGAATTCTTTAGGTTGCAGGAGAAATCGTTATAGAAGAGGGCTATGATGTTGACAAGCTTCTGCGGTACGTCATATTGTCTTAGTATCTTCCATAGGCTGTCTCTGTGGACGCTGTCGAATGCCTTTTCAAAATCTATGAAGTTGATGTATATAGTCCTTTGCCACTCGCTACATTGTTCTAAAATGTTACGCAGGGTAAATATATGTTCATTTGTTCCTCTTCCTTTCCTAAATCCTGCTTGCTCCATTCGTAGACACTTATCTATTGCTTCTTGTATTCGCATTATGACAATTTTGCATAATATCTTACTTGGGATTGAAAGCAACGTGATTCCTCTCCAGTTATTGCAATCTGTTAGGTATCCTTTCTTGGGGATTTTCACTACAGTACCCCTAGTCCAATCCTTAGGCAATTCTTCTTTCTCCCAGATATCTGCAAACAGTGGCTCTAATATGTTTGCAGCTAAGATGGGATCGATCTTGAAAAGCTCTGCTGTCATTTCATCATTTCCCGGTGCTTTGTTGTTTCTCAGGGATCCAATACCTTTTACTATTTCTTGCTTTTCTGGCAATTTGAGGTTGCTATCAATATCATGTGCGGCCGGTGGAATATCCGGTGGATGTTCAGGATCAGGTCTGTTTAGCACATCTTCAAAGTGGGATGTCTATCTCATACCCTGCTCCTGCTCTGTTGTCAACAGTTGTCCTAGACTGTTTCGGTTCTTATTTAATTACTGTATGTTGTGCTTGTTTGGCCAACATCAATGCAACTCCATGTCTTCTATAGATTTATCCCAACAGTTGGTGTACATGCATCTGTCTCGGAAAAAACGTACTCAGTGGTCATACCTATTAGATTTATCCCCAAAGTTGGTATCTATCTGATCCGGAAACACGTATTCAGTGGTCATACATATTAGATTTCTCCCCAAAGTTGGTACACATGCATCAGTCTTGTAAACACGTACTCAGTGGTCATACCTAATAAATATCTCCCAACAATTGGTGTTCATGTACTTCCGTCATCGTTCAACGAGAGCTTTTCTTCTTTTGTCAGCACACTGTTACCGGGTTGTTAACCCAGTCTGGTGGTTTTATGTAGTTGACTTGCGCTTCTCTGGTGACTTGTGTGATGGTTTTCTTAGTCCCCTGGCAGAATTCTACATTATCTATCCATCTTTTCCTCGGTTTTCCTCTCGCCTTCATTCCTGATATTCTGTTGTGGAAAGCTTCATAGGCAGTTTGGTCTGTTCGCATTCTTACTAAGTGGCCACATCACTTCATCTCTTGTTTCGCTATATAATTCAAGCACGGTCTTGTTCCAATCTTTTCTATGATGCTGGTATTCGTAACTCTGTCGATGTTTGTGTTGTTGGTGACTTTGCGAAGACATCTCATTTCGCATGTTGCTATTTTCTGTGCATGTGTCTTATTCATTGTCCATGTTTGACATTGCTAACATAGAGTGGATATAAAGATGCTGTTGATTAACTGTTGTTTAGCTATCAGTCAGTTGCTGTCAAAAGGCACTGAGAACCAATAATTAGCGAAGTATAACAATTTTTAACCGTAGCTGATGCTGTTGAGAAAATATCACAGTTGAAAGGTTAATATTTAAGCAAAACATGGAATAATAAAAGAAACATTGGATTAACTATGTGACATTTGCGCACAAACGTAAAGAGATAAACAAATCTTCTCTAAAATTAAATGAATCTAAAAAAACCTCATGATGATGAAGTATATAGAAAGAAGCTGAGTAATCCGGTAGATATGTTTTAATGTGGCTGTTTGCTAATATCATCATTTTATATATAATTTCAACAATGGGATTATCATTTTTATAATGTAGGATGTGAACATGGCTATTTCGGTTCGAATTGTGATTTTTACTGCTCACCACATTGCGTTGCCAAATGTGATCAGACACATGGAGAATGTGTTGGTAAGATGTAGTGTCAATAAAGGATATCACATTTGATGATATTTATCTATTTGATTGCAATAATCAATGTTTATTTATATAAATATAATTAGTACTTTAAATAACGACATGTTGACAGTGATATACACGCAATGCGTTTTTCGGCTAATTTGAAGGAATGTTGTCTTATCTTAGTTTTGTATTATAATTTCAATGTTTTAAAACTAAGTGGTTCTTGTCTATGTTATGTTAAACGCTTTAACTGGTGAATGTCGACTATAGCACAATAATAGAAGAAGCTGAATAGAACAAGAATAGAACAAGAATAGAACAAGAATAGAACAAGAATAGAAGATCATTATGAATGTGGACGGTGCTAAGATCGTTATTATACCAATTTTCTAATCAATATAGATATCATTAACACTAATCTTGAATTGCACGTTGTTGCTTTCTATTTTAAGGTATGAATTCCACTTCTCTCATTAACATTTTGAGAGTGATTGTGTGTATTCTCATGCTAAATCACTTCTTCCTCTGTAAACAGTACGTTTTCTCTCTATACCGTATGTTAGTATCGTATGCCGTTCTCTGTAAACGGATTGTTGTCTCTGAATAAAATGTCTTTTATGTTACTAACGAACGTCTTTCTCTGTAACGTTGTGTTGTTTCTATATAATATGTCTATTATGTTACTAGCGTACGTCGTTACTTTTAACCGTGACGTTCTCTCTATATAATCATTATCTTATGTTAATTGCCTACGTCGTTCTCCGTAAACGTGTTGCTGTATCCATATAATGTGTGTGTTATGTTAGTAACATACGTCGTTCTCTGTAAACGTAGTGATGTCTCCACATAATATGGCTCTTATGTTAGTAACGTGCGTCGTTCTATGTAAACGTAGTGTTGTTTCTCATAATCAATTGCTTATATCTTTAGCA
Organism: Arion vulgaris; assembly: GCA_020796225.1. Taxonomy (NCBI): domain Eukaryota; kingdom Metazoa; phylum Mollusca; class Gastropoda; order Stylommatophora; family Arionidae; genus Arion; species Arion vulgaris. Next base: position 9,279,530 of record CM036764.1, on the reverse strand, counting down.
TAGCAAGTACTTTTATCATTGGATAGTTATTTTCACTAGTCTGGGTTGTTTTGACTTCTAACTATGCTAACAATCTAACAAGATATCGTTTACAATCTAAGCAACGAATATATTGTAAATGGTGACCTTGCTATTGTCTAACACGTACAAACAAAGTACTATAGTTTTACAAAATACATAAACAGTGACGATAAACAGCAACGTTTCGACCAACAAGGCCTTTATCAAGCAAACGAACAAACAGGAGTGACAAATTAAAATGAAACACAAATGGACGACCAAATACCAACGTATCTAAGGAAAATCTGGAATAAAAACGAATAACGAAATAAATGTAACACAACAAACACACATAAAAACTAGAAATAGAAAAGAAACAATGAAACATCTAGTAAATATATAACTTGAATACATGCAAATATACCCATATAGATTACAAAGCATGGGAAGATAAAGTATAGAACATAAGAATGTAATCATGCAACATATACCCATAGAGATTACAAAGCATGGGAAGGGAAAGTACTAAGAATACAGAATGTAATAGTTGAGCCTCATGTGGTCGCAAGGTACTCATACTAAGAAATCAAGACTGATTCTCCAGAGTTCAAATCGACTACGATCATCGGGAGGAACATGATCGGATGGCTGTGACTGATATCGTAAGCTCCTGAATGGCCAGTATCATTGAAATGGTAGCTACAGAGTCACAGAGCTTTGTGTATATCGCGCAAGTGTTCAGCGAATCGGTCATAGTCTCCTGCGTGTTTCGATATAGCCTTGTTGCACCGCGAGATAATGACATAGATAATATTGCGGTGCTCGCACGTGAAACTGTATTCACAACGAACGTGGTTTCTGAAAAGCACCTCGGGTCTGTATTACATACGTTCACAAGTGTTGCAGCGCCGACGCCACTGGATGGTGCCAAAAATGACTCTGGATGTTAGGCTTGAGGCGACTGAACCAACATATCCTTAAGGCTTCTGTCCTGTCTTCGCTACCAAAGATAGTGTTGGAAGATTGAACGTATCAGGACAGACTAAGAATGGAGAATGACGGAATAAGACTTTCTTCACAAGGGAACTATGAGGGTGAAAGTTAAGACAAGTTTCACCTGTCAGATTGAAGTTCTATGCTGGTTAGAGAGGCCTCCTGGAGAAATGTGCTGAACGCTGCATAGCAGAAGCAAGCACCTTATCCGGGTATAAGCGCTTCGAAAGAATTCCAGCATCTCGTGAGCTCTATCAAGAAATCGTCGTCCATTCTAAGAGGCGACGAAGGCTAAGTTGAGAGAATGGTAGTTGCTATTGTCTACAACTTTCAAAACGGCAGTCACAAGTCTGAACTAATCAATGAACATATTGTAAATGGTGACCTTGCTAGTGTCTACAACTTTCAAAACGACATACGCAAGTCTTAACCAGTCAATGATTAGATTGTGAATCATGACCTTGCTATTGTAAAATATATGTAGTCATGACAAAATTTATGAGAACATTTTTTTATGCGGAATCCATCATTCCTTTATCATCGTGTTTATTTAAACAGGAACATTTATAAGTACAGAGTGTTTGTAAAGTCTCACAACACTTCATATGTAGCTCAGCATGAAAAATTAAGTACATGACGTCATCAAAAATGTGCTAAAATAAAGTAGTGAAATTAGTCACAATAGTTACTGCTATGGTCTACTGTTGTTCGTGGTAAAACTAAAAAAATACTAATGAAATATTCATTATATCAGATTATAGTAGACCCTTGATAATGTTTAATATTTTGTCTGTTATCACATAGCATTATTGTCTCATTATTTGGTATAAGCAGTTTCTTCCAGGTTTTCTCAGTTTCTAACATCAGTTTTTTTCTTCTCTCAGAGTTGTTTCCACTGCTTCATTGATTCAATTAAAAATTATAAAGGATTTATAGGTTGCATAAAGGATTATAAAGTTGGTCATTTCTGATAATAGGGATCACCAGTTGTTACACTCTTTGAGATCGATTTTTGTGTTTTTTAACGATTATTCTCTCTTTCTATTGATCTGAGAAATTTACTTTTCTCATATTGTATGAAATACTTCTTGCACCTGGCTAATAGCTATATTATCTTCTGCAGTAATGTTGCTATCACCGACGCCTTATTATTTATCATAGAAAATATTGGCTTCTGTGGCATCAGTAACAGTTACCAATTCTTCGTTAATTGGTAGAGAGTTGTTTCTTGCCTTTTCGTCAAACTTGAGTCGTACTTATCGGTCAAGTCTATTTGAGGATAATTTTAAAATTGTATCTTTCCATCTTTCTCTTTTTCTGCTCAGTATCTGATGTGAGCACTTACAAATCTTCAGTCTTGGTTGGGAAAAATTTGAAACCAAATTTCCAGCTTGTTGTTTTAGTGTATCGTAGAGCATTTTACTAATTCCAGTCTTAGCTGCATTGTCCCCTTCTTCAGCATGTCGATAGGCATTTGCCTCTTATATCAGCCCTGTATACTTCCTTGCCCTGTAGTATCTATTCTATATATATATATATATATATATATATATATATATATTATTCTACTTGCTTGTATATTATAACTTAATTAAACATTAACATCAACTAATAGTCGCATGATATTACAATTCAGAATGCTCTCCTGGAAGGTATGGTCAATATTGTGACAGCAAATGCTCTGAATTATGTTTGAAAAACATATGTTACATGTCCAACGGGGAATGTGTGGCTTGCATTGGACATCGTGTCGGAATTATGTGTGAAGGTTAGATATTGTTCCGAGCATTTTCTTAGTTTTTTTTTTCTTTTGTATGATTTTAAGTTGTTGAATGGCAACATTGTTGCAATTGTCGGCACCAACATTGTCATGATGTACAATCTGTAATGATTACATCTGAGGATAAACGATTTGAAATGTAAATTGGCACGTTCTGAAGACACTGCGCGTTACCGAAAAAAGGATGTGATTAGTCGTAATTGAAGAGATGTACACACTAGTTTCCGAATGATCCTTAAAAAAGAAAACATTTGGTAAGAATGCAAACAAATTTCAGTCTCACACGACGAGAATCCATTAAAAAATGTCAAATTTGTGTATCATTGGAATGGTTAAGTACATGGACATCAATAAATATTTATGAACGATTCCATTACTGGAAGAACCGAATATACATGTCAAGCTTTATATGTGTAGGAACGAACCCATTACTGGAAGTTCCATATATACATGGCCAGCTTTATTTATGTATGAACGATCACAATACTGAAAGATCATTATATACATAGCTAGCTTTTTATGTGTATGGACGATCACAATACTGAAATATCATTATATACATGGCCAGCTTTATATGTGTATGAACGATCACAATACTGAAAGATCATTATATACATGGCCAGCTTTATATGTGTATGAACGATCACAATACTGAAAGATCCTTATATACATGGCCAACTTTATATGTGTATGAACGATCACAATACTGAAAGATCCTTATATACATAGCTAGCTTTTTATGTGTATGGACGATCACGATACTGGAAGTTCCGTACATACACGGCCAGCTTTATATGTGTACTAGCTGTACCCTGCGCGCGTTGCTACTCAAAAAAAAATTGAATTACGTCCCAGTCGATATACTGCTTCATTGCTACTAATGTAGCGTCCCAGTTGACATACTGCTTCATTGCTACTAATGTCGCGTCCCAGTTGACATACTGCTTCATTGCAATTAATGTCGTGTCCCAGTTGACATACTGCTTCATTGCTACTAATGTCGCGTCCCAGTTGATACACTGCTTCATTGCTACTAATGTAGCGTCCCAGTTGACATACTGCTTCATTGCTACTAATGTCTCGTCCCAGTTTATATTTCTCTTATCATCATTCGAAATGAGTAGAAATCCTTGGAAGAAACAAACCTGGATTGAGTATTTTAACTTCAGCTTGTTTGTAAAATTGATTGAAACGATTATTTTATGCTATGAAAGAGATAAAGGTTTCCATAGTTTTAAAACATACGTCATCGAATATTGTGTATATATATTAATGTGTATACCGTAGACTTCCGGAAACGTTCATAGCAAATTGTAAACAAACTTAGAAACTCTCGATGAAATTAGCGTGTTTTCGATTTTTTAAAAAAGCTTCAACGCTACCAATTTCAAACTATGACAGGTAGCATCCTGACATCAAAACAAACATATCCTGTAAATTTCAGCTAAATCTGTTAGGTAGTTTAGTTTAGTTTAGTCGTCGGATCACCATCACTGCACGTCGAACAAATTAGTTCATAAGTGCTCGATCTCTTCCTCAGTATGTCCATCAGCGTGTGGCGACTAACGACACCGATTCTTTGTTGCTTTAAAATTCTTCTTTGTCTGCAAGCATAGCGTTCTTATCGAGCTACACCACACTTAACTTTGAGTTGTCTTTAGTGCACCCAAGTATAATGCGCATCACCTCGTTCTGTATTCTTTCCAGTCGTTCTATCTGACTATGATTGAGAGTCAGGATCGCCAGCGCATACTCAAGCACAGAAAGGACCAGACCCTGGTATAAACGACAAAGATGGCGCTGCTCACAATCCACCGCAGCCATCACCTCATCGTCGTCAAACCTTTCATCACCTTCATTATCACATGAGCTATGTGTTCCGTAAAATCTAGACTACGATCAAAACACAACCCCAGGTATTTCATAGACTGAGATCGATCCACACCTCTGAACACAAAACCACAGACGGTGTTGGAGTGTTGACGATGCGGTTGTTTAAAGATAGACATGTCACCGCTGCTTTTGTGGGGTTGACCAATGCTCCAGCTTCATCGCATCATCTACCTATGCGGTTGAGTTCTGACTGAAGTTCCTCCACAATCTGTTCTCTATCCTTGCCCTGACGATACACCAACACATCATCTGCATATGACATTGTCCTTCCTCTACCCGTGATCTGCTCTTCTTTGATTCTCACAGTATAGTAGTTCACTGTTCAGTAGTTTCCGAGTCTATAGGTCACAAACAAACAAACAGACAAACATTCATTTTTACATATATAGTAGAATATAGTAGATGAACGATCACGCTACCTGAAGATACGTAAATACATGGCCAGCTTTATATGTGTATGAACGATCACAATACTGGAAGATACGTATACACACGGCCAGCTTTATATGTGTATGGACGATCACGCTACTGGAAGATTCGTATATATATGGCCAGCTTTATTTTTGTATGGACGAACACACTACTGGAAGATTCGTATATACATGACCAGCTTTATATGTGTATGGACAAAACACACTACTGGAAGATACGTATACACACGGCAGCTTTATTTCTGTATGGACGATCACAATACTGGAAGATACGTATATACATGGTCAGCTTCATTTTTGTATGGACGAACACACTACTGGAAGATTCGTATATACATGGCAGCTTAATTTGTGTACGAACGAACACACTACTGGAAGATTCGTGTATACATGGCCAGCTATATATGTGTATGGATGAGCACAATACTGGCAGGTTTGTATAAAGATAAGTGTAACTGGCAGCGTGTTCTTTCCAATTGCTCGCGTTAAGACAGAAAATTATCACCATACTAATATGATTCACAGGTTTTCTTAAAATTATGTAAATAAAATATACATATATTTATATGCACATATATACCTAAACATATATGTTGTGCACACCTTGAGAAGAAATTATCACATAATAACAAAGCAGGCATTGAAGTGGGATGCAAAGTGTTCAAGAAAGTTTGGACGTCCTAAGGAGACCCTGAAACGAACTTTGCCGTGAGAAGCAGTAAATAATGTTCTCAATTCGTGCTGCCAGGTATTGACAAATTGATTGTAGATCCTATGTAACGTTTAACGGTGTGAGAGGAATTATTATTATATTTGAATCAGAATACGATAATTTGAGACTTCTCAAGAAAATCTGAATAATGTACAATAACAATTGTTCTAGTCATTGATGCCGTCTATAGCCACGAATGGTTCACTCAGGACAACTAATTCTAGTGTGAAATATTTCATATTACTGTTGATTCTCATTACAAATGGCAAGAGAAAGGCGTAACAAATATTTGAAGCATAACAAGAACATTTACAACTTGTATTTATGTTTGCATGATATCGTTGGAGCAAGCAACAGTGACGAATAATATTCATGACAAGATCTCACACAAGCACAGGTTGTTGTGGAAGTCGAAACATGCTTCCTAGAACAGGGAAATACGAACTGGTGTAGTTCATAGGCGAGTCTAAGACGTAAAGTTGCTTTTGGAAGACATAACATTTTTTTAACGAGGAATGACAATGTACGATGTAAAGAGAAGTTATCGAGACCGTTGCACGCAAATAATATGTTTATCTGTAGTGCCAAAGCGAAATTTACAAGGTCACGAAAAAATGGCAGTGACCTTCGGAAAAATTTAGTTTAAAGTAGCCTCTTATTAACATATGCTCATAACATATTTGAAATCTGTAGAATATGTTTCAGTTGCACGTTGAGTTATCGGGCGTACGATATGAATGACACTCATTTCATACGGCGCAATTTTTTACGCGCAGTTTCATCGAATCGATCGAAATAAAAGTAATGGCTAGATTTGGCAAGATTTATTTACCGACAGACACCGCGCTGATAATAAAATTACAAAAATAGTCTAAAACAGCTCTGCGATTACGCTGTAAACAGTGTAACAATGACCACTACCTATCTTTGAGATGACTGCACGATCGATACAGTAGAACCACATGACTTGACACTTATCTGGAGTAGAGTGTCGTTATTGCACATTGACAAAGAAACCATATGTTGTTGATCAGCATTATCTTTCAACATATGTGTGTATTTTCGAAATGAATACATTGTTATTTCTTGTCTTTCTGCTAATATAATGTTGCAACTCGTTGTGGTAACTACATTGTTAATTATGTTTGGATCTTAGACACACAGTAAGATTTATATAGACATACACACATCACAATATCAGACTTACATAGTGAGCATTACTTCATATTGTATTCAACCCACGAGAACAGTGCATATTAGCTCTTTCAATGCATCTCTCTCTCTTTGCCTTTTACCCGGGTTGGGGGCATAGGCCCTCAACCAACTCATGCCAAGTCTTCTTATCTCTAGCTATCTCCTGCAGCTCCCTCCAGCTCTTCTTTATATTGTTGATCTCCGTCTCCAAATCTCGTCTCCATGTATTTCTCGGCCTCCCTTCTTTCGCTGTCCCTGCGGGTTCCAGGTAAGGACCCTTCTTGTTGTATTCCCCTCCGGTTTTCGCAAAGTGTGTCCTATCCAGCGCCATCGTCTTTTTTAACCTGTTCGTTCACTGGAATATGTCTTGTTCTCTCCATAAGTTCTTCATTTGTGACCATATCATACCATCTTATTCCCTCTATTCTGCGCAGACACCAGTTGCTGAATGTTTGCAATTTATGCGCTATTGTTTTAGTTGTTCTCCATGTTTCTGACCCATACAGTAGAACTGCTTTAACATTAGAGTTAAATATCCGAAATTTTGGTCTAGATTTGATTTCTTTGGACTTCCAAATCGTTCCCAGTGCAATGAAAGCTCCTCTTGCCTTCTGTATTCTTATGTTAACATCTCTATCTGTTCCACCCTCTTTGTCTACGTTGCTGCCCAAATATGTGTAAGATTCTACCTCTTGAAGTGGGATTTCCCCCAAGGAGATCGAGTTGTCGTTTGCTTGGTTAATTCTCAATATCTTTGTCTTTCCCTTATGAATGTTCAGCCTAGTTGCTGGGACCTTTGATTCAATGTGTTTAGTTTATCCTGCATCTGATTTCGTGTATGTGACAGAAGGGCTATATCATCAGCAAAGTCCAGATCATCTAGTTGCTCTGTCAGAGTCCATTGGATTCCATTTCTGATGTTAGTTACTTTGGTCTTCATAATCCAGTCTATTGTCAGTAAGAACAACAAAGGTGATAGAAGACATCCCTGACGCACTCCTGTTTCTATTCCAAAAGGATCTGTTAGTTTACCTTCATGAAGAACTCTACATTTCATATTTGTATATGTTGCTTTTATTATGTTAATAATTTTCTGTGGGATTCCATAATGCTTCATTAATTTCCAAAGGGTGTCCCTATCAATACTGTCAAAAGCCTTCTCATAATCCACAAATCCGATTTAAGTGGGGATTTCCATTCAATACTTTGCTCTATTATTATACGTAATGTGGCTATCTGATCAGCACAGGATCTATTTGGTCGGAAGCCTGCCTGTTCATCTCTTAGCTTTATATCGATGGCATCTCTCAGTCTCTCCAAGATGACTCTGCTTAGTATTTTCCCAAGTACTGACAACAGCATTATTCCCTTATAGTTTTCACACTTCTGAAGGTTCCCTTTCTTTGGTAGCTTCACCAGGTATCTTTCTCTCCAGTTTGCTGGTATTTCTTCGGTCTCCCAGATTCTGCTAAATAATGTATACAGTATTTCTGTGGATGTGTTTATGTTGGCTTTAATCGCCTCTGCTGGAATACCATCTGGACCGCTCGCTTTCCCATCTTTAACAAGTTTAATGGCTTTACTAATCTCCTCCTTGGATGGTTTCTCACAGTTGATGTTGAAGTCAATTTCTGCCGGTTGGATATCTGGGGGGTTTGTAGGTGCTGGTCTGTTCAGGAGTTCCTTGAAGTATTCCATCCATCTTTCCATTTGGTCTCTAACATTAGTAATAGTTTCCCCACTACTATTTTTGATCAACCCATTTGATGGACTGTATTTTCCTGCTAGCTTTCTAGTGATGTTGTAAAGATCCTTAAGGTTTCCTTTTCCTGCAGCTACCTCTGCTTCTCTTGCTAGATCTTCTACGTATTGTCTTTTATCTAACTTTATTTGTTTCTTCACTTTCTTGCTAGCTTCTGTGTACTTTTCCTGGGCTATGGCTTTGGCAGTTCTAGTTTTTCTATTATTTAAATCTGCTTTCCTCTTTTCCTTTCTTCTATTTCCTTGAGAGTTTCTGGAGTTATCCATGCCTTATGATTTCGCTCCTTCTTTCCTAATACCTCTGTGCATGTTTCATTCCAAATATTTTTGGCTTGCTGCCAGCATTCTTGCGCACTCACCTCATCTTCTAATTGCCGCAAAACTTCATACTTATTAGAGACTGTGACCGTGAACTGTTCCTTTGTTTCTGGACTTCTGAGGTATCCTACATTATATTGGTGTCTATGTTCATGGGATGTTATGTATCGCTTAAGCTTCAGTTTCATTTTACTTATCAGCAAATGATGATCCGAATCTACATCTGCCCCCTTAGAACCCTTACATCTTGTAGAGATAACATGATGAATTTCTTGTTTATGCATATGTGGTCAATTTGATTTTCTGTTCTGTGATCTGGTGATACCCAGGTTGCTTTATGTATTCTTTTATGTGGAAAGACACTTCCACCTATGACGTATTGATTCGCTGCACAGAAATTAGTGAATAGCTCTCCATTTTTATTGTTCATTATCCCTAGTCCGTGTTTCCCCATGATCTCCTCTTAGCCTATGTTGTCCGAACCTATTTTAGCATTGAGGTCACCCATCAGAATTTTGATGTTCCCATTTCTCTGATTACCTATAGTATTTTGAAGTTTTATGTAAAATTCCTCTTTTACTTTTTCCTCTTTATCATTGGTAGGTGCATAACACCGGGTCACATTCAAGAATACTTTCTTTTGGTGGTTCTGAATGTTGCTGTGATTATCCTAGGACTCACTGCTTCTCATTTTATTATTGCATTCTCCGCTTCTTTAGAAAGCATTAAAGCCACTCCTTCACTATGGGGGGCATTTTCTTCAATATGGCCTGAGAACAGCATTGTTTCTCTTGTGTTTGAAAAATTATATCACTAATACAATCACAGAGCTGACTATATCACTAATATAATCACAGAGCTGACTATATCACTAATATAATCACATAGCTGACTATATCACTAATACAATCACAGAGCTGACTATATCACTAATACAATCACAGAGCTGACTATATCACTAATACAATCACAGAGCTGACTATATCACTAACACAATCACAGAGCTGACTATATCACTAATACAATCACAGAGCTAACTATATCACTAATACAATCACAGAGCTGACTATATCACTAATACAATCACAGAGCTGACTATATCACTAATACAATCACAGAGCTGACTATATCACTAATACAATCACAGAGCTGACTATATCATCAACACAATCACAGAGCTGACTATATCACTAATACAATCACAGAGCTGACTATATCAGTAATACTATCACATAGCTAACTATATTACTAATACAATCACATAGCTGACTATATCACTATTACAATCACAGAGCTGACTTTATCTGTGAGTGAAAGGTAATATTATATCAGATAGTAAACAAGAGTTAATGACATTGCTATTTCTAGAGCCCTGCCGAGACCACTGTCATGAGCGTTCTACACCGGTTGTCTAGTCGACAACACACTGTTTCTTCAAGGTTATGTTATAAGCATCCTGCAAAAGTTATTGCTACTTGACCAGTACATATCTCTATTATATTACAAGAATTTTATAACTGAGTGAAGCATCCTGCTACATAATTTTGCAAAGCTAAGCAAAGTAAACATTAGTAAGAGAATATATTTTACAAATAAATGTGATACAAGTGGGTACGTAAAGACTGAACACCTGACATGAAAGATATACATACGATCAAAGAGCCTAAGCAAGCCACTGAACTGAAACTGAAGATAGATGTTCTAAAATCAAGCGAACCTAGAGTATCTGGATCGACACTTTATTGCATAGAAAAAATGTCATCAAACAAAACTACTTGAATTATACACATGCGTGTCATTGTCTTTTCCTTTAAAACAGCACCAACAAAAACCACCCCCTCCCCAACATATATAATAAGGAATGTTTAAATACAATCACAGCAAATAAGATGATATGTGTGCAATTATATATTTCTCTTGATCTACAGTATTGGGTTGTTTATTAATTATAGCATGTGAACCCACATTTTACGGCCTACATTGTACTTCAAAGTGTTCTCAACACTGCTTAAATGGAACATGTGATCCTTTCACTGGAAAGTGCCCTGTTTGTAGTGAGGGTTACATAGGACACATGTGCTTGCAGGGTAATGTAATTTTCTAAATTTGCAGAATAATGTATGTCCAGAAATCGGATGTGTTAACACTATATATATATATTTAAATCACTCAAAAGCACCTTTGAATGATACCTTTTACGTTACTGTATATATATATATATATGTATATGTGTGCAGACACTGTTTACTTTGTGTCTGGTAAACTGATAAAACGATATCATTTGCAATGTGTGTGTAGCAAGCCCACACATCTACGCCACAGAGATCGATTGATCATCTTGATCGCTAACAGTATCTACATACATATATAGTCAGCGTCTGTGGCTTGGAGCGGTAGTGAGCTTGATCACAACCCAAGCGTACCTGGTTCAAACTCAGCGGCGGGCCAGTTTGGAAGTAAATTAGTACACTTGTATTGCTACAAACGAAAAAAAGTAGACCTCATTGTTCAGAAAGCAGTGGCAAACTACTGAACGTATAAGTGATCTTTAGAAAATCGACGAGTCGGTTATGTTGGTGATCGCTACGTCCGGTAAAAGATATGTAGGCGATAGAGCAAAGACAGGTATATACAGTATTACATAAGAAGGGAGAAATTAATTATAATATATGAAAAAACAACCCCCCCCAGGAACATTGGAGTACATACCCACCTTTGTTATCGGAGTGTATGCAATCCATATTAGCCTAATAGGGCTCATGTTGTATGGGGATGTACGTGTTTACACATCAGTATGCTATGCCGGTAATTAACGCCATTATCTCACGTTTGTTCCACCTACCTCTTCTGCTCTTCCCAAGTGTGGTCTTTGTTCCCACCTGTACAAACAATATCTTACGTAACCTGCCACTGACCCTTTCCGATTGACCGCCAATCGGTAACCTAATAGTCTTCCTATTTCCTGTCCATTCTATCATTCACGAGATGCTGACCAAGAGCCACGCAGGTACGTATGCCAGTATCTTTGATTCATATCATTTGTTAGTATTATGTTTTAGTTAATTTAGTTTTTTGTGTCAGTTTTTATGTTCTTGACAAAGGTCTAAGCACCGAAACGTTGAGTGTTGTTTTTTTCTTATCTTATAATTCATTTTTCCCTTCTTATGTAATACTGTATATACCTGTCTTTGCTCTATCGCCTATTTGATCAGTATTACCGCATCCTCCCTAACGATTTTCTCCAGATCTGATCTGATCCAGTCTGACCACCTCAGATTTGTTGATTTTCGTACATCGCAGTAAAGGATATGTAACGGTTTTCGATTTCGATACATATCTCTCTCTCGCGTTCCCGGCCTAGACTGATGAACCAACTTTTATCATGAATTTTACAGTATTTTTAAGGAACTCCGTTCCTCCTACATCTTCTCGCGAATCTCTGTGTTTTTAGGCCATGTTTCTTTCTATGCCTGCTATCAGTTGATAATCTTGCAGAACGTGCTCTGCCGTCATGTCCACCGTTTTCAGGGCAATGGCTAGTTGTACCAATTTTAAATTTGTGAAACATGTGGGCGCGGAGCTTGTTGTGGCCGGTACGGAGGCGAAGAATGGTAACTTATTCACTACGAGACAGACCATAGTACCCGTCGCTGTTGTTGTGCTGAGGGTGGTATTTTGTCCATTTGTCTCTGTAGTGCCAGCCGATGGTTGTTCTGGCTTTCTCATAGCTGATCTCGAGATCAGCCTGAGGTAGTCGCCGCCTTCTTTAGCTAGTTTGTCGGCTTGTTCGTTTCCACTTATGTTGCAGTGTGATGGGATCCAATGAATGACGGTGCGGTTGAGTGAGCGCGCTATTGCATCGAGTGTCGCTTTCAGATCATTGAGCTCTGTTTTGCTTAAACTTTTGAGTGCCGTGATGACCGATAGAGTATCGGTGAATATCACGACTTTGTTGCGAGATGTGTCTCTTCTCTCTAGGACCATTTCGGCCTCTGTTCTTATTGCCTCTGCCCGGTAGTTATTTGAGTATTTGCCTGTGGCAATCGCTTTAGTGACAGTTTCTTTATTTGATATCTTAAACACTATTCCACCTCCGCCATCGCTGATTGCGTTCATTGTCGATCCGTCAGTATACATGTGTATCCACTCCTTTTCAGGGTTCTCGATTGCTATGTGTTTTTCTGTGGCTACTTTTATTTCGCAGATTTTTGTTACCGTTTTTAAAGTGCCTGGGATTGATTCCCTTAGTTCCGGCATTTTGGTTTTCCACGGCGGTAATTATCGGTTGACGGGATTGGTTTGACTTTGCAGTTTGCTAAGACCGGATGGTCTGCGGTCAGTGCTTTGACGTTTTTGCGAAGCTGGTCTCTGTATCCTGCCCCTTCCGAATCCGTTCATTCTTTCGTACATAGGGTGGAAATGGAGATGTTTAAGTTTTTCCGGTAATACTAAGACTTTTCTGTCCCTTCGATCTGCCATTGGTTGGATGCCTGTGATTGTTTCCATCGCCTTGATGGGCGTGGACTTCATGGCTCCTGTGATAATGGGTATTGCACGGTTCTGACTATTGCTCACTTTGACGAATTGCTTGTTGGATGCACTATGCAACGCTGCAATGCCGTACTCCATGATCGGTCGCACTCTTCCAGAGTAGAGTGTTTTGAGGACTGTTTTGGTGTTTGCTCCCCACGTGGAGCCTCCGAGTTTGCACATCATCGTGTGCCTGTGTCTTGCTTTTGCTGTAGTATTTTCAATATGCGAGCACCAAGTCAGTTTTCGATGTAGTGTGACTCCAAGGTACGTTGGGGTCTTGCTTTCTGGAAGATCTTGCCCATTGACTTTAAGCTTAATTTTGTGCTCCTGGTTGTTCTGGAAGAACACACTGTAGGTTGTATTAGAAGGTTTTATCTTCATATTCCACTTTTTACCACACTTCAAGTTATTTAGCGTATCCTGCATTGATTTGTTGCTATGGGCATTGACTCTTCCCTCGCCATTATTGCCAGGTCGTCGGCATACATGGCAGAGTGTACTCGCTTGGTAGCCATGTTGCTATGTCAGTGATAAAAATTAGAAAGAGAGTTTGTGAGAGCACTCCTTCTTGGACGACTCCTTGCTCTAATGTGGCTTTCATGCTAGTTTGCCACTGAACTTGATCCCTTGCTGTTCTGTTCTCTAGGTATATATCAAGCATTTTGTACATTCTTCCCTTTATGCCGAGGGTGAGAGTTTTAGCTTTAGCCCTTATTTTCAAACTGTGTCAAACGCCTTCTCCATATCTACCAACACTCCCAGTGTCTGTTTCTTCTCTTGGAAACCATCCTCGATTTCCTTGGCGATATAATGTACTTGATCTTCTGTAGATCGGTGCTTCGAAAGCCTCCTGTTGTGCCATGAGAAGTCCTTTGCTTTCCAAGTGCCAAAATAGCCGTTTGTTCGCCATGCGTTCCATGAATTTGCAAGTGTAGCTTAGGAGGCTTATTGGTCTGTAACTCCTGTAACTGGGTCGAGTTTATTTTTGCCTGAATTTAGGATGGGCACCATGATCGCTTCTTTTCATTCTCGTGGTACTATTCCTGTTCTCCACGACATGTTGAGGATGGCCAGTAGAGCTGACTTTGCTCTAGTATCCAAATTTTTAAGTATCTCATTTATGATCCCATCCTTTCCGGGCGACTTTCTGAGCTTCAGCTCACTTAATGCCTCTTCTAACTCATTCTGAATGTATCCGTTAGGTGGCAATCAGCTTTCTTGGCTGCCTTGGCTCGTTTTCTCTTGTGTCATCGACTTTTCTTTGCTATTCTTACTCTGCTGACTTTGGCAATGTTTGTTTTGAATATTTCAAGCTCTTCCGAGGGCATCTTTTTATCTTGTTCAAGGACTATATGGGGTCGGCTGGAGTTTTCGTCACCAGCGCATTGCTAACTTACAATTTATGGACGTCCATATCACGGTTCAGTGATTCAGTCTTATCAACCCAGCTCTGTCGTGCCGATCGTTTGACTTCACGCGCACTTCTCTGCTGCCTTGTAAGCAGTATTGGTCGTTACTAGTGTAGCTGTTCTTCTCACTCTTGCCAATTCAAGTCGTTTTCAGATTCTAAACTAATGCTGTCAATGGCTTTTAATCCTTCCGTGCGTCTCTAGAATGGTTTCCATGCGCTTTCATGATTGCTTGTAGGGTTCTCTTGCAACGGATCGTATTGTTTGTTTTCATGCATGTTGATGCGTTCAACATTGGCATCTTCAGTGCCAGTCTGTTTCCAATGGCTTATTGTAGTTCCACCGTGGCACCACATTTTGGGCTCAGGTAACATTTAATCTACTTGTAGCTTGTGGGCCTATGGCTCTCTCTCCAGTTGCTTGTGACCTACGAATGTTTTATTGGAGAGGTCCACTTGTTGCAGCCAAATCGGTGCTAGTCGTTCTTCGTATCACCTTCTCATAGAGGTTGGTGGATCGTCTGAGGCTTGATGAGAACAGGTTGTTCTCTATCTCCCAGTCTTCCTTCTAGCCTCTGCTGTTCGTTGAGGTAGCCATCTTCTAAGTGGCTGTTGTAAATCACGACCACATTCATACTGAAGATTTGTATATTGCATCAAGTGACAGGAGATGTCACTAGGGCAGTATAAGTTATCATGAAATCTGCAATTCTTCACATGTGATTAGGACGCCTACGATCTCTGCTGCGCTGGCGCTTCCTGTAGTGACTTCCCCTGCTTTGCTGGAAGTTGAGTACTAGGTAGGACTCCACCCCTGTGCCCTTCTTTTGTCTAGTCTGAGTTTGGAACCCTGATCCCGAATCTATGTTTGGTTTAGATAGGTCTCTTTACGCTTCTGCAACTATTGCATGTGCTTGCTTTGTAATGAATACTTTCACATTCCATTGCAAAAGTTTAATCGTTCTGGCCAGTTCTCGACCGTTTGACCAGTAGCTTTCCCGTGGGCCTCTACTCTTTGCCGAGTCAGGAAGGGGACGTCGGCTAAATGGGCCTTCGAGTCATGGGGCCCCGACACTTGTCTGCCGACGAATCTCATACAGCGTACACCATATCAGGTTCTGTATTAAAATATTTGTAACTTTGGTCTATGCAGCCTTAGTGTAGCTACGCCACCCTTTCATGCAATTGAGCTCGTTGCTTTTCATTCGGCCCTGTTCGATTTCAACCAACGTTACTGGCTAATCTCCGTTCTTTGGCTGTCCAGCCAAACCCACAAGCGCAGTTACATTTTCTTAAATGCAGGACCTTAGACGACTGCCCTCACGGGAATGAGCGTCATCCGTCAGCTTACCTTTTGTTTGGATCTTGTTCGCTACCGTCAGTTCTGTTTGCGGTTACTCGCTGACGTATTGTCCCCAACCATAACTCAATGCGTAGTGGTTTCTGAAGAGAACAATCATGTAACCTTTATAGTCGCTCGGGTCGGCACTAGGCAATTGCATTGCTCTGTCGTTTCCTTTGATCCGGGAAACCCTGGGCTGGGACCCCTCGCATCGTAATGTATGGGTCGTTTCATTCGACGCATCAGCGAACTTTGATTTTGCACTCGCCGGTTATTACCGGTACTCGATATTTTCGGGATGTTAATTGCGTGAGCAATCGTACTGCCCGGCTGTATCAGGGCAAGCAGTTTCGTACAGCTCTAGACGTAACTTTGTGTTCTAATGGCCAACTTACCTATATCTTAGTCCGCGTTGGCCTTATGTCGAGTTTATCGCAATCTTCCCTGTGCCACCGAGAACACATTTACTCGTGCTTGGGTCCAAGCGCTGCCAACTTTGCGTCATGGCTCGAGTTTACTCATGTCTTGTTTTGGGATACACCTCCTCCCTTAAGTTTGGTCATTTACTCCGGAAGTTGGTGTTTTCCGGACGCTGTACTCTGCTGTTTCGTAGTCGTTCTGGAACTTGGGCATATTTTACGCATTCAGCCAGGAAATGTGTGGATTTGTTGCAGGATTCGGCCATTGCTTTTCGTGTTTCTTTCCACATGTTTTGTTCAACGGACGCTCGTACGTTGTGATTTGTATGTTTGAACTTGGCTATTTTATCGGACTTCGGCCGAGATCGTGCTTGTTCAGGATTTCCGGCCTGCATTGTTTTCCTTTGTTTGCACTACTACGCTCTTGTGTTCTCCCGATCCTGCCTCCCCTTGTCAAACCGGAACCTGAATCTGTTTCCAGGGTCACCCCTTGGAGGTAGGGGCAGGGTCTTTGTTATGCCACCTTCGCTAACCCTGGACATGTTGCGCCATGTCCTGACGATACATATATAAAGAACGAACTATATGATTATTATATCGTTTTAAAATACATATACTTCACTTTATCTATCGAACAGCTTTTACATATATGTGATCTACACACACACGCACACACATGAATGTCACACGGCACAGATGAAAACTCGATAGAAATAACAAGATGTCATAGCAAGCAGTGACATACCAGTTGTCAGCTATTACTGCAACACCGAAAGATCAAGATGGAAGTAAAAAGACAGTTGATACAAAGTATTTTCCAACCATCACTTTGTTACCAGTGTCAAATTTGGTTTCTTAGAATACATCCAGAAGCTCACCACTGTGAAAAGAAATGTTTGAGAGGCAGTGCTGGTACCAGAAAATATAGACTCGACTGAGGACATCAGAAGCAGGTTGGCATATTTAATGCACCGATACATCGAAGCAACAAATGCAGCGGTTTGGACATTTAATGGAAAGGGATACAAACACACACCCTAAACAACATACAATAAAGAGATCAGGTACTAGAACGAAGGGACGACAGAAAGATGGATAGATAATACCATACTACATAACACGGACATAACACAACAAGATCGACTCAGCTGGCAATAGATCGCAAATTAAAGCTCCCAACCCCTTTGCTAACGGAAGAGCGACAACAATTCCATCTTTCACCTGGGGATATACAATAAACAATAAACACCGTATTAAAATATGTATGATTACTTTCTGTCAGTATCACCGTAATACATCAGCAACAATACTCAATCCTTTTCCCTGTCATTTGATGCATCCAGTAATAAATATACTTTCCGTGCCCAAGATCAGTAGTAATCTTCCTTGAAATAAGGATCAATGTATTCTTTACAATTTGCAAATTCACTGTCAGATATGGTATTTTTGCACAAGATTATAAATTGATAACTGATTATCCAGTTACATCTCAATACTTGCAATAAGCTTTAGATGATTAAGTTGGGAGCTTTCAGTGCCACTGTGGAACATTTAACCATTCCTTTTGAAATGTTTTGATACGTTGATTTAGCTTCACTAATTGCTGAATGAGTGATTCACTTTGATTTTAACACAGCCACCGGGTTTGGAAATGATTACTCACTTCAAACAGTCAATGATGAACTGCGGGCATTACAAAGCTGGTTTTGCAAGTAACAGATTGAACAAGTTACACCATTTTAGCTACATCTCGACTATCAAAGTCAAACGCCGCATCCGAGAGAGAGAGAGAGAGAGAGAGAGAGAGAGGAGTAAACGCACCGTTGACTTTGGGAGAATTCATTACCCATATCTCGCTTAGTAAATTGTCTGTGTTTGTTCGTCTGTTTTGTGACTTCTGATGCATAGACCAAACTAAAATAGATATTTAAAACATGCTGACTAATTTCATTTAATGCTATTTCATGCTAGATGTTAGATCCATATCGCACACAAATAATGGTAGATCTAGCATTAAAAAATGTTGCATTGCAACCTGGCTGTCGCTTTGATACGTGAACGAATACTCAAGAACAATTATAAAATGTACTTATGTTTTGCAATTGATCTAAGGGGCATATCATTTTCATATGACTTTTTTCACAGTAGCAGATATATCACATCATGGATGCTCTGGACAATTATTCCGTAGTGGTTATTCCTGTTGTGGCACTTCTGATCGTGTGCTCGCAGAGAGAATGTTAATGTCGCTATTGAGGACAAATAATGACGAACATCTACGAATACGCAACAATAATAATAGTAATGTTACATGAAAAAGGACATACTTTATAACATGTATTTGAAATTTAGAATAAGGACGGAACGCGGGAACTTCTGTACCAGAGATTAGTTGCAAGTCGCAATGTTAGAATGTGATTACTCATTCCGAAATATAATTACAATAAGTATTATCAAGTAGTCACTGTTATAATAGTTATAAGACGTTACACGATTACAGTAATGTTGCAGTTGCTGTTGTGCTTCTGGATGACTCCATTATTTCTCAAACTTGTCAGGAGTGCATCTTTAAGTGGACAAAATATATGAAAATCAGATTGACATAGATCAGTTATATGAGGGAAAGGGATGTACAGGTCAAACCAATTTGGTGATCGCTTCCCGTGATGCCAGATGTGAGGGTGTGCGTTGTCGTGAAGGAAAAGCAGGTCTCTGGATTATTGAGGGGTTGAACTCTTTGAAACGTGGAATGAGTTGTTTTCAATGTGTCAATGTATGTTCAAATTGGTTATTCTCTCTTGTCATACCATCCAAATCACACCTCTTGTCTAAAGACAGTGAGCATGACCTTTCTTAAAGAAGGTGTTGTCTTGAATTTATTTGTTCATTACTTGCCCGGGTTTCGTCACATGCAACGATCTTAGTAAACGCATTATCTCCATCATCATCGCGCCGCAATTCAGATGAAATGTTGTGATTTGGTGATCAATTGTGAAACTTCAAATCCATCTACAGCAACCACTGAAAATTCTGATAACGTTCTAGTTGCATTTCCACCCAACATGTTAATTGACAGCGCAATGGCAATTGTTGAGTAGTGATTAGTCTGCCATTGGGGGAGACCTGCCAGAACATAGTTTGCTTAAAAATTCACAGAAAACTAACAAACATGTTGTCATAAGATTTGGCCCACATGTTTGTATAATAATGTTCTTGGTGATAAACACGTTTAGTTTGCCATTTAAATTATTTATTTTAAAAAAATATTATCAGTAATTATAGGCAAGTATTTAAAGCAAAACCCCTTGCATCGTGCGAGTATTTCACTAACATAAGTGCTAGAATACCAACCAGCATATATGTACAAACCTAATTTATAGCGTGAACCTCCAAATATATAACATAATCGGTTTTGTAAATATGAACGAATATGATCCTTCTAATAGCAAACATTTTCAACTTAGAACAGCAATATCTTGTTTATATACCATTGAAAAAGTGGAGGTTCACGCTATAAAGGATAGTATTGCTAATGTATTCAAATTTGATAACTCTGCTTTAAAATTGTACAATATCACCGAACGATGAGTCACTCTGATTTTCGTGAAAGTTTTGTTTAAAATGTTAAATCTACCTGATGAGGCTCAATATCCAGGAAGATATGGCTGATCCTCTTTTCTGTCTGTTCTTCATTCAGACAGGCGCCTTCGTCTCTAAGCTCTTCTTCTTCAAGAAGACTTTCATCTTATTTGGGTTTTTAATGCGAGAGTCTTTTTCAGCACAAAATTATTCATAAAATGTCAGGTTGAATATCCGTCTGGTTTTGGTCTTGTTTCTTCCAGTACTGACTGATTTTGCAAATTTTCTCTTTGTATGAGTATCAGTACCTTTCAGTTTGCAGACCAATAACAGTTGTGAACCAACATTGATGTATGGCCTCAGTCATCCAGTACCATCACACGATACATCGATGTTGGAAAATGTTGTTCGCCCTCTGGCTTTAAAACTCTGAACAGAACATCTCATACAAAATTTGTGCTCTAGTAGCAGATTCTCAATCCTTTCAATATAATATCTTTGCTACTGTGTCCTACTGGGGGTGGTAAATCCATTAAGCCACATAAAGTTTGCATAGTCGTGTACTGATAGATTGCAGCTGCTCGTCATGATAGATTTATCTTTGCATTTCTACAATGACTACTTGAAGGAAAGGTTTATGTTCATTGCAGTTTATATTTTACAATGAAATGAAAGTCACTGCCAAGTCCTTTCTTCTTTACTTCAATTAACTCTACAGCACTTTGACAAAATGCACATACCAATTTTTGAGCAATGTTCTGATTAAGAAGACCTATGTCAACAACTCTGTGCCCCTCAAGCAAACTAGTACCCTTCCTAACTTCCTTATCACTGGGAGTGTGGTGATTGTTTACAATACATCTGTATCAGAACATGGCACTAACATATCCACATCAGAATCATGTGTTAGGTTGCTAATGTCCAAAAGTTTCTGCTCTGATTGTGAAAAGGGCGTGGCATTTTGTTGCATTTCAATATCAAACACATTCAGTCTGCATCAATGTTGTCGAACTATGAACAATTTCTGACTCAGAAATGGACGTCGTAACATTATCGATAATTGCTAGGCACTGATTTAGTTCAGATGTATGTTGATTTCCATGAAATTTACGCTTCTTTAATAAGCGTTTATTGAATTTTTTGTTGGAAGACATAACTATCACAAATATTTCAAATATAATCACGTAATTCAACAAATTAACGTTCAGTTTCAAACACAATTATCTTGGTAGGTTAATTCACTGCCATGATGCTTATTCAAGGGAGATTATTCAAGCGAGATTAAAGGGACAGCTCATTGTACAAGTTTTCTTTCGGGAGTAATAATTATTTGGTGAATAATTTGATGGGTAGCTAAAGAGTATATTTTGGGACCAAAAATATGTCATTTTTGGGAACACACCCACCTTCTTTGAACACCAATAACTTATAAACTATTAAAGATAAACACATAATTCAAAAGAATATCAAACTAGAAAGACTGATAAACATTAAAAGTACCATTTTTGTTGATAATTTGAGAATATCCATTTTTGATGAAACCTGGGTGGGTCTCCCGCCTTAAGAATAATGCACTCTGCGCATGCCACCATTTCCAAGTTTGTGGCTGTAGTTGGACCTTGACAGCGTGATAGATCTTGCAAATACATATCTACGCTCTATGACTTCCATTATTCTGTGAACTCAGACACTTAATATACTCTAGTAACTGCAAGACTTATATACACATCACATAGAGGCTTGTAAAAGTTGACTATATTTTCCGAACAGCGAACAAAAGAAATTTAATGACAATTTGCATCTTGTAAGGAATCTTAATAAGGCAGTGGATGAACATAAGTGTGCTTTTCAATATGAGTGTTACAGGGGTTTCATCCGTGTGTCATGGACGGAGAGAGAACTGGTGGATCTTTACAGAAATAACTGAAAATCAAAGAAAACTGGCTGATGTTGGAAATAAGAAAGAGAAAATTGAGATATGTTATACATATAAAAAAACATGAAGGGCTGGAGAAGATCATCATGGAAGGAGACATACCAGCAAAGAGATGAAGAGGAAGACCACGGAGAAGAGGAATTTATGATGTAACTATTGGTTTGAACACGACGGGTGCAGAGGCAGGAAATCTGACCAATGAGATAGATACATTTTGGAGGACTGTTGGGGTGGCAAAGTTCTGATCAGGACAAGCTAATTGATGATGAAGGTAAGTTGCTGTCCTGTTCCACGGTTTAGAGCAGACGTAATAATATTCGTTGTATTGTAGTAACGTGTGGTACATGCAATCGGATCTTGCAATATTTCAAGTTTGATACAAGGAATGCTTTCATCTTCATTTTTAGCTGAGAAAACCGTTGTTTCACATTACTTTCTGAACGATCCTCGTATACGTATTGCAAGTTGAGACGGTTGGACAATCATTTAGTTACACCAATAATTGCATGCGTATTGTTGCAAGTTGAGACGGTTGGACAATCATTTAGTTACACCAATAATTGCATGCGTATTGTTGCAAGTTGAGACGGTTGGACAATCATTTAGTTACACCAATAATTGCAAGAGTATTGTTACAAGTTGAGACGGTTGGACAATCATTTAGTTACACCAATAATTGCATGCGTATTGTTGCAAGTTGAGACGGTTGGACAATCATTTAGTTACACCAATAATTGCAAGAGTATTGTTGCAAGTTGAGACAGTTGAACAATCATTTAGTGACACCAATAATTGCAAGAGTATTGTTGCAAGTTGAGACAGTTGAACAATCATTTAGTGACACCAATAATTGCAAGAGTATTGTTGCAAGTTGAGACGGTTGGACAATCATTTAGTTACACCAATAATTGCAATAGTATTGTTGCAAGTCACGACGGTTAAACGTCCTATTGTGGTTTCGATGATATAACATCATCAACATCATGTGACATACAGTCTGAATATATCATTATCCGATTTCAAATGAACAAACGAACCTATTCCATGTCGTGTTGAGGACACATATACTGCCTTTAACAGATATAATTGAAGTAATGTCACATGTGAACAGTGTAATCATCTACAACGAGATGTTGGTCCTACAAAATAGACAGCCTGAGATCAAGTATGCAATATACGTATGTAAAAATCAGCCAGAAGCGCCATATCAGGCCGTATTCACAGCGGGCGAACGCAGAAGAAGAATGTATATTCAGTCAACTTTACATATGAACACGATAACTTTAACCTGCAACGTACAGGTATCGATAAGACATGAACATGTTATGTGCAGTGCAACATATGCACATCTTTTCCCTTCACTTCACCATTAGTACATAATATGTTCTGAACTGTTTGTCTAACGTTTGTATTCATAAAGCAATTATTGGCGTGACAATTACACCAAAGTGCATCTACACATTCAGTTGCCTGAAACACTGTACACTAATTGTAATCTAATAGGTTGTATGTATTTTGCATGTCAGTAAGTGAAACAATAAGGTATATTTATTAATAGTGAGAGGTCCGTCTGCCCAGCGTGTTCGTAGCGCGTTGCCCTACGGCTGACTATCCCTCTGTGCGTGCGTGTTCAATTCCGCGGGATGGCAGAAAAAGCCACAGATTCTCCAGATTTACGGTGTTCGTGGCGCCAAACCGAAGGGTTACGATGACCATGGCACCGAGCCGAAGAGCTGAAAAAGCTCAAGTGCTTCTGGATCGGAAAAAATTAATTAATAGTGAGAGACAAAGAAACTGTTAATCCCAACCATAAGCAGTTATAATTGTATTGTGTATTCCTAGTTCATATCTGGCTAAACACGTAATCACAATGTACTGTAGTTTTACAAATTACAAAAAACAATGACAAAATACAGCAACGTTTCGAGCAACAAAGCCTTTATCAAGCAAACGAACAACAGGAGTGACAAATAAAAAAAACAACATATGGACGACTACATACAAACGTTTCTAATGAAAATTTTGGAAGAAAACGAAATAAATGTAACACAAAAACACACATAAAAACAAGAAATAGAACGGAAGAGAAACAATGAACAATCTAGTAAATATATAACTTGAATACATGCAACATATACCCATATAGATTACAAGGCATGGTCAGAGAAAGTACTAAGAAGCATAGGAATGTAATACGTTGAACCCACGTGGTCGCAATGTGCCATACCAAGAAATCAACCGATTCTCCAGAGCAAATCGACTGCGATCATCCGAGGAATATGGTCGGATGGCTGTGACCTGGACATCGTGAGCTCCTAAATTGCCAGTATTATTGAAATGGGTGGTTACAGGGGTCACAAAGCATTTTCGTATGTCGCGCAAGTGTTGGGCGAATTGGTCACTGAGCCTCTTCTCTGTCTCGCCGATAAAAGCCTTGTTACACCGCTTACAGATAATGACATAGATAAGATTACGGGACTCGCAAGTGAAAACGTCGTCAATAAGAAACGTGGCTAAAGGAAAAGATACAGTACGCGTCTGTATCACATAAGCACACGTGTTGCAAGCCGACGGCCACACTGGACAGTACCAAAATGAGTCTGGATATTGGACTTTAGGCGACTGTGTACCAACATATCCTTAAGACTTCTGTCCCGTCTGTAAGCCACCAAAGGATAGTTGGGGAAGACAGAACGGGTCTCATGATCTGACTTAAGGATAGACAGATGACGGAATAAAACATTTTCACCAGGGAACTATGGGGGTGGAAAGTTAAGATTTACTCTGTCAGAGTTAGTAGTCCTATGCTGGCTGGTGAGGGCCTGCTGGCGAGTGATTTTCTGAACTCGATGCATAGCCGAGATAAGCACCTCTCCGGGTATAGGCACCTGTGAAAGAAATCAAGCATCTTGCGAGCTCTCT
Source organism: Arion vulgaris (assembly GCA_020796225.1). Lineage (NCBI taxonomy): Eukaryota > Metazoa > Mollusca > Gastropoda > Stylommatophora > Arionidae > Arion > Arion vulgaris. The sequence goes on along the minus strand of CM036764.1, from coordinate 9,254,309 downwards.
CAAGAAAATCATCGTCTCGCTACTAAGGCGACGAAGGCGCAAGAGCTGCGAGAATGGCAAAGAGTCACGACAAGTCCGGGGATGGGAAGAAGTATAAAGGACAAAACTATGTGCATCAGTAGGCTTGTAATATACTGATGTAGTGATAGTGGATAGGCGTATGGTGATAGTAATGTCAAAAAAGTTGACACAAGTAGTGGAGATGTGAGAAGTAAAACGGATATAAGGGTTGAAAACATTAACACTAACGTTCGGGTACTAAGAAAATCTCATTTATAAATGAGATGGATACATGACTCCGGAACTAGCCGTATTTATGTGTTATTTATGCATTTAAAAGCATATCATTTTAGTTTCATAATGTAAAACATATGATATTACTATAATAAAGTGTTAAAAAAATATATTTTTTATTTTTAAGATTTCTAATCTCGTTCAATAAAGCATGCTTTTTTGTTCTTCTTCTTCTGCCTCCGCCAGCTATGAATTCATGCGTAGTCAGGAGGCCTTTTATGGCGTATCTGACTGATTTCTGTGTGAAAGCAGACTAACCGTGTTTAAGGTGTCGCTAGCCATTCAGGCGAACCTTCTCCGACTTCAGTGGTAAGAACATGCTTTTATTACACCGACACTTCCGAACGGCCGCCATTTTGGATTGCAGACGAGTTTTCACTTGCTCTTGTAAGAAATCATACATTTGCTTAAAAAATGGCATCTAGTGACTCAGAGTACTGTCCTAATCAAGACTATACGTGTTAGTTCTTTATGGGCTGCTTACTAGACCAGTTCTGCATCATTTTCTCTTATTTATTTATCATTTATTAATTGATGTCTTTAAAATATGGAAATATTTAGAAGTTACAAATTTCTTAATTACTGCCTTATTTATTGTCCAAACAACTTCATGTTTCGATATATTGTGTAAATATGAAGATACTAAGAGAGTATACTAATAGTTTTCATGATATATTTCATACTTATTTTTCCTTCTTTGTGACTGTATAATTTTTTGAAATTTGTTTTAAAATCTATTTTTAGCATCACCATAATTAGGTCACTGATATCACATATTACACGAAACTGATATTATAATCACATATCCTGACAGTACATTCCGTTAGCTTTCTAACCATATATAACATGCCTATGTTCAATTCATGGAGTATATATGGCTTCTAGTAATAGAGCAGGCCTTAAAAAATAACAAAAAGACCTTAAAAACCCAAGAACGATTAAGAGTTAATGAAATTAATGAAGCGTGACAAATCGGCTTCAGGCATAGCAGTAATGCCAATACAGTCATCAATGTATCTGTGATAGACAGACGGAAGGGTCATCATATGTAGTCCATACTAGGTGTTCATGATAACCCATGAATAGACAAGCATAACTAGGTCTCATTTTAATACCCATGGCAACCCCACTGATCTGCTAAAAGAATTGGTCAAGAACTGGAAGGAGTTAAGAGTGAGAACTAGTTCCACAAGACGAAGGAGAGCAGAAGTTGACAAGTGGATTAGTTCTCCTATTGAGAAAGAACTGGAGAGATTTATTTTGTAATTGTTTTTGTAATTTGTAAAACTACAGTACTTTGTAATTACGTGTTTTGCCAATCAAATATTTTTACTGCAGACTCATATATATATTGTGAATAGTTCATATCTGCACATGTGACAGAAGTTAGTACGCTTTATAAGTTAGTGAGCGGCATTCCTACATTGTTTGTTATATAATTGTCTTCTAATAAAAGGCATTTAATAAAGTGATACATTGGTTATCGTCATGAATATCGAGCTCCATAAGCGTATTGCTTATTGTACTGTAATATTAGTTAATAATGTGGTTATCGTCATGAATATCGAGTTCCATATGTAGTAGTTCTTCGAGCTAGTACAGGGCTCTTGGAAAGTAATGGCAAGAAAAAAAATAACAGAAACAAAATAGAAAGGAACAGCCCTGGAATTGGCTAAAGAAAGGTCACATGAATCACAAGACACTCTCTTCACAGTAAACATAAAATGACTAAAGGAAATACCAACAATAACTATATGGCAAAAGTTTCTGCTTAATTAGCAATGTATTAAATTTCAATCATGAGTCCTCATGGACTCGCATCATAGAAAGAAAATTCATCGTCGTAATACAATACATCACGACTGGTAATTCTTACACCAAGTAAACAAAAGAAAGGTTTTAATTATGCATTAATATTACTCCAAACCTAATGACATGATTTAATACACCAGTTCATTAGTCGGTAATAATAGTCTTGTCCCAGAATTGTCTTAATTCTAATAGTTCGATTCTTCTGCTGACGTTAGGAAAGTCACTCGATGGAAATTTCTATAAAGTTTTAATTTTCTTCCGATCCAGAAATGACACTGGCCCACACATTTTAAGCAGCAGCATTCTGAGAAAGTAACATTCTGCATTGTTCGGGTGCACAGAGTAAACACGACCAAGCGCATTGCTCTTTCTTATGTTCGGATAGCCAGGCACAACATTTCCTTGTTTTCGTCGAATGCACAGCTTTCGTTCCAGGTGTATAAGAAGCAATGTCATGGTATAGAAGTGTCGGAGCAAAAATGTCTGTTTGACAGAGTTTAAAATAAGCCATCAGGGTTGATTTAGAGGATTGAAAGCTTCCGATACGTTGTCCTCAGTGAAGTAAAACCTCTGGCCATTTTCAGTGAACTGATAAGTGCACTCTGTGGAGCTTCTGTCATGAATCGGAAAATATAATTCGCCATACAGCTTCTGATGTGCTGATGTATATACCTGTTTGGTAACGTTCAATTTCATCGTCATAATTTGTCAGAGCAAATGCAGCTTGATCACTCCCTGCGTTGATGTATTTGCATACATATTTAATTGTTTTTATAGAATTACAAAACTCTACATTTATGTTTGCATTGAAAATCACAGACAACAGTGAACAATAGGGCACAACCCACCTGTTGTCAACTGTGACGACTCCTCCCTCCTTTATGTCTGATATCACTGACAATCTCGAGCTTATGGCGACCTGCGTCCTGTATGGGGGGTAGCCATCCTCTCCTGTCCTTCTCTGTGTCACAAATGGCCCATGATACCGTTTTAAGCATTTTCCGTCCTTCGTGCACGGTGAGGTTGGGTTGAAAAGACCTCAAGGACCATGAATAATGTTTTTGACTATTATATCATGCAGTCTTTGGTCAGATGTATTATCTGGCAATTCAGCACTTATGAAAGTGTTGATTTCATTTGGAGGAATTTACCTTGCAGCAACACCAAGATGTGGACATGTGGAAACCCTACCTCTTACCACTCAATATAGTACAAGTAACAGATTGTCGTTCCAAACACTGTTCCTTTGGTTAATAAATTCATGAGAGATTTCAGCTCATGCCAGATTGAATGCGTGTGCTATTTAATTCTTAGGTGTCAAAATAGCTCGCGCGCATATCCACTTTGAGCTCATCAGATTGATCTGGCCTACACTTGGAAATGCATTGGTGATTAATTCATCAAGGCTATTTACCAATCTACCCAGTCCGCTTATCATGTTAATCTCTCCATTGTCATCAGGTAGTTTGCCCTCACCTATATCAAATAATGTTTAGCAAACTCGCCACATGACTTGTCGGCAATAAGTTGACCATCATGTTTATGGTTAATGTCAGTTTTGAACTTTGCTCCAAATTGGCAATGATAACTACTTGATAAGTTTATAGATAATTTTAATTGTTGAATTTGATTGTGTGATACAATAGCAGATCTCAAAATGTTTGCGAATGTTGATATAAATTTTGCCGACATCAAATATAATAAGTAAGTTTTCCTGTGCAATGTGTGCCACTAAACCAATGCCTCTTTGTAGACAATATTGCAAGTTTTGCCTGAAGTTCTTCTCATTCATTCTTCACCCTTCGCCCCTAGTGAAACATAGGTCCGCAACCAAGGCCTTCCAAGCCCGCCTATCCAAGCCCATCCTTTCCAGATCTCGCCACTCTCTCCCTGTCCTCTTGCATTCCATCTCTAACTCCCGTCTCCATGTGTTTCTGGGTTTTCCCTTACTTCTATTGCCCTGGGGTTCCATCGGAGAGCCTGTCTCAAGATGCTGTCAGGGGGTTTCCTCAGTGTGTCCTATCCATCTCCACCTTCTGCTCATTACCTCTTGTTCCACCTGCCGTTGTCCTGTCCTATCCCACAGTTCTCTGTTTGTGGTCCTGTCGTACCATCTCAGATGTAGTATCTTGCGTAGGCATCTATTGATGAATGTCTGCAACTTTTTGGTGTTCCCTTTAGTTGTTCTCCATGTCTCTGCTCCATACAGAAGGACAGACTTGACATTTGAGTTAAATATCATTATCTTAGTTCTATTTCTAATCATTCTTGAACTCCATATGTTCTTCAGAATGGCAAATGCTGTTTCTTGCCTTTTGTATTCTAACCTTAACATCTTCATCTGTGCCACCTTGAATGTTGACGACACTTCCCAGATATGTAAATGTGTCCACCTCTTTTAGTGGTGATCCTCTCAATAAGAATGGGTCTCTGGAACCAGCATTTAATCTCATGATCGTTGTTTTCTCCCCATAAATAGTCAGGCCTAGTTGCTGTGAGATTGTTTCTAGTTTTGTTATTTTTTTTGTATCTGCTGATGGTTGTGAGAGGAGTGCTAGATCATCTGCAAAATCCAGATCCTCCAATTGACTCATCATGGTCCAGTGTCTTCCTTTCTTCCCTGGCAGTTGTTGATCTCATTATCCAGTCAATGACCAGCAGGAAAGGAAGGCGATAAAAGGCATCCTGTCGCACACCAGTCTTTATTTCAAAGGCCTCTGTCAGTTTTCCTTCATGCAGTACTCTAGCCGTTGTCTCTAGATGTTTGCGAATGTTGATATAAATTTTACTGACATCAAATATAATAAGTAAGTTTTCCTGTGCCATGTGTGCCACTAAACCAATGCCTCTTTGTAGACAATATTGCAAGTTTTGCCTGAAGTAGCTAACATGAATTGTGTTGAGACATCATAGTGATCTGGCCTACACTTGGAAATACATTGGTGATTAATACATCACGGCTATTTACCAATCTATCCAGTCCGCTTGTTATATTAATCTCTCTATTGTCTTCTGGTATTTTGCAATCACCTATATCTAACAATGTTTTTGCAAACTCGCCACATTTATTGTCGCCAATAAGGCGAATTCTCATGTTCAATGTTAATTTCTGAAACTTACCATTCTTGATGTTACAAGTATAACTGTCTGTGTATGTCAGATTGAATGGGGGTTTAAATGCTGCGTGAGCAGTTCGTCCACTTGCAAGAGTGTCGCAGCAATTTCAGAAGAGGCTACTGCAATTGTTATTTGTTTTGTTGATCTCACTTGGCCAAGAGCAAATTTAATAAGAATGTTTTGCCTGTATCACCTGGAGATCTAGAAAACGATATGTCCCTGATTATCATTCCCACTGTCTTGGATTTTTAAGTAGGCAATATTTTGGTCACTAACCAGACTTGGTTCATTCTCATTAACAAAGTAGATTAGCTTTGTGACATTGTAGTATGTTTCCCGTAAATATTCACTTTCAAACAAAAATTGTTTATCAAGGTGATCTGATGGAAATCTGAACTTTGCAAGAGTTTTGTGTGTTAGGAATACAACTTGTCTTCAATAAGTAACATCCCTTATTGTACACAGATCGTCATTGATAATTAACAGGATAATATGTAGTATCACTGGGTACTGAAGAGCATCATGTGATCGATGAATTTCTGATACTCTTTGCAAACGTTTGTTTCTTGCTTCAATAACAATGTCTCTTGTTTCAAATTCCTGACAAACAATTATTACTACAACTTCGTTTACAGTTGGAGTGTTAAAACGTCCCAAATGTTCTCTATTTGGTTTTCTGTCAACGTTGATGATGACCGAAGTCACATTCAACATTTCTGTCACAGACCACGATGATTCGCGACTCAAAGACATCTGAGGCAGCAGAGATCTCAACATAAGTACCGTATGTGAAGGGCTGAAGCATGTACGTTTCATACTGTTGAGAAGACATATAGTCGTCAGTACAATCGTTGCAAATAAAATGTCTGTATAGGTCTCATAATTTGTCAGTTCCAAACAATGCCAGACTGAGCATATTAAATAGACACGTCACCCTTATAACATCAAAATCGGCAGCTTTCCATTAATAATAACAATGTGTTTTCCATTGTCAAATGGGAATGCTTCAATACTTACAATTGGCAAAAATACAACAGCGTAATTCAGGTTCCAACCGTTGAGACATTTGAATACGTCTGCTATACGTTACCGACTGCCGGATATTAAAACATATGAACGGATCACGTGAAAATAACACGTCGGTAAGCTTAGATATGCCTTTTTCGACTAATCTGTGCGATGCTATATCGTTTAAGTTTAATATCTTTAAAGAAACGTATAAAAAGTTAAGTTTGATAATATTTCCTACTTTGTAACTCTGAAATCTATATGCTTACCAAATTTCAAGTTCGTAGGATTTTAAAGATATCTCCAAACAAGTGAGACAGACGCCAACAAAATGTAATTGTAGCTTTGTTTATATAATAATAGGAATATACATAAATATTAGAATATTATATTTGACATGTGTATGTTTTTAATGAACCTACATATTGCATAGTAATAGGAACAAGTTGTGTTGTATGGATAACAAATATTTTATATAATTTGAGTAGACACATTAACAAATTGACGAATGCAATTGATGTTGAATTCATCATCATTGCAATTTTTAAGATGATGAAGTTGAACATAAGCGCAACCAGTGGCGGTTCGTGGTCACTATTCTTGGTCGGGCCCGACACAAATTTAGGAAAATAGTGGTTTTTGGAGCATTTACTATTATTTGTCTATTCCGAGGAGTTATTCCACCTTTCAAGAAATAAACACATGCTTCTGTTGTGCAACAGATTGAGCTTAAAGAGAGTTGGCTATTAAATAATATAATCAAGGACAATTAACTATTTCGGACACATCAAACGACATGAAGTTGTCACAGTAAAACACTTGCTAATTGACCATCTGTAAAGACGAAAAAGGCAATATAAACGACATGAGAGCATATATATTTTTTAAAAGAATAGTTGAACGTGAATTGTCATCCTTCGAGGCATGAGTCAGCATGACAAACTATGAACTTACGAGGCTACGCAACTACACACATTTTAGGTGATGATTTTAAACAATTTATAATCAGCTAGGTAAACTTGTGAACTGTACGATATTTCTCTCGACCGTTCTTTTTCGGCCATTTTGATCATTCTTATTGTGATATAACACATCTTTGCCAAGAACGTATTTTACGTCACATCCTCGGTACCGTTTGGAGTTATAGTGCGTGTCCTTCGACGACGTGTTCGATTTCAACCAGCGTTTGCTGGGTTCGCTCTCGTTAGCATTTGACTGTCCCCAGCGACCTACAAGACAGCATGTTGCTATTTTCATTCATGGTAGCGACTATTAGACGACCTATCTTTCCGGGTTATTGAGCGTCATCTGCACAGGATACCAGTCTTTATTTGGACTATTTGGTTTGCCTGCCGTTAAGTTGTGTGTACGGTTTACTCCGCTAGACTTTGATTATCCCCAATCAAACTACAAGGCAGTAATAGTTTTCTGCAAGCGGAAACGCACACTGGATTCAAGCCTCTGCTGGGCTTTCCAGTCTTTCTGCTCATTTGGGTGGCCCACTCACCCCTACGCCTGCCACGCCCTCGTCGCCCCACAAGGCACTGGATTCAAGCCTCTGCTGGACCTCCAGTTTTTCAGCGCATTGGGGTCCGCTACCCCTACTTTTGTCACGGTTTTCGTCCCCACATCGTCAGCACCGGGCCTGTCTTCCTCCATATGCGTGTTCGCTCTACCTTCGTTTCTGCTCACCATGTCTATCAGGTATCTCACCGTGCTAACATTTGCTATGCTACGAGCCTAACAGGACACGCAACTCAACTCAGGCCCCCATCTCAGGGCTTCGAGTTTCGACCCCTGTGGGCCCATGTCTCTTCTCTGGATCTCATTCTTTTTTTGTTAAATTTGTTCAGCTTTTCCCATCGGCATTTATAGTTACTCTGGAATGCCGCTCGTCTGTGTTGGGAGCGGATCTCATACAACGTAACTGAGTCTGCATCACTGCTTAAACCAGAGTAGCTCTCCTGAATCCTACCCGCTTAGCAAGACAAAATCATTTGTCTTTACAAGGATCACCACGTGGAGGTAGGGTATGATCTTGATTAGTGACAGATCACTAATCTTGGCACGGCGTTGTCCGTATGCGAATTTGACCCCAACTGTACGAGATGATTATTTTATTCTATATGTAGTGTTCTGTGAAAGAAGTGAAATTCTTCAATTCTATTGTACTCTTTGCGTGACAAAGGCAATTTGGTCGAAACGTTTCTGTTTTTTGTTTTTTGTATTTTGTAATTTTGTAAATTTATAGTACTGTGTTATTGGTTTTACGTGTTTCGTCAACTTAAATGACACCTCATCAACTGACGACTGTACGTAAGTAAATTGCTGTAGACTGTCAAGGTGTAATATTGTATTGGTGCAACGGACAATTTCCATGAACTAATCTTATTATGTGATGGTGTGTTACTTATTACTATTATTTTCTATAATTGTATGCTATTTTTATATAAAATTTCAGAATTCGATTGATAATTAAACTGACTTTTAATCAATATCCTCTTTTATCTGTGGAAAATGAGTTGGCCGCGTAAGAATATACCGGTGAATGAAAATGACGTAATTGTGTTGGCATTTATCATAGCAGGCAAAAGACAAAGGTCAGAGTTCGCAATGTTACTTTGCAGATAGCACAATTTTAAACGGACCAAAACAAAAAATGGTGCTCTGCAATATGCATGAAGCATTAGAGAAGTAAAAACGCTGAATTTCAGAGTATATATAATATTTTTATAAGGATGTTTAAAATGTATCAATATTATTATGAGTGTTATATTATTATGATATAATATTTATATTTTAGTGTTATATATTCAACTTTCAAAGCTAATGTGTGTCTAGTTAAAAGTAATAATTATGAACAAAACTTTTCTAAAATAGAAAGTACACATTGATTGTTTTTGGTTTGTGGGGCCCGGCCTTCTGGTCCTTAATGGCAAGGTGCGTATTTTAATTTGAGAGCTATGTGCGAAAATCAACAAATCTGAGATGTCAGACCGGATCAGATCAGATCTGGAGAAAATCGTTTGGGTGGCTGCGGTAATACTGAGCTAATAGGCGATTGAACAAAGACAGGTATAGGCAGTATTACATAAGTTGGGAAAAATTAATGATAAAATATGAAAATAAACAACACTCAACGTTTCAGTCAGTTAATTAGTTAGTTTGCTCCATTCGTGCCAATGGCGGCACATAGGGCAGAGGTTTTAGATCGCCATGTGATGCGGTTCTTTGCTGGCAGTTGGATATCTTGTATGGTTTTACAACCGAATAGTTTACTTTCTTGTTGGATGGTTCTTCGAAGAGTGGTCTTTGGTCTTCCACGTTTTCTTTTCCCAACTGGTGACCACATAAGGACTTGTCGATTTAGTCTCATTTCGTATGATCTAAGAACATGACCTAAATATTTCCACGTTCGTTTCCTGATAATATTTGATATGGGTTGTTGGCTATTACGTTTCAGTGCTAGACCTTTATCAAGAACAAATATGTACACAAAAAGCTTAATTATTTAAACTATAATACTAACTAATGATGTAAAGCAAAAGATACTAGCATACAAACATGCTCCAAGAGTGCCTGTCTTTGGTTGGTTTCCATTGATGCGATAACGACCAAGATACAAGCACTCTTAGAGCAGATTTCAGATTTTCAGATTTCAGACTGTGTGATATTTTAGCGTTATATATCAACTTTCAAAGCTAATCTATCTCTCTCTCTCTCACGATCATTCTTATTGCGATATATAAACAGCCTTTGCCAAGAACGTTGTTTACGTCACATCCCGTCAGCCCCATTTGGAGCTCTAGTGCTTATCTTTGGGGACGTGTCCGGTTGCAGCCATCGTTTACTGGGTTCGCTCTCCGTCAGTCTTTGGCTGTCTCCAGCCTACCTGAAAGGCACAAGTTTGCTATTTTCTTTTAGTGTAGAGACCCTTAGACAACTTGCCTTCTCGAGTTGTTGAGCGTCATCTGTCCAGGTTGCCTGCATTTTTTGGACTACTTGGTGTGTCTACCGTCCAGTTTGCTCCGCTAGACTTTTATTGTCCCCAATCTAACTACGAGGCAGTAGTAGTGTTCTGCGAGCGAAAACGCTCACTGGATTCAGGCGTCAGGTTGGCTTTCCAGTTTTCTGCATAGTTGGTTGGTCCACTTACCCCTACGCTTGCGACACTCATAAAGTTAATCAATATCACGTTGACAACATTAACAAAAAAATTAGATTATGGAATAATAATTTCTAAACTAATATCTACACGTTACTCATTATTATTGGTGGGGCCGGGTCCACTGTCTTTAATGACGAGCCGCCCATGAGTGCAACGATTGCATATTATCAATAAAACAATCATAATGGAATATGCAAACCTGAAATAAATGCTCATTTCGTAAGATATAAATAAAGATATACATGGATGCACATCTTGAGTGAACCGGAAAGATATACTTTGAAGTAATGAATGAAGATGTAACCAACATAATTGCTGCATGCTTGCGATGACATTAAAATGGGCACGGAACATCAGGAAAGAATGATATAGAGACGGTTAGATAGTATAACAGAATGCTGTTAAAGAACAACAATAACAATATCTCAAGCCACCAGTACAGCGCAAGACAAAAAAAAACCACGAAACTGGACAATATTACACTAGCAGTGTGATGACAAATAACAAAAAGAAAACCACGAAACTGGACAATATCAAGAAACTGAACAATATCACGCTAACAGTGTGACGACCAAAAAAAAAGAAACCACGAAACTGGGCAATATTACGCTAGCAGTGTGACGACAAATAACAAAGAAAACCAGAAACTGGACAATATCACGCTAAATGTGACGACAAATAACAAAAGAAAACCACGAAACTGGACAATATCAAGAAACTGACAATATCACCCTAACAGTGTGACGACCAAAAAAAGAAAACCACGAAACTGGACAATATCACGCTAGCAGTGTGACGACAAATAACAAAAAGAAAACCACGAAACTGGATAATATCAAGAAACTGGACAATATCACGCTAGCAGTGTGACGACAAAAAACCCTGAAACCACGAAACTGGACAATATCACGCTAACAGTGTGACGACAAAAGACGATGAAGAAGAAGAAAAGTGGCGCAGAACCTAATACTGAGATATGCTGGTTACGTAATTATGATGTAAGCAAAGTTTGTGTACTGTTGGCCGACATACAATAACGTTAAACACATTATGAAGGTTGTGTACTGATTATTATGCCTACATTCGATTATGTCCGTTCTTGAAACTTGAATGACTTGAAATAATATGTAGCATGACGCTTAAACAATCACTGGTAAATATTAAGCGAGCAATATCTAGCCTAAGAACTAAAGAAACAGTAAATGTCCGTAAGTTATTATTATCTAAACCACCAATAATATTCAATAATATAGGAAGCGAGTTATGTAGAAGATACGAAAAATAGTCAGTATTCTAACAAGTATACTTTCATTGATGTCTACATTTACTGCAATGTATTTCTTCCTCAGTAACTGATGGTTATAGATGAGAAACCATCATCAACACATGGATTTGTATTGTCGCAATGATGGCTTACTTTAGTCAATGCTGCGTTCTTTGCTTGTCGATATTTATATTACCAGTTAGCTGTGAAGGTATGGCATTAATTTGATGTGTAACTGTTCAGTCGAGAATAATGTAACAGTTCTCTCTGATTTGCAATAGTTCGCAAAGATATTCGCGAGATGTAGCTATTGCAGAACAAATTAATAGTTTTTTTAGTATTGAAAAAAAAGAAATTGAGAACCTGTATAATGTAAAGTAGTTGTTGATTTCTAAGAGCATGTTTTTATCTAACTACATCGTAGTATGCGATGCACGTAATTGTGATCAACGAATTGAAAAATCGACAAACGTCTTTACTTGTTAGTCCTATAGAAGTATACTCAGAATATCAATCTACATCAATAACTGATTGCAGAGGGTGAATGCCCTTACATTGTTACGAGCATATATTTCTTTATGGCCACCTATAAGCATAAGTCTAATTAGACTTTGGACAAATATGTATCAATCATCTGAACAATGTCGTTTCTGAACTTCTGAAATATGGATTGAGACCATAACATAATATTGCCCAAAGCAAACAGAGCTTAAGAGAACTATGTTCTCAATCTACACGACTTACAATAAAAATACAACTACCCGAATCTTTGCAACTCGTAACATGTCATTAAGTTAGTACAACACACAAACAAGACGCAGCGAAGAATGTTGTAATGTAGCCACCATTTTTTCATTAGATTCGTGTACGTCATGATTATAACATTAATAACAATTGATATCTAACTTGGAATCAAATTTACTAGCAGGAATGATCGAAAGAAATACAGTGTATGAAGAATATGTGAAAGGTTATGGAGCAAGAACTATTCACTTATGCATTCTTCAACAACTACTTCATGAGATTGATATTTACTCCAATTAGTTTTACACACCTGGTCATTATGGAACAGTAATGCCCGCCCAACCAACCAAAAAACGAGTAACTTGTACTTACTATTTAAGAGATTATGTGTTCATAATTATTAATTTTAACTTTCCACTGAATAGCTTTTAAAGTTGAGTATAAAATTCTCAAATATAAATATTATATCATACTAATATAACAATCATCTATACTATATATAAAAATGAATGTATGTATGTATGTATGTATGTTTGTTTGTTACCTATAGACTCGGAAACTACTGAACAGATGAAGCTGAAATTTACAGGATATGTTTGTTTTGATGTCGGGATGCTACCTATCATAGTTTGAAATAGGTATCGCTGAAGCTTTAAAATCTAAAAATAATAACTACGCTCATTTCATCGAGAGTTTCTAACCAAATTGCCATAACGTTTCCAAGTCTACGGTGTATGTATTAGTATACATACAGATTTAGCTGAACTTTATAGGATATGTTTGTTATGTTTGTTTGATGTCGGAATGCTACCTGTCATAGTTTTAAATATGTATCGCTGATAATTTTAGAGAAAATCTTTAAAAAATCGAAAACGCAAATTTCATCCAGAGTTTCTTCCGGAAGTTTACAGTATGCGCATCTACAAGCTTCGATGACGTATGATTCAAGTCAATATTTCAAACAAGCCGTTAACTGAATTTAAAATACGCAATCCAGGTTGTTTCTAATCATGATCATAGATACTGCAAATCATATTTTAAGTTATCGCCAACTATTCCATCAATGTTTGTTAGCTATGTTGCAAAAATTGTTTCATATTCGATTAAACCAAACAAAACTACGATCCGAGGAATACGTTCATTTGAGGAGCTATTGGTCATTTCTATAAATGGCAAGATGGTTATTTTGCCATCAACGTTTACCTGATGTACAATGCACACGTTATATGTATGAATATTACCCAATATTAGATTACACGACAGAAACGGGGTTACCATTTATTATTTTGTAAATCAATCCATACCATTGACCATAGCGGCGTGCAATTCTAAATTAGTACAACCATTTCGCAATAGGTGGCGCTTGAGTAGTTTCGACAAATGATTCATACAGTTTACACAAATTTTTCAAAACATTTTACGCGAAGTTTCTATGCATTTCCTAATAGAATTTAATCAAATGCTAATTTTTTTATTTATTCCAGCGAAACATCAACAGTGATATTTAATTTCGTGTGTGAAGACGAACAAGATGCAGTTATTTCCACACGCTCTTCACGAATTTTCCACACATTTGCAATTATTATGCCTGAATATTACCCAATATTAGATTACATGACAGAAACGGGGTGACCATTTAATATTTTGTAAATCAATCCATACCATTGACCGCTATAGCGACGTGCAATTCTAAATTAGTACAACCATTTCGCAATAGGTTGCGTGAGTAGTTTTGACAAATGATTCATACAGTTTTCCTGATTTTTCAAAACATTTTACTCGCAGTTTCTATGCATTTCCTAATAGAATTTAATCAAATGCTAATTTTTTTATTTATTCCAGCGAAACATCAACAGTGATATTTAATTCCATGTGTGAAGACACAAGATGCAGTTATTTCCACGCGATCTTCACGAATTTTCCACACATTTGCAATTATGCCTCCCAAACGAAAAGCTTTTGGCCCATCTACACCTAGAGCACGAAAGAGAAAGGCATTACTAGCTTCAGAAACAGATGAGCAATAGAAAGCAAGACTGCAAACTGTTCGAGTACGCACTGCTGAAGCTCTTCGTCCTGAAACAGACGAGCAACGGGAAGCAAGCTGCAAACCGTTCGGATACGACTACTTATCCAGACGAACACTGCACGCGATTTAAATCTAGGTGCATTCCATTCAATACTAATTATGATTACAGTCTTCATCCAAATGTGGTTATTGGAAAAATGGATAGATTATGCATGTATTGCTACAGTTTTAATCAAAATCATGACATTCGTTGTTCATCATCTGTTTGTCTCGGATCGGGACATTCGATCGAGTATTGCAATTCGGTGACATCGATCAAGTACATTTGCAAATATGTCAACAAAGGAAGCAATATGGCAGTTTTTGGAGTGGCAACATAACTGCATCCATCGATGAAATCGAGCATTATCAACTGGGACGTTACATTAGTAACAATGAAGCAGTATGGCGCATTTTATCATTTCCAATTCATGAACGACATCCAACAGTTGTTCATTTGGAGTGCACCTTGAAAATGGACAGGCGTGTACTTCTCAACAGAAAATGCACATGCACGAGAATTGTCACCATCGCCAACAACGTTAACTGCATTCTTTCTATTTGTAGAGATGATATATTTGCAAAGACGCTACTTTACTCTGAACTGCCAACATACTACACATGGAATGCAGCAGCGAAAAAGTTTCAACGTCGCAAACAAGGTAAAGTAGTTGAAGGACATTCCAATGTATATTCGACCAATGCGTTAGGTCGTTTTGTACATCGTTCATCCAAACAATGCAGAATGCTTTACTTGCGATTATTGTTAATCAACAAACGTGGACCAACATCCTTCCAAGAATTGAGAACAGTTAACGGTCACGTATGTGCTACTTATCGTGAAGCTTGCCAAGAATTAAATCTTCTTGAAAACGATGCACATTGGGACACTTCACTCGCTGATGTATCCAATACTGACGACACAGCAAATACGCACACTATTTGCAGTAATATTAACAACGTGTTCATCCAATCCCAAAGAACTTTGGGAAAATACAAAGACTACATGAGTGAAGACATCCACATCGCTTGGACGAATCAAAATCCTGACATTCAATTCACACCAAACGATATAATGAGGCATTGGTTTCAATTGAGACATATGTTTGGCAATCACTAATAAAGCACTGGTCAATTGGGAATGAATGCGCCAGAACGATCTGCAAACAACCTTTTCGATTGTGAGTGAACGAAAACACACTTTGATATCAACGAATTGAGTACATTTGTTCAAACGAATCTTCCAAAATTGATTCCGGAACAACGCATAGCATATGACAGAATTAGCATGCAACATAAGTCAAAACGTGGATTGTATTTCATAGATGCGCCGGAGGCACAGGCAAAACTTTTCTCATTTCACTTATTTTGGCAACAATACGATCACGAAATAATATTGCACTGGCAATCGCATCTTCTAATTGCAGCAACTCTTTAGATGAGGGCGAACAGCGCATTCAGTGCTGAATTGCCTGAATATAAAATCACTGAGACACCAACATGCAATATCAACAAAATTAGTGCAATGGGTAAAGTATTCAATTATGTCAACTCATTATATGGGATGAATGTACTATGGAGATAAAAAGCATTAGAAGCGCTTATCGTACACTGAAAGATTGAGAGGAAATGACCAGCTCTTCGGTGGCGCATCATTTTATTGTCTGGCGATTTCCGCAAATCTACCAGTTATACCAAGAGCAACACCCGCTGAAGAACTTAAATGCATGCCTGAAATCATCAGTTTTATGGCGACACATACAGAAATTGACTTTGAAGACCAATATGCGTATACAACTACAACATGATGAAACCTCTGAACGTTTCGAAAAACAATTGTTGGATATTGGGAATGGGAAAATGCCAATAGATGATTCCACACGATGTATCACATTGCCAACAAACTTCTGTAACATCATAGCGACCACAGACGAATTGATTCATAAAGTTTTCCCAAATATTCATTATAATTACAAAAATCATCAGTGCTCAGTGCACGTGCAAATAGCAGCAAAAACAAGGATGTATATGAATGAATTTGATATTCAAACAAAATACCAGGCGAAGTGACAACGTATAAGTCCATCGATACTGTAATGAATCAAGACGAAGTTGTCAATTATCCAACTGAATTCTTGAATTCACTTGATTTGCAGGCATACACCACATGTTTTAACATTGAAAATTGGCGTGCCTATCATTCTTCTCAGAAACATTAATCCACCACGACTTTGCAACTTGGTACTAGACTTTAGTGAACAATATGATGAACAATATCATCGAAGGTACAATTTTAAATGGAAAATTTAAAGGAGAAGATATACTATTGCCACGCATCCCAATGATTCCACATATATGCATTCTGAATTCAAACGCTTGCAGTTTCCAAGGGACTCGACTTTGCAATGACCATCAACAAATCACAAGGACAATCACTACAAGTGTGTGGACTACATTTGGAAAATCCTTGCTTTTCACATGGAAAAGCTATATGTGGCCTGTTCACGCGTCGGAAAACATTCTGATTTATTCGTGTATGCACCAGATGGAAAACAAAAAATATTGTATATCCAAAAGCACTTCAATAAACAGAATTGAAAAGAAACGTTAAATTGTAAGTTTTTTTCTCCAAGAAAATGAACAAAAGGACAATGATAAACAAATAATTACTACATATTGTTATAGCAAGTTTCCTTTAAATTAATTTCTTTTGAGGCGTATCAACGCGCGAGGGTACAGCTAGTAATAATATATAAAATATCACTAACAAAAAATTATACACGGTTTTCTTCTTCTACGTTCTCACTAGATTGGGATTTCGAATTCTCTAATAAAGGCAGCCGTCTGCCTCAGATTATCAGCCACGCCATACAGTTTGTCTTGGACGCTAGTGAAGTGTGCTCTCTTCTTCTCAAGTCTGCATACTGGGCAGTTCTGCAGGAAATAATTCCTATGATTTCTGCTTCCCCGTTTGTGCTGACCTCTTCCCACAGTAAGTTTTGGCCACCCTATTGATGGTAGGTCTGACATTTTTACTGCGTGCTGAATTGCCGAGGCAGATTGGCGACTGTAGAATCCGTTATCCCATTCCTCATTGTGAGGGTCGTTGCACCATGTTATTCCCCTTACGGTCTGGTTCATCCGTTTTCTGCAAGCATTTTTTTCGGGTTAACATTCCGTAGCAGGACACGTCATCCGATTTCAACCTCCTTAGTCGCTCTCTACGACATGCGTGCAGTAACAGTGGTTCTATTCTTTACACTTCAAATTTGGGCCCCGGTAACCACTGGGCGATAACGGTTTGAAATTCAACGCCTTTCCTCTAAAGCTTCACCCATTTTGCAGCACACTATTTTTCGGTTCGCTAGAAAAAGGGGTCTATCTACAATTTAACGTTGCGATCTCTAACCTTTGACATCTGCCTGCAGTGACAATTGTCCACACAATTACATCATTTCATTTAAGCGAAGGTAAACCTATCTTACGCTAGTCAAACCAGGACGGTCTCTTTATTAAATAGTCCTTTGTTTAATTATCGACTGAATCTTGAATTTTATATAACAATAGTAGAAAATTAAGGAAATGATAGAAATAAGTAAGTAACCATCACATAATAGTTTATGGGTACTTCAATTTTAGTTCACGCAATCAATCTATAACAGAGCTAACTGAATCAACTAAAAAAAATAGCTTGAGGTTCTGTTAGGATGTTTATGGTAAACTACAATTGAAGTACCGTTGGATTGTGTGTGGTGAACTAAAACTGAAGTACCAATTATGTACTTTGTGTGCAAACACCCCCTGCCTACATTAATGGAATAAACCGCATGCATATCTCATGACATGTGACGTCATATCAATCATGTGATACCCCATTCCAACTCAAAATATAGCTTGAGGCTATGTTAGGGATTGTTTACAGCGAACTAAAATGGAAGTACCACCAAAGGGATTACATATTACAAAATCGTCTAGAAGTGATATGCATGTCTGCCTAATTAAAGTACGTGGTCTACCATGCAGGTGACCTGCATCAATTCACGATAAGGCCAATAATGTATTTTATTAGCACATCTGGTCACACTATTCGATAAGTTTATAATCTGATTAAATTCAATTTCATCATCATCAAGTAGCTTGTCCCTTCCGGAGCTTGGTCTCCATGACAGCAGTCCTGACAAACTCTGTTCGTGCAAGTCTGACCGGCATCACAGCAGTCATTCAGATCGTCAAATGACATCTTTCACCAATCGTTTTCAAGTACTTCCTCTCGTTCATCATCAGACACCATTCCTCCAAAATTATACTCTAGGCACTTATGTCATTTCAATGTCTAGAATACTTATTTTCCTTCATGATATGTTCTTTAATAGCCAACTCTCTTTAATATCAAGCTATTCCAGAACATAAGCACTTGTTCTTTAACTAGCCAACTCTTTAATATCAAGCTATTCAGAACAGAAGCACTTGTTCATTTCTTGAAAGGGGGACTAACATTCCGGAATAGACAAATAATAGTAACTATACCAACAACCTTGATTTTTCTGAAAATCATTGTCTTGCCCCACCAAAAATTTATGACCACGAGCCGCCACTGATCAAATGTATAGCTTTACATAACGACATGAATAAATACATATATACATGTATAAACAACACCATATTACATTATTCAATAGTACTGTACTTTGCTTTGCACTACCAAATTGGAATCTGTCTTGACATAGTGGAAGCCTGATCTTCCCTTGTTTACTGGTAGAATAGAATGCACAAAGATAATTTCCAATAGTATGAGAAAGTTACTGACATCCAAACAAATCACAAACAGGCTACAAATTAGAATGATCAAATGCTATATATATCCTATATTAATGTATGGCTCGGAAACATGGACAATGAACAAGCTGTTAGAAGACAGAATTTATGCATTTGAGATGTGGATATATAGAAGAATAAGCAGAGTTTCATGGACAGAAAACAGACAAATAAACAAGTTTTAGGAAAACTAGGCATGAAGAAACAATTATTAAGAGAAATAAAATTCAGACAAGTAAAGTATTTTGGGCACATAAAAAGGCATGACACCATGATAAAACATTTACTAGAGGGGAGTTGAGGAGAAGAGCAAGAGGAAGACTGAGAGATAAGTGGGAGGGAAACTTTAAGAAATGGACAGGTTACAGTCTGGCAGTGTGAACACCAAGGCGAAAGACAGAGGATGCTGGAGATTCATTGCAGCCAACTTCGATGTGAAGACGGCACCTGATGATGATGATGATGACTGTAAGCAAATAGCAGTGTTTTTTAAGATCCCTAGGAAAGCACCGGTGAATGAATAAGAACAATTTACAATGTTCAAGTATTAGAGGCTTCCGGACAAGAAAACAATACATTACTAAACACAGCATTCTAACCAAACACTCTGTTTTTTTCTGACGGCACATATTGACTAGCCCAACAATATAAGTGTTTTAACAACACATTCATTAAGCCCTTAATAAAATGGCGGTACTGGGGAGTGTCTTTCGTTTCGACTAATGCCTTCGACTGGGCATGTTACTGACCAGCACCACGGACGAAATAATACAATGTGACAAGGCTGAACCAACGTTAGTGAGCTGCACTGACATGACCGGTACACGGACGAAATAATACAATGTGACAAGTTGGGCAACGTTAGTGAGCTGCACAGACCAAGACCATATTTATCCTTTTTACTATGCGGAGAATATATTTAGATCAATAATAATATAGGTGATTTCTCTTTATGTCTGACACACACGATGTGTGGTCATTCAGACTATAGACATTCACCGATAGTTGTCCCCGCTGTATGCTACGAAACAAATGTCAGGAAGTAGACACATACTGTTTATGAAGTGTACAAATCATCTACATAAAGTTAGATAAACAGGAACATAGTCAGAAAGGCTGCATATCTCTTTTCCGAGTTCATAAAGCCCAAATATACGGCGATGGATGATCGTAAAAGAACAAATCCTAGGGTAAGCTACTCTAGTAAATAAAACGCTGGCGAAGTCGGATATGCTGGCCTAGTCAACATAGGCGCATAATTGGCACAACACAACAAACACCGTTCTGGGAAAAGGCTGTTTATATATCAAAACAAGAATGACCAAAATGGCCGAAAAGAACGAAGAAGAAGGAAGAAGATGTAAAAATAAAAAGTGAACATAAAGTTTACCATCGCTATAACATTTTTAAACATAATAAGCAAACATACATGTAAGAGGCTTGTGGGAATATAGCAGGACAAATAACAATATATGAGAGTCTCAGAAATGTTAGTCTTATGGATGAGGTTAAAGACGAAGTCCCAGAACATCAACACGTGCATACCCATGTGTGTATGAGGGAAGGACGGATTAATAATAGTTAGTATATGTAAGGTATACATAATTGAGAAATTTAGTCATCACCAATTATTTACCAATACATTTAAAACTATGAAATTTACTATTACACACTTATTATAGCTCAAGAGAAAGAAGCTTTTATGAAAGGAAAACCACCCGATGCGGCAATTCACTACCAATGACACTGCGGAAACGAGTACTCAGTGCTATATTGAACCAATACTTATTTATGGCAGAAACATGGACAATGAATAAACAATCAATAAGATCACTGTAAGCCACATAGATGTTGTTTTACAGAATAATGCTAAAATTGCATGGACAGCGAAGAAAAAAAATGATGAGATTTTAAATCAGGCCTGCACACAGAAACCATTATTAAAAGAATAAGAATCAACCAATCAAAGTTCTTCGGGCATATAATGTGAAGAGATAATTTAGAACATTTTGTGAAAACAGGTAAAATGCAAGGAAAACAGCGTGAAGACAGAGGGAGAAGAGCTGGATGGTCTGAAACCTGGTTCGACAAAATATCGACGTCAGAACTGATTAACTCAGAAGAGAGAGAGTTCAGAGACATGATCACCTACGCCGGCAGGCATTGCACTTCATTGACCAATATTTATTCTAATGAAAACTTGTTATGTTTGCATGAACTAAATAATCAATGTGAGTGAAAGGAAACGTAGTAAGAAATTAATGAGGGCATTTGTCTATGACAGTTTTAACTGCAGCGCAAGATCATTTTCTAATAATGTTCACCATTCTTTTATTCAACATATGTAACTGTTACTTCCTTTTTACTTTCATTGATAATATAGAGTGTCCTTAGTCTCTCACAGCTGTCCACCCATTAGTGTGCATACATTATGTCATTGTAATAATCAAGTCTAGTGTATTTTCTCTACTCAACCTTGTTATATTTTACTTTACACTTGATGGATTTCATTGACATTTGTCCAAGTATGAACTGTTTGTTTGCCATCATGTATGGATAATTTAAATAGATAACAATTGTATAATATTTATAAACTGCAAGAACATATACTATTTCGCTCGTTTAGTGTTTATTCTATGCTTACGAACATGTGTGGCCGGCGGGCTCAGCTAAAAATGTTAGAAAATAGATCACAACCGTCGTGACCTCTCATTCTAGTAGTGTTGATAAAGACGAATTCATTTAAAAACAACGCACCTTGCTAAATCAAGGTTTATTATACAAATTAGTTTTAACAGTAAGGAATATCAGTTGTATTAATAGTTTTTCTATCAATAAATAACCATGGACTAATCAAATAAATAAAATAGCAAAAACATTTAGTGTTCTATCAAACATATACAAAAGCACCCCACCCCCATTAAACAGAAAGTTGCATTGTCCAGTCTGATCTATTTGACCGTATGTTGCCGGGGTCAGAATTTAGTGAAACAAACTGCAGGTAAATATCATATTTGATTCGTTGTATATGTGTATTCACATATGTGTTTGTGCACTTGTAATTTTCATAGTGACATCTTTATACATAACAAAATGACCTTGACATATTGCAAAAGTAAAAACTAACGATATAAACAACAACTATTTGGCCATGTTGTAACGATATGCTGACTTGATTAACACAATAACAAAATATATTAACATGTTTCAGATTGCCCCGATCAATGGTTTGGAAAACAATGTAATTTAAAGTGTATGTTCCGCACCGTGATGTCAATGGAGCATGTCCTATCATCATCGTGCCAAAATTGTATTTCGGTCCGAGTTGTCAGTATGGTCAGTATTTTTGTATTCCTCTATATTAGAAACAGTTACATAGAAAACGCTAGTAATTTATCCATACCGATCTATCATGTACGATTGCGTCGTTCTCTTCTATAGAAGGAGTGCAACATTTTTAGTTTATCTCGGTAAAGTTTGTTTCAGGTATTTCTTGGGTGTCCTTTTTTGGGATCCATTTTCTTTCAATGAATGCTTAATGAATATTCTATAATTTCTTCTAGTGCATACCCAACATATCACCATCGTCTCTTTCTTATCACAGTTGTTACTAATATAGCATATCTATCTAGTTGTTAATGTGAAATCTCACGTAAAACAAAGCCATGTCGTTCTAACGATTTCATTCTACAGAAATGTAATTGACTGTAATAAGACTGTAATTTTCTCAGCTCTAGAAACGTCCCAGATAGATTACTCACGTTTCTAATTTCAAATTAATCGTTCTACTAATAAAAAAAATGGAACAGTGTTTCTGCCACTACGCACTTTTCAGAAACTGATTGTGCTAATCTAAAAGGCATCTTTTTCTTTTCGTTTATTATTCTATCCGGTCAATCACCTGAATCAGGCATGATAATTAATTGGGACTCGAGTTTTTCCTCTTGTTAATGCATGTTTCACCAGCGCAACTGCTTTTAAATGATCAGTTACACTGACGTCCGTTGATCTTATCTCTCAATTTACTAGATATGTTAAGTCCACTAGTGCACACAGTATATATTTTATGTCAACTAGTGTACGCAGTAGATATTTTAAGTCAAGTAGTGCACACAGTAGATATTTATGTCATCTAGTACACAGTAGATATTTTAACATTAGTGCAACAGAATTTAAGTCCACTAGTGACACAGTAGATATGTTAAGTCAACTAGTGCACACAGTATATTTTAAGTCAACTAGTGCACACAGCAATATTTTAAGTCCACTAGTGCACACAGTAGATATTTTAAGTCCACTAGTGCACACAGCAGATATTTTAAGTCAACTAGTGCACACAGTAGATATGTTATGTCTACTAGTGCACACAGTAGATATTTTAAGTCAACTAGTGCACACAGCAGATATTTTAAGTCAACTAGTGCACACAGTAGATATTTTATGTCTACTAGTGCACAACTTAGATATTTTAAGTCAACTAGTGCACACAGTAGATATTTTATGTCAATTAGTGCACACAGTAGATATTTTAAGTCAACTAGTGCACACAGTATATATTTTAAGTCAACTAGTGCACACAGCAGATATTTTATGTCAACTAGTTCACACAGTAGATATTTTGTGTCAACTATTGCACACAGTGATATTTAGTCAACAGTACAGAGATATTTAGTCAACTAGTGCAATCAGTAGATATTTTATGTCAACTAGTGCACACAGTAGATATTTTAAGTCAACTAGTGCACACAGTAGATATGTTATGATTAATTTACCTGAGTCAATGAACAATTTCTGATTTTCGCATTTAATGTTACTAATTTGAACTCAACAGTCGATCTAAAAAGTAAGCTTTGGGGAAAATATGACAGACCTGAAGCTGACTGCCCAGTTTGTGATAAACAATAAACTAAACGCATGTCGAACGATCGCTGAAGAGAAAGAAGAAATATCAGAACTCAACATACATTGAAATGGTCAGAAAAGGTGGGTGAAGCAGCAAATTATGTTACCATACTTAAACTTACATATCTGCGATATGAACGAGAATACGCATACTAGCAAGAGAACACAACTAAACAATTATTAAATATGTACAATCACAACAATCTACGTTTCCATCATTAACATTTTTCAAGACAACTTATACAACAAATAAATACAAAATAAACACAGATATAGATATTCGATTAAGGAACGAATGGAGAAAATACATCTCGACATTCTGCAAACGGAGCCCTTAGATCATCTCGCATGTGTGGACAGTTTACATGTTACAGCAAAAGTGGAGACGGCTGGGAGGTCAGAGATTTTATAAGTAGATATATTACACAACGTTAAACGTATCACATGTAATGTAAATATATTACACAAACGCAAACATATAGAATGTGATATATTAAAAACGAAACGTATCACATTGTAGAATGTAATATATACAAAGTGTGTATCACATTGAAATGTAGCTATTAACATGTAAAATGTATCATTGTAGAATGTGATATATTACACAAACGTGCAAACGTATCACATTGTGAATGTAAATATATTACACAAACGTGCAAGCGTATCACATTGTAGAATGTATATATATGTATATATATTAAACGAAACGTATCCATTGGAATGTAATATTACACAATGCAAAGTATCACATTGTAGATATATACAACGTGCAGAATCCAGATAATGTAGATATAACACATGTATTTCAAACTAATTACTTGGAAGGAAAGGATATACATAGGTGAGAGTCCATATGTCGAATTAAGATACTAGAACTTACTCGTGTGACTCATATTCACACATATAAAATCCGACCACT
The DNA here is from genome assembly GCA_020796225.1 of Arion vulgaris. NCBI lineage: Eukaryota > Metazoa > Mollusca > Gastropoda > Stylommatophora > Arionidae > Arion > Arion vulgaris. Next base: position 9,229,198 of record CM036764.1, on the reverse strand, counting down.
GCACAACCGAAACGATAAGAGCACTATTTGATCAATATTTATATCAGCTGACCCAAGAGGGTGGCATATACATATTTTAATGGTATTTGACTAGAACAGTAGGGAGAATGGTTTCAAGAAAGTGACTCATCTAAGTATGATAATGGTGCTCATTCAAGGGATAATTTAAATGGTAGAGTACTGGGGTGTAGGCAGATATACATACAAAGAGGATGGATGCTGGTGGCATAGTTGGCAACCACTACGTGATGGCTGATTACACTGAGTGGGTGGTGGAGCAGAAAGAGTTAGTGGTGGATAGGATGAACCAGGCCGTGCCGTTCATGATACAAACAGGCGGCGCATCAGCGGTTCGTAAGAGGGGCGGCATAAGCAGCAAAATGAAAATCACAACCAAGGTTGTTTGAACGAAAAATTTATTTAAGGAGACATGTCGAAGACTGACATGATGCAGAGAAAATATACCGCACGGTCCTGGAAGATACAAAGAAGTGCATGCATGGGTAGATGGTACACATCTGGAAGATGAGGAAACCACCAAATGTCCCAGGAACCAGGCGATACTCTTCAATACAAGGAACCATTGTGTAGATATATGATAGAGACAAATACAAATAAGAGCAATATGTATAGACACAACGCATGTAAAGCTGTACCAACTTACACTTGTGAATATGCACAAAGGATTTAAAACATTAACGACTTAGCCCACTGTACTGTCAGTTCTCAGAATTGTATTATGTATATCAAATTTATACACACACGATGTGAGAAAATAGCAACATATGTATTAATTGTTGTGTACGTGTTCTTATTTTTATTCGTCTCAGTCGACTACTGCACCATCGCTTGCATTAACAATCATGAGAACTCTATTTATATCGATGGTGATGACACAACATGTAACCAAGATGCAGGTTCCTTCTCAGTTAAGATGTCACTGTCAAAACAAACACCATTCGCTTGGTTTCGAATAATAGTTAACAGCCCAAGTAAGAATCTCATTTTATCAATATGAAATAAATGTTGTTTGTCATTATAATCTATCATGTTACATTATTGATATGTTCTCAATAACGTTTCTAACACATCCTACATGAGCAAGTGTTGATATAGTCGTTTAATACTACCAATTCTTTGTTGGATGTATTTGATCAGTGCTATCCTTTTCTTTAAATAATAATTCCTCTCGTACCGTTATATTAGACATATGGTCTGCAAGCAATTTCTCCATACCGCTTTATTCTGGGCAACTCTCAATCTCTTCATTGGAACTGAGAACAATATTCTTTCCTCTTCAGCAAAGTTCGTTTCAGGGTCTCCTTAGGTCGGTTTCTCTGAAAATTGTAATTTAGTTTTAATACTATATAACTTGCAGTTCCATATTTTATTTAGACTTTAAAAGCTAATGCTGTTTTGCCAATTTGTATCATCATTTCTTGTTTAACATTTCCTGTGGAATCAAAATTGCTACCTAAATAGGTGAACAGCTTTTTTTTATTTTATCATTTTGGATTCCAGGTAGTATCTGCATTACTTGCCATATGTGTCTTCATTATATTTGTTTTTTCATAGGATATCTGCAATTCAATGTTGATGCTATAGATGACAAGTTGTCTGTTTTTATATGCATATCTTAGGTGTTTTTACTTAAGAAGGCAATATCATCTGCAAATTTGCAATCTTCTAGATTGTGTTGCTTCTCTTCTAGCTTTTAGCTTGAACATAAAATGTGGTCTCTAACAAGCGGAAACATCTCATATATTACATAACATACCGCCCGAGTGGTTACCGGGGCCCAAATGTGGGGTGTAAAGAATAGAACCACTGTTGCCTGCCACGCATGTTTAAGAGGCGAATAAGGAGGTTGGCTGAAATCGGATGCATGTGTCCTAAACGTGTAGAAGTATATGCGTTTAGGGCCTACCAAACCAATTGCAACGTATACACGTTCTTGGCAAAGATCAAACATATCACAGAGAGTGATTAAAATTGCTCGTAAAAAACGAACGCAAAGAAGAAGAAGAAGAAGAAGAAGAAGAGACATAACATACACTAGTTCTCATATTTCTTTACTTGATGTCGTTATCTTTCAATTTCCAATATGTGGCTTCATTTATTGTGCAGTGTTTCTTCGTTTCCTAACCTACAGACAATATGGGATTATTTCACCCTTCTTTTTCCTATTTTGCGTAGGAAAAGGGAGGTGGAAGTGGCTTTGCCAAGGGATCTCCAACAATTCTAGTCGTGTACTGCTATGTTTGATACCCAGGATCTCCAACAACTCTAGTCGTGTACTGCTATGTTTAATACCCAGGGATCTCCAACAACTCTAGTCGTGTACTGCTATGTTTAATACCAAGGGATCTCCAACAACTCTAGTCGTGTGCTATGTTTAATATCCTGGGATCTCCAACAACTCTAGTCGTGTACATGTACTATGCTTCCCTTGTCGTGGAAGGACTCACACAGGTAGAGTCTCCTCATTAGGCGACCACTGCAATATTCCATCTTTTCTAGCGCAGCAGCTGCCCTGTAAACATCACTCAATGTCCACGCTGGGCAATCTACAGTGTTAATAACCGTCCAACGATATCGATGATGCCAACAATATCCTACTTAGTTGCTGCACATCTCTGGCCTGTTCTGGTGTGACTATAAAGTTATGTTGTCAAATACATTCCCCTACCACAGGCTTACACGATCGAGGTTAGATATGTTAATGGTATGTGTTCTGTCCTTTCGTGCAGCTCGCTTTCTCTGCGCCTCAACTTTGAGACGATTCTCGTCTATGCTAGTTACTCTTATATTGTGACATCGCTTTATTTGGCGATCTTGCGCAATGGCGAAACACCTAACAACAAATTAATGTAGTTTTACAAAGTATAAAAACAATATACATCGATGTTTCGACCAAAAGGCATTCAGCAAGCACTGGATACAAGAAGTAAAGATATACTTCTTATACAGCAGACACGTTTCCCAATCTAGACGTCTGTCCCTTTGAAGCACACCATACATCCGTTGTTTTGGAATGCGGTTATCGGGCATCCGAGCTATGTCGGCGGCCCATCTCAGTGTATGACTGTTGCAACAATGTGTTGACTTCTGCGATCTTGCTCTTATAAGGACTTTGGTATCTGGAATTGTGTCGTGCAGTTTATTTTTAGTAGACGGTGTAGACAATTTGTGTGGAACTGGTTTAATTTTCTTGCGTGTCTGCTATAAACTGACCATGTCTTGTTGACTTAAAGCGCGTGGCTAGTAGTATGGCCCAGTCAACTTTAAGCTATGTCGCTACTCTTATACCCTTCTGCTGACACACAATGAAACACATCCTCCAAATGCAGTACTATAGTCCGTTCAACATCTCATGCCCACAGTCCAACGCGAATTGCAGCAAAATAATCAATTCTACAGTAGCGAAACTGTGCACCCAATCTTAGAACTATAACGACACAAATGTATGTTGGAAGGAATTGCTATAGATACCTGGATTTTGTAATATAACGGTTTCCTTTGATGTTGGTGGCATATTTGGCGAGACTGAAATGAAATTTTAGTTTTTACAGTAAACGCAACAATATTACATTTAATGTCTAGTCTCATACAAAGGCGTAACATCACAGCTTATACATGGGAATATGTTGATATTTTACAATAGTTATGAATAAACACGAAATGTAGACATATTTGTATTATCATTTTAAAATAATGTACATTACAGTTAAAGTTAGCAGCCATGTCAAAATGACATCCACCTTGACGTCGATATTTTGGGGCTGGCAATGGCAAATACTTGGAGACGCTCTTTCAAATCGCTTCTTCATCGCTACTATGTTCGTGTTTTAATATATGTGGTAGGGAGGTATCACTTCAATAAAATAGCTCTTTTCTATCGTTTGTGTACACTGGTGTACAGATAGCTATATGTGCCTTCTTTGCGGAAATGCGCATAGAGTATTAATGATACTTTCTGCATTGTAACTTCACACTGATTAGAAATGTTATATCAATGTCTGTTTTTAGAGATCACCAATATGACCCATAGCTTCACATTTTTTCGATATACTCTAACTAAAAATCCATGTCGAACTTATAACGTCATTTGTTTACAATGGTCAACCTCAAGTTGAATTGACTCACATGAAATGCAATAATTGTTCAAAAAAAAACACGGATTTCGTCCTGAATATTGCAAATTGTGTCATCAATGAATGAAATGGATGTAAACATGAGTTTTCTTCAACCAAGCCAATGTGAGGCATTAAATATATATCACAAAGAAGGCAACGTCTAGATGGTATGATTGTTTGAATGGCAAAAAATCGTTTGTAGCGTAGGGAATATGTGTAGTCAACATGCAAGTTTTCAATTTCTTTAATCAAATGGTTACAAAGATACACATTATATATTGGTCATGGACAAGTTGAATGGACTATATCTTTGGTTATCTATTGTTGACATCTGAGTCCATGTTTTGCCGAATGTTTTAGGATGCTGTCAATGTAGGCAACGTTGTCATCTAACAGGAGACGCTCGTTAATATTATTACTTGATCATGGCACCACTCTAGGAGTAGGCATACACATGACCTCATGTGCAGTGTCACTTCCCCAAATTATGTCGTGGTCTTACATTTTCATGTATGTGAATATTACTAAAGACGAGGAATGTGTATGTGTGAACAACTTCGACAATCTTACAAAGATGAGTACCACATGTTAGCACCACACGATACGAATATTACTATTGGTGTCATCTAGACATCTTCTTCGAAGTTAGCCTGTCATTGCTTTCTTCCTGAAGTGTACATATTGGTCCATGACCGTATCGATGGTCTCTATCTTTACATCTGGCATCCTGCCTGCCGTTCAAGTTGTGAAACCATACCACACTATTTTTGTTGGTTTTGCAGTTTCAGTTTATACATTCACATTTATTGTCAAAGCTGTACTATTGTAAACATTTGTCAGCTTCATTCAAATCTAGATTTAATTTTTTCAGGATATTTGACTAATTTCTCGGTTATGATCAACGAGCACCACCGATGTAAGAACGAAAGAAAGTATGTTGTAGGAAACAACACAGTTGACGTCACGTGTGATGGACTATCCCCTTTGTGGCAAATTACAATTAATGGGAAGATAACACCGAGCATATGTTCTATTCTCATCACTACTGGTAAGCATTATACGGAAGATAACACCGAGTATAGTTCTATATCGCATCACTATGGTAAGCATTATACAAGATAAACGAGTATAAGTCTATTCCATCACTAGGGCATTACGAAGATAAATAGTATAAGTTCTATATCATCATAGGTCATTATACGAAGATAACACGAGTATAAGTTCTATTCCATCACTAGGTAACGGAAGATAACACCGAGTATAAGTTCTATTCCCATCACTAAGGGTAAGCATTATACGGAAGATAACACCTAGTATAAGTTCTATTATCATCACTAAGGGTAAGAATTGTTGGAAGATAACACCTAGTATATATTCTTTTCTCATCACTAAGGGTAAGCATTATACAGAAGATAACACATAGTATATGTTCTATTAGTTTAGTTTAGTCGTCGGATCACCATCACTGCACGTCGAACAAATTAGTCCATATGTTCTATTATCATCACTAATGGTAAGCATTGTCTGAAGATAACACCAGTATAAGTTCTATTCTCATCACTAAGGGTAAGAATTATTTCGAAGATAACACCTAGTATATGTTCTATTCTCATCACTAAGGGTAAAAATTGTTGGGAAGATAACACCGAGTATAAGTTCTATTCTCATCACTAAGGGTAAGCATTATACGGAAGATAACACCGATGCATCTTCGAACTAGAAGTTATTTTAGTTACATTGTCAACTGAGATATGATATCTTCATACTAGAAGTACATTGGGCACATATCACCGAGTATATGTTATATCTTCATCACTAGAAGTAACTATTGTTGGGCACATATCACCGAGTATACATTCTATCTTTGAAACTAGAAGTCATCATTGTGGGACATGTCACTGAGTATATGTTACATCTTCATACCTTCCTCACTAGAAGTCAGTATTCGTGGGTACATGTCACCGAGTATATGTTATATCTTCGTCACTAGAAGTAAATATTGTTGGGCGTATGTCATGAGTTCACGTTTTTATTTTCGTCTTATTGTCTCCTGGATAGTGTGCACCATCAGTTCCACAAGAAGACTTCGTCTCAGGTCTGTCTAGAAAATTCTTTCTGTTTTACCTACTGTTCTACTTCCCCTTCTGCTTTGCATTCGTTCTTTACGACTAATTTTGCAGGATAGCAATGACTTGACAGACTTTCCTAATCATGACATCAGGTTTTTCATATGTAACTCCTGATTGGCTGATCTTGCTCCCAAATAGACAAATTCATCAACTTCTATCTGCCTTCCTTCAATCAATATCGGGTCTTGCTGTTTTGTTGCTTCGTATTATTTTTTGTCTTTCTCTGGCTTAGTTCATGACCGACCCATTGTGCCTTTTCTGCCAGAGCATCCACTTTTCCTTCTTTTCTTGTAGCCTATAGAGAGCAGGCAAGATCATCCGCAAGAAGTCCAGGTCCTTGAATTGGACATAAGTGTTAATTGAATATCTTTTCCTGACCTGACATTTGCAGTGCGTGTAAAAAAGACTGTTCTGGTCGGAGGACATTAGCTGATTCCTTATGCTTCAATGGGTTAATAGTAGAAGTGATGCACCACTTTATTGCATTAATTTTCTGGTCTGCCAGATTTATTAGATCGTACACTTTAGTTAACAATCATTACTAGTCTCAACTGAAATCAATATAACAAATACTACTTTAAATGTGTTGAACATCACAACTAGATTTAAACTAAATTCCCGTGCGAAGAACGAGCACATTCTATAGTCCGTTCAACTTGTCATGCCCACAGATACAAATTTGTATATGTGTAACAATTTGATTAAATAACTTGAAAACTTGCATGTGAACTACACATGTCCCCGACGCTACAACATATTTTTTGCCATTCAAACAATCATACCATCTAGAAGTTTCCTTCTTTGCGCTATATATTTAACGCGTCCATTGAATGGTTGGAGAAAACTCAGTTTACATTGCACATTGTTGAAATAAATAACACTTTTGCATTTTCCATGACAAAATCGAATCGGATTGACCAGGTCAGTAAATGACGTCTTAGCGCGAGATGTACTTTTATTAAAGGCGTAAATCGAAATTAGTGTGAAGCTTTGTGTTATATTGTTGACTTCTCAAAACAGGCATTGTTATAACATTTCTAATGAGTTTGAAGTTACCTGCAAAAAGTATCATTAATACAATACGCTAATTTCCGCAAAGAGGCACACATGGATCATCTGTACTACAGTATACAAGAACCAGAGAAAGACTATTTTATTATAGTGATACTCTCCTACCCATATATCTACACACGCACATTGTACCGAAGAAGTAGCGATTGTAAAGAACGTCAAAAGTAGTTCGCCATTGCCAGTACCATGCCTGAACGTGAAAGGGGATGACATTATGACATGGAAGCTAACTTTAACTATAATGTAAGTTATTTAAAAACAATAATACAACTATGTCTACATTTCTTGTTTATTTCATGACTATTTCAAATATCAACATTGGCCCAGATGTATAAGCTGGATGAACGCCTTGCATGAGACTTGTCATCAAATGTCATATTGGTGCTCTACTGTAAAAAAAAATTATGTATCAGACTCGCCAAACATGCCGCCAACATCAAAGGAAACCGTTATATTACAAAATCCAGGTATCCAATAACAATTTCTTCTATCAGACATTTGGGTCGGTATAATTCTAAGGTTGGGTGCAAAATTTCGTAGAACCAACTGTAGAAGTGATGGTTTTGCTACAATTCGCAGTGGACTGTGGACATGAGTGGTTGAACAGACATAGTTTTTTATATATATATATATATGCAATAATCAAAGTTATATTGTTCTACAGGTCGAAACCTAGCATTAAACGTTCCAGTTCGCAATCGACTACTAGATTCGAGATGACAACATGTACGGGCAGAATGGTGTGATGGAAACAAAACGTCATGTGCAAGAACATCAATACAGACTGACGATCCAACGTGGACTGCTAAATTCAATTACCCACTTACAGTTAATGTTGTTGACGTCTCACTTGACAAAGAGGTACATTTTATTATATGATTCAACATGATGTGAAAAAATATTTTCTTAGTTAAATATCCTTTGATAGAAACATTCTTGAAATATAAACATTTGTTGAGATTAGTTCATCTTTTAATTTTGAAACTGAACGGAGATTGAATTATGATATATGTTAGGGACCCCATCCTTGATCGTTAAGATAACGTATTAGTATCATTACAGTATGTTTAGTATCGACAAGTGGTGATAGCTAATACATATGACGATTATATATACCAAGATGGACGATGGTGTTACATTGTGTAGTATTCACATAACTCGAACACTGTTATGATTGACTTCGATGCACATTTATTTATGGTATTTCATCTGGACATACGAAACACGTCTGGTCTTGTCCAAGGGTTTTTGTCGATTGTCCTCTATTTGTTTTACTAACTAGCAAAGTTACTCAAATCGTCACTCCTAACTACACACAAACGTCATTGTCTCAGAAGTTAGTGTGTTGCACTTCACTTAGAGAGTGCAACACATAGTCTAAACTATATAATATCTAATTATACTACACTAACTATCTGGCTAACTGTCTGTTCCTCAGTTCCACCAGGAGGGAGAAACTGGCTATCCACTACACCCCTTGAGACCCGCGTCGCCATGAAACATCAGTCAACACCAAACATGTTTAAAGTACAGGAATCTTCTGGGAACTCCATAAAGTCCATGGATACCATTTCCAAAGGATAACTGGTATTATATGCCTGCAAACGGTTGAGATTTTCTTGGAGGTTTGTATATTACAAATGGCACAGGACTATAAATCACCCATCTCTTGATATACCACACCAGAAAAACGGACTTTATTAACGACAATGTCTTATCTCGCCTTTGATGGCCGATCTCGTGGATAGCCGCTAACACTATCTGGCGTAGAACCTGAGGTAATATAATTTTAACTTCAATACTTTCACAGTCGCCACTTTTCATACAAAGTACTCTTTATATGCAAAGATTTTCACGGGATAACCACAGCCGCGTGATTCCCTGGACCATTTGGTGAGTCTACGGAATATCGGTCTCAATTGCCTTATCACCTCCTGAAGTGTGGAATCTTCACTTGAAAAAGACGTACATCTGATAAATTATAAGAGGCGAGCTGCCCTTAGTAGCAATACCCATCGTCTGTACAGTCAGATCGCGACTGTAAGAAGTTGGTGTTAAAGTAATTTGATTAATTCCAATATCTGCATCTTCAGACAACGCTTCGCACTCTGTTTCATCCAGCGTGACATGTAAGGGATACAGCGATAAGAAATCGGCATTCTTATTCAACGTTCCTCTACGATGCTTGATTTCATAATAAAAATCGCCATCTATAGAGCATCTTTGCTCAATAGCACCCAATTGTGCTTTATTTGAAAAAGTCAAACCCTTATTATCAGTATTAACAGTAACTCTGTTACCTAATAGATATGATCGAAACTTTTCAGTAACCGCCCATTTTAAACCCAACAATTCCAGTTTAAAACTACTCTCTGATGTTCTTCTTCTCTACGGAGAGTCCTACTAGCATAAGCTATCACTTTACTGTGATCATTTTGTTTCCTTCTCATGCGGAGAGTCTTACTAGCATAAGCTTCATCACTTTTTACTGTGATCACTTGCTTTCTGGGCCCAATACTGCCCTCAGACCACTAAAAGAAGCATCAATATCCAAGATGAAAGGTTTACTAAAATCAGGGAACCCCAAAATGGGTGCAGAGATCAATTTAGCTTGAAGGGCCCGAAAGGAACTCTCATGATCACTACTCCAATTAAAATCAGACGAGCTTTTCGTCTTATGTCGATTTGCTCCACCAGGTAGGCCAGAAGGATGTCCTCATTCACATATCCATTAGAGGTTTTGCGACATGTGAAAACCTGGGGATAAACTTTCGATAATATCCAGCCATACCAGAAAGGCTCACTTGTTCACACTAGTGGGTGTGCTAAGTTTCTGTATGGACGAGACTTTGGATTACTGGGTTGCGATGCCACTACCGGAAATAGTGTGACCTAAAAAATCGACTGAATCTCTGCAGAAAACACATTTATTAGGTTTAACTTTTAGTCCTGTTGATCGATCTCTCTAAGACGTTACCTAAACGAATCAAATGATCATCAAAATTAGCTGAAAAAATCAACATATCATCCAAGTATACCAATAAGGATTTAAACATGAAATCGGACATGGAATTTTGCATCAGACGTTGAAAAGTGCCCTGAGTTGTCAATCCCATTGGCATTCTCGTATACTCATACAATCCAAAGGGCGTACAAAAGGCGGTTTTATCAATATCCTCTTGTTTCATTGCCACCTGGTAATATCCACTAGTCAAATCTAAAGGGTAAACGTTTGGCACCGTTCAGGAATCCAGGTAATCGTCAATGCGAGGCAGGAGTACGCATCTTTATTGTCTTTTTGTTTAACTCTCGATAGTCCACACAAAGGCGCAGAGATCCATTCTTCTTCTTAACCATCACCACTGGTGCAGCCCAGGGGCTGACACTCTCCCGAATGACCTATTTCTGTAGGAGCTATGAAATATGTTTCTGCACCTCTGTATAAAACGCAGGCGGGATTCGCCTGTATGGCAACTTAATGGGGTTGGTATCCTGTAATCGGATTTGGTGCTGAACCTTGTCAGCATAACCCACATATGAGTCATTAAAATAGAATACATCGTCATATTTACATAAAAGTGCCAACATTTCAACCTTTTTGATTCACTGACCCATGCATCCGATTTAGGTCAAATCGACTCGAGCCAACGTTTACGTTCGAGGGACCTACAAACCCAAACTTTTCTCTACTAGATACTGCACATTTCACAGAAGTTGCAGAAATGACATTACATTCCAACTCTCCAGTATAATCAATATCACAAATATCACCTACAACCGTTCCATTAGAAAGGAAAATATCTTCCCTTGTAATATTTAGAACATGAATAGCACAAACCCCTCTCTGGAAATTGGTCACAGTATTGCAACACACAATACCCATCCGCAGTAATGAACGGTTAGATTCAAAAATTACATGCCGACCCAAGCTAACCCCGTTTTTAACTCTAACCCAAACAACACCCAAGTAACTAGCTCTAATATGCGACTTCTTTTCCTTAGCGGACCAAATGAAGGTTGGAAGAGAAGACGGAACTACTTTCTTGGATACAGACTGGATCGAAGAGCCTAGAATAGGTTGAAACAACTGCAATCGGCTAAGGATATTAGTACCAATGATGGCATGATAATCACAGTTATGAGGAGAAGAAATATCTTTAAAAATATAGAAACCACAGTCCTTTAGATATGTACTATAAAGCTCAATGTTAACAATAACATGGCCTAAATAAGGAATATGAAGTCCATTTGCAGCTTTTAGCTGCACCCAATTATCCCCGTTTAAAATAGATTCCGGAAAACATTTGCGAAAAGCGCTCTCTGTGAGAGCCGAGACCTGGGAACCTGTGTCAATAAGACACCTAAAAACATTTGCGAAAAGCGCTCTCTGTGAGCAGCCTGGAACCGGGTAAATAACACTAAAACATTGAGCGCTGTAAGCCGAGACTAAGTGTCAATAAGACACCTAAAAACATTTGCAAAAGCGCTCTCTGTGAGAGCCGAGACCTGGGAAGCTGTGTCAATAAGACACCTAAAAACATTTGCGAAAAGCGCTCTCTGTGAAAGCCGAGACCTGGGAACCTGTGTCAATAAGACACCTAAAAACATTTGCGAAAAGCGCTCTCTGTGAGAGCCGAGACCTGGGAACCTGTGTCAATAAGACACCTAAAAACATTTGCGAAAAGCGCTCTCTGTGAGAGCCGAGACCTGGGAACCTGTGTCAATAAGACACCTAAAAACATTTGCGAAAAGCGCTCTCTGTGAGAGCCGAGACCTGGGAAGCTGTGTCAATAAGACACCTAAAAACATTTGCGAAAAGCGCTCTCTGTGAGAGCCGAGACCTGGGAACACGAGATGTCAATAAGACACCTAAAAACATTTCCCCCTATCCAAACATTTTTTAACGGGTGATTCCCTACCAACGTTGATCCCGGGCCCTGTTCTCTGGCACCCAGGGTCGTGCCCCTCTCCCTGAGTGGCGCCCATTTAAAATTTGAACCCTACATTCATTTCCGCTATGTCCATCCTGATCACATCGAGAACAGTGGGGTTGTAATCTATGTCCACCATTCACCCCCAGAAACCGTGGAACATAGGTAGCAGGACGATTCTGGAAGCGCTATGGGGGTCCCTGGGAGTCCCATTGCTCCTCGACGCCATGGTGACCCTGGACTCCAGGTCGACCATACGACGCTGAAGGAGGCGCATTTGTGAGCTCATCTCAGCCTCCGCCCCGGGTATGGGATTGGACTCCCACTGCAATGCAGCGTCGCGACAATGCAAGAAGGTGGTGGATGGGGTTCCCGCCACCTTGGTCATTAACATATTAGCAGATTGTCTGTTCTTCAGGGATGCTATAAAATGATCCCTAAGAATATGGTTATCTAGAGGACCGACCCTCGCGAGTCTGAGCCGCTGTGACCTTTGAAAATAACTCGGCCAGACGATGAGAGAACTCCAAGCAAGACTCTCCCACACGTTGGAATGAGTTAAAGAAAGCGGACAGGAGATCATGAGTGGACCTATTGTCCCAAAACACCCCTAGGAGGCTAGTTAACTGTTCTGGGTCCTGAATAGTCATCATCTGAATGCGCAGCTCTCTGTGAACGGAGTCCGTCACATGATCGAACAGAGCGGCAATTCTGTCTTGTCCCTCAAGTCCATGAGTCCTCCAGTATCTACGAATCTGTCTCAAGAACTCTTCCACCGAGGGACCATGTTCTTCCCCAAACAATCGGACCTGTATATTGAGCGGACGTGGCAAATTCCACGGCGCAGATGGCGAGATCCCAGGACGAAAACCCCCAATTTGAAACTGAGGTTCAGATAGGGCAGCAGTGGGGAGTAAGGGATCCGGAGGCGCAATTTCCACCACAGCATCCTCACACAGTTTACCTCCTCTCGTATTTCTATGAGTCATGATAAATGTTACACAGTTGCAATATAAAAGACAAATATATCGAGCAATTGTACAATCGTCCAAAAGTGACCACCTAAAAACAATCAATCAGTTATCATAAAATCGCACACAGAAAGGGAATAGCTGTATAGAAAAAAAATTGGTGGTTAACACTCAAGAAACAAAGTGTGGTAAAGGTATGTAAAAAAATACTCACACCAAGAAAGTCATTAACACGGGAACAACATAACGTCTTGAGAGTCTCCGAACCAGTTCCATAGTTGTGAAAAGTCCATTAGTAAAACTCGCCACATTCAGGTGTTACGTACTTGACAGGGTAGCACAGGCAAATGATGAAGTACTAGTCTGATAGAGTAAATGTTCTACTTGCAACGAGGAATGCAGACTGGTGAAAGCACAAGCTGGCCTTCGAGATGCGTCGACGGTCAAACAAGGTACAGGCCCCAGGTCCCGAAGTTGCTTGAAGAAAGGTAGGGCAAACAATTGACAAGTGTTATGCCCCAATGTTGATTGAAGACTTGAATGACATGCATAGCAAGGTTGATTGAAGGAACGTGAGCAAGCGATTGACAAGTGTTATGCCCCAATGTTGATTGAAGACTTGAATGACATGCATAGCAAGGTTGATTGAAGGAACGTGGGCAAGCGATTGACAAGTGTTATGCCCCAAGGATGCAAATAATAAAGATCATCCCAGTATACTGGTCAGAAGGCAATGTGACCAGCAGGCAATATGTACATAAAAATCGAAGCTTGGTAAACGATGTATAAAAACTAGCAACTCACGTAAACAGCTTAGTCTGGTCCACGATTCCGACCGTTTGTACAGGGTGGGCTGATATATTTTAATTTTCTGACACCATTGTTATGGGACCCCATCCTTGGTCGCTAAGATAACGTATTAGTATCATTGCTAGCGTATGTTTAGCATCAACAGAGTGGTGATAGTTAATACAGATGACGATTATATATACCAAGATGGACGATGGTGTTACATTGTGTAGTATTCACATAACTCGAACACTGTTATGATTGACTTCGATGCATATTTATTTATGGTATTACATCTGGACATACGAAACACGTCTGGTCTTGTCCAAGGGTTTTGTCAATTGTCCTCTGTTTGTTTACTAACTAGCAACAGTTACTCAAATCGTCACTCCCTAACTACACACAAACGTCATTGTCTCGTAGTTATGTGTTGCACTTCTACTTAGAGAGTGCAACACATAGTTTCAACTATATAATATCTAATTATACTACACTAACTATCTGGCAAACTGTCTGTTCCTCAGCTGCCACCTAGAGGGAAACTGGCTATCCACTATATATATATATATATATATATATATATATATATATATATGCATATATAATGTCAATTGATATGTGTTGTAGTCTGTTTTTAGATAGATGAGGTACTGACGTGTTGCTATCATGTTGTTGCTAAAGGCCAGTATTCGACATTCTAAGGTACTGATAATGTCGAATGTTGGACTACATAACACAGAGTCTAAGTACTATAATGTCGAATGTTGGACTACATAACACGAGGTCTAAGGTAGTGAGAATGTCAAATGTTGGACTACATAACACGAGGTCTAAGGCACTGAGAATGTCGAATGTTGGACTACATAACACGAGGTCTAAGGTACTGAGAATGTCGAATGTTGGACTACATAACACGAGATCTAAGGTACTGAGAATGTCGAATGTTGGACTACATAACACGAGGTCTAAGGTACTGAGAATGCCGAATGTTGGACTACATAACACGAGATCTAAGGTA
The DNA here is from genome assembly GCA_020796225.1 of Arion vulgaris. Lineage (NCBI taxonomy): Eukaryota > Metazoa > Mollusca > Gastropoda > Stylommatophora > Arionidae > Arion > Arion vulgaris. The sequence goes on along the minus strand of CM036764.1, from coordinate 9,214,153 downwards.
CTGAGAATGTCGAATGTTGGACTACATAACACGAGGTCTAAGGACTGAGAATGTCGAATGTTGGACTACATAACACGAGGTCTAAGGTACTGATAATGTCGAATGTTGGACTACATAACACGAGATCTAAGGCACTGAGAATGTCGAATGATGGACTACATAACACGAGGTCTAAGGCACTGATAATGTCGAATGTTGGACTACATAACACGAGGTCTAAGGTACTGATAATGTCGAATGTTGGACTACATAACAAGAGGTCTAAGGCACTGAGAATGTCGAATGTTGGACTACATAACACGAGGTCTAAGGTACTGATAATGTCGAATGTTGGACTACATAACACGAGATCTAAGGTACTGAGAATGTCGAATGTTGGACTACATAACACGAGATCTAAGGTACTGAGAATGTCGAATGTTGGACTACATAACACGAGATCTAAGGTATTGAGAATGTCGAATGTTGGACTACATAACACGATATCTAAGGTACTGAGAATGTCGAATGTTGGACTACATAACACGATCTCTAATGCACTTCTTCTTCTTCCCTTCCACCATCTACTTATTTAAGAAGTATTGGGGGTGAAACGTAGTGATCTTGTCTGTGCTTGTTTTAAGACACTTTGCAAGCTGATATTCATGTTCGTAAGGCTGTTCTTGATGCCGTCGCTCCATCTTTTCTTTGTCTTCCTCTTGCCGTGTACTCATTATACTTTTTCTGTGTGGCTCTCTGTGGTTGGCGATACCAGGGCATTCTGGTCAAGTGTCCAAAACATTTAATCTGTTGTTGTCTTATGAATTGCATAACTGGTTTCACATCCATTCATGTTCTGTTTCTTCATTTCTAATTTTTGTCTCTTATTGTCACAACTACAGCTCTTCTAAGATACCTCATCTCTGTCGTTATGATTGTCCACTCATTAGCTGCTGTTATTGGCCATGTTTGACACTGGTAACATAGTGTTGGCCAGAAAATCGTTCTTATGAGATTTGCTTTAGTTGTTAGCGGTATTTCTTTATGTGACAACAGTGGTGTTAACTGTCCCAGTACTTGGTTAATTTTTGGCAACGATTGCTGATTTCGCTATCGATACTTCCATCTGCTGTGAAAATCGTTCCTTAGTATTTGGCCTCAATTGTTTGTTTTATGGCTACGTTCTGGAGTTTTATTGTAAGACTTTCTGGTTGTCTACTTATTGCCATTGTCTCTGTATTTATTATATTTATTCTCATGTTGTACTCCTCACCCTTGATGTTAACTAAGCTCAAATGGTTCTGGAGATATTCTTCGTTTTCTGCAATCAGTACTTGGTCATCTGCAAATAAAAATTATGAAATATTATTTTCTTTCTCTATTCCTGCCTCTCTACTTATGTTGTTCATGTATATTATAAACAGCAGTGGGAGAGCACACATCCCTGTCTAACTCCTGAGTTTACTGTGAATTTTTTTGATGTTCCTGCTTTTGTTCTCATGTAACTTTTATTTGAAATGTATAAACTCTTGCAGACCTTGATGAGATGTTTGCTGATTCCATATTTTCTTAAACAATCCCATAGTTTGTTTCTTTCGACTCTGTCGAATGCCTTTTCCTGATCTATGAATGCACACTAGATGTCTTGTTATGTTATATTGCGCTTTCCGTCAGTTGTCTTAATGTGAATATTGCATCGGTACAGCTTCTATTTAGTCTGAAACCCATATGTGCTTCTGTGAGTTGTTCTTCAATTGTTGGCCCTAGTCTTTTTTCAATGATCTTAGCATACATTTTACCTATGTGACTTAGTAGTGAGATTTCCCTATAGTTATTACATTCCTTCTTGTTGCCTTTGTTTTTCCAAATTGGTGTGATTATTGCTGTTTGCCAATCTTCTGGTGTTTCTTGGTTCTTCCATGCGATTTGGAAGATTCGTCTAACCAATTGTGCACATGCCACTTCAGCTGCTTTGACGGCTTCTGCAGGTACATCATATGTGTCTGCTGCTTTGTGTTTTGGTGCCAATTTTATTACATTTTCTACTTCCGCTAGTAGTATTTCTGGTTCCAATTTCTCTATTTCATCCTCTGGGTTATAGCAGTGTATTTCTTCCATAAGTGGTATCACATAGTACCTCTTAGTGCTGTACTGAATATCGAATGATGGACACATAACCGAGTCTACCATGAATGCTACTAGGGCTAAGGTACGATTGATGTTGGGCTATAACATGAGGTCTAAGGTCGGGAAAGTCGATGTTGGACTACATAACACGAGATCTAAGGCACTGAGAATGCCGAATGTTGGACTACATAACACGAGGTCTAAGGTACTGAGAATGCCGATTTGGACTACATAACATAGGTCTAGGTACTGATCGAATGTTGGACTACATAACGACGACTGTGATTGATTGTAAATCGTAAGGAAATTTACAGACACATTTTGTTTCTGTTAGTTGAGTCAACTGGACTGAGTCACATACTATTATTACATATATATTAATATATGGAACGTGAAATGATTGTATGTGAATGTGTGCTACGATTAATTCTTTAAATCGTCACTAAAAGTATGTGTAAATGTGTATTATGTACCATAGAACCATTTGTTGCTTGCAGGGTTAGAAGATAACATAACAACAATATATGCGTATATATGTAAACCCAATCTAAGTGATATGACGCATTGCACTGCATCTATCTCTGTTTAATTATTGCATGCATTCAACTTTAACTTTCTTTATTGTGTGTCAACATCTAGATCATAGGTTCCCAACCTTATTTGAATGAGCGCCCCCTTTTTCAGTGAATAATTCGCCAGCACCCCACCCCACCCGTGGGTAAACTATATTTGTACATACTATAAATTGAAATCCAAGGACACATCCTCTAATGACAATCTGTTTGGTTTCTTTGTGAATAGTCTGATGACCATGATAAATCCTCTTTCAGCTAAATATGGTGATGGGAATACAATAAACAACTTCTTACTGCAGCCAATTAGGGTTGATATAAAATAGTTGAAATCTGACTTTGTAGACACAATTCTTGATCTACATTATTCAATTTTCCATTTGAACTCTTCATGAGTTGACAATTCTATCAACTCTTCCTCCAGTAATAATTATGTTATTTGTAAAGTTTCTTCTTCCTCTGCGCTCTCACTAGACTTGTATTTCGGATTCTCTAATAAAGGCCCTATCAGCCACATATCAGTTTTCTTGGACGCTGGTGTAAGTGTGCCATCTCTTTCTTCTCATGTCTGCATACTAGTGGCAGTTCTGTAGGACGTGCACTGTCGTCATATTCGTCAAACCACAAGGGTACAGATCGTTTCTGTCTATCTTGAATCTAGTTCTGTTCTCATTCTGTTATGACCCTCCAGAGACGACGTATGATGAATGTGGTCTCTTCTAGGCGGTTCGTAATATCCATCATGCTTGTTGTGTTTTGTGTATTATTTTTCCCACTTTGTTGTGTAGTGTCCTCTCGCGATGGTTGTTGCTTCTTCCTAGCTGACCAGTTTGTGATCTTGAGGCATCTCTGTTCCCTCTTTAGCCAGTCTGTCAGCATCTTCATCCCCATTGAGCTTGTAGTGTGAGGGTATCCACTGGATTACTACACTCTCAGAATCATGGGCCAACTGGGCTACGGTTGACCTGAGATCACTTAGTTATGTGTTCCTTTCAGGTTTCACTGCTGAGATTGCAGAACAAAAGCACCATTTTTCCATGCATTTGTTTCATATGTTGTAGTGCCATTTTTGCAGCTGCATTGAGGGCATCCAACTCTGTAAGCCTGCATGGCCATGGAGGAAAGGTGCTGGCTGATTGTATGTGTCTTTCTTGAGCCAGTGCCAATATTGGGTCTGCGTGGGCAAGCTCTTTAAAGTTTACCATGAAGCTACTTCTTTTCAATCTGCTCCTACGGTAGCTGTTTTTTGAGGGTGCATTGGATGGTTCGTCAGTCTCTTGCATTTTTCTCATCGTTGAAGTACCTTCACGTTCCATCTGTCCTGCATTGACTGAAGTTTTAGTTCAGTTTTCAGTATTTCTATTTGGGTAGACTTATGGTTTCAGTGATGATCCGTGAGGCCTGGTTTAACACTCGGCTTAGCTTTATGAAGTGTGTCTTGGAGATTATGACCCAGACTACTATGCCATACTCAAGTACTTGTCAAACTCTCCCAGTGTAAAGCCATTTCAGAATGCTACAACCTGCACTTCTGTTGGTGCCTGCTAATTTGTTGACGATCCCCATTCTCTTTGCTTTTCCCCCAGATTTGCCTGTGTTTTCTACGCCCGCCTGCTGTCCATGATGATTCCCATATATGTTGGACATTCGTCCATTGAGAGTAGGGTGTCATTTAACTAGAGTTTGAGCATTTATTTCTTCTTGGATGGACTGAAGACTGTGAAATTGATGTCCTTTTCATTTATAAAGGGCAGTCAAGATCTGGTATATTTTACTACATCCTGCATTCTTGAGAAGGCTACTGCTATTGATTCTTCTAGACGCGCGTATTGTGCCGGGGCCCGCAAGATAAGCAAAGAATAGCACCACTGCAACCTACAATGCATGTCGTAAGAGGCGACTGATGTAGGCCTAGGATGCTACCTAGTAAATAAAAAACAGCGCAGAAATCTGATGTACTAGCCTACTTGTAGGCGCATAACTGGCACAACGTATAATCGCTCTTAATCTCAGATGGCATACAAATCACACAGAGTGGTTGACAAGTGATCGATATGGAGCGTTCGAAGAAGAAGAAGATCTTCTCGTGTCCACAGTGCCATATCATCAATATAGATTGCACCATGTAATCTGCTGGGGGATGTCTTCTCGTGTCCACAGTGCCATATCATCAATGTAGATTGCACCATGTACTCTGCTGGGAATCTCTTCTCATGTCAAGTGCATATCATCGTAGTGCACCATGACTGTTGAGATGTCTTTCATAATCATTTATAAAAACGAAGTAGCGTTAGAGCAAGGAACCCCTCCTTGGGGAACAGCTTGTTCAATGATTGCCTTCCTGCTATGTTTTTTCTGGTCACATCGGCTGTTCTATTTACCAGACATTGACCTATCCAGATATACATGCGTTTTTTTATTCCGAGTTTGAGCATTTTGATTTTGAGTCCCTCTCCAGACCCTATCAAACGCTTTCTCCATGTCAACTCATACCGTTAGTGTATGCTTCTTAACTTGAAATTCACCTTCGATCTTCTGTGCAATGTAAGTTACTTGGTCTTCTGTTGATCCATGCTGACTGAATCCACTCTGCTGTAGTAGTATCAATTGTTTGTGCTCCAGTTGCTCCATGAGTCTTCTATTGAGAAGCCTCTCCATCGTTTTTCCAACACACATAAAAAGAATAATTGGTCTACGATTGCTTGGATCGAATCTGTCTTTTCCTTGTTTTAGCTTGGGCGATGTGATAGCTTCTTTCCACTCACTTTCTTGCCTAGGTTAATGAGCATCTCATTTGTGATGCCATCCTTTCCTGGTGACTTCTTAAGGTCAAGACCCTGGAGAGCTTCTTCAACTCACCTCTGTCCATGTTGAGACATATTTTCTCTCCAGCTCTACCTTGTGGTTTTCTTAACTGCTCTCCTATATTTAGCTGAGGCTGCCTTGAGTGATATGTTGCTGTCTATGCTCTACTCAGTTTCTAATCTTTATCTGGCCGGACTCCCTTTCTCTTCAACATTTTGGACCTCTTCTGACCAATAACGTTTGTATTCTCTTCGTGAACCTCTAGAAATTGATTTTCTTGATATGATTTTTCAAAATGTATATGTTGAGTAGGTATGTCATGTTCCTTATAATTTTGGTGTGTATTTATTGGGTCACAGTAGATATCGATGAGCCTCGCAAACTGTGCCCAGTCAACTCTTTGTAGTTCCACTGGACATTATGTTTTGGACTTGGGTGAAAAATCTAATCTTCAAAGATAGCTTGACAGGTTTGTGGTCACTGTCTCCTAGCTGTTCCAAGAAGGTTCGATTCAAGTTGCTGGCTATGTCACCGGTGGCAAAGACGAGGTTTGTGGGATATATTTTCTGTCTTCTGGAGTAGAAGGTTGGTGGGTCATCGAGTCCATTCCTGAGCTGCAGGTTGTTAACTATTTCACACTGCACTATCCCCCCCATCCTTTTGTTTACAGTGATGTCTTGGTATCCCCACCTTTCTGAGTGACTCTTAAAATCTCCCACTACTAGATAATGTGTATTGGTCAGTGTCGTGGTTTCCAGCATAAGGACTCTGTTAGTTCGAATCTGTTAAATGTCTACAACGATGCAAATTTCTATGATTTCTGCTTCCCCATTTGTGCTGACTTCTATCTGTTTTATGGTGTATTTCTTATGAGGCCCACCCCCTTCTCAAAGTGGCCTTATCTGTATAACTGATAACCTCGGACAGAGAATCTGTGTGGGGCGTTTGATGTGTGATTCCTGAATACATCCAAGGCCTATTTTTCACTCGAGAGCCGCTGTAGCGTAGTTGTTAGTGAACTCGCTTCTCAAGGCTGGTGGTCTGGGTTCAGCTCCCACAATGCGCGTGGAGTTTTTCCCCACCGCGACGGCTCTCAGGTCGACCCAGCCTCAACTGGGTACCAGACATGCTCTGGGAAAGTAAAGGCGGCCGGCGTGATGCTGACCACATCACACATCGTGTGCCGACGGTCGATGAAAAATACAGGCCTAACACTGTATTGGCCTATATTCCACGAGGTATGAAAGGGTTCCTTTACTTATTTACTATTTTGCACTGCTAGGGCCTGCTTTTTGTTGTAAATGTCCTCGGCGTTCCAGCGAATTATGTTGCTTCTCCTTAGTCTGGTGGATTTTGATCTGCAAGATTTTCCTGCCGCTCATTTGCACGTCGCACGGCAACTACATTTGTGACCATTTTTTTCAAATATGAATTCAACTAGTTGTAGCGACCAACCATTGCCAGAACACCATCGACAGCAGACAAGATATTATTCAGCGGAATTTTTTTCTTAAAAATGGTATTCCAAGAATTTAAATATAGATTTTTCTTTATTTTCCGTTTCTAATGTTCTTGCAAATAATAGTTCTTGACAAATGTTTTCATCTTTTATGAAGCGAACGTGCGTGATACGTAAAGACTCATTTCTTGGTAAGGAAGATGCATCCAGTTATAAAAAGCTTAAAAGTAGTCGTCAAAACATCATTTCAACGACTCATCTCTACACTGTGTTATTTCTTAATGAGACTTAAAAATAATTTCAGACGGCGGCGTATGCAGTATAGAACGCAGAACTTCATTCACCGCTGGCAGTAACAATTATTCGCCAATAGTGTGCGGTTTTTCAGATTTAGTAATAGGTAAGGACATGTTGGATGAAGAGGTAACCCATCATTTTATTGTTTTGCTGCCGCCGAAACCATACCAGCTAAAGTTGGACATCTTGAATGTTGACCTTTAATCTTGAACATAAGATACATTTTCATCTTTTCTGCAAAGATGTAATTTGCTCACATGTTCTTCTAATCGCGATGGTTTCATAGATTTATGTGAAAACATCTTGTGGAAAATTCAAACGCATTGGTAATGTTTTGTTTGTGGGGAATTGAATAAAACCTATTTCAAATACTCGACATCATAGTGTCTGGATTTCTTCTTTGATTCTGACATAACCTATATGTCAGCCAATATGCGTAGATGCGTATATGTAACCAATATGCGTAGATTCGGTCTAGTGCACTATTAATTGTTGCGTGTGGTAGGACTCGCGTGACTTTGAATTTTCACCTTTGGGTGGCGGCGGATGGTCCTCAACGCCCCCCACAATTTACTTTTCAACCCAGCTCCCTTTCCAACTTCTCAGCGCCCCCGGTGGTGGTACCGCCTCCGTTGGGAACCTATGATCTAGATGCATGTGTACATACGATTAACGATTCACATTCCTAATGATAACATCATATGCTTTGTTTAAAGTCACAAGTTACATACCAATGGTCCCGATAACAGTGTAATTAATAATAATATAATAATAATTTCTCTCGTACCGTTATACGTTACATAGGGCCTGCAAGTAACTTCTCCATACCGTTCTATCCTGGGCAACTCGCTCAATCTCCTCCATGGAACTGAGACCGATATTTCCTGCCTCTCTCAGCAAAGTTCGTTTCAGGGTCTCCTTAGGTCGACCTCTCTTTCTTGAACCCTTTGCATCCCACTTCAATGCCTGCTTTGATATTCGATTATCATTTCTCCTCAAAGTGTGTCCAACATATCTCCATCTTCTCTTTCTTATAACAGTTGTCACTAGTGGTTGACCAGACATGTCACGTATTTTATCACGTCTCCTGAATTCGTTCCATTTTATATTCATTATTTTCGCAGACATCTATGTTCAAATGCATTCAACTTGCTTTCTATATCTTTAGTCATTTTCCAACTCTCGCTGGCATATCTTAGGATTGATACAACATTTGAATTGAAAATTTGTAATTTAGTTTTAATACTATATAACTTGCAGTTCCATATGTTATTTAGACTTTTAAAAGCTGATGTTGCTTTGCCAATTCGTATCATAATTTATTTTTAACATCCCTGTGCAATCACAATTGCTACCTAAATAGGTGAACTGCTCTGTTATTTTTATCATTTTAGATTCCAGTGTGATATCTGCGTTACTTGCCATAGGTGTCTTTATTATATTTGTTTTTTCACAGCTTATCTGCAGTGTAATTATATTCTACAATTTCAGCTTCTCTTGAGCCAATGACTCAGTTTAGACTTTCCACATTCAGTCCAGATGACATCTTGAAAATGGACATTGCAAGTGATAGGAAATTGATTGCACAAAGCTTTGCTGTAGCATCATCAAGTCTTCTTGGCTCCATAAGTATAACATTAGCTTCAAGCGATGATTCATCAACCCATTATTTAATTGTATGTGAAGTAGAAATCTACGGAGGCAAGTTATGGCTATTATTTTTGCTAGAATGATCTTAGAAGTATGTTTAATTCAAATTACATTCAAAGTCATATTATGCATTTAAGCCAAAAATAAAGTCTAGATGCACTTGCAATTGACATATACATATAATTATTTCTTTATATATTATATTTAGTCACATATCTATATTTTAGCTAAGAAGTGTCATTTTAATAGAATAACTATTAAACGACAGTGACTATAATACAATTGAAATAGAACAAGTATTAAAACGACAGTGACTATAATACAATTGAAATAGAACAAGTATTAAACGACAGTGACTATAATACAATTTCAAACAAAATAAAAATGTAAATATTGAGTTGCTTGAATAGTTATTTTCCTCTGAAATCGGAGAAGGTCAGTCTGTATGACGAGGGTCACAGTTAATAAGGCAATCAGGCATTCACGCAAAAATCAGCCACTAGCTCAATACCAGACGCCCTGACTACGCCTGAAGTTATAGCGGGCGAACGCAAAAGAAGAAGAGTAGTTATTTGAAGTCTGAAATGACAATACAATAATTGGAGACTACTCAATTAAATCTCAATAGTCTACGATAAAGATCAGAACACACATTGATGCCATATATCGTCAACGAATAGTTCATGTTGGATAGCTAATTATAGTGTGGAATACTTAATACAACGACTGACACTTTACAGAAATGGCACCCACCAGGCATAAGACAAATTTGAAATTTAAAATGAACATTTTAAAATGATATTTAGGATTGCAAGATATCGTTGGCACAAGTAAAAATGACGATAAATATTCATGAGAAGATCGCAAAAAAAGTACATTGTTGTAATAATTGTTGAAAGCAAATCAGCTTCGTAGCACAGAGATATGAAGTTTTGGTGGTTAGAGACCACAATAAAACGTAAAGTTAAACTTGAAAGAGTGAAATGTTTTTTTCTAGTCATAACAATGTACAATAAAAAGCGCAGTTATCGAGGGCATTGCACGCACATATGATGCTTATGAGTAGTACATCAGTAACATTTGCAAAATGGTGCAAAAACTGTAGGGTCTATAGGGAAATTTTGTTTTTACACACAGCCTCAACTTAATACATGATTATGAAGTATTCAAGATCTGAAGAATATAGTTGCACGTTGAATTATCAGTTTTTCTATGTGAATGACGCACGTTTCATATCAAGCAATTTGTCCAGGCATTTTCATCGACGCTGGCTAGTTTCTTCTAGACTGTCTCTTCGCTGTGAACTGATTAGTTTTTACTGTGAAACTGCTGCCTCTTCTTGTCTATAAGACATAACATTGAAGTGACGTTGTCCTAGCTTCTTTGTGTCTATTTGTTCTCGAGAACTATATAATTAATTTCTGCAAGTAATTTCTCCACACCGCTCTATCCTGGGCAACTCGCTCAATCTCCTCCATGGAACTGAGGCCGATATTTCCTACCTCTCTCAGCAAAGTTTGCCTAAGGGTCTCCTTAGGTCGACCTCTCTTTCTTGAACCCTTTGCATCCCACTTAAATGTCTGCTTTGATATTCGTTGATCATTTCTCCTCAAGGTATGCCAACATATCTCCATCTTCTCTTTCTTATAACAGTTGTCACTAGTGGTTGACCAGACATGTCTCTGATTTCATCCCTTCTCCTGAATTCGTTCCATTTTATATTCATTATTTTTCGCAGACATCTATTTTTAAATGCATTCAACTTGCTTTCTATATTTTTAATCATTTTCCAACTCTCGCTGGCATATGTTAGGATTGATACAACATTTGAATTGAAAATTCGTAATTTAGTTTTAATACTATATAACTTGCAGTTCCATATTTTATTTAGACTTTTAAAAGCTGATGTTGATTTGCCAATTCGTATCATAATTTCTTTTTAACATTTCCTGTGCAATCAAAATTGCTACCTAAATGCTCTGTTATTTTTATCATTTTATATTCCAGTGTGATATCTGCATTACTTGCCATAGGTGTCTTCATTATATTTGTTTTTTCATAGCTTATCTGCAGTCCAACTTTGATGCTATAGATGACAAGTTGTCTGTTTATCTTTGCATATCTTGGTTGTTTCTATTTAACAAGGCAATATCATCTGCAAATCCAAATCTTCTAGTTGACTATTTTCTACCCAATCGATGCCAGTAATTATGGCAATAGATATATATGAAAACAATGAAACAAGTACACCGATTGAAATATATATTTGAAAACTCATAACAACAGATAGAAAAAGTACAAAAGAGATACAAAGTAAAATAGCTCGTAAGAAAGCTGCTTTTATGAAAATGAAATGCATATTATGAGTAATTTCAATGATACTGTGGGAAAAAAAAGTACTGCAGTACTATATTGAACCAATACTCATGTGTGGCAGTGGATCATGGGCAATGCACATACAATCAATACATTTGCTGGAGGCAGAAGGAATCGACTTTTATATAAGCGTGATGTAAATATCATTAATAGCGAAGAAAATAAATAATAGGTTTGTTTAAAAAAGACATGCTGCACAAAGAAATGCTCAAGAATCAGAATCAGTGAATGAAAGTTCTTAAGACAGCATGAATGCAATGCTGGAGATTTGGACATTTGTTGGAATCACACTGGAGAATCAAAACATCAGTTACAATTAACGAACACTAGAAGAGGAAATCGTAGGAGATGTCAGAGGATCTGTGTAGAAACATACAGGTTACGACGAAGATGTGAACTACCAGTAAGGAGAGATCTGTGTAGAAACATGACAGTTTACGGTGGCAGATGTGGAACGTGACTACACTAAGAAGAGATCTGCGTAGAAACATGACAGTCTAGGCGGCAGATGTGAACGTGACTACACTAAGAAGAGATCTGCGTAGAAACATGACAGTTTACGGTGGCAGATGTGGAACGTGACTACACTAAGGAGAGATCTGCGTAGAAACATGACAGTTTACGGTGGCAGATGTGGAAATTGACTACACTAAGGAGAGATCTGTGTAGAAACATGACAGTCTAGGGCGGCAGATGTGGAACGTGACTACACTAAGAAGAGATCTGTGTAGAAACATGACAGTCTAGGGCGGCAGATGTGGAACGTGACTACACTAAGAAGAGAGCTGTGTAGAAACATGACAGTTTACGGCGCAATGTGAAACTTGATTGATTGAATGCTTGAGCAACAATTACATTAACTGGATTGACATACGACGATGTTTCTACTATATGATACATCATCTAGGCATTTATTAAATACACGTGAACCATATCCATATGCATTCAATTACTGATTTACCGTTACTACAGACAATGTTTGTCCATTTGGCTTTTACGGACTTCATTGTGATCAAATATGTTCCTGCACATCTGTCGAAATGTGTAATTTTGTCACTGGAACATGTGCTAATGGATGTCCGCCTGGTCAGTTTGGATACAACTGTGAATATCCATGTAAAAGTAACTGTCGTGTTTGTGAAATAGAGTATGGGCAATGTATCGAATGTAATCCTGGGCGTACTGGAATAATTTGTGATACAGGTAATATGCCATTCTTGTTCTGGAACAAATTGAAATGTTTTGTCACATAAATGTGCATATTTTATACATTTTATTTTAGATATATATATATATTATATAATATTTATGCTGGTTATATCACGATGAATTTATCATAAGACAAGACAATTGTCTTCTCAAACTAGGAGATATGAACAGTTTGTGTAACACTAACTCGTGAATATATATCACACTTCGGATTAGAATGCACAATGTGTTTTCTGAACCCAACAGTGAACATCAGATTGTCATGTTGAATGACATATATTTATACGTTACATATTTATGAGGTGCACAATGTTCTTCGAGAAACGTACTCACTGCATGCGTTACCATCGGATAAATGCATTTACAAATACACGCAAACGCTGCCACACAACTTGTGGACATACCATCACAACCTGTGGACATACCAACACAACTTGTGGACATACCAACACAACCTGTGGACATACCAAGACTACACATAAAAAACGTCATTATTATCTCTCTTATTAGACAATGAATTGTTTCATTATGATCATGCAACATAATCAACAGATATAGGTAGCAGCCTTTCAAGTTTGCTGCTCTTATTAAATATGTCTTTTTATCTGTAACAGTTTATACATTATTGATGTTCAAAGAGAATGGATGTGCTCCTTACAATGACAATTTTATCCCCCAAAAATACTCTTTGCTTAGACATAATGCCATATTATTCACCAAATATTGAATGCTCACGGAGAAAAAATAACTCGTACAATGAATACAATGGATTCAGTCCCCTTGAAATATGTCAGCATCAGGGCGGTAGAAACAATTGAGTTTGAAACTGTAAGTATTTATGTGAAAATAGAGGACTATATTTATTTATGATGCAAACGCAGTACTGGAGACTTAATACCCACATTTGGGTACCAGTTCCGTCTGCGTGGTGCCGGTACCCACAAGGAAACAAAGAATATTATCACTGTAACCTACAAGGCATGTTGAAAGTAGCAACTGAAATATAACCTAGTAAAGCTACCCTGGTAAATAAACAGAATTGCAGAAATCTGATTGGCCTACTTGTAGGCACATAACTGCAAAACATGCAATCGCTCTTAGGCTCAGATCACACACAAATCACAGACTTGGTCGATATGGAGCGTTCGAAGAAGAAGAAGACAAATGATACCAGTTCTTGTATTGTCATGTTCTTGTATTGTCATGTTCTTGTATTGTCATGTTCTTGTATTGTCATGTTCTTGTATTGTCATGTTCTTGTATTGTCATGTTCTTGTATGTATGTCTATTGTATGTCTTGTATTGTCATGTTCTTGTATTGTCATGTTCTTGTATTGTCATGTTCTTGCATTGTCATGTTCTTGTATTGTCATGTTCTTGCATTGTCATGTTCTTGTATTGTCATGTTCTTGTATTGTCATGTTCTTGTATTGTCATGTTCTTGTATTGTCATGTTCTTGTATTGTCATGTTCTTGAATTGTCATGTTCTTGTATTGTCATGTTCTTGTATTGTCATGTTCTTGTATTGTCATGTTCTTGAATTATAAACTGATTATTTGTGTGTGTGTGTGCAGCTTATTGATTGAATATGCATTGTTTATCTATATTTCTTGAATCCAGGCTATTTCATGGCTAATCTTATGATCATTCATTTTATTGATACCATCTGTGCCAATATCTTTAGTGTAGTCTGATACTCAATAGTATGTAGATTGATACTATACGTGCTATGAGCAAACGGATGAACACCGTGTCGTTATGTTAAGATGTGAAAATACTCAACATCAGATCTACGAGTATAGTAGTTAGTTAATTGCATATGCTTTTACATGACTTTGTGAATCAATCCCAGCTTTTTTAAAGCTAATTGTGATTGTTCTAGGCATTATTACGTTCAGTGGCTTGCCATTGCCTTCTGAATGGGTGGTGCCATCGTCCTTTCTCAAAATAAAGCGAAACAATTTGCAAACAAACTGTCCGCAGCATGATTCGAACTCAGAACGGCCGAGTTAATAGACCGAGTCACTATCCCCTAAGCCACAGAGGCCACCGCTACGAGTGTAGTAAACATAAAATGCATACATAGCTTAACAGATAATATTATCAGATATTACGTTAACAACATCCAGAAGAAGTCAGTGGTCTATTTCATGATACATTAGATGGTGAAACTGTATCTAAATTTGACTCATATTAGTTTAAGTTTAATTTGGAATATCTTGATTGCCCTGCTGCTTGTTGTCATACTGAATGCACCACTAGCTTTCTTGACCATTCTGCCACATGAGCTTGCAGATAAAAGCCCATGCAGACTTCTCGTTACGAACTACCGATCCATTCGTGTAAATCACAACGTCGTCTGCATTGCAGTTTTCATCGATGATGGCTTTGACATCTGCATTCAACGCCGCGGGATTTTCCTCTCTGCAAACTTTGTCAAATTTAATAATATTACTAATTCATAGCAAACATATATTGTCTTAAATATTCACATATGGTAGATTGTGTATGGCAGATTTACAGTTATTAAACAGTGTTAATTTTAACATAGAATGTGTTCACTTAAAAAGTAAAGTAGGCAAGATAAAATAGCCGTTGCATTTTTTTAGACCAGGATATATAATATTGAGAGGGTTGTCCAGGATAGATCGGTATGGAGAAGTTGCTTGTATGTCGTATGTAGCGTATAACGGTACGATACAAATTATTATTATTATTAAATACTATAAATGTGAAATATGAATGAGGAAGAAACACGCCAATAGTTGTTCTGTTTTTTTTATTCCAACATCTAAGTGAGCATATACTCCATGATAGGTTGACCGACTAAAAGTAAAACTTGTTAGTACTATTGTGTATTGTTTTGTTATGAATTGAAGAGCATATCTGGTTTCTTCGTATAGACTGTCCAAACGGAACATATGGGATCAATTGTTCTTCCATCTGTCCGAAGGGATGCAAGATCAATACATGTAATAAGACAAACGGCCAATGCGACTGCAAGGACAACTTTATGGGTCTCAAATGTTCAGGTTTGCGCACGCAATTTCTGTTACCTATATTCTCTAACATTTGAACTTGAAATATGTATATAATATCATCTGATAATTATTATCACATATATATATACATGACCTTTTATACTATGAGCAATCAGTAGTAACCATGCATAGGCGATAGAGCAAAGACTGGTATATACAGTATTACATAAGAGGAAACATTAACTATAAGATATGAAAAAACACTCAACGTTTCGGTGATTAGACCTTTATCAAGAACACAAAAACTAAATTAACTAAAACATGATACTAACAAATGATCTGAGTCAAAAGATACTGGCATACGTACCTGCGTGGCTCTTGGTCAGCATCTCGTGAATGATAGAATGGACAGGAAATAGGAAGACTTTTAGGTTACCGATTGGCTTGTCAATCGGAAAGGGTTAGTGGCAGGTTACGTAAGATATTGTTTGTACAGGTGGGAACAAAGACCCCACGTGGGAAGAGCAGGAGAGGTAGGTGGAAGAAACTGAGATAATGGCTTAATTACCGACATAGCATACTGATGTGTAACACGTACCCCCATACAACATGAGCCCTATTCGGCTAATATGGATTGCATACACTCCGATAACAAAGGCGGATATGTACTCCAATGTTCCCGGGGAGTTTGTCAACAGTATGACACTGTAAGTGTTCACAGATATGTATACCAGACGATAACGTGCAGAAGATAAGTATGCAAGTAAGAAAATGGGATAGAACATGACACTAGAACAGGTCCCAATGACTAAACTAGGAATGTCTCGACCACCGTTCACCAAGAACGACTCGAGCCCTACTTGGCTAATATCCATCCTGTGTGTCCCGGGAACGAACACAGGCAGAATTCAATGTCGTATGGCTGGAACAGAGGGGAGAGAAGTGTCAAAGTGACACCTAGAGTGTGAGCCGAATTCTGACGATGAATAGCGATGATAGTGTCATGTGATACTGCGTAGATATAAATAAGAACAGGGAGGTGGCTGGAGAGTGGACAGACAGAAGAGGAAATGGTAGTGAGTCAATGGGTTTGTGGAGGGGGTACGAGGGGCCATCCGGAAGGCCACCAGGGAGGAGAGGAAAAGATCCGTGAGGAAGCTGGGTCTTCCCGGAAGATCCGCAGCTCACGGAGAAGGACTCGGACGCAGGGCGTTGTGGGGATGAAAGGTGAGCACCAATTTGGTACGGTCACAAGGGGACAGGTAGAAGGGAGGGAGCAGTGTGACGAGAGATAGGTAGGACGCGACGAAGAACGTTGATGAGAACCTCTTCAGGGTAAAGACGGCGTCGAAAGAAGTCGAGCATCTCTTGAGCACGGTGACGAAAATCATCGTTGTCATGACACAAGCGTCGGAGACGAAGTAGCTGAGAGAAGGGTAGAGAGTTGCGACAAGCCAAGGGGTGTGATGATGTATATAGAAGGTAGTTATGAGAGTCAGTGGACTTATAGTAAACAGTTGTAAGGAGAGATGAGACACCGATGGAGACAGTGATGTCAAGGAAGTTTACTGACGTGAGAGAGATGGCAGAGGTAAACTTGATGGACGGGTGGAAGTCAGAATAAACTGTAGCAAGTCACTTTCCGACATGTCCGTAACTCCCACTCCGTCATCAATGTATCGGCGGTACATGAAAGGTATAGGGTCCAGATAACTCTGAAAGTTGAGATGTTCCAAGTGGCCCATGAACAGGCAAGCATAACTGGATCCCATCTTAGTGCCCATGGCAACGCCGCTAATCTGATCAAAGTATTCACCATTGAACTCGAAGGAATTCGTAGTAAGTACCAGTTCAGCTAAGCGAGTGAGAGTAGTAGTGGCAATAGCGGAATGGGGTCGCTGATCCAGGAAGAAGAAGGTATAAAGGGAGCATACGTCCAACAGGAAGAGACGATAGGTGCAACCTGGGAGTAGGGAGGTCGAAAGAAAGGTAGATGTAGCATGTGTTGTGTCCTTTAGGAAGGACGGAAGTGTCTCCACCAAGGGTCGGAAAATGCCGTAAAGAAAGGCCAAAATCGATTCGGTGGGGAAGGAGCAAGCTGAAACAATGGGTCGGCCCGGGTTATTAGGCTTGTGGATCTTAGGAAGCAAGTAGAGACATGGATTGCCAAGATTGGCCTTCATGATACGAAGAGAATCTGCGCTAGGGGGAAGATCGTTCTCTAGAATGAATGTCTGGATGGTCTGGTGCACCAGATTATTGTGTTGCGGTATTGCATCCACCAGACTCGGGCGGTATGAAGAAGTGTCAGAGAGTTGGGAAGATGCTTCACGAATGTACAGGTCCTTCCGCCATACAACAGCCGCACCACCATTGTCGGCAGGTTTAATGACAATATCATTCCGAAAAAGGAGACTGGTAAGAGCCCGGGACTC
This sequence comes from Arion vulgaris, assembly GCA_020796225.1. Lineage (NCBI taxonomy): Eukaryota > Metazoa > Mollusca > Gastropoda > Stylommatophora > Arionidae > Arion > Arion vulgaris. Next base: position 9,196,262 of record CM036764.1, on the reverse strand, counting down.
CGCTGGGGTGATATTGGAACGCCGAAGGGGGGGGCGGTCGTAGACGTAGGATAGAGTGGAGAGTGTTGGAGATATAACGCTCCAGGGGTTCAGAGGGACACAAAGAGTGGAGAGTGTTGGAGATATAACGCTCCAGGGGTTCAGAGGACACAAGAGTGGAGAGTGTTGAGAACATAAGCTCCAGGGGTTCAGAGGACACAAAAGAGTGGAGAGTGTTGGAGATATAACGCTCCAGGGTTCAGAGGAACAAAGTGAGAGTGTTGGAGATATAACTGCTCCAGGGTTCAGAGGACACAACAGTGGAAGTGTTGGAGATATAACGCTCCAGGGGTTCAGAGGACGGACACAAAGAGTGGAGAGTGTTGGAGATATAACGCTCCATGGGTTCAGAGGGACACAAAGAGTGGAGAGTGTTGGAGATATAACGCTCCAGGGTTTCAGAGGGACACAAAGAGTGGAGAGTGTTGGAGATATAACGCTCCAGGTGTTCAGAGCGACACAAAGAGTGGAGAGTGTTGGAGATATAACGCTCCAGGGTTTCAGAGGGACACACAGAAGAAGGGGTCCAATTGTGTTTGCGGTGGGGAGAGCCAAAGAAAGGTTCGTCGACAGGGGGACAAGGAGGTGGTGGTTTATTGAAGAAATGGTGCCGAATGTTCGATTTAGCATTTTGTGTTGATTTTAAAATGAATTCGTCTATGTACAGCAATACTGGAATGCGAGGTCACGTGGTGTAGTTGTGGTGTGATTTCCCATAAATCTTACCTGAGTACGAAGGCCCATAAGTTTATAGTTGACTGTCTGTACCGAATTTTATCAATAAACGTCATACACATGGTGCAATCTCATAAAAAGATTACCACATATATTGAGCCGCAACAATCAATGTAACTCCGACACAGTGGATACAAAGCAAAAAGGAATCCACGAAATAGGGGACATCATACTTAACAAGCAGTGGAAATGATAATAAAGAAGCGCACACATAAACCCGTTCTAGAAATAGCTTTTGATCTTGACGATGTGCGGTAACATAGCATTAGTTTTAAAAAAAAGAAATCAGACGAAGATTAACATATGCACACAGTAAGACTGCAGTAACAGCACATATGAAGACTTCAGTAACACTACACAGTAAGACTGCGGTAACAGCACACAGGAGACTGCATAACACTACACAGTAAGACTGCAGTAACACTATGTATCACACAGGAAGACTGCAGTCCATCACTACAAAGACTGCAGTAACAGCACACAGAAGACTTCAGTAACAGCATGAGTAAGACTGCAGTAATAGCACACAGGAAGACTGCAGTAACACTACACAGGAAGACTGCAGTAACAATATGTATCACACATGAAGACTGCAGTAACACTGTGCATCAAACAGGAAAACTGCAAAGACTACAGTAACGCTATGTATCAAATAGGAAGACAGCAGTAACACTATGTATCAAACATGAATTATGCAGTAACACTATGTATATCAAAGGAAGACTGCAGTAACACTATGTTTCAAACAAAAAGACTGCAGTAACACTATGTATCGCACATGAATACTGCAGTAACACTATGTATCAAACAGGAATACTGCAGTAACACTATGTATCGCACAGGAAGACTGTAGTAACAATATGTATCAAATAGGAAGACTGTAGTAACACTATGTATCAAACAGGAAGACTGCAGTAACACTATGTTTCAAACAAAAAGACTGCAGTAACACTATGTATCGCACAGGAAGAATGCAATAACACTATGTATCAAACAGGAATACTGCAGTAACACTATGTATCAAACAGGAAGACTTCAGTAACACTATGTATCAAACAGAAAGACTGCAGTAACATTATGTATCAAATAGGAAGACTGCAGAAACACTATGTATCAAACAAAAAGTCTGCAGTACCACTATGTATCACACAGGAAGACTGCAGTAACATTATGTATCAAATAGGAAGACTGCAGTAACACTATGTATCAAACAGTAAAACTGCAGTAACATTATGTATCAAACAGGAAAACTGCAGTAACTTCTTCTCTTCTTCTTCTTCTGAGGAAGCACATTCCTTCAACAAACTACTTCCAGATATTCATCTCGCCTGCCATCCCTTTCATTTCTCTCCAAGTTTTAATGCGTTTTACAGAACACAAAATGCATTAAACAACGTTTACTAGAACACAAAATGCATTAAACAACGTTTATCAGAACACAAAATGTATTAAACAACGTTTTACAGAACACAAAATGCATTAAACAACGTTTTACAGAACACAAATGTATTAAACAACGTTTTACAGAACACAAAATGCATTAAACAACGTTTTACAGAACACAAACTGCATTAAATAACGTTTTACAGTACACAAACTGTATTAAACAACGTTTTACAGAACACAAAATGCATTAAACAACGTTTTACATAACACAAAATGCATTAAACAACGTGTTACAGAACACAAAATGCAATAAACAACGTTTTACATAACACAAAATGCATTAAACAACGTTTTACAGAACACAAAATGCATTAAACAACGTTTTACAGAACACAAAATGTATTAAACAACGTTTTACAGAACACACAATGTATTAAACAACGTTTAAGACTAAAGTATTTATATCAATGGAAGTATGGATCTTATTTTGACAATGTTACATACGTATTCCATCGGTATAGACTGCATGTAGGCATATTGAAATATCAGTCTTCAAACATCTCCATCCTACACACCTTTGATATAAGATAAACAGATACTACCACTGTTCCTTGTATCTTTTCCTTTACAAAAGTGTAACGGTGGCAGGCGTTCAGTTGGCGGACATAAAAAAACACGCTTTAAAGACACTCTTAAAGTGTCTCTAAAATGCTTCGATATAGACATCACGTGCTGGGAATTCCTTTCGTGAGTTCGCCAAATGGAGTTGTAACAATACAAGAGGAACGCATAGCTGAGAATCGCCGTGCCGTTGAGGCGCAGATAAATCGAGCTGAGGGAAAAGACAAAAGACACACACACCACCCACATGTCTAACCTTGATCATGTATGCTCCACCTGTGGTAGGGAATTATGTTCTATGATTTGACTCTACATTCATCTCTGTTCACACCAGAGATGTAGCAGACCTGATATTATCACTGGTATACTACTCCTCGGATGGGTAGAAGAACAGAAGAACAAGAAAGAATGCAAGAAAGAACGCACGTATAATATAGTCTAGACTAATTCTTACACATGACAACTCACTAACATTAATTATACACAATGCCGTCTCTCAACGTATACGAAGTGTATTAGTAACAAAAATCAGGAAAATTACACATACAGACTATCTCGACTGATATGAGTCTAAAAACACACAAGTATCTCTCGGGAAAAAGTACACAATTAAAAACTCTCTGTGAATTTATTAAAAAACGAATGAGTGAGTCTAAAACACTCAATTGAATTCATAAAATTTACACAATTAAGAAAGAACTCAATGGCTAGTAATTCTCAATCTCTAATATGTCCTTGGCTTTAATTTAATGAGATAATACACGATTTTTACATTAGCTCATTACCTAGGCGTGTCTTCATGAAAGTCTGCTTCTCTCTGTAAGAGGTCGGATGATTATGGGCCCACGGCTTGTTCGCACACTCTATAGCTTTGCGTAATTGAGACAGTTAGGCTGAGGAATTTTGTTCCCCGAAATGTCAATTTTACTTGAAATCTCGGAGGCTCTCAATTCTAATCTGTTCCCGGTCGTCCTGGTTCAGTAGGAGGTCGTCAGGAAGGGGTTTCTGCTACTAGATACAGTTTGGGGGTCTCTGGCTGAGTGGTTAAGCCCTTTGCCTTGCGAGTCAAAGATCGTGGGTTCGAATCCGACCGCGGCCTTCTGTTCACGAGTGCAGTTTTTTTCCAGAGACCCTAGATTTTGCTCGAGCTCGGAGTTCGAAATGTGTGCAACTCTCCGGTAGGTGGCTGCCATTTCGTGGAGGGGGCCCTGAGCCATATGGAGTAAAACTGGTAATGAAGTCAATCTTCGGCTTTAAAACCCTTTAGCTTTAGATAAAGTTATGGATCTTCGTTGTTAGATAAAGTATGACACTCCTATCACAACGTATAAATCAAGTACCATACTAGTTCAGCAACTCAAGTTATTAACGCACTGTTCAGAATCTCCGTTGTGGTACACATCCCGTAATACACAACGGTTCACTCAATTATCACTACTAGTTCAGCAACTCAAGTTTTAACTGCACTGTTCAAAAATCCGACGTTGTGGGTACACATCCCTTTATCACAACGTATAAATCAATTATCATAAACTAGTTCAGCAACTCAAGCTATTAACTCACTGTTCTACGGAATCATCCGTTGTGCGACATCACTACTATCACAACGTATAAATCAGTTACACCGTTGAAAAAAAAAACGGTCCCTCTCTTCGTTACCTTTTCTAATTTTCTTTCTCTCCGTAAATTCGTATGTCTGGTAAACAAGATATTTATTTATTAACTAAATTGCCTTGGACACATGAAGAATGTAAATCAGGTTGATCTCTGACCTACTCCTCGAGTAACGGTGGAACTCTGTTACAGAGAGATGCAGCAGCGCAGTCTGACGCTGTTTTCACATTAGCTTCTCGATCGACAGCTTTATTTTAATATCAATTAATAAGTGCAAACGCTTATCAACTTTTCTCTACTTATAAATCCATATATATATATATATGATTATATATGATATATTCTTAAAGAATGCAGAACTGGACTATACGGCGCAGATTGTAATCTCAGCTGCTCAATAGGATGCACCGATGCATGTAACAAGACAAGTGGACAATGCGAGTGTTTGGAAAACTTTACGCGTCCCATGTGCACAGGTTTGCAAAAAGTGTTTGTATTACGACTTATTCTCTGACACCTGAATTTACAATAACTGTGCACTATTTGATCATTATATATATATATATATATATATATTATATATACATATATATATATTATATATATATATAACCATTGGGGCCAGTCATTAAGGGCCAAATAAATAACGTTTGCTATTATTGTACAAGCTATGTGTTTATAATTATTATTTTTAATATAATACATATTAGCTTTGAACGTTCATATATAATACTAAAATATTATATCATAATAATATAACACTTCTTCTTCTTTTTCTTTGCGTTCGTTCTTTACGATCAATTTAATCACTCTTTGTGATATGTTTGATCTTTGCCAATAATGTGTATACGTTGCACATTGGTTTGTAGCTCCTAGTTTCTACACTTTAGAACATGTTCATCTTATTTCAGCCAAACCTCCTCAGTCGCCTCTCACGAAATGCATGGCAGGTAACAGTGGTTTTATTCTTTACACCCCAATTTGGGCCCTGTAAACACCTGGGCGTATAGTTACTCATTTCTATGTTTTTTAATTCTGCTTTGACATAATTACATGTTAGGGCGTATCCTAGAGATTATCTGCCAAGTAAACTAAATTTAAATTAAACTAAAAAATATCGATTATAAAGAAATTATTTTTTATAACTATATATATATATATATATATATATATATATATATATATATATATATATATATATATATATATATAATATTAAAATAACTATATATCTATCTAAATGAAAACAAATTATCTCGCCCTTAATAACCTAAAAATTATCTCCCCATATATAAACCAATAGTTATCTCCATCGTAGTAAATACTTCATTTTCCTTAGTCTAATTATTGCATGAGTTATATTAAGGGTTTGGTGGGGTGGAATATTTAGTTTATTTAAGCGCTACTAGCACCAAAACTAATACCTAAGTACCCACTTACATGCTAAAAATTATCTCCCTCTAGTTAAACCAATATGATCTAGCACTCCTCTCTCACAACCATCAGCAGATGCAAGAGAAAAAACAAATAGAAACAGTCTCACAGCAACTAGGCCTGACTATCTATGGGGAGAAAACAACGATCATGAGATTAAATGCTGGTTCCAGAGACCTAATCTTATTGAGAGGATCACCACTAAAAGAGGTGGACACATTTTCATATCTGGAAGTGTCGTCAACATTCACGGTGGCACAGATGAAGATGTTAAGGTTAGAATACAAAAGGCAAGATCAGTATTTGCCATTCTGAAGAACATATGGAGTTCAAGAATGATTAGGAATAAAACTAAGATAATGATATTTAACTCAAATGTCAAGTCTGTCCTTCTGTATGGAGCAGAGACATGGAGAACAACTAAGGAACACAACGTTGCAGACATTCATCACTAGATGCCTACGAAAGATATTACATCTGAGATGGCAGACAGGACCACAAACAGAGAACTGTGGATAGGACAGGACAACGGCAGGTGGAACAAGAGATAATGAGCAGAAGGTGGTTGATGGATAGACACACACTGAGAAACCCCCTGACAGCATCGTGAGACAGGCTCTCCGATGGAACCCCAGGGCAATAGAAGTAAGGGAAGACCCAGAAACACCTGGAGACAGGAGTTAGAGATGGAATGCAAGAGGACGGGGAGAGAGTGGCGAGATCTGAAAAGGATGGCCTTGGATAGGTGGGACTGGAAGGCCTTGGTTGCGGACCTATGTTTACCTAGGGCGAAGGGTGAAGAAGAAGAAGAAAAGTTAAACCAATAGTTATGTCCCCCTTAGCAAATCCTTTTTTGCTTTGCTTCATTCATAGGGTTTGTGTATATTACTATATAATCTAAAATAAGGGTGAAGTAGGGTTCAGTAATATTCTATATAAACCAATTACTACCTGAAAATCTACCTAAGTTGTACATGATATACTACTAGTGGTTGGATATTCATTTTTCTGATTTCGTCACTTCTCATGAATTCGTCCCATAGTATGTTCACTATTTTTCGCACACTTCTATTTGCAAATGCATTCAACTTATATATGTAGTCATTTTCCAACTGTCGCTGGCATATGTTAGACTTGATTCAACATTTGAATTGAAAATTCGTAATTTAATTGTAATACTATATAACTTCCATTTCGATATTGCATTTAGACTTTTGAAAGCTGATGTTGAAATGACAATTCGTAGCATATTTCTTTATTTAACATTTCCGGTGCAATCAAAATTGCCACCTAAATAAGTGAACTGCTCTGTTTATTTAAATCATTTGAGTTTCCCAGGGTGATATCTGCATTTGTGCATATGTGTCTTCATTATAGTTGACTTTACATAGCTTTTCAGCAGTCCAACATATGACAATTTGTTTGTTTTTCTTTGCAGATCTTGTTTGTTTTAAACCCTGCACTGCATTATCATCTGCAAAATATAAATCTTCTAGTTATCTGTTTTCTACCAAATAGTTGTTAGTTTCACCCTGCAACATTTCCACATCAACCAGTAAATGGACATTCTAAACAATAGCACAGACATAATACAACCGCATTACTTGTCTCCGGTTTCAACCATAAACAGTCGCTGTGTCACCATCAGTGGACTGCGCACTGTGAACCATCATGTATGTTCTTGATAATGTTTATTATTTTGTCTGATATTACATAGCATATCAGAATATAATACAGGGAGATTACGTGAAGACTATTAAAGACTTTTATTTAAATCAATGAAATTTAATTTACGTGGCTGTTGCTTCTCAATACGCTCCTACAAGATTAGTCTTCGTGTAAACTATGTGATCTGAACATCTTCTTTCTGGTATAAATCAACCTGTTCTAATTCAGGTTGTCCTTTGTTCCTGTGATTCTATTGAGAATGATTTGCAAATAAGTTGGTTATTTGGAATAATATGATTATACATCTCCATTTGTTGCAATCTTTAGATCACCTTTTGGGGATCTCAACGATTATTCCTTATTCCATTGATCTGGTACAGTTTTTACGTCCTATATCTTTATTAAATAGTCTTTTATTAAATTTCTTGAATCTGGGTAATAACTGTATCATCTGCCTCTTTGAGAATTTCTGCAGTAATGTTGTCATCACCAGCTGCTTTATTGTTTATCAAATAATGGATTGCCTCCTTGCCCTCAGCTACATTTATCAATTCTGAGTAGTATTGGTCTATCTATCTATATCCTCTTGGGCCCCTGATTCACCCATAAGACGTCTACAAGAGACTTCTACTGTTGCCGTTCTGCTGCCTTTCTACCAACCGTCTTCCACGTCAGGCCACACTCATTCAACTCTCTCTCCACCGTTCTTTTCCATGTTTACTTTGGACATCCATGCCTTCTCTTCCCATCCGCTGTCCATCTGAGAGCTGTCCTAGCAAATGCCCCCACTGGCATATGATACACATGTCCAAACCACCTCCATCTTCATCTCTTAATGATGGCCTCCAAGGATGCACTGTCTGTCTGTTTCAAGAGCTCCTCACTTGTTATGATATTTGGACAGAAAATTTGCAAGATTCCTTTTAAACATTTATTCTGAAATGTCCCCAACTTGTGTACGTGCTGGGCCATTTACAAGCATTGACTACTGTATAATAGCACTTCCAGTACATTACTTCTATATATTTTAAGTTTTTACTCTAAGATTTAGTCCTTTTGTTTTCTAAATTTTGTTGAGCATCGCAAAAGTTTGTCTCGTCTTCTTGATTTTTTCGATGACATCCTTTTCTGAATCTCCATCTGGCGATACTGTTTCCCAGGTATACACAATCCTGGACTTCCTCTATGACTTCATTTTGTAGTACAATTTGGTTCTCAAATTTATGATTATTTCTCATTACATATATGCCGATCGAATGTCTTCGTTTTGTAGTACTTGTGGGTCAGGTCTATTTAGATTTTAAACATATCTGTCAATCTTTTCTTCCACTCAGTACCTGATTTCAGCACTTTATTATTTTTAATCTGAATTGGTCACCTTTTAAAAAGTTCCAGTTAGTTGTTTTAGTGTAATTTAGAGCATTTTACTAATCTTCCAATCTAAGCTGCCTTTTCCTCTTCTTTAACCAGCCGATTGACACATGTGTTTTACCTCCTAGTAGCTCTTCTTCTCACTACATTGTCTTTTAGTTGATATTTCTTAAGCTTATATGTTGCAAACTTAGTATTGAATATCTCAGTTTCATTTCTTCTTCTTGAATACAATGTCAGAGGTCATCACTTATCCACGGTTTCGAGTCTTTCCTCTTTAATCCTGCGCTATATTGTCCACCTCCAAGAGTGTGTTTCTTATCTTAGTTCATTTGTCGTTAAAGTTCTGTTCATTTTCACTAACGAGTAACTCGACTCGAACATGTTCTTAAGTTAGAGCTGATATCCCTCTTTACTCTTTGTTTTGTAACCGTTGTTTGTCTATTCGTAGTTGTTCATTTTTAATAGAATACATTTTCAATTTCAGTTTCAATATCTTCTTCTTCACCTTTCAACTCCCAACGGAACGCATGTCTTCAACACACTTCTTCCAACTCTTCCTCTCTTTCAACTCCCAACGGAACGCATGTCTTCAACAAACTTCTTCCAACTCTTCCTCTCTTTCAACTCCCAACGGAACGCATGTCTTCAACACACTTCTTCCAACTCTTCCTCTCTTTCAACTCCCAACGGAACGCATGTCTTCAACAAACTTCTTCCAACTCTTCCTCTCTTCCATCCTTTCCAATATTTTCATGTTTTACCTATCCTTTAATATCGACCCCAAGCTGTTTTCCCAGGTCAATCTGCCTTCCCCTACTCTTTTCCCCCGATCGAAACGTTGTCATTCAACCTTCTGTCGTTTTCTTAGTGATATCCTATTCATCGCAAGCGTCTCTTCCTTAGCTATTTCTTCACTGGTATCTGCTTGTTCTTTCTTTGAGTTCCTCGTTCGTTATCGTATCATACCATCTCAGTCCCTCTATTCTACGTAAACATCCATTTTTGAAGGTCTGTAGTTTTCTGGTGGTTTCTTTTGTTGTATTCCATGTTTCCTAGTCAGAGAACAGCACTGACTTCACACTTGATTGAATGATTCAATTTACATATGCATAAATGATTATCATTTCCTAAATAGTCCCTCTGTATGCACGGACATCTAACAATGATGTTCTAAATTGTGTATGTATTCACATACGGTGACTCCATTTGGTGAGTAAGTACGTTTAAGACTCTCTTTGTGGACAAAAATGGTACCTCCCAAATTTCTAAGTTCGACAACATATATATCTCAGTACGTCTTTTTCCGTTATTAATCATTGTGTATATTCCTTGTTTTCCTATAGCTCTTCTGCCTACATTATCACTTCCAATCTCGACCATTAAAGTGCTCCATACTGATAATGGTCATGTTTGGTTCTTGTTAATTTGATCATAAATAAAAAACCCAAAGTCAACATGATCAATACATCCTGTTCAGTATGCAGCAGATTTGATCAAGTAATCGTGAAAGCAGTAATTCAAGAAATCATTTCTGAAAACTCGTCTTAGAACGATGCAATCATTTGTAAATTGGTAGTGATTCGATACGTTTGAGCTTCTGTTCTTTCACTTCTCAAGTCACAGGGTATGTAGTGAAGAAGACAGTTGTGATTTTGGCCGTGACTACGAGCAGTCTCACTATGAAAATAAAGGCAATAACTAAAGGGATGGTCTGATTGGAATCACATACTTTTATCCACGCATGTTTTCTCAGTGACTCAATAAGTATGCTCAGGAAGATTGAAACATACTGGATGGAGACAATGGTTGGAGGCGCTGATGAGGTCTAGGCTGAACAGTGGTTTTTTTTTGCAGAGGCATGCTGGTATAATTGGACATGAACGCGACATAGGCGAACATGTATAGCTGTTGTAAAATCCGGCGATCAATGGACCAATATTATATATTTATATATATATATATATTATTATCTAATTTGTTTTGCCTTTCAGCGTCAGGTCGAAAAAGTAGACACATGGAGCGAGCGTCTCTATGCGCCTTGTCTTTCTTTTTCTTCTTAGTCTTGATTTGCCTCAAAGCTTCAGGGTAAGAGGCATTTTATAGAACGGGCTTTTGCGTGCGCATCATAAACACTGCCTTTTGTAGCCTCTGTTATCGCTAAGGTCCGCCTTTTGCCTGGCTGGCCTTTTGCTTTGTATGTACTGTATCGGAGTAACATTGCACTTTGTGGAACACTGTCTGTTGGTAATCTGCTTATGTGGCCGAACCATTTAATTTGTAGTTGCTTGATAAAGTTCAGTACTGATGCTGTACCCACTCCGGATGATTTCTTCCAAACTGGCTCTTCTTGTTACTCCCATATTCTGCGTAGACACTTTATCTCTGTCGTGACTAGTTTTCTTATGTCATTTATTGTCAGAGTCCTGGTTTGGCACTGATAGCATAATGTAGGTAGACATAGTGTGTTGAACAATGCTTTCATTGTGTTCATAGTGACATGTTTGCATTTTAAAATTGACACCATTTGTCCTAGTGTTTGATTTGCTTTGTTGCATCTATGTTTTAGTTTTGTTAGTTATTCTTCCGTTTGCTGAACAAAAATGCTTTCTTATGCTTGCTGATATTATAAATTTGCTAAGGGAGAGATAACTTGTAATTGATTAAAGTAATAGTTGTGAATCAGCAACACTAACCAGACTGCAAACTTGCCAAGAGAAATATGTTGTAACTAGGCAAGAGCACACCGATAGTAGCCAAAGAAGAATAGTCAACTAACAAAAGAACCGGTGTTATTAGTCGTCACATTCTGAGTAGGAGATCGGATCCCCATTGGGTTAATTGTTAAATGTGCGGAGATGATGATCTCACTACTGCGTTCAAACTAAACTAAACCAAGAAATGGTAGAAGATTAAAGTATGCAATTGCATTTCAATGATATATAATACAAATGATGGCGTAACTGTATATCGATCAAATGTCGGTTCTACGAATGTGGAATAACATATCTGATATATATGACGTAAGGCAGGACATTATATACGGTTATATGAGTTCGCCTTGTACAGGGTGTTCAAGATAAATGCAGCCCCATTGACAAATCAAAAGTTGCCACTTACACAGTGAGTGGTGTCTATTTACTATTTAAACCGAATCTGACTAGCTCGTCCTACGTCACATTTGTTCATCGCCTCTTCCCGCACTACAATTACGTACCGTCACACAACCTTGACCTATACTACGTCATAACTGAACCTTCTCAGTTTCATAAATATATGCCATATTAGTTCCATTCACATGCTGCTTTATCTTTAACACCTGTATGTTTTACATATATACAGAAAGCATCGTGAGAATTATCACAAAAGACATCCACGTATTCTTTGCTCTGTATTCGTTGCTTCATAAAGGCATTTTGATCGAAACGTCACTGAGTCTTGCTTTCCCACTTTCTAAAAGTATTATACTTAGTTTGCATGTGTTTCTTCTTTTATACATATGTTCACTGCAGTCTACTCTAATAACAATCAATACGTATGCATATATAATATAATCTGAGAGAATTATAACAATAAAATAATGTGCTCCATATGTTTATACATTTATATGTACAGTGCTGTCTTAACGCGATTCTATATTGCAGAATGTCAACCGGGATTATACGGGACATATTGTAATTTCCAGTGTTCTAAGGGTTGTGCAGATATTTGCAACGGTACAAGTGGAGGCTGTAACTGTAAAAAGAACTGAGGATCACAATGCAGAGGTATTTCAAAGTTGTTTATTGGCCAACTGCTTTTACATTGAATTGCTTTTATATATATTCATTTCTCTCTCTTCTTTTAATGGTTTTCAGACAACGTTTATACTGCTCAAGTTTTTGGTGGGCAATTGGAGTTTGTGTACATCTATATGTGGCTTGTTCTGTTCTGTCATAGTGTTTGGTCATCTCTGTTTCATCTGTTAATCGTATGGTGAACACTATTATATGATATGTGTCTACGTATTGATTGTATGTACTCATTACCATATATATCTATTATCAGTGGCGGCTCGTGAACATTTTTGTAGGTGTGGCCAGACAAATGTTTCGGAAAATATTTGGTTTTAGGTTAGATCATATTTTAGTATTTACTATTATTTGCCTATTCCGGGAAATTATTCCTACTCTGCTAGAATAATCTAGGGCTGCAGGTGCAAAAAAACGAACAACGACATGCCACGGCCAGTGAGCTGGTACTGATCAAGACCCTACTCCACCTCGTTGTGGTGACCCTGGAAAAAAGACAGAGGATCATGTCTAGCTAAGTGGGTAGGAATCAAGAGAAACTGCTTGGTATAGTTAGTAGAACAAGCGCAGACACGTCTCTCCCGGACCTAAGCCAGAGTGAATGCATGCATCTCCTGGACGATGTTTAATGACAAAAGTTTGCATAAATGCAAAGCAAATGTAAGAAGTAACAACGTACGAGTCGTATGTAAGTGTATACTCACTACCCCTCCCCACCGCCCCCATATCAGGTTCGCATTATAATTGCCAGCTCTCAGCAAGAAATCCAGTTATTCTCCCCCCGCTATAGGAAAAAAGAACTAAAACATATAATACCTGGGTGTTTCGACAACAAAAGAAACTATAATATCTAGCATGTTGCTTTCTTTCTTTCTCGAATCCTGTATGCCTCACAGCGTCAAGTCAGGAAGAGATTTTTAAAACGGGCCCTAGTATGCGCTTCGTAGATAGTCTTTTCGTCGCCTCTGTTATCTCTGAGGTCCATCTTTTGCGTGCCGGCCTTTTGCTTTATATCCATTGTATCGGAGCAGCATTGCTCTTTAGGGTGCACTGTCTGATGGTAATCTGCTTACGTGACCGAACCATTTAATTTGTTGTTGCTTGATGAAGTCTAGTACTGATGTTGTACCTTTTTCCTGATGTCTTCATTTCTCATGTACCTAAGGTATTATCGATGTAGGGGGAGACTGCAATACAACTATGTGAAATGGAGAAACACGTTATTACGTGTGTCTATATAACTACGGTACAAAACTGAACTAACCAAGTAGCAGCTTTACTTATACAAGCGTATTTGACGGTTGACCACATTTGATTAAAATGTCCTTCATTCCGATTGCCATAGAAACCTGATACAATAGAATTCCAATGAAAGTTGACAACTAATAATTTTCAAATTGAATAGAGAACATGATAAAGTCATTTCAAAACAAAAGCGAAGATCAGAACATATATCTCAGTACTTAAAACGAAGTTACAACTCATCAAACATAATTGATGGCTAATAACTGTGTCAACGGCAGCAAAATAGAAAGAGTCGACAGCTTTAATAGTTAGTGCATTTCTGACAAGTCGATGGAAATGCTATAAATAAATTAAAACCTATGTCAAACCACTCTGATGTTCTCTCTTGTATTCTCACAGCTGCTGGTTGATCTTATATAACATTTTACAATATGAACTATATGAGATGAGAACACCACGTTAAACATATATACATATACTATGTAGCATGAGAATAGATAGTATCGATACGCATATTAATGTAGTGCATTGAGTTCAAGAAATTGCAAGGTACCATATAATACATATATGAGTATAATAGGATATATATATAAAATAACCGACTTCTATCAACAGAGGAACATGCTCGGATGTATGTTATCTTGTCAAACTCCCAAATGGTAATTTCCATTGACATGACTATTTGCATGGATCACATAGCTGTTTCATATATCACATACAAGTTGGCCAAAAGGTCACACAGCTTCTTGTCCGTTTCGTCTATATATGCTTCATTACAATGTTTATTAGTGCTGGCGTAGATTATGTATCAACAGTAGCATGTAAATGCACCATCAGTAGTAAACATTGCTTACGAAACGATACTGTAACGGTTTGTATCACATATGCATATGTATATCATTACCAATGGCCACAAAGGACGGTTTCAACATGAGCCAAGACATCGTATTTAATAAAATATGTTTAAATGGTTGTGAAGCGAATGACTCACTTCATTGCACCGGGTTTACCCATATGGGTTCGGTCCCTTCACATAAATGGCAAGCCACCTGCCAGAGTGTTGCACAACGCACGAAACCGTAGCTCTGGCAACATTTCTAGGGTCTTTGGAAAATATGCACTCGTAAACAGAACGGCACGGTCCGGATTCGAACCGATGACCTTCGACTCGCAAGGTTATAGATAAACCACTTAGCCACATAAACCTCCACTGTATTTAATGAGGCTGTGTGAAAATGTATCCATAGATCCATGTCCCAACTTTAAGCCACCAAAGTACAATTTTGGAGCAGATTTGAGAATAAAAATATGACAGAATAATGTTATACATTTGTCACAATTGCACTTTGTTAATAGAAAGTCCAGATGAATTTAACGTTGTCCAATGTAAGTTGTAAAGACATTGTGAATACAAATATGCATAATCTGAAGCATAGACGACACAACATACTGTTCGTGTAAAGACGGTTGCGGAATCCATCTTTTACGAGTGATATATATTGAGATGTCCCACTTGTATTGACCCTATTAGTATGTGTGGACGTCGACAATCTCTTCAATTTGATTATCATCTTAGCTATTACCAGATGGTGAACAGAGACCACATCTGTACATATATAGACGTTTATATCATAAAGTGTTCCTCTGAACTTCATTGTAATGCAGGTGTGGTCGATTTGATTTTCTGACCTGTGATCTGGTGATATCCATGTAGCTGTGTGAAATCTTTTGTATTGAAACAGACTGCCTAATATAACTAACTTGTCTAGCGCAAAGATCATTCTCTCTCTCTTGCGATCACCGCTTAGACTGATGTACCCAATTTCCCCATACATTCTGCTGTTGTTTTTAGGGTGTTCCCAGCCGATCTGCAAGGCAGCAGGTTGCTATCTTCTTTTAGGGTAACTATCCTTAGACAATCTTCCCTCCCTGGTTGTTGAGTGTCATCTGCCCAGGTGCACAAAGATTCATGAATATCTCTCCATGTTTGTTTATCTTCTCAAATCCATGCTCTTCTCGTAGTCCCAGTTATCCTACCTATTTTAGAGTTCAAGTCTTTCACTAAGTAAATAATGATATTGCTTCTCAGCTTGCATAATGCACTGTGTACATTGCTGTATAAGTCTTTTTGTTTAATTGGTATATCGCTGTCATTTGTTGAGTCGCATTATTTCACTATATTTCATTGACTTCTACATCATTTCACTATATTTCATTGAATGCTACATCATTTCACTATATTTCATTGAATGCTACATCATTTCACTATATTTCATTGAATGCTACATCATTTCACTATATTCCATTGAATGCTACATCATTTAACTATATTCCATTGAATTCTACATCATTTCACTATATTCCATTGCATTCTACATCATTTCACTGTATTCCATTGAATGCTACATCAGTTCACTATATTTCATTGAATGCTACATCATTTCACTATATTTCATTGAATGCTACATCATTTCACTATATTCCATTGAATTCTAGTTTTTGATGTCTTTTATGTTGCCTTTACAATTATTGCTCCTAATAGCTCCCATTTGATTAATTCCGTTCATGCTAGCTGACTAACATCATTGCTACACCATCATTGTATGGTGCGTCTTCCTCTTCTCTACCGGAGTACAATATTGTTTACCTCGTTGTTAGTCAAGTGTGTCTAGCATGTATCCATCTGGTTTCGCCCTGTCGCTAGAGAGGAAATAACATCCAATATCTCCATCCACAAACGTTTAAGTGATAAACAAGTCAAAGACTTCACATTCCTAGTGCGCATTGTTCTAGCAAATGGAAGAACAACTAACTAAATCTAACATAGCTGCAACAAAGCAAATCAAATAATGCATCAGATGGCGTCAATTATAAATGTAAGCGTTACCATGAACACAAAAGAGCAATGTTCAGCACAATCTTTCTCCCACATTATGCTACCAGTGCCAAACCTGGACACTGACATCAAATGATGGAAGAAAACTAGTAACGACTGAGAAGAGTTGTCTACACAAAATGCTGGTAGTATCAAGACTAGACGGTTTGAAAAATGAAGACTTCAGGAAAAAAGTGGGTTCAACTTACAACATTAGTACCTAACTTCATCATGAAGCAACAAGTTAAATCTTTCGTATACATAAGCAGATTGCCAACAGACAGTGCTCTTCCGTGAGCACTGTTACTGATATAGTGATACAAAGCAGAAAGCCTTCTATGCAAACGATACAGAGGCAATGAAAGACAATGTTTATGAAGCGCACATAAAAGTCCTATCTAGAAATATCTTCGTATTCTGGCGCTGTGAGGCAGAACAGGATTGGAGAAAAGAAAGAAAGAATAGTTCGCCCAGTCCCAGGACGGCCAGTCCATATGTCTTCGTTTCCTGTGCCAATTATACTGTCTTCCCTGTTTCGAACATCATGCGGGCATTCGAAGTTTCAACCTTGGATCACTTTTTTTTCCCGATCCAGAAACACTTGAGCTTTCAGCTCTTCTGCTCGTGTCAGGACATCGTAACCTTCGGTTCGGACCACAAACACCGTAAATCTGGGAGACATGTGGCTTTTCTGCCAGCCTGCGAATTGAACCTGCACTCACAGAGGATTGTCACCGCAGTCCAAAGCGCTACGAACACGCTGGCATCCTTGAATCTCTTAAGGGTTGAAAGAGGTGAGTTGCGCCCGATTTCTATTCATATTTCATCGGATCGCTTCATGAGTCCTTCGTTGCAGGGTTCCCATTCCTTCTCTGGTGTCGAGATATGAGTTTCCTTGGTTGTGGTTTATGTCTTCTTCTTCTTCACCCTTCGCCCCTAGGGAAGCATAGGTCCGCAAAGGCCTTCAAGCCTGCTTATCCAAGGCCATCTTTTCCA
This sequence comes from Arion vulgaris, assembly GCA_020796225.1. Classification (NCBI taxonomy): domain Eukaryota; kingdom Metazoa; phylum Mollusca; class Gastropoda; order Stylommatophora; family Arionidae; genus Arion; species Arion vulgaris. The sequence continues at coordinate 9,178,487 of CM036764.1, read as the reverse complement.
GATCTGCCACACTCTCCCGTTTTTTTGCATTCCATCTCTAACTCCGTCTCCAGGTGTTTCTGGGTCTTCCCTACCTCTCTTGCCCTAGGGGTTTCATCGAGAGTCTTGTCTCGTGATGCTGTCAGGTGGTTTCCTCCTGTGTGTCCTATCCATCGCCACCTTCTGCTCATTATCTCCTGTTCCACCTGCCGTTGTCCTGTCTTATCCCACAGTTCTCTGTTTGTGGTCCTGTCATACCATCTCAAATGGAGTATCCTGCGTAGGCATCTACTGATGAATGTCTGCAGCTTTTTGGTGTTCACCTTAGTCGTTCTCCATGTCTCCGCTCCATACAGAAGGACAGACTTGACATTTGAGTTAAATATCATTATCTTAGTTTTATTCCTGTCATTCTTGAACTGCATATGTTATTCAGAATGGCAAATGCTGATCTTATCTTTTGTATTCTAACCCTAACGTCTTTATCTGTGCCACCTTGAATGTTGACGACACTTCCCAGATATGTAATGTGTCAACCTCTTTAGTGGTGATCCTCTCAGTAAGATTGGGTCTCTGGAACCAGCATTTAATCTCATGATCTTTGTTTTCTCCCCATGAATAGTCAGGCCTAGTTGCTGTGAGACTGTTTCTACTGTTGTTGTTTTCTGCATCTGCTGATGGTTGTGAGAGAGAGTGCTAGATCATCTTCAAAATCAGAGATCCTCCAATTGACTCATCATGTCCATTGTATTCCATTTCTTCCCTGGCAGTTGTTGATCTCATTATCCAGTTAATGGCCAGCAGGAAAAGGAAGGGCGATAAAAGGCAGCCCTGTCGCACACCAGTCTTTATTTCAAGGGCCTCTGTCAGTTTTCCTTCATGCAGTACTCTAGCCGTTGTCTCTTCATACATTTTCTTTATTAAATTGGTTAGCTTCTGGGGACGCCATAGTGTCGTAGAAGTTTCCAGAGTGTTTCCTGTCAGGCTATCAAATGCCTTTTCATAGTCCACAAAGTTGATATAGAGGGATGAGTCCACTCGATGCTCTGCTCCACTATGATGATACGCAGCGTCGATATTTGATCTGTGCAGGATCTATTTTGCCTAAATCCTGCTTGTTCATCCCTTAGTACTGCTTCTGTAGTTTCCTTTAGTTCTCTAGGATGATTCGACTTAGTATTTTGCCTGGTACAGACAGGAGCATTATTCCTCTATAGTTCGAGCATTCTTTGAGGTCACCCTTTTTAGGTAGTTTGACTATATAGCCCTATCTCCAGTCTTTTGGTATTTCTTCCCTCTCCCAATTTTTCCCCAACAAGCCATGTAGCATGTCTGTTGAGATGTCAGCATTTGCCGTTATGGCCTCTGCAGGTATACTATCTGGGTCTGTAGCTTTATCATTTCTGTGTTGGAGAATGTCCTTCTTTATTTCTGCTTTGCTGGCTTGCTACAGTCGATTGTTAGATCTTTTGCAGCTGGATCTATGTCCGGTTGGCCTTGGGAAACTGGCCTGTTTAGAAGGTCCTTGAAGAGTTCTGCCCACCTCTGCATCTGTTCTTGAGCATGTCAGTAATCTTCCAGCCTTGTCCTTAGTCGGTTTATTTGTTTGTTGATATTTCCATGTCAATTTACCTGTGTTATGGTATAAATCTTTCGGTTACCTTAGCTGCTGCCTCTTCTGCTTCTCTTGCCAGGTCCTCTATATAATTTCTGTTATCTGCTTTTATACTTCTCTTCTTTTTCTTTTGCTGCGGCCTTTGCTGATCTTGTTCTGCTATTACAGAGGTAAGTTATTTCTGCCTCTTCTCTCTGTTATCTTATCTAACGTTGACTCTGATATCCATTCCTTGTGGTGATGTGTCTTTTTTCCAAGGGTAGTTTCACATGTACTAGTCCAGGCTTCTTTAATTTTATTACAGTGGTCTTCAATACTTCCTTCATCAACTTCTAGGGCCTCGAATTTGTTGGAAATCGTGACACTAAATATATCCTTTCCTTCTGCTCTTTCAGATGTCCCACATTATATCTCACCCTGTTACCATGCGTGGTCGTCATGAATCTCTTGAGTTTCTTTCGCACTTTTGCTATAACAAGGTGGTGGTCAGAGGCCACATCTGCTCCTCTATAGACTGTTACGTCGTACAGTGACCTTCTGAACTTCCCTGTTATGCAGATGTGGTCGATTTGGTTTTCTGTCCTGTGGTCTGGTGATATCCATGTAGCTGCGTGGATTCTTTTGTGCTGAAAGAGGCTACCTCCTATAACCAACTGTTTTGCAGCGCAAAGATCCACGAATATCTCCATTTTCATTTATTTCCCCTAGTCCGTGTTTGTCCATGGTTTCCTCGAAGCCCCAGTTGTCTCTGCCTATCTTTGTATTAAAGTCTCCAAGCAAAATAGTAAGATCTTTATTTTTAAATTTGCCTAATACACCCGGTAACTTATTGTAAAACTATTCTTTTATTTGTTCTTTGCTGTCATTTGTTGGGGCGTAGCATTGGACTATGTTCAGTTTAATTTTTGCATTGGAGGTTTTGAAAGTTTGCCCGGATCATTCTTGGTCCTAACGGCTCCCATTCAATTAATGCCTTTTGTGCTTGTTTGGCCAAAATCAATGCTACTCCCTCCATGTGTGGTGCGTCTTCCTCCTCTCTTCAGGAGTACAGTATTGATTCCCCGTTATAGTCTAGTGGTCCTGCCTTGTCCATCTGGTTTGCCCAGTCCCAGGATGGCCAGTCCATATGTCCTTATTGCCCGTGCCACCTGTGCCGTCTTCCCAGTTTCGAACATCGTGCGGACATTCCAGGTTCCAATCCTGGAGATCTTCCGGGTTGAAAGAAGGTGAGTCGGCAGCCGATTTTCTTTCGAATTTCACCGGTCGCTTCATGAGTCCCTCTATTTGGGAGCCCTCTTCTTCCTCGGGTGGCGAGCTTTGAATTTTCTTGGCTGTGGTTTCTGTAGCTATCTGGTGTTTTACGGTGTGGGGTAGCCAGACCCACGACCAACCTCCTTAGTTGCCTCTTACGATATGCATCGTGGCCAACGTTACAAACTGGCCTAAATGCTATATTTGTCAAGATGGAGGGTGAGGCGGATTATTCAAACGTGTTTAATAAACATATGGACATTTTAGTAAACATACGGACTCAAACGAACTTCTTCAGTAAACATAACAACAAAATACTGATGCATAGTAAGTGCTGTGTACCAAAATGTAGATCAAATTACGATTTTAATTATATATGTATAATATAAGTTAATTTTACAAGTACCTTCTTCAGTAAACCTAACAGCTGTTGTCAGTGTTGTAAACAATAAAACATAACAATAAAATAACGATACCTAGCTAGTAAGTAATGTGTACCAAAATGTAGATCAAATTACGATTATAATTATATGTGTATAATTTAACAATTACCTTCTTTAATAAACATAACAACAAAATAACGATGCCTAGAAAGTGTTGTGTACCAAATTGTAGATCTAATTATGAGGGAGATTATGTTAAAGCATTCAAGGTTCCAAATGAAAATCGTCAGGAAATTCGGGACAAATGCCACGGATCAAAAATATTCCACGTCAAGATTGGCTTCCCACGACACATAGTGTTGTTTATATCAAACATTTTAGAGAAGAAGATTTAGTACGTTCAGATAAATATACAGATGCAAATGATGTAGAACACATTATTGACAGGCGTTGTGTAGTTTTAAAACCTGATGCTGTTCCCACTGTGTTTCCTAACCTTCCATCTTATATGTCAGTTGCCTGTCGTTCTTCGTAAGAATCCACAAGCACGAGCTACAGCAGTACAAGAAAGATATAATAAAGATGTTGAAGATTGGCTGGCGTCAGATCTGATCAGTGATTTTAAAGTTTTTCAGGACAATTATGAAGCAAGGTTACAAGATAATTTAAATGCAAAGTTTCTGCAGATTTGTAAAGACAAGGAATATGTTCTATTGTACACTGTAATTGTTGAAACCATGGAAGCACCAGCTATAGGACTAAGTATTAAAATAGACCAGGACATGTCCTTTACTGTTCACCTGAAGGGAGTTTCCATAGAAAAAGTTCCTTTAACTGGCTGTCAAGTAGTGGAAAATTGAGAGATGGTCTCATGTTGAGAATCTTTTGTCCTATTGTTTATATAAAGATTTAGAAGAAGATCGAACTGTTGACTATTACATGACAAAGGCACATGCTAATCTGGTTGAAGCAATTAGTTTATCATCCACCACAACAAGCACTAGTGTTGTGCCAGAGAAAACACTTCAATTCCTCGCTGAACAGTTGCAGCTGGTCAGAACTCCAGATAACAGAAAACGGTACAGCAGTAACACCACTTTTTTGCATTCATGACATATATAAAATCCCAGTATGCTACAGATTTCTAAGAAGATCAAATTATCTGTGTCTTCCCCATCATGGCACCTCAGAAATTTGAATAATGCCATTGACAAAGTCTGTAGATTCTGACATCAGTAAATATTTACAGATCAAGAGCAGCAAACTTTCTGCAACTGACCAAATTGTAGCCATTCAGATGGACGAAATTTATGTCAAAGCTGCACTAAATTATACTGGAGGAAAATTGATTGGCACAGCATCAAATTCAGTCGAAAGTGCTACCACTGTGCAGGCATTTTAATTTCTTCATATTTGGCAATTACACTGAAGTGGTTGGACTAATTCCAATGAAGAAGATGACATCAGATGATTTTGCAAGAATTTGATTCAGACTATACAGACAGTGCAGTCCGTTGGTTTTAAAGTCCTGGCTGTTATTGCGATAACAATGCAGTAAACAGAAAATGTACAAACAACTTGCAGGAAGTTCACAGAATGCTACACTTTTGAGAATCCAGTGTATTCTGGAACACCAATCTTTTTGCTTCATGATTCAGTACATATATTGAAATGCATATGGCACAACTGGATCAACCAGAAGGACACGGAGCAAACTTTTGTTTTCCCTTGTTATCCTGTATCACAATCAGAGGAACTCATGAGAGCAAAGATGTCCAGCTTGAAAATTTTGTATAATAAAGAATGTAAAAAATTACCAAATTAGCACCTGATTACTCACAAAGCACTGTTTCCATCTAGTTTTGATAGACAGAAGGTATCTCTAGCCCTTGCTGTGTTCAGCAGTATAATGTTGCAGCTCTACGGCTCAGTGATCAGGAGGATGGTACTGCAACTTTTATTAATACAATACTACAGTGGTGGAACATTATAAATGTTAAAAATAAATTTATTGGAACAAAGCTTCGAAACCCATTTGCCATGCCTATAACAGCTACTGATAAAACTAATTTGTTGAATTTGGAACAGCTATGCAAATGGGTGGAAGCATGGCATAATCTACCAGTAAGAGAGGAAGCTCACCAGGAAACATTCCATGCTTTGATTCACACATTGAAGGCAATGATAGATGTAACTAAATATGCATTCATGAACATAGAGTACATCTTGTTAGGAAAACTACAAACGGACAATCTTGAGGCCAGATTCAGTGAGTACAGGCAACTTTCAGGAGCAAACTACCTTGTTTCTGTGCAGCAAATTTTGAAAACTGAAAAGAAACTAAGGATTTATTCTGTTTTGTGTATGTGCTCCTCGAGATGTGGTGATATTCCAATTCATGACTTATTAGCAGTGTTCAGTACAGACAATGAGATGGAAACAAGTGCTGCCAAGCAAGGAGACCCATGGTTTGAAGTGAATGTAGAAAATTATGAAATCATAGTGCCTGACGGAACTGTGGATGTACTTGTCTACATCAGTGGATTTGCTGCCTACAGACTGTGTAGAAGATTAAAGTGCCCTTCATGTTGCCTACTTATTCAGCAAGCTAAGGGCATTACAGCAGAAATTGAACCTGATCTGTCCTGGTTAGACTACACACATTTAATAGATAGGGATGGACTGAAGTACCCATCACAAGACCTCACTGTTCTCTGCTTCATATCATATCTAGTTGTTCAAAGCTGATATCATCTGAATATGAAGATAAGTTCTTGGCCACGACAAACCAGAAGGAGATTGTCATACAAATTGTAACTGCTAGCTACTTAAAATTCTCATTAGACAGTACTGAATGTGTCTGCGGAGCTCAAAAAGAAAAACTTTATTGTCCGCGGTTCCAACATTTGCTAACATTTTCCTCAACAATTATAGAAAAATAAGGAATGATCAATGCAATGTTCAGCAAACTGCTTCTTCACAAAAAGGAAAGTAGCAAAATTCAGTAGTAGATAAATATATTTATGTAATACTGTTTAGTTTCTGTGCTAATCAAGCTGTGGTGATGTGCACACTTGTGACTGACTAATTCATGGATTATTGATAAGTGATGTTAGTTTATGTGCTAATCAAGATGTGGTGTTGTGCAAACATGTAGCTTACTTATTCATGGATAACTGAAGATAGACTACCATAAGCTGATGTAAGTACAATAGTTATCATATTTAAAATTAATCTAAGTTTTCTGTATAAAATTAAACTAAAATAGTATGTGAGAGCAACAACTATAGCTACTCATCAGAAAACATCTTCTATAACACACACATGCATCCAACAACAAATTTCTAACATCTGCAAGATGTATTGTCTAGATCAGCGTTTCCCAATGTAACAGTCAATGGTTAGTTGTAAGAATACACCGCCTCACCTGTGACGTCACATGGCAATATTGCCGTCCGCGCTGAGGCCAGTTTGAACGTTGGCCACGCATGCATGGCAGATGAGTGGTTATATTCTTTACATCCCCACTTTGGCCCCGTAACCACTCAGGCGATGTGGTTTCTGTAGCTATCTAATATTTTTTACGGTGTGGGGTGCTAGCCCAACCTCTGCCTCATTAGATGCCTCCTACGCAATGCATGGTAGATAACAGTGGTTATATTCTTAACACCCCAGCTTCGACCCGCTAATCAATCTGGTTGGTTGATAGTTTAGACTCTTGATCATATATGTATGTCAAAGAGCAACAATTTCTATATTAAAAACTAAAGATAAGTGTTTGATTTCGTGATCCACAAAACGGCCATGTTCAATGATCTATATCATTTATTGTTGGACATAACAACGACAACTGATGACGCAGAAAGAATTAATTGTAAACAGTTGAAAATACATATTTCAGACGTAGTAAATCAAACTGAACACAATGGTTGTCTTAAATACCAAGCTTGTCACGTTAGCCAGAATTAACATTCTACATCAACATGTTCTGAACCAGAGTCAGTTATCAGTTATGTGAAGACAATCTTCATATGATTCCGGACATATACATAGATGATTCAATCTCCGCCTGCACAACTCATGCAGCATCCAGTCACCCAACATGTTAGTTCAATGTGGATTAGTTAATCGTTTTTACATATTTCATTTGTCGTTCTTTTCAAGTTGTAACACTATCGATACTCATCTCTCTCAGTCTGGTCAGCCACTGGAATTCACGAAAATGAATGTCCTTCTCTAGATAAGGGCACTAACTGTGTATATGTACAGTGTGATATGTTCTCTGCTGAATATAAAATAATAAATAACCGATAATTGTGCCATCAACATACACAAAAGCAAAAACATAATATGTCATTAGTGCACATATACTTTATAGTGGCAAATAAATGCAACAGTGTACCACGTTACCAACTCTCTCAGCTTCTGTGTTTAGCATGAGTCTCGAACTAGGGACACGAGTAAATATAGTACGGAAGTTGCATATACCAGTCCGCGGATGTTAAAATAACAGACCAAATATAATATGAGTGGTTACCTAGTTATAAAGTATGATAAACTGACGTCCTGTTTTCTTTAGCATACAGTTATATTGATGATAATAACATTTTTATAACGAATGCTTAGGTGAGTGGTGGTTACACCAATAGCTCGGCTGGGTTTGACAAAATTTAGTGTCAGATTTGTATAGGTTCGATTTTAATTGGCGTCTGTAGCTTACGTGGCAGTGAGCTCGATCACAATCCAAGCGTATCTTGTTTAATTAGCGTCTGTAGCTTACGTGGCAGTGAGCTCGATCACAATCCAAGCGTATCTTGTTTAATTAGCGTCTGTAGCTTACGTGGCAGTGAGCTCGATCACAATCCAAGCGTATCTTGTTTAATTAGCGTCTGTAGCTTACGTGACAGTGAGCTCGATCACAATCCAAGCGTATCTTGTTTAATTAGCGTCTGTAGCTTACGTGACAGTGAGCTCGATCACAATCCAAGAGTATCTTGTTTAATTAGCGTCTGTAGCTACGGCAGTGAGCTCGATCACAATCCAAGCGTACCTTGTTTAATTAGCGTCTGTAGCTTACGTGGCAGTGAGCTCGATCACAATCCAAGCGTACCTTGTTTAAACTGTGCGGCGCGAAATTTCGAAGCAAATTAGTTCCTTGATTTTTACAAACGGTAAAAGAGACTCACCGTTCAGAAAGCAATGAGAAACTAACTAACGATACGTGGTGCCTATAATATCGAGGACTCGTTTACTGTTGTTGATGGCTTATCTTATCTAATCGTAACCACATTTGCCGTGAGGCGTAGTGGGGAGAGGTAGTTCTATCTTGTGCCAGGTGTGTTGCGCTTGACATTGTCAGTCCAAGTTTTCGCAGGGACTCTGATATGGTATCTATCCATCGTGTTCTTGGCCTGCCTCGTGCTCTGCGCCTTGTGTTGTTGATGGCTTCGTCCTGTAAAAGATATGCAACGATTTTCATTTCATATTATAAAGATACATTTATTATAACTTGTAATGTACACCTGACTGAAGTTCAAAGAGATCACACAATAAAGACATAATTATTCAACTATCCTGATATATTATTTAGAGCCTGATAAGTGAGAAAAAGGGTTGCAGATACATGATGAGATGAAAGTGTTAACTAGATGAATGAGTAAATTAAGACATACTAAATTAAGCCATACGTGCCAGAAAAAGAAAAACACGTAATCACAAAGTATTGAGTTTTACAAATTACAAAAACAATGACAAATACAACAACGTTTCGACCAACAAGGCCTTTATCAACAAACGAACAAACAGGAGTGACAAATTAAAAACAAATGGACGACCAAATACAAACGTTTCTAATAAAATCTGGAAATAAAAACGAAAATCTGGGAATAAAAATGAATAACGAAATAATTGTAACACAAAAACACACATAAAAACTAGAAATATAACGGAAGAGAAACAATGAAAAATCTAGTAAGTATATAACTTGAATACATGCAACATATACCCATATAGATTACAAAGCATGGGAAGAGAAAGTACTAGAAGCATAAGAATGTAATACATGCAACATATACCCATATAGATTACAAAGCATGGAGGAGAAAGTACTAAGAAACATAAGAATGTAATACGTTGAGCCCACGCGTAAGGTACCATACAAAGAAATCAACTGATTCTCCAGAGCAAATCGACTGCGATCATCCAAGGAACACGATCGAATGGCTGTGATCTGGACAATGTGAGCTCATAAATGGCCAATATCATTGAAATGGGTGGCTACAGGGGTCACATAGCATTGGCGTATGTCGCTCAAGTGTTGGCGAATCGGTCACTGAGCCTCTTGCCTGTCTCGCCGATATAAGCTTGTTACACCGCTTACAGATAATGGTATATATAAGATTACGGGACTCGCATGTGAAACCATCGTCAATAAAAACGATGTCAATAGGAGCTCACGATGTCCAGGTCATGTCCATTCGATCGTGTTCCTTGGATGATCGCAGTCGATTTGCTCTGGAGAATCGGTTGATTTTTTTGTATGGTACCTTGCGACCATGTGGGCTCAACGTATTACATTCCTATGCTTCTTAGTACTTTCTCTTACCATGCCTTGTAATCTATATGGGTATATGTTGCATGTATTCAAGTTATATATTTACTAGATGTTTCATTGTTTCTCTTCCGTTCTATTTCTACTTTTATGTGTGTTTTTGTGTTACAATTATTTCGTTATTCGTTTTTATTCCTAGATTTTCGATTTTATTTCCAGATTTTCATTAGAAACGTTTGTATTTGGTCGTCCATTTGTTTTTTTAAATTTATCACTCCTGTTGTTTGTTTGTTTGATAAAGGTCGTGTTGGTCGAAACGTTGCTGTATTTTCTCATTGTTTTAGTAATTTGTAAAATTACAATACTTTGTGATTACGTGTTTTGCCAATCAAATGGTTTGACTGCAGTCTCATCTATTTTGTGAATATTCAGAAAAAAGAAAGGAATTAGAATATTAGTATTGTACACAGAAGAAGAGATCTCGATGGCATAATGTATACAAATGCCAGAAGTAAAGATGGAAGAAGTAGTGACGGCCCACTATTACATAGTTTATTTGTGGTACCTTGCCCAAGTATACAAGTAGAAGAAGAGGAAGAAGATATTACAGAGGGCCTTTTTGTGGTTGTCACCAGGATAGACAAAGATGACTGATAACAGTCCTGCGGCTGCAGATGACTTTATAGTGCCGTTCCTAAAGACATTGCAGATATAGAAGAATTAGCATAACCCCACATCTGCACTAGCCATTATATGTTGCCACGCACGAGGATATAGAAGAAACATTGATACCCACACGGCTACATAAGTATGCCATATTTATCCATATCGCCATTACAGTAACTACAAGCCAACAATACTAATATATCAATATATATTATAATGTGTATGTGTTGAAACAATAAAATTTTGGGATGCTACATGTTTTCCAGAATGTCGACCTGAAAAATACGGGCCAGTTTGCAATTACCGGTGTTCCGACGGTTGTAGTAACCTCTGCAACGGCGTAAGTGGTGCATGTAGTTGTAAAGAAAACTACTACGGATTACAATGCAAAGGTATAATGAGGCTTTTTACTATATTGTTTCCATTATTGATCGTCATTTGTTATATATATATATATATATATATATATATATATATTATATATATATATATATATATATATATATATATTGCATAAATCGGGGAAACGTTGCTTTTATTTCTTTTTACCCAGTAGGTTTATTTTATTTACTGCTACTAAACAATTGTTGTTAACAATTCCTCCAGAAAAGAAAAAAAAACTGCGTGATTTGAATATAGTGTCGTTTTGATGAGTATTCCATTTCTTTAGATGCAGAAATATCACGAGGATTGTATGAGTTAAAATATGACATATGTTGTTGATAATTGCATTATACATCAGTAATATTGTTATTGTCATAAGCTTAGACTTGAGTGGTTAACAAGGTATCCGTGAATACACACACAGACGAATGGTGAAACAAAATTAAATGTGAGAGTATCAAATGAGAGACAATGAAAATTATAACCTGTAAATATAAGAAAGCAATGGCAAACTACTGAACGTATAAATGGTGTCTAGAAAAACAACGACTCGTTTACTGTGGTTGATGGCTATGTCCTTTAGGATATGCCACGATTTTCATTTCAATATAGATTACATGTCCAGTAGCCTTTTCAAACCTTAGTTTATTTATTTAAATCATTGACACTTTACATGTAAATACCCTAGTGTACAGGAGGTAGAAAGGACAATTCATTTCCTCATTTGTGGAACGCCGAGCGTTGTTTTGAATTCACACAATTATGTGTCCTAGAACGATAGACGAACGCGTAAGCCAGTTTTTCACAAACATCTTTTTGTCTCTGACGTCGCTGCTGAATCAACATTTTCCAATTATCAAAGAGTACAAGTACACTTTGCAAAGGTGACAGTAACTTTTAGAAAAGATTAGGTACACACATTTAAAACACATCTTAGATCGTAACAAATGCAATTGAAAAAATGCAACCAATTGTAACAATTATTAGGATTACTGTATGTCTGTTGATCACCGTACATGTACTCAAATTGTGGAAATACAAGTTTGTTGATCACCGTTGATGTCCTCAAATTGTGGAAATACAAGTCTGTTGATCACCGTACATGTACTCAAATTGTGGAAATACAAGTCTGTTGAGCACCGTTCATGTCCTCAAATTGTGGAAATAAACTGGACACATTCACTTTCATTTTCTTCTCTACATTGATATTCACGCTCTACTTAGATTTCATCATGGTCATCTCTAAACTCAGAGTTGGCTTTTGATTTTATCAAAGTAAAGACCGAAAGCTCAGTCTGGTGCATTTAGTAAGTCTTTAATTAAATATACATTATTTTAGCTTTACCACCTAGGAGTGGATATTCATATTGTACTGACGCTACACACTATGTTTTATCTTTCAAACAATCATACCATTTAGAAGTTGCCTTCTGTATGATATATATTTAACGCATCAATTGGCATGGCTAGAGAAAACTAATGTTTACATCCATTTAATACCTTGATGACAAAAACAGCAATATTCAGAACCAAATCCATGTTTAAAAAAAAAACAAATTCTTGATTTCCATAGCATACATTTGTCTCGGGGTTGACCATGGTAAACAAATGACGTTATTAGTAGAACACGGACGGTTAGTTAAAGCACAACCTTGCTATAGCCCAGGCGACAACCTGCCAGGTATTCCTGACCTAGATAAGAAAGGGCTAACTATATTCTTAAGAACTCTTACGAAATCCATTACTGTATAGACACACATTTAATGACAAACATCGTAAATGGATTATAGATACTAATAAACTTGAGATATGGTCATAAAATGAATTTTATTTTAATCAAATGATCATGGTTTTATTCATATTTAACACAGCTTTAAGAAAATTCAATGTAGAAGCTCAAAATGATTAACAAAGTATTGCAGAACAACAGTTGCATTATATTGTAATACATAGTTGTATAATATACATTTCTAACATACACAAAAGTTGCTTTAACTGAGACACTTTGTTGTTCTTTTATAAATGTCCATCTTACTTATATCATTGATATGTAATGATAAATATTGTAAACAATTGACTATAAACAATTACTTTCTAGTGAAGTTTGAAGTACCCTTCCAAGTTTATACATTTTATAGACATTTGAAGCACATACAGCAAATTATATCAGATGAACTGAAAACAAAAACGCCCGTCATGCAAACATTGCAAATTAGCTTATACATATTGTTTCTTAAAGTTTGCCTTGAGATTTTGATGTGTAAACTGAAGGTTGTTGCAAAGTGTTAATTGATGAAACTTAATGTGAAAATGTGGCCAATTTTCTCTTGTTAGAAGAACTGACTGTTTTATCATTATGCATTTTTCTGTAATTGTTTAATAATACATTAGACAGTGGGGATAATGCTTTTGAAATAATGCTTGCCTTTGGACATCCATTAGCACACTTACCACTAAATTCATCAACACAATGTTTCACAATACTACATGTAACAATATGGATAAGGAGCTTCTATGCTGTTTAAGCTGGACATTTTGCTTCTAATTCTGGTGATATGAGCCTCTGCATAGCAGCATATGACACAAATGTCAACAGTGTAATCAGTTTAGATGGGTAAATAAGCCCTCCTCTATCCAGTAATTGAATGTAGTCAGTTGCAATCTCTGGCTGAACATCAACTGTCAGTGTTTTCTCCATTTGTAGCAAGGCATTACATGAAATGCTATGAGTTTTCCTACTGATCTTACGGAGACATATCCAGCAATATATACTAATGATTCCTCTGTACCTTCTACACAAAGCAACTCACAATCATTAGGATCAATGTGAAAAAACACTTTGTCTACATCAGACTGGATACCATCTTCAAAAACACTATCACATTCATCACCCTCATGACTCATAGCTTCAGCAATATTACGAATTGAAAAATTACCATAGACAGATGATGTGTGACACAATAGGGAGTAAATCTTCAATTTCTTTTCTGCTTCCAATATTTGTTTCACTGATACTAGATAATTGGAACGAGACAATTGACGATATTCACCAAAGCGGGCTTCTAAGTTATCAGTTTGTAATTTTCCAAAAGTATGAATTTACATTCAAAGTAGAAAAGGAATACTCAGCCAGTTCAATCATAACAGTTACAGAATGCAGTAAAGCAGAATATGTCTCTCTGTTGTTTCCATTGAAGTAGGCAACTGCCCATTCAGTCAACCACACAACACAATTTTCAAATAAAGAAACAATTCGCTGTTAATTGAAGTTAGTGGATTCGCAAAATTATTACGGCTATTCCTTCCTGCAATTTACTCTTAACATTCATAATGTGCCACCATCTCCAAATGACCTCAATGAAATCTGCTGTTTCTTGACTTCCTAGGAACCTCAAAGCTGCAATATTGTACTCACTAAAAATTGCAAGAGCTATTGAAACTTTCTGCCTCTCTATACTTGAGGGCAAAGGGCTTTTACTAGTTAAAGTTGGTGCCAACTTCACAATACTCAGACACTCATTTTGATACAGTTTTTTCAAATGTGAAAAAAAGCACTTGCTACTTGGCTAGAATTAGTACAATTTGAGATTGATGTTTTATTCAGAAGTAACTCAGTTGTGGCGGGATATGATAATGTCTGCTCTGCATCTTTCTGGTTCAGCCAATTTCTCCCCAGACATTTCAACAGATGCACTGAGTCATACAATAACAATATTTTTTTACCAGCAATCCCAGGATTGTATATATATGTACTGTTGTTTTTTAGAAGATTATTATAAACTTTACGGTTAACTGAGTTGTTGTCTGCAAGTACTGCCAGAACTGTGAAACCGCACTTTTGTACACTGTTGATGATCTGAAGCAATTTTGTGCCAAGATCTCTTGATGTCATCCTGTACATAGGCGACAGCTCGACAACTTTTCGATAACTTCCAAACACTGAGGAAATGAGAAAAGCCTGTACTGTTGTTGCTGATTGCATAGAGTTTTCAGCCCTACCAAGTAACCTACCACCTGAGTATGTTACAGCTGATTTGATATGAATTTCATCCATTTGTACTGCCACAATCTTTTCCAACTCAGAAAGTCTACACTCTTTAAATTTCATGTATGTAGAAATGCTGCCATCATCATTAGACAATGAATAAGGAGAAGTTAAATTTTTAAATGTGGATGGATGTGGGAGACATAATAAGAGATATTTTCTGATAAATCTATAGCATGCAGGAGATTTCAAGACAACCTATAGAAAAGCATAATGTACAACTACTGTCTTCTGTATTTGTCCTTATTGACAAGTTGTACCTGCTCTAAGATAAATGTTAGTTGTTTTTCATGTATGTGTGTATTAGTATCTTCAGATGATAATATTAATTCTCTAATAATTTCTAAATTACTATATGCTTCTTCTAATAAATCACTAATACTCTTTATGTTTGAAGAAGTAGCAGGATCAGTATATTTGTAGTGGATCAGTAAATTGTCCAGCTGTGACCACCTCTCAAGTTTACTGTTAGTTAAAATCCAATCAAGATATTTACCAGACACTTGTTTATTTTCTACATAAACTTGTACACTCATGTCTGGTAAAACATTGACACTTACAGAAATGGATGGTGCACTGTTTTCTTTCAAACTGATAGTATACAAAACAAGACAAGTAAATATATCCTCTGTGACTGTATGCATTCTCCAGTTTTTATCTAACAAGTCTTTTAACTTTGCTGTTATCTCACACTGTAAAGTTGGAAAATCTTGTATAATATCTGCAGACAACCACTCAGCTGTTCTATTGTCATGTTTACTGACGATTTCTGCTACTCTTATTTCTGGATCTTTACGAGATTGTGGTTGTTGACTCGATAAATAAGATGACAATTCAGGAAAAAGAGATGGATAAGCAGTTTTTTAAAACCAGGATGCTTCCGAGGAAGTTCATGTTTAATTCCACATTTATCTATAAATGTATCAGACAATATAATGTCACATGGATGAAAATGTTTACGACACACAACGCTTGATTTAACTGGCACCAGTCTTTTATGTGAAGGAACACGTACAAAAGTACTATAGTTTTACAAAATACAGAAACAGTGACGATAAACAGCAACGTTTCGACAACAAGGCCTTTATCAAGCAAACGAACAAACATTATTGACAACAAAAATGAAAAACAAATGGACGACCAAATACAAACGTATCTAAGGAAAATCTGGGAATAAAAACGAATAACGAAATAAATGTAACACAAAAACTAGAAATAGAACGGAAAAGAAACAATGAAACATCTAGTAAATATATAACTTGAATACATGCAACATATACCATATAGATTACAAAGCATGGAAAGAAAGTACAAAAAGCATAAGAATTTAAAACATGCAACATATACCCATAGATTACAGCATGGGAAGAGAAAGTACTAAGAAGCATAAGAATGTAATACGTTGAGCCCACGTGGTCGCAAGGTACCATACAAAGAAATCAACCGATTCTCCAGAGCAAATCGACTACGATCATCAGAGGAACATGATCGGATGGCTGTGACCTGGACATCACAAGCTCCTGAATGGCCAGTATCATTGAAATGGGTAGCTACAGGGGTCACAGAGCATTGGCGTATATCGCGCAAGTGTTGGGCGAATCGGTCACTGAGTCTCCTGCCGGTTTCCGTCTGTGTATCATAGATACATTGATGATTGTATTGGCATTCCCGATATGCCTGAAGCCGATTTGTCACGCTTCATTAATTTCATTAATGTCTTCAATCCGCTATTGGTTTACATCTCACATCTCTACCTCTTGTGTCAACTTTCTTGACATCACTATCACTATCAGCCTATCCACCATCACTACATCAGTATACTACAAGCCTACGGATGCACATAGTTTTCTTCTTTATCCCTTTTCCCCATTCACAGGCTTGTCGTGACTCTTACCATTCTCTCAACTTTGCGCCTTCTCGCCTCTGTAGCAGGACGACGATTTTCTCGATAAACCTCACGAGATGCTGGATTTCTTTCGTAAGCGCTTATACCCGGATAAGGTGCTTGCTTCTGCTATGCGGCGCGTTCAGCAAATTTCTCGCCAGGAGCTTCTCTAACCAGCATAAACTTCCAATTCTGACAGGGTGAAACTTGTCTTAACTTTCCACCCTCATAGTTCCCTTGTGAAGAAAGTCTTTTTCCGTCATCTCTCCATTCTTCAGTCTGATCCTGAGACACGTTCAATCTTCCAACACTATCCTTTGGTGGCGTACAGACGGGACAGAAGCCTAAGGATATGTTGGTTCACAGTCGCCTCAAGCCCAATATCCAGAGTCATTTTGGCACCATCCAGTGTGGCTGTCGGCGCTGCAATACTTGTGCTTATGTAATACAGACCCGCACGGTGTCTTTTCCAAAGCCACGTTCGTTGTTGAAGACAGTTTCACGTGCGAGTCCGTAATATTATCTATGCCATTATCTGCAAGCGGTGCAACAAGGCCTATTTTGGGGAAACCGGCAGGAGACTCGTGACCGATTCGCCCAACACTTGCGCGATATACGCCAATGCTATGTACCCTAGCTACCCATTTCAATGATACTGGCCATTCAGGAGCTTGCGATGCCCAGGTCACAGCCATCCGATCATGTTCCTCTGATGATCGTAGTCGATTTGCTCTGGAGAATCGGTTGATTTCTTTGTATGGTACCTTGCGACCACGCGGGCTCAACGTATTACATTCTTATGCTTCTTAGTACTTTCTTTTCCCCATGCTTTGAATCTATATGGGTATATGTTGCTTTATTACATTCTTATGCTTCTGCCCCATTTTTAATTTTTTTTCTCCTTCCCCCATGCTTTGTAATCTATAGGGTATATGTTGATGTATTCAAGTTATATATTTACTAGATGTTTCATTGTTTCTTTTCCGTTCTATTTCTAGTTTTTGTGTTGCATTTATTTCGTTATTCGTTTTTTTCCCAAATTTTTTCCTTAGATACGTTTGTATTTGGTCGTCCATTTGTGTTTCATTTTATTTGTCAATCCTGTTTGTTCGTTTGCTTGATAAAGGCCTTGTTGGTCGAAACGTTGCTGTTTATCGTCACTGTTTCGGTATTTTGTAAAACTATAGTACTTGTTTGTACGTGTTTCACTATTTACCAAGTTTTACTGCAGTTTTCCCCCTATTTCGATTTTCGTGGAATGCATTTCTTCCATCTGTCTCCTATCAGAATTTGATGGGAATTTAAAATCACTCACATATTCTTTAGTCGAGTCGTAGTTCGATTTACATCCAGAAACACAACACTTTTTGCCCATTTTGGATGAAACAACACACACAAATTCAATTTAACACTCTGCAATATCAGTTATCCAAATATTTGTTGTCGATAAATATCCAAGGACTCAAAATCGAGTAAAATAACAAGACACGTTGACGTTCTATCGTTTACCGACACACACAAAATGTCAGACCACTTTAGTTCGATTTATATCCAGAAACACAACACTTTTGACCATTTGATGAAAACAATATGCAAAAATTCAATTTAACACTCTGCAATATCAGTAATCCAAATATTTGTTGTCGATAAATATCCAAGGACCCCAAAATCGAGTCAAATAACAAGACACGCTGACGTTCTATCGTTTACCGACACACACAAAATGTCAGACCACTTTACGGAAGAGATAATTAGAGCAAGAAGGCCTATACAGGAGCCTGGCTATGGTTAAAGACGTATATCGAAATTATTGTGAGGCTATTGGGTCATATTGTTGACTTCTCAAAACAGACATTGATAAAGCATTTCTAACGAGTTTGAAGTTACAATGCAAAAAGTGTCATTAATACTATACGCGTATTATGTCAAAGAGGCACGTATGGATCATCTGTACCACAGTACACAAGAACCAGAAAAAGAATATTTATTGTAGTGATACCACCCTACCACATATGTTAACACGCGTACATTGTACCGAAGAAGTAGCAATTTGAAAAGAACGTCTCCAAGTAACTCCACCATTGTCAATCTCAAACCTGGACGCGAAAGGGGAATGCCATTATGACATGGTAGCTAACTTTAACTGTAATGCAAGTTATTTAAAAACAATAATACAACTATGTCTACATTTCATGTTTATTTCATGACTCTATTGTAAATATCGACATTGGACCCCCATGTATGAGCTGGGATGACACTCTTTTGCATGAGACATGTCATCACATGTCATATTTTTGCGTTTACTGTAAAAACTAAAATTCCGTTCCAGACTCACCAAATATGGCGCCAATATCAAAGGAAACCATTATATTACTAAATCCAGGTTTTCTGTAGCAATTTCTTCCTCAGACATTTCATCGTTATAATTCTAAGGTTGGGTACAGTTCGCTACTGTAGATTTGATTATTTTACTGAAATTCGCATTGGACTGTGGGCATGAGTTGTTGAACGGACAATAACTTTTATTCTCAACGTATTGTCACAAGAGAATCACGCTGCGGACAGTTTGCTTGCAAATTGTTTCCGTTGATTTTAACAAAGGACGATGGCGCCACCCGTTCAGAAAGCAATGGCAAACTACTGAACGTATAGTGGTGTCTAGAAAATCAACGACTTCTTTACTGTGGTTGATGGCTACGTCCTTTGGGATATGCCACGATTTTCATTCATTGTCACAAGACAACTCAATCATATTATCTTCTTCTGTAGCAGAAAATTTCAGATGCAGTAATACTCTTCGTAGTACCGGCAAGGTCCCGACGTAACTTTGAAATGGTCATGCTATTTTGGTAAGGTTTTTTGGTTAATCATTTCTAATGAATTGTTCCCGGGCAGCTACTTTCCAGCCTGCTCTTCTCGATTTTGAACTGCCAAGTGTTATTTCACAAGCACAAATTGAACACGTGACCAACGCTGTATCGTCCGTCTCCGATAGAACTGGGAACTGATCTCACCTACTCTGAGATCAGATATCTGAAAAAATATCCAGATGGCTCCACAGTGACCTCTATGAGGAGCAAAGCTATTGCCATCATAGCTTTCTGGATCATGGAGGTACTAAGACCGACATCACTACAAAGTAGATACACATTGTGAAGACTTGGAATATCAACATTGAGGTATGCAAGACCGACATCACTACAAAGTAGATACACATTGTGAAGACTTGGAATATCAATAATGAGGTACGAAAAGTCGACATCACTACAAGTAGATACACATTGTGAAGACTGGGAATATCAATAATGAGGTACGCAAGTCCGCCATCATTACCATGTAGTGACACCGTGTAGTGACAGAGGAATATCAATATTGAGGTACGCAAGTCCGCCATCATTACCATGTAGTGACACCGTGTAGTGACATAGAAATACCAACATTGAGGTACGCAAGTCCGCCATCACTACAACGTAGTGACCGCGTGTGGAGACTGCGAATATCAACATGGATGTACGCAAGACCGCCATCACTACCATATAGTGACCCCACGTGGAGACAGAGGAATACCAATATTTCATTGTCAGCAACATCCATCGTTTCTCTGTGTATATGTTATGTTCTACTACTGATATATTTCCTTTTTAAGATTTTCAAACGTTAGTTTGTTGTGTGTGTGTGTGTGTGTGTAGGTATATTAATCAAAATATGTAAGTTGTATCTGTTTCTGACGTGTACATGTTTATTTGATACATCGTATATTTGATATATATATATATATATATATTAGAGTCCATCGCAAATAATGACAACATCGACGTGTATCGCTGCACGTCTCTAGTACGATCCTATAATATAATCCAATGGCGGCTCGTGGTCATTTATTTTGGTGGAGCCCGGCACAAATTTAGGAAATTTTTTGGGTTTTTTTGGAGTATTTACTATTTCTTGTCTATTCCGGGAAGTTATTACCCTTTCTCTCTCACACACAGAGGCAATCCTCTCTCTCTCTATACTTTCTCTTCATTTCCTCTCTCTCTGAGGCGCGATCACGCTTAGACTGATGTACCAGATTTCCCAATAAATTCTGCTTTCATGTGGAAATCTGATTCATGCAGCATTAGCATGGGTGTATTTCGTCAAATATCGAAATGGGGGAAGCTGCAGTAACACTTGTAAATAGCGAAACACGTACAAACAAAGTACTATAGTTTTACAAAATCAGAAACAGTGATGATAAACAGCAACGTTTCGACCAAAAGGCCTTTATCAAACAAACGACACAACAGGAGTGACGAATTATAGAGAGCACTTACAAATGGACGATAACGGAACAATGCAAATGTATCTAATGAACTGGGAATAAAACGAATAACGAAATGAGTGCAACACAAAACTAGAAGTGGAAAGAAGAGAAACAATATATTAAATAAAAATAAAAATTTATATATATGAATCAAATCACATATAGATTACAAGGCATGAGATGAGAAAGTACTAAGAAGCATAGAATGTAATGCGTTGAGTCCAAGAGGCCGGGCCTGAAAAAAGGCAGGCAAATCTCAACGACCATCAGAGGAACATGATCGGATGGATGTGACCTGGAAAATCGCAAGCTCCTGAATGGCCAGTATCTTGAAATGGTAGCTACAGGGGCACAGAGCATTGGCGTATATCGCGCAAATTTTGGCGAATCGGGCACTAGTCTCCTGCCGGTTTCCCCCAAAATAGGCCTGTTTCACCGCTTGCAGATAATGGCATAGATAATATTACGGGACTCGCACGTTAAACTGTCTTCAATAACGAACGTGGCTTTTGGAAAAAACACAGTGCGGGTCTGTATTACATAAGCACACGTGTTGCAGCGCCGACGGTCCCACTGTATGGTGCCAAAATGACTCCCGGATATTAGGCGCCTTCGTCGCCTCTGTAGCGAGGGCGATGATTTTCTCGATATGACTCACGAGATGCTTGATTTCTTTCGTAAGCGCTTATACCCGGATAAGGTGCTTACTTCGCTATGCGGCGCTTCAGCAAATTTCTCGCCAGGAGGCTCTCTCTAACCAGCATAAAACTTCCAATTCTGACATGGTGAAACTTGTCTTAACTTTCCACCCTCATAGTTCCCTTGTGAAGAAAGTCTTATTCCGTCATCTCTCCATTCTTCAGTCTGATCCTGAGAGATGTTCAATCTTCCAACACTATCCTTTGGTGGCGTACAGACGGGGCAGAAGCCTTAAGGATATGTTGGTTCACAGTCGCCTCAAGCCTAATATCCTTAGTCATTTTGGTACCATCCAGTGTGGCTGTCGGCGCTGCAACACGTGTGCTTATTAAATACAGACCCGCACTGTGTCTTTTCCCAAAAACCACGTTCGTTATTAAAGACAGTTTAACGTGCGAGTCCGTAATATTATCTATGCCATTATCTGCAAGCGGTGCAACAAGGCCTATATTGGGGAAACCGGCAGGAGTCTCAGTGACCGATTCGCCCAAAACTTGCGCTATATACGCCAATGCTCTTGACCCCCGTTGCTACCCATTTCAATGATACTGGCCATTTAGGACTTGCGATGTCCAGGTCACAGCCATCCGATCCTGTTCCTCTGATGATCGTAGTCGATTTGCTCTGGAGAACCGTTTTATTTCGTATATTTGGGACCTTGCGGCCTCTTTGGGCTCAACGCATTACATTCCTATGCTTCTTAGTACTTTCTCATCTCATGCCTTGTAATCTATATGTGTAAATTTTATTCATATATATAAAATTTGTATTTTCACTTGATTGTATATTGTTTCTCTTCTTTTTCCACTTCTAGTTTTGTGTTGCACTCATTTCGTTATTCATTCTTATTCCCAGTTCATTAGATACATTTGCATTTTTCCGTTATCGTCCATTTGTAAGTGTTCTCTATAGTTCGTCACTCATGTTGTGTCGTTTGCTTGATAAAGGCCTTTTGGGCGAAACGTTGCTGTTTATCGTCAATGTTTCTGTATTTTGTAAAACTATATTACTTTCTTTGCGTATTTCGTCACATATTTTTCGCCATTTGGAGCCCTGGTGCTTATCTTTCGGCAGTGTGTCCAGTGTTAGCCAGCGTTTACTGGGTTCGCACTCCGTCAACTGCGCTGTCCCCATCTAACCTGCAAGACAGCAGGTTGCTATTTTCTTTTAGGTTAGCTACCCTTAGACAACCTTCCCTCCCGGGTTGTTGTGCGTCTTCTGCCAAGTTACAGTCTTTTTTTTGGGCTGTTTGATTTGCCTGCAGTACAGTTTTGTGTACGGTTTGCTCCACTAGCCTTGATTGTCCCCAATCAACTACAAGGCATGTAGTTATTGCGAGGGGAAAGCGGTTATTGCTCTCTGGGTGGAGACCCCATCTTCGACGTTCCCCCTGTTTTTCTTTTGGTTCCCATTCCCCATATCTGTTGTGCCTCGTCCCCGACTGGGTTTCTCTTTTCCCGCCACTTGTGCCATATTGCTTTATTGGGCGATACGTTACCCATTTCTATCTCAATGTGCACAGTTTATCACCATTTGGTAGGAACATTTGCTCTGGATTCAAGCCTCTGGTGGGCTTTCCAGTCTTTCTACACTATTGAGTCGCCGCTCACCCCTACGTTTGCCACGCCTTTTTGTTGCTCTATCATCAGCACTGTGCAAGTCTGTCCTCACCTGTGGGCTCCCATGTCTTTCATCCGTGTGCGTATTCGCTCTACTTTGGTGCCTGCTCACCGTGTTTATCTGTTTTCTCACCGTGCTCACTTTTACTATGCCTCGAGACAGTCATGACACCAACCCAAATTTGAGCTCCCACCTCGTGGCTCCGAGTTTCGCCCGATATGGGCCCAGTCTCTTCTCTTGATGCCCCTTTATCACTTTATGTTTATTTGTTCAGCTTTTTCCATCGGCCGGGAGAGATGTGCATTAATAGTCACTTTGGGATTCTGCTCGTCTGTGTTGCGAGCGGATCTCATCCAATGTAGCTGCATCTGAATCACTACTTATACCAGAGTAGCTCTTCCTCGATCCCTACGCGCTTAGCCAGATAGGAACCGTTGTCTGTTTCCCGGGGGACCACGCGGAGGTGGGTTAGGATCTCGGTTTAGTGCCAGCTCACTAATTCCCGACACGATGTTGTCCCTATGTGCGTTAGACCCCATTACCCCGTTTAGGAAAATAACAAACGCTTCTGTTCTGCAACAGCTTGATACTAAAAAAGAGCTGGATATTAAATAATATAAAATCAAGGACAAATAAATATTTCGGACACATCAAATGACAAGAGTGCCTAGATAATTTTTTTTTTAACTTGTCTGGAACGCAAATTGAAAATACGGCACCCGCATGACTACAAACCACGAACTTGTGAAAGATCAGGGCATCGTAAACATATTGCCAGTATGTCTCTGTATGTAGTCGTCCATACGTTAGTGGTTTTTTTTTAATTCGTCACTCCTGTTGTTCATTTGTTATTAATGCCTTGTTGGTCGAAACGTTGCTGTATATTGTCATTGTGTTTGTAATTTGTAAAATTACAGTACTTTGTTATTACGTGTTTCACCATTACAAAGGGTAAACTAGCTAAACTAGATCAAGTTTGTTTGTTTAGTAGGGGATTAAAGCCTCTTTAAGCCGAGGCACGCCCTTTCAACCTAAGTCGAACCTTTATTGGTTATATCAGAGCGTGTAGGCCACAAACATGAAAAATAAGAATTAACTCCTTTCGGAGAATCCAAGAGTCAAGTTTGTTTGTTTGTTTGTTTAGTAGGGGATTAAAGCCTCTTTAAGCCGAGGTACGCCCCTTTCAACCTAAGGCGAACCTTTTATTGGTTATATCAGAGCGTGTAGGCCAACAAACATGAAAAATAAGAATTAACTCCCTTTGGAGAATCCAGTAGAATGAGGTTTTGAAGAGTCAAGTAACGTCAGTCGACCGGTATTAGTTCACGGAGCGGACGTACAGGGGACCAGGCCAAAGGGTCAGGAATGTCGTTTCATTTATTGCTGTAGAGAGATGTTAATGCAAGGGTCAATTCCATAAACTAATATTATTATATGAAGGTTTGTTATTTAACACCATTACTTTCTACAATTTTATACTATTTTTATATAAAAGTGGGGATTCAATCGATAATTAAACGAACTATTTGAGCTAGAGTCCTCGTTTAGCTGAGAAGTAGTTTGGCTGCGTAAGAATAAATATATCTTCCGGCGAATAAAAATGACATTTTTTTGGCAATATCATTGCAATAGCGATCAAAGGTCAGAGGTCGCAATTTAGGCACTTGTAAACTAGCCCCAGAAATAATGGAAGACACAATGCTTGAATTATTACAGGCTTAAGTACATATACTATATTTTAATAAGGAGATATTATATAAATAACAGGATTGTTATATTATTCGATATAATATTGATATTTTTGTGTTATATATTCAACTGCCAAAGCTAATCAGTGTCAAATTAAAAGTAATAATTACGAAAAATAATTTCTACAATAATAAGTACACAATTCTTTTTGGTTTGGTAGGACGGGTTTTTACTGGCCCCTAATGACAAAAGTCGTATACTAATTAGTGGTAAAAGATTATGAATATCAAATTTCAGACTTTGTATGATATTTTAGAGTTATATATCAACTTTCAAAGCTAATCATTATCTCGTTGAAAGTAATAATAATGAACAAATAATATCTAAAATAATAAGTACAGGTTACTCAATATTTTTAGTGGATCCAGAACCCACTGGCCCTTAATGACGAGCCGCCCCTGACATAATCCCCTTTCACAGGTGGGGCAGACATGTGGGTGTTGAGTGTTCTGTCTGTTCGCGCAACTCATGTTCTCTGTGTCTCAACGCACGATGATTCTCAGCTATGCGAGTTTCTCTTGTGTTGCTACAGCGCCACATTTGGCGATCTTGCGCAAGGGATTTCCAGCATGTGGTGTCTATATCGAAGTATTTCAAAGATACTTTAAGAGTGTCTTTACAGCATTTTTGATGTCCTCCAGCTGAACATTTACCCTTCAAGCTCGCCATACAACAACTGTTCTGTGTTCTTCTCACTTGGGCCTTCTGCAAAAGTGTGTTGACGCTTGGGATCTTTGCTCTTATGAGAACGTCGGTATCTATAATATTGTCAGGCCAGTTTTGTTTTAAGTAGACTGCATAGACAGCTTGTTTGGAAGTTGTTTAGTTTTCTTTTGTGTCTGCTATACACTCTCCAGATATCGCTTGCATTCAGCAGCGTTGCTAGCACTATGGCCTGTTAAACTTTCAGCTGTGTGACTGCGCTTATCTCTTTCCGCTCCCACACTAACAAGTAGCTTTCCGCTAATAGTACTGACTTTGGAGAACCTATTGTTGACCTTAGAGTCTATGTTTGCCGATCTGGATAGGATGCTGTCAAGATAGACAAAGTTGTACGCTGGCCGGATACGCTAGTGTTTGATATTGATGACTGGATCATAGTAATGTGTTAATAAAAAGCAAACACGTACACAAACCACAAAGCACATACAACATGTACACTATAGATTCGTATAATACTTCCACATGTTCTATTCAATAAATTTTGTGGTAAATAAGAGTACACTGTGAATCTAACGGTACATTGATCAATTTCAATAATATCGACCAGTAGCCATATCTTATGATGATGTATATTAGATAACGATGTGATATGCGATAAGTGTGTGGGATTTTCCAGTGGTCCTTTCCTCTGAGACATGCTCGCTACACGGTGTGAAACATTATAATACTATTATATTTTGTTTTTCTATGTAATAGTAACTATTTTCTATTGTTGTAGACTGTCAGCCAGGAAAATACGGGTCTTATTGTTCGTTCACCTGTTCGGACGGATGCTTGGAAATATGTAACCAGACAAACGGACATTGTAACTGTACGGATGAGTACACTGGTTTAACTTGCGACGGTTGTTATTTGATATTCATTATATGTCTGTTTATCTTCATATTTGAATTTAAAACGAGTACAGTCACTATGTGATCATTATGTGATCAGTATGTGATCATTATGTGATCATTATGTGATCATTATGTGATCATTATGTGATCATTAATCTCTTGTTTATCTATTTAAAACAAGCATAGTCATTATGTGATCAGTAATCTCTTGCTTATCTATTTAAAATAAGTACAGTCATGTGATCATTATGTGATCATTATGTTATTATTATATCTTGCTTATCTATTTAAAGCAAGTATAGTCATGTGATCATTGTACTATTATTAATCTCTTGCTTATCTATTTAAAATAAGTGCAGTCATTTGATCATTAATCTCTTGCTTATCTATTTAAAACAAGTACTGTCATGTGATCATTAATCTCTTGGGTATCTATTATTCTAGATTTGAAATCACATGTTTAAAATGACGTCATGTACTACGTTTTTCAAGTTGTTCTATATTTATATTGTAGCGAGACTTTAAAAAGAACCAGTAGTTAAGAATATACATGGTTGTTTTTTCACTGCTTGATTTAAAGTTCATGCTTCACATCTATATGTTGCCACTGAGAATATGAATACTCTTACTACTGCTGCATTGTAATTTGATTGGGGACATTCAAAGGTTAGCGGAATGAACCGTACACAAAACTGGACGACAGGAAAATCAAGTAGTCCAGATAAAGACACGTTTTCATGGCAGATGACGATCATCAGCTCAGGAGGGTAGGTCGTCTAAGGATCGCTACCCTAAAAGAAAGTAGCACCCTGCTGCTTTGTAGGTTTGCTGGGGACAGCAAAAGGCTAACGGAGAACGAACCCAGTAAACGCTGGTTGAAATCAGACAGTTCACTGAAGGATAAGCACTAAAGCTCCAAATGGTACTGGACGTCGTAACGTAAAATTGCGTTATTGGCATAGGATGTGTATATATCACAATTAGAAGGATAGATATGACCGAAAAAGAACAATCGAGAGAAAAGAAAGAAAGAGAGAAAGAGAGAGCGAGAGAAGAATGCTCTTAGTGTTCTTATAACTGTTTTACTGACAGCGTTATTCTACGATGTTTTAAGTTGATTATTTTGTTAAAGCCAATTTTGTTCGACTTGTAATGTCCTTCAAATCATTTACATCCTTTGTTAGAATGAATATATATATTCAAAATTGTTCTAATATACTAGTTTCTTTACGCTGATAAAAATACACTTTGTCATGCGTATTATATCCGTTGACGCTAATTTTGGTTTTGCCACAATGACATACAGCTTTTATTTTTCGCTTTTGTCTAGCACTTCCAATATTACCTTATAAATTTATTAGTCAGCATTTATTAGTTGAGGAATTTCTCTTCCTTCGATTATGAAATTATCCTATTGTTCTTTTCCACTATCGTCGCTAACATTCCTCATGATGTTTATAGAATATGTGTTAAGCAGACAAGTCAACATATTGTTGATTAGTGAATAAAAAATGGATACATCAGACAATATCACGATCACTACTTTAGATTGGGTCGTAACCGTGGTCACCATGCCAATTGTTCTCAGCCTGTGCGATCCACAACATGTCACGCTTGATTCTTATGCCATTAACATCATTAGTGTTTATGTGCAGCAGATGTCTCTATCCGCATTAACACGTATATATGCCTTGGTTTGGACGATTGCATGACGGGAGCGTTGATGGTTCACAGTGTGCAGTTCGCACTGATGGTGAACATAGTAACTGGTTTATGGTTGAAACCGGAGTAAAGCAAGGCTGTATTCTATCTCCGCTACTGTTTGTAGTGACCATTGACTGGGTTTTGCGAAAATGTTGCAGGGGCGAAACTGGCATAGATTGGGTAGAAATAGTCAACTAGAAGATTTGGATTTTGCAGATGATAGTGCCTTGTTAAGTAGAAACAACCAAGATATGCAAAGAAAAACAGAAAACTTGCCTTCAATAGCATCAAAAGTTGGACTGCAAATAAGCTATGAAAAAAAATATAATGAAGACACCTATGACAAGTAATGCAGATATCACACTGTAATCTAAAATAATAAAAATAACAGAGCAGTTCACCTATTTAGGTAGCAATTTTGATTGCACATGAAATGTTAAAAATAAATTATGATACGAATTTTCAAGGCAACATCAGCTTTTAAGAGTAACAAAATTTGGAACTGCAAGTTATATAGTATTAAAACTAATTTTCGAATTTTCAAATCAAATATTGTATCAATCCTAACATATGCTAGCGAGAGTTGGAAAATGACTAAAGATATAGAAATCAAGCTGAATGCATTTGAAAATAGATTACTGCGAAAAATAATGAATATAAAATGGAACGAATTCAGTAGAAGTGATGAAATCAGAGACATGTCTGGTCAGCCACTAGTGACAACTGTTTAAAAAAGAGAAGATGGAGATATATTGGGCACACCTTGATGAGAAATTATCAACGAATACCAAAGCAGGCATTGAAGTGGGATGCAAAGGGTTCAAGAAAGAGAGGTCGACCTAAGGAGACCCTGAAATGAACTTTGCTGAGAGAGGCAGGAAATATCGTTCTCAGTTTCATGGAATAGATTGAGCGAGTTGCCCAGGAAAGAGCGGTATGGAGAAATTACTTGCAGGCACTATGTAACGTATAACGGTACGAGAGGAATTGTAATTATTATTATTATGACGGGATCGTAGTGACAGCAGGCCAAGCATATATCTCACCTTCACAATGGGGGTATCTCTAGTGCAGCCCAGGACTATACGCATACGTTTATTTTGAACCTGTTCGAGTCGTCCACATTGTGATCTTGATATCGTAAGAATTTCGAGTCCGTAATCTACCACGGACATAAGTAGTCGATCGAAGAAAAAATACAAGTAGTTTCTGCTCAAGATGTGAGTCTCCCATAACTATGAGAGCCGCAAGACCACGCTTGCAACAGTTGAATCGTCTGTTCAACATAGTGTTTAAAAGATAGACTACGATCAAATGATATTTCAAGATAACCTTTGCTCACTATGTTAAAATACCTGATGTTACCTGTGTAGTTTAGATAATGTTATAAGAGATACAATAGAGTGTATATTCCCAGTCACCCCATAAGGTCAGTATCTCGTAGTAATGAAGTGCGTGCGTACCTTCATGATCCACAAAGTTATTCTGCAAACAGCTTTGCTCTTGATAGGACACCCATGTCAGACAGGTTTAAATGATAGAGGGTAAGCAACATTTGACCTTCTGGTTCTTAAGTTTGGATGCATTTCAACAATTTAAAAATAATACATACATTGTATTTGCATATTGTTGAAATGAAACAAACACGTATAATATAGTAAAGATGACAATGCACGTTTTTAAATAATATCGTCAATATTTAAATGTTGATATTAAAATGAATATAGATGGAGACTGCAGTCAAACTATGTATAATGGCGAAACACGTAATAACAAGGTACTGTAGTTTTACAAAATATAAATACAATGACATTATACAGGAACGTTTCAACCATAAAGCCTTTATCAAGCACAACGAAACAACAAACCTGACGAATAACTCTGAACACTACATACAGACTTTAAAAAAGATGTAGCAACGGTTAAAACGAATGAAAATATGTGACTAAAAACGAATAACGAAATAAATACAGAAAAACTGTAATTAGAAAAATAAGGGAAACAATACAAACATCAAGTAAGTATATGATTCAAATACATTTAACATATACGCATATAACATATAGAGCATGAGAAGAAAAAGTACTAAGAAGTATTGGAATGTAGAACGTTGCGTCCATGAGGTCGCAATGTACCATATACAGAAATAAAGCGATTCTCCAGAGCAAATCTCCTACTACTTCGATCATCAGATGAACATGATCGGATGGCAGTGAACTGGATATCGCAAGCACCGAAATGGTCAGTTTCATTTAAATGAGTGGCTACATGAGTCATAGAGCATTGGCGTATATTGCGTAAGTGTTGGCCGAAACGGTCACTGAACATGTTGCTTGTTTCGCCTATATATGTTTTGGAACACAGCTTGCAAGTGATAGAGTAGATTATATTTCGGGACTCGTATGTGAAACCATCTTCAATAACAAACGTGGCTAAAGGAAAAGATACAGTACGAGTCTGTATTACATAAGTACACGTATTACAACGTCGACGGCCACACTTTGCAGTGCCAAAATGACTCATGATATTAGACTTAAGTCGACCGTGTACCAACAAAACGTGCTTCGCCATTATGTTGATATTACAGGTACATATTTCGGTGTTTCATCGATATTTCCTGATTATCATTACCGATATCCCTCTCTCTCTCTCTCTCTCTCTCTCTATCTATCTCTCTCTCTCGATCGTAATTTTTCGGTCATTTTGATCATTCAAGTTGTGATATATAAACAACCTTTGCCAAGAATGTTTGTTGTACGTCACAGTCTTCAGTACCATTTGGAGCTTTGGTGCGTGTCCTTTGGCGACGTGTCTGATTTCAACCAGCGTTTACTGGATTTGCTCTCCGTTAGCCTTTGACTGTACCCAGCCGACCTGCAAGGCAGCAGCAGGTTTCTATTCTCTTTTAGGGTAGAGACCCTGCGATTCAGCTCGTCTGCGTTGCGAGCGGATCTCATCCAACGTGACTATGTCTGCAACACTACTTATACCAGAGTAGCTCTTCCTCGATCCCTACCCGCTTAGCCATACGATATCGGTTACCAGTTTTACCGCGTGGATGATGTGTAGGATCTTGATTAGTGTCAGTTCACTAATTCTGACACGGCGTTGTCTCTATGTGCCTTTGACACCTTTACCGACATTAATAGTTATAGTTTATTAACAATAATGTGTTTGCATTGCAGAGGTCATCTGTCCTGACGGGTTTCACTGTGAAGAGAGATGTAATTGTAGAGAACATGAATTGTGTGACTACACATCAGGCAACTGTACAGGGAGATGTGTGCCTGGTTTCTATGGAACTGAGTGCAATCGCCTGTGTAGTCTAAGATGTAATAACAAAGAGTGTGTTCAACTAAACGGAACATGTCTTCAATGTGCTCCTGGCTACATCGGAGATAATTGCAGCACATGTAAAGTATCATATAGTTAATATATTAAATTATATTGGCTTTTAATGATATTATTTGTAAAGGTATTTTGTGTTGTTTTATAAAAATAGCAATCGCTGACATCCCAACAGTTATATCATCTGCATTGGTCTGTTGTTAAATTATAGAAGTACGCTACTATATATGTTAGTAGAGGTCAGAAGGCGAGTTATTCAGTGCTACATAGAACCAATACTGACATACGGATTGATGAGAGTTATGGAGAATAAACAGACATATCGAACAGTCTCTGGAGGCCACAGAGATGTGCCTTTACAGAAGAATGATGAGAATCCCATGGACTACTAAAATCACTAATGTTGAGGTGTTAAATGAGGTCAATACACAGAGAAAGCTTATCATCAATATAGGAAAGAGGCAGTCATTATTTTTCGGAGATGTGATGAGGAGGGGAGGCTTAGAACACATTTTAACAACTGTAAAATCGAGAGTAGACGAGACAGAGGAAGACAGATAGAGACAATTTTGGATAGCCTGACCTCATGGCATGGTAGAGTGTCAACATCTGAGTTGATAACAAACACCTAAGATAGAGATTTGTAGAGATCCATGATCGTCTACGCCTGCCGGTACGGCACCTGATGATGATGATGTTAGTCAGTTCGATATTAATAGGGTTTTTGTTTATTCTACTGTCATAGTATTGAACGGCACACCAAGCTCTTTAGTAACCCTTTGTTTGGAATCCATTATCTAGCAAAGCGTCCCAGTATCAAATCATTGTGTCTGACAATTAGTATCAGTGCCTACTTCTCTAGTGCCTAACATGAATACATAAATCTCTAGATATCTTACATATATATATTTTAAAGTATGATACTTTAAAAACAATTCTTTTAATTGCATAATATTCTGTCATCAACGTCGCAATAAAATCTGAAATTAGCAAGCTGCATCTTCTTGCTGCATCTTCTTGTTGTGTTGAAATGTTTTGGACATACGTTTCTAACAGTAAAAATATGTTCTCAGAAAGGCATGAATTAGATCCCATTTAGTCCGATATACTATCGCATTTGCTCTTTCGTGAAAGGAATTGAAGTATACATTTTTGTCCACCTATTTTAACAAAGCATATTGATACAGGACATACGGAAATCTATTAAATATCAGGAATTCAAAGTCCTTCACCAAGGTGAAAGGATCAACCATCTCACATCTGTTGATTGCTGATAACTGCGCCTTGGTTACCAACTCTTTTAACATTTTAAAATCTGCATTGACACTTTTTCTATGACCTGTGATATGTTAGGTCTTACCAATAACACTAGAAAAACTGAAATCATGTTTCATCCTGTCCCTAGAGAGCAGTACCATTATCCAGTCATGTTTCATCCCATCCCTAGAGAGCAGTACCATTATCCAGTCATGATTCATCCCGTCCCTAGAGAGCAGTAGCCTTATCCAGCCATGTTTCATCCGTCCCTAGAGGCAGTACCATTATCCAGTCATTATTAAACACCGACATATCTTGCTAGCTGACAACTTTTCCTATCTTGGCAGCATCCTATCCAGATAAGCAAACATAGACTCTGAGGTCAACAATAAGATATCCAAAGCAGGCGCTGCGTTCGGAAGGCTGAATGTTACTGTTTGGGAGCTACATAATATAAAAGTAGTCATAAAACTGTCAATTTAGGAAGGTGGCGTAGTGGTAATGTCAGCGTGACATGTGTAGTTTATACCTGACACGCACAAAAAACGAAATTACTTTCACACAAGTTACCTACTCATACTACGTAACATAAAATGGCAGGATACGATTCCAGAAATCCAAGTTCCCATAATAGCTAAGAATCCAAACATCAAGACCAGGCTACCGAAGTTCCAAGTGAGATGGATTTATCAGGTTCCTATGTTTCCTGGTAAATGCATCACAAAATAACTGATGTGTGGTAAGTTTGAAGAGTGCAGACGATTGGTTAGTGAAGAGAATAAACGATTTCAAGACGCTTTTGCTGTGTCTTTAGAATGTTTCAATATATATACCATCTGCTAGGAATTCCTAGCGCAAGATCACCAAATGCGGCACTGTAGTACTACAAAAGAAACTTGCATAACTGGGAAAGATCGTACTGTTAAGGCGCAGAGAAAGTGAGCTGTGGAAAGAGACAGAACACAGAACACACCCATATCAACCTTGATCGTGTATGCACCACCAGTGGTAGCGTATTGTATTCTAGGATTGTACTCTTCAATCACCTTCCCCACACACTAGAGAGAAACAACAGCACGTGGCTGAGGTTGTTGTCTTCATCGATAGCCATCGAAGTCATTATTGACATTACGCATGACAAGTAAGATTAACCTCCTTCCTAACTCTTCAAATATACCTAGATCCTAAAGCTCAGCATTGAATAATTTTTGTATATTCGGAATTACTGCTCTGCTTTTATCGGTGATCTTCATTCTCCTGGTCAGCGTGGTCCCCAGCCAGTTGCATTACCACTCGCAACGCCTTTGAGTACATGGTGATGTCACATGGCCTAAACATGCGTTTTGTTGCTTGCAGTGCATTGATTAAAATACATAGTAATCCGTACACAGTGTCATCTGTATGCATATCCAAGTTGTATTTAATCTGATTTATCCCTGTATGTTCTGTATGCATATCCATGTTGTATTTAATGCGATTTATCCCTGTATTTTCTGTATGCATATCCATGTTGTATTTAATCTGATTTGTCCCCGTATTGTCTGTATGCATATCCATGTTGTATTTAATGTGATTTGTCCCTGTATTTTCTGTATGTATATTCATGTTTTATTTAATCTGATTTGTCCCTGTATTTTCTGTATGTATATCCAAGTTGTATTTAATCTGATTTGTCCCCGTATTGTCTGTATGCATATCCATGTTGTATTTAATGTGATTTGTCCCTGTATTTTCTGTATGCATATTCATGTTTTATTTAATCTGATTTGTCCCTGTATTTTCTGTATGTATATCCAAGTTGTATTTAATGTGATTTATCCCTGTATTTTCTGTATGCATATCCATGTTGTATTTAATCTGATTTGTCCCCGTATTTTCTGTATGCATATCCAAGTTGTATTTAATGTGATTTATCCCTGTATTTTCTGTATGTATATCCAAGTTGTATTTAATGTGATTTATCCCTGTATTTTCTGTATGTTGTATTTAATGTGATTTATCCCTGCATTTTCTGTATGCATATCAATGTTGTATTTAATCTGATTTGTCCCAGTATTTTCTCCGATGTTGAAATGTTGTCTGTTACTGAAATGTATTCAATGTGCGCTCTCATGCCATGACATATCCATTCCTACAAATCTTTTAATTTTTAAATCACATTTTGTTTTTGTATAGTAAATGTGTGTGTTTGTGGGAAAGGTTTTTCTTGTTTGTAATTTAATTTTTTAAAATATTTCGTCTTTTCTGTGTAGACATGATTAATGAAAAGTTGACGTTGTGTGAACATCCTGCTTAACATTGCAATATCAATCTGATCTGTGCTTTAGATTATATGAGATAATAATACATGTACTATTATATGCTCAAATGTGTTGTGTCATAGTAAAAAGGAATACACTACATTGTGGTTTCTACCTAACTCTATGCACATCGGGGGCTCTCTGTAGCCTATAGGTTATGTGCTCGTCCCTCGTGCTAAAGGTAAACGGTTCGCTTGCTCATGGAGAAAGCATATCATTTTTTCCACAGATCCATGACCTCAATGTAGGTGAGATTGAGCTCCTAGTCATATCGGAGACGGACGATAAAACGTAAGTCCCATGTTCAATTTGACCACGTAAAAGAACCATGACCGCTCAAAATCCAGATTTCAGGCTGGAAAACCTCTGCCCGAACAAAATTCATTAGAACAAGATTTAAAATAAATATTCCTACACAAGATCTTTACTCCCTCCAAACTACATCAGGGACTCTCGCCGGTGCTATGGAGTTTGTGCACTGCCGCTGAGATCTTCGAGTGTATGAGAAAGATCATATCACACATGGCTACTCACTAAAGTGAAATCATGATGGTCATATCAATCAATCAATCAATCAATCTATATTGAATCTTCTTCATGAATGTTTTAGAAGTGACTGTGACATGATGATAATTTGATCATGGACGATCATTAAACCATATAAACATGTGTACACATTACGTGTACTTTTAAAGATATGTGTATGTGTTCTTGTCCTTCAATGTTCACTTGCTCCCATGTGTATGTGCTCTTGTCCTTCAATGTTCACTTGCTCCCATGTGTATGTGTCCTTGTCCATCAATGTTCACTTGCTCCCATGTGTATGTGTCCTTGTCCATCAATGTTCACTTGCTCCCATGTGTATGTGTCCTTGTCCTTCAATGTTCACTTGTTCCCATGTGTATGTGTTCTTGTCCTTCAATGTTCACTTGCTCCTATGTGTATGTGTTCTTGTCCTTCAATGTTCACTTGCTCCCATGTGTATGTGCTCTTGTCCTTCAATGTTCACTTGCTCCCATGTGTATGTGTTCTTGTCCTTCAATGTTCACTTGCTCATATGTGTATGTGTTCTTGTCCTTCAATGTTCACTTGCTCCCATGTGTATGTGTTCTTGTCCTTCAATGTTCACTTGCTCATATGTGTATGTGTTCTTGTCCTTCAATGTTCACTTGCTCCCATGTGTATGTGTCCTTGACCTTCAATGTTCACTTGCTCCCATGTGTATGTGTCCTTGTCCTTCAATGTTCACTTGCTCCCATGTGTATGTGTCCTTGTCCTTCAATGTTCACTTGCTCCCATGTGTATGTGTCCTTGTCCTTCAATGTTCACTTGCTCCCATGTGTATGTGTTCTTGTCCGTCAATGTTCACTTGCTCATGTGTATGGTTATTGTCCTTCAATGTTCACTTGCTCCCATGTGTATGTGCTCTTGTCCTTCAATGTTCACTTGCTCCTATGTGTATGTGTCCTTGTCCTTCAATGTTCACTTGCTCCCATGTGTATGTGTCCTTGTCCTTCAATGTTCACTTGCTCCCATGTGTATGTGTCCTTGTCCATCAATGTTCACTTGCTCCAATGTGTATGTGTCCTTGTCCTTCAATGTTCACTTGCTCCAATGTGTATGTGTCCTTGTCCTTCAATGTTCACTTGCTCCAATGTGTATGTGTTCTTGTCCTTCAATGTTCACTTGCTCCCATGTGTATGTGTCCTTGTCCTTCAATGTTCACTTGCTCCTATGTGTATGTGTTCTTGTCCTTCAATGTTCACTTGCTCATATGTGTATGTGTTCTTGTCCTTCAATGTTCACTTGCTCCCATGTGTATGTGCTCTTGTCCTTCAATGTTCACTTGCTCCTATGTGTATGTGTCCTTGTCCTTCAATGTTCACTTGTTCCCATGTGTATGTGTCCTTGTCCTTCAATGTTCACTTGCTCCCATGTGTATGTGTTCTTGTCCTTCAATGTTCACTTGCTCCCATGTGTATGTGTCCTTGTCCTTCAATGTTCACTTGCTCCCATGTGTATGTGTTCTTGTCCTTCAATGTTCACTTGTTCCCATGTGTATGTGTCCTTGTCCTTCAATGTTCACTTGCTCCCAGTGTATGTGTCCTTGTCCTTCAATGTTACTTGCTCCATGTGTAGTGTTCTTGTCCTTCAATGTTCACTTGCTCCATGTGCATGTGTCTTGTCCATCAATGTTCACTTGCTCCATGTGTATGTGTCCTGACCTTCAATGTTCACTTGCTCCCATGTGTAGTGTCTTGTCCTTCAATGTTCACTTGCTCCCATGTGATGTGCTCTTGTCCTTCAATGTTCACTTGCTTCCATGTGTATGTGTGATTGTCCTTCAATGTTCACTTGCTCCTATGTGTATGTGTCCTTGTCCATCAATGTTCACTTGCTCCCATGTGTATGTGCTCTTGTCCTTCAATGTTCACTTGCTTCCATGTGTATGTGCTCTTGTCCTTCAATGTTCACTTGCTCCCATGTGTATGTGTCCTTGTCCTTCAATGTTCACTTGCTCCAATGTGTATGTGTCCTTGTCCATCAATGTTCACTTGCTCCCATGTGTATGTGTCCTTGACCTTCAATGTTCACTTGCTCCTATGTGTATGTGTCCTTGTCCATCAATGTTCACTTGTTCCCATGTGTATGTGTTCTTGTCCTTCAATGTTCACTGTCCATGTGTATGTGTTCTTGTCCTTCAATGTTCACTTGCTCAAATGTGTATGTGTTCTTGTCCTTCAATGTTACTTGCTCCCATGTGTATGTGTCCTTGACCTTCAATGTTCATTGATCCCAGTGTATGTGTCCTTGTCCATCAATGTCACTTGCTCCATGTGTATGTGCTCTTGTCCTTCAATGTTACTTGCTTCCATGTGTATGTGCTCTGTCCTTCAATGTTCACTTGCTCATGTGTATGTGTCCTTGTCCTTCAATGTTCACTTGCTCCTATGTGTATGTGTCCTTGTCCATCAATGTTCATTTGCTTCCATGTGTATGTGCTCTTGTCCTTCAATGTTCACTTGCTCCCATGTGTATGTGTCCTTGACCTTCAATGTTCACTTGCTCCTATGTGTATGTGTCCTTGACCTTCAATGTTCACTTGCTCCTATGTGTATGTGTCCTTGTCCTTCAATGTTCACTTGCTCCCATGTGTATGTGTCCTTGTCCTTCAATGTTCACTTGCTCCCATGTGTATGTGTTCTTGTCCATCAATGTTCACTTGCTCCCATGTGTATGTGTTCTTGTCCTTCAATGTTCACTTGCTCCTATGTGTATGTGTCCTTGTCCTTCAATGTTCACTTGCTCCTATGGGTATGTGTCCTTGTCCTTCAATGTTCACTTGCTCCTATGTGTATGTGTTCTTGTCCTTCAATGTTCACTTGCTCCTATGTGTATGTGTCCTTGTCCTTCAATGTTCACTTGCTCCTATGGGTATGTGTCCTTGTCCTTCAATGTTCACTTGCTCCTATGTGTATGTGTTCTTGGCCATCAATGTTCACTTGCTCCTATGTGTATGTGTTCTTGTCCATCAATGTTCACTTGCTCCCATGTGTATGTGTTCTTGTCCATCAATGTTCACTTGCTCCTATGTGTATGTGTCCTTGACCTTCAATGTTCACTTGCTCCTATGTGTATGTGTTCTTGTCCTTCAATGTTCACTTGCTCCTATGTGTATGAATAATGTGCATAGTAATAGTGTTCTAATGCAAACGATGCTTCAGCTGGAAATTAAAAGAAATAAAAACCTAAATAACTTGATGCATACCGATACGCAATTGACTAAATGTCATATATCTGAACATTGAAATTTCATGTACAAAATCATCACATTTTCACTAGGAAATTGGACTCACAACATTTGTTTTTCAAAGTGATTGATGTATATTTGTTCACTGTTTACTATTTTAGTGGATCATTTAATGCATTTTGTTTTAAAATTTAGTGTGTAGACCTGGGACATTTGGACTTGGATGTCTACTGAATTGCTCCAAGAGGTGCATCGACATATGCAACCATACAAATGGATTTTGCAACTGTGAGCGTCAATTCGCTGGATTAACATGTTCTGGTTCGTTACATTAACTGATATATGTTTATGTTTATTAAAGATACATTTTATTTGAATATACACCGAATATAAACAATAATTCGTATACATTCGAGGTAAAAACACTTATCTACATTAACATTTATTGGTATACATTCGATGTCAAGACACTTATCTACATTAACATTTCTTCGTATACAGTCGATGTCAAGACGCTAATCTACATTAACGTTTCTTTGTAAACATATACAGACGAGATACTCATCTACATTAACTTTCTTGTAAACATATGAGTATCTTAGAGTGTTCATGTTTGTCTACAAACTGGACGATTCAATTATCTACATTACCGATTCTAACTAAACAGGCAAAGTATGTATAATTACATATAATTGTGTAGTTATGCATACGCACACACACACGCACTCTATCTCTGCCTTTTTAACCGCAGTTGGGTCATAGGCCCCCAGCCAACTCGTGCCAAATCTTCATATCTCTAGCTATCTCCTGCAGCCCCCTCAAGTTCATCTTTATATTGTTGATCTATGTCCCCATATTCCGGCTCCATGTATTTCTTGGTCTCCCCTTCTTTCGCTGTCCCTGCGGGTTCCAGGAAAGGGCCCTTCTTGTTAAAATCCTCATAGATTTTCGCAAAGTGCGTCCTGTCCAGCGACATTGTCTGTTTGTAGAATCTTTGTTCACTGGAATATGTCATGTTCTCTCCATATGTTTCACATTTGTGACCTTATCATACCATATCAGTCCCTCTAATGTGAGAAGACATCAGTTGATGAATGCTTGCAATTTATGCTTTATTATTTTAGTCGTTCTCCATGTTTATGAACTATACGTCTAGGGCAAGATACCCTAGTAAATAAAATGCTGACAATACGTCGGATGTTTTTTTTGTTACCCTTCGTTCTCATGGACTCTTGCCCTATAGCTGGCGATTTTAGTACGGCCATTTACTCTGGGGAGGTTAGCAATCGTTCACACGCACTGTATTCAACCATCTGCTGGGCTCTCCAGTTTTTTGCTCATTGGGCTGTCCGCGTATCCCTTCGTTTGCAACTGCTTTTCGTCACTACATCATCAGCACCGTACCTGTATGCCCCACCGATGTGCTCACCTGTGTTTCGTCCGTATGCGTCTTCGTTCTACCGTGGTGCCTGCTCACCGTGTTTATCAGGTTTCTCATCGTGCTCACATTAAATGTTACAAGACTGTCAGGACACGCAACTCAACTCGAGCCCTCGCTTCAGTGCGCACAGTTTCGCCTTATGTGGGACCACGTCTCTTCTCTGGATTCACCCCTCATCCTTTTTTTTTTATTTGTTCAGCTTTTACCATCGGCCGGGAGAGACGTGCATTAATAGTTACTCTGGGATTCTGCTCGTCTGTGTTGCGATTGGATCTCATCCAAAGTAACGGCGTCAGCATCACTACTAAAACCAAAGTAGCTCTCCCCCCATCTCTACCGGCTTAGCCAGACAAGATCGGTTGCCTGTTACCAGGGACACCACGTAGAGGTGGGGTAGACTTTTAATTAGTGTCAGCTCACTATAACTAATCCTGGCGTGGCATTGTCCCTATGCGCATTTAACCCCACAGTTCGTTTATTTCATTAGTATCTGAATTTGACTCGAGTTATTTTATCCATACAGAGTAGTGGTGAGAGGATACAACCTTGTCTGATACATGATGTAATGGAGAACCAGTTGGTTAATCCTACTGTTGTTCTTACTGTACTCTGGGTATCTTGATGTAAGGCCATGATGTTACTTAATAGTTGTAACTGGACGACATAGTCTTCAAGGATTTTCCATAATTTGCACCTGGTTACTGTTTCGAAAGCCTGCTCTTGGTCTGTAAATATGCGTGTTTTCACGTGATTGTATTAAACTGTTCACGGATCCAGATGTAAATATTGCGTCTGTGCAGATCCTACCACTTCTAAATTCAAACCGGATATCGTCTAATTTGGGCTCTAATATCTCTTTTGCTCTTCGCTCTAATATTTTTACCAACATCTTTCCTCTGTGGCTCAAAAAGAATACCCTATATGATTGCCACTCTATTTTGTCTCCCTTGTACTTCTATAGTGGGACTATAATTGCACTCGGCCAGTCGTATGGAACTTCTTGTGTCTCCCAAGCTATGTTACAAATTCTGGTCATCCAGGATATTGCTGTTATTTTAAATGGAAGTAACATTTCTTTTATACCATCTATCCCTGCTGCCTTTTTTCTTTTACTTTGTTTTAATGCCATTTCAACTTCGGATTCTAAAATGTTCAATTGTTGGTATTTTCAATATCTCAATTCAATTGTTTTTGTACCTTGTGTTTTGCCGTTTAACAGTTCAGTGAAAAATTCCTTTTCCATCTGTTTTTAATATCTTTGCTTTTGATAAGTGGTTTCTTAGACTTGTTATTTATAATGGTGACTGGATTGAATTGTTCCTTTTCTTGTTTCATTGCTTAATACTTATGTAAAACTTTCTCGTTGCGTTAGCGCATAGTTTCGCTAAATGTTCTCCATAATTTGCTAGAATTGGTTTATATGACGTTACTTTATTTTTACTTTCATTCTTGCTGTTCTGTATTGGTGTAGTCTTCTTCTAGCTTAGACTTTGGACACTTGGAAACATTTTTTCTTTCTTGTAAGAACTTTAAATTACTGATTCCACCATGATGTGAGTTTCTGTGCTATTTAAGGCGAGACCCATCCAGAAATAGGGTTGTATTTTTTAAATTCAGAAAAAACTACAAACATATTATCACAATTTGCACCTGTTGTAAAGGCATTGTTTTTGATGATACACAACGTTTAGTGTATGACTCTATTTAGTTATTTAAAAATAATTAATTTACTTGAAACTTTATTGTAAAATACCCCCACTTCATTGTGTAGTGGATTTCATAAATATAAGAAGTGGTAAGAAGGCCAAACTTGCATATGATGTACATATCACCCATAGTTAGTTATAACTGAACCTCAACAAATGTCTAACTCAATTGGTTTTGTAGATATGGTTTTGCAAAGTAACCTTCCAAATAAAAAAAAATTCAAATTAGAAAAGCAATATCTCTGCTTATATAAAGTTTAGAGAAAAAGTGGAGGTTCACGATATAACTATGGGTGATATGTACATCATATGTTTGGCGTTTTTGCACTTATTATATTTATGAAATAAACTGCACGATGAATGGGGGGTTTTTTAAATTTTTTTAAAGAAATAAATTAATTTTTAATAACTAATTAGAATACATACATAAA
The DNA here is from genome assembly GCA_020796225.1 of Arion vulgaris. Taxonomy (NCBI): domain Eukaryota; kingdom Metazoa; phylum Mollusca; class Gastropoda; order Stylommatophora; family Arionidae; genus Arion; species Arion vulgaris. Next base: position 9,135,861 of record CM036764.1, on the reverse strand, counting down.
CGTTGTTCATCGATAACAATGCCTATTGCAACAGGTGCTAAATTGTATGACGATATCTTTGTTAGTTGTTTAATGTGAATTAAAAAATACAACCGTTGTTCTGGTTGGTTTCCCTTAACTTTTATGTCCAAAATAAAAGTTTCTTTCACTATATCCATGATATTTGTTTTGAAGATTTGCCATTCTTTATTTATGTTGCTTACTCTCTATATTGTGTTAAAGACCGATGTGACTGCTCTTTCAATTTTATTCCTGGTTGCATAATTATTTACTTTTGCAATATCTATTACTTCAATTTGTTGAGTCGTACTCCTGTCTTGTTTTCTACTTGGTTTATGAATCCCTAATTATTTTAATTCAAAAATCACAATACGATATTATTCCACTTTTCAAATACATATGAATAGTGTAGGCTAAAGATTGGACTATTTATTGATGTCTTCTATCGACAGTGCTTGTTTCACGTTGGTGAGGTAATTCTAGTGTACGATAGTATATATTGCGATTGATACTTGACACAAATGACAATAGAAAGGCATAACAACTATTTGAACCTTACAAATACATTCTAAAAATTAATGTTTATCATTGCAGGATATCGTTGGCACAAGCAATAATGACGGAAAAAATATTCATTAGACGAGTGCAAACAGGACATGTTGTTTTGGGTATCAAAAGCAAACCGGTTTCGTAGCAACGGAAGACTTTTACAATTAGAAGTGTTGTAGATTTTTTTTTTTCAGATCCAGAAGCACTGAGCTTATTAGTTCTTCGGCTCGGTGCCATGGACATCGTAACCCTTCAGTTCGGTGCGACGAACACCGTAAATCTGGGGAATCTGTGGCTTTTCTGCCATCCCGCGGAATTGAACCACGCACACAAGAGGATAGTCACCCGTAGTCCAACGCGCTACGAACACGCTGGGCAGACGGGCAAGTGTTGTAGATTAGAGACGTGTCCCGGATGTAAAAGTGCCATTAGAAGAGAGAAATATTTTCCTAGTAATGAAAATGTACCATGTGAAGAGAAGTTATTGTGTGGGCTGCATGCAAATAGGATTTTATAAGTAGTACCCAAGCGAAATTTGCACGGATACCAGAAATGGCAATGACCATCGGAACACAGAAAATGGCAGTACCATCGGAACACACAAAATGGCAATGACCATCGGAGCAAAAGTAATTCGTTTAAAATAGCATATAATTAACCCGTATGCTAATAAAATATTTGAGATCTGTAGAATATGTTTAAGTTGCACGTTGAATTATCAATTTATCATATGATTTGTACATGCAGCTGCAGGATTCCATGGAATTCAAACTTTGTTACCGGCTGAAAAATACAAAATAAGTAATACAACGTCTGGTGAATGTCAGTGACACCATCACTTGTGATTTAGATAGTGACTAAACACTCACTAAATTAACATCACGTTTTGTATACAGTTTGTCAAACGAACTTCTTTGGAACCAATTGTGATAAGACTTGTTCTATAAACTGTACTAACGGGTGTCACAATGAGATGGGAAACTGTTCTGGTAAATATGGTTATGTTGTGATATAATGTACATTCCGATTTATCATCTTCTTGATATGCATACACATATACACGAACATGCACGCACGTTTGCATGCATATATATATATATATATGTACATCAGTATATTTGTCTTTGTCACGCTGCATTGAAATCACGTTATTTCGTTGCTAAAGAAATCATTACATGTCCTAAACAACTATAACAGGAAGAATATGCACATATGCTGTCTTTCATAATCCTAGTCGGAGATGGTGTCACCGTATCAATCATGTCAGTTTCAATGGAGACCCAACTTAAGGATTTCGTGGCAATCAATAACTTATTTACGCATTTTGTCATACATCATATTGACAAAAGTACATTATTAACACGGGTTCTTTCAATGTACTGTGTCTCACACATATACGATTGATGCCAATAATTGTTATGAAATTATAAATGGTATTCTTCATGTCATTTAATGTCGGTAAAGATATCATTATTTCCTTGCCAAAATGAAGCAGTTAAAAAACGTTAACTCAGCAACATACATTTACACTGCACATCTGGGTCGAACATTGACTTTCGCAGATCTTGTCTAATAATATATGGCTGGATTAAAGAGACAGAAAATGTCAAGACATTGAACAAACAGTACATTTCATACCGTATTGATTTATGGACTATTTATCTGTGGTCGATTTGAGAGATATATGAATCTTCTTGGTTAATAATGTGTCAAACAAACATGGCCGCATCACTATTATGTGTAGTTCTGTGATAGGCTTTGGTAACACAATATTGTTATTAGCTAACATGCCCAACAAGCAATGCAAAGTTGTAACAACAGTGTTGCAGCTTTCAAAGATATAGTAATCACACACATCTAGCAGATTCAGTTTCTCATTCCTTAGCTATCATATCAGTGTGTCCTTTTAGGGATTACGGAAACGATATCTTCATAACACCACGATCACACGGAGTACTACTGTACTTTAAAAAATAATAAACACTAATATAGTTCACGTCGACGAAGAGATGCTCCCATTGTCACGATTATATGTATGCTTGACATTCTGTCTCCCATTGTGACGATAAGATGTATGCTTGACATTATGTCTCCCATTTTGACGATACGATGTATGCTTGACATGCTGTCTCCCATTGTGACGATGAGATGTATGCTTGACATTCTGTCTCTCATTGTGACGATAAGATGTATGCTTGACATTATGTCTCCCATTGTGACGATAAGATGTATGCTTGACATTATGTCTCCCATTGTGACGATGAGATGTATGCTTGACATTCTGTCTCTCATTGTGACGATAAGATGTATGTTTGACATTATGTCTCCCATTGTGACGATACGATGTATGCTTAACATTATGTCTCCCATTGTCACGATTAGATGTATGTTTGACATTCTGTCTCCCATTGTGACGATGAGATGTATGTTTGACATTCTGTCTCCCATTGTGACGATGAGATGTATGCTTGACATTATGTCTCCCATTGTGACGATGCGATGTATGCTTGACATTCTGTCTCTCATTGTGACGATGAGATGTATGCTTGACATTATGTCTCCCATTGTGACGATAAGATGTATGCTTGGCATTCTGTCTCCCATTGTGACGATTAGATGTATGTTTGATATTATGTCTCCCATTGTGACGATAAGATGTATGTTTGACATTATGTTCCATTGTCACCATGAGATGTATGCTTTAAAATTCTGTCTCCATTGTGACGATTAGATCTATGTTTGACATTCTGTAACTCAGACTACATAATTTTAGACAACAGAAGAAGATGTGGAAACGGATAGAACAGTAGAGAAAAAAGGCAACTCCTTTGCTGTTTTAAATTACATATCGATAACAACATGTCTTATCTTAACTACCAACATTTCAATTTACCAAAGTACCACTTTCGGAATACTTCTATTCAATAGCGATTGCTGGAAAATACCAAATGAATTGCACTATATCAGACCTTTTCAAATCAAATATCTTTAGAAAATACTGCACATATTGTGTTCAGAAAATTAAGATCCCAAATGAGAGCTAGGTAAAACTAATTGTACATCACTGGTAGCTACAACCAAATGTATACGATGGGGATGGTTTCGAATTGTGTATATACTGTCACTGGCCACTTTCACAATGACAGTATATGGATGAAAAGCACACGAACAAATAAAATATAGAACAAAGATAACATTAAAATGAACGGTTAAAATGAATTTGCAAGCGTGAGCTGGCTTGCTAAGTCATGAGTAAATATGCAATAGATCGGCAGCAATGGGAATCCATTTTGAATGTATTTTGCATAAACTGTGACATGAAAATGTTGTGGATAGAGCATGTCATCACGGTTTCCATTTGATACCTCCTAAGAAGATATTCATTTGAGCTGATATAGTAGTCTATATCGGTAGATATCACGTGATCATTTAGAAGATATGTTGGACTATCTGAGAGCTGTCATTCTAATAGATTGAGCGTATCTGAGAGCTGTCATTCTAATAAATTGAGCGTATCTGAGAGCTGTCATTATAATAGATTGAGCGAATCTGAGAGCTGCCATTCTAATAGACTGAGCGTATCTGAGAGCTGTCATTCTAATAGATTGAGCGTATCTGAGAGCTGTCATTCTAATAGATTGAGCGTATCTGAGAGCTGTCATTCTAATAGATTGAGCGTATCTGAGAGCTGTCATTCTAATAGATTGAGCGTATCTGAGGGATGTCATTCTAACAGATTGAGCGTATCTGAGAGCTGCCATTCTCATAGATTGAGCTTATCTGAGGGATGTCATTATAATAGATTGAGCGAATCTGAGAGCTGCCATTCTAATAGACTGAGCGTATCTGAGATCTGTCATTCTAATAGATTGAGCGTATCTGAGAGCTGTCATTCTAATAGATTGAGCGTATCTGAGAGCTGTCATTCTAATAGATTGAGCGTATCTGAGAGCTGTCATTCTAATAGATTGAGCGTATCTGAGGGATGTCATTCTAACAGATTGAGCGTATCTGAGAGCTGTCATTCTAATAGATTGAGCGTATCTGAGGGATGTCATTCTAATAGATTGAGCGTATCTGAGAGCTGTCATTCTCATAGATTGAGCGTATCTGAGGGATGTCATTCTAATAGATTGAGCGTATCTGAGAGCTGTCATTCTCATAGATTGAGCGTATCTGAGGGATGTCATTCTAATAGATTGAGCGTATCTGAGAGCTGTCATTCTAATAAATTGAGCGTATATGAGAGCTGTCATTCTAATAGATTGAGGGTATCTGAGAGTTGTCATTCTAATAGATTGAGCGTATCTGAGAGCTGTCATTCTAATAGATTGAGCGTATCTGAGAGCTGTCATTCTAATAGATTGAGCGTATCTGACGGATGTCATTATATTATAGTGAGCGTATCTGAGAGCTGTCATTCTAATAGATTGAGCGTATCTGAGAGTTGTCATTCTAATAGATTGAGCGAATCTGAGAGCTGTCATTCTAATAGACTGAGCGTATCTGAGAGCTGTCATTCTAATAGATTGAGCGTATCAGAGAGCTGTCATTCTAATAGATTGAGTGTATCTGAGAGCTGTCATTCTAATAGATTGAGCGTATCTGAGAGCTGTCATTCTAATAGATTGAGCGTATATGAGAGCTGTCATTCTAATAGATTGAGCGTATCCGAGGGCTGTCATTATATTATATTGAGCGTATCTGAGAGCTGTCATTCTAATAGATTGAGCGTATCTGAGAGTTGTCATTCTAATAGATTGAGCGAATCTGAGAGCTGTCATTCTAATAGACTGAGCGTATCTGAGAGCTGTCATTCTAATAGATTGAGCGTATCAGAGAGCTGTCATTCTAATAGATTGAGCGTATCTGAGAGCTGTCATTCTAATAGATTGAGCGTATCTGAGAGCTGTCATTCTAATAGATTGAGCGTATCTGAGAGCTGTCATTCTAATAGATTGAGCGTATCTGAGGGCTGTCATTCTATTATATTGAGCGTATCTGAGAGCTGTCATTCTAATAGATTGAGCGTATAGCGTGGTCAATATACCTCTTCTACTTTTGTGATCTGTGGACATTCGCTTAATTTAGTGTGGACCACAAACTGGGCAGTCAGTGTCAGGTCTGTCAGGTTTCTTCCATGGCTAAGTTTTCAGGTCGACTTGATGTGGCCAGATGTTGCTTCTCAACTCCCCAGAAAGGACAATCTTGCAGGACATGCTCCGTTGTCTGTTCCGCCTGCTGACACTGGCAGAGAGCTGTTTGACCTATTTCTAGTCTATGTGTTTGTTGAGTCTGCAGTTTCTGGTGGGTAGTCGAAATATAATGACCTGGTCTGTTCTGCTTAGGTCTTTGAGAAAGTCTTTCCTAAATCGTATCCAGTGTTTGTCTTCAAGTCTACTGCAGATTTTCTCTGTATGAGTGTTTTGACCTCTTTAATTTAAAATACAATGGATAGTAGATTTCATCTTTGGCACTGCCCTCGTTAGCTAAGACATCGGTACTCTCATTACCTGCAATGCCACAGTGAGATGAAATCCACTGCAAGTAAATTTCTGCCTTTTCAGAAAGCTGAGAAAGTTCTCTTATTAAATTTTGTACTGTGCAGTCAGCAGATGTATCTCCCAGGGCATGTATAGCTGGCAATGAGTCTATAAGAAATACCACCTTTACCTGCAGGTACTTGCAGCTTATTCAAGTGCTGTGCTATCATCAGAAGGGCTAAGAGTTCTGCTTTGTAGTTGAAACATAATCTTCCAGTAAAGGCCGATAGAGACACAGAAGTAGCATCTGGGTGCCTAATGTACACTCCTGCTCCACCATTCACGGTTGCCTCCAATGCCGATCCATCTGTGCAAATGTTATTCCGCTGTCTTCTGGAAACATATAGTGGAGATGTTTCACTGTAGTTGCTTTCTTTCCCTAGATTAGGCTAGGTATCTATTCTTAACAATTTAGGAATGGAGGTTGAACAGTTAAGTACTACTGTGTCTGATTCCCGGTGATCAAAAAGTAATCCTTGTGCTATTGAGTCATGAGCTAATGGTTCCAAGTATGACGGTCATTATATGTAGGTTAACACTGATAGTTCGAATAATATGACATTATTTCAAATTATCTCATTGGTTCTTTTCATGCTTGTCGCTCATTTCTAACCACTTTTGTTAGTATCTTAATCAATATGGAAATTCATGGCATTCTCTAACATACACAAACTACTGCATCATGTGTTAGACAAGGATGTGTCATCTTACCACTATTCATTACCATGTATATATGAATACAATTACTCAACAGTCAAATTCAGATAATGATAACATTCAACTAATTGCTATTCACAGATAACCAGTGTCTGATACACAAAAATAAGCAAGATCTAAAACACGATATTGTCACATTGAACCAACATTTTATAAATTATGACATGAAAATCGATCAAACTAAAGCCTAAATAATGTTACTACGAAGAAAAGATAACAAACTAAACATCCATGTCAATGTGCTCAATGAACTAATTGCGGATGCAACTATTTTAGTAGCCTATTCACAGAAGATGGAAGACTAGATAGACAGATAGAGACCACAGTGCAAACAGCAAATGATGTAACCTACCAACTAGCACCATTTGTTTGTTTGTGTTGCTGCTTTGTCTTCTAACCCCAGGAAGTATGGGATTATATCACACTTTTTACTGTTTTTGCGTTAGGGGGGAGTACATGACCTAGGTATTCCAATAACTATTGGCGTGTAGTGCTATGTTTAGTGTCGTGAAGACCCTACACAGATAGAGTCTATTAGTGACCACTGCAATACTTCCTCTTTTCTAGGGCAGCTGTTGACATACCACATCATTCACTGATCAAGCTGGGCAATCACACGTGGTTATGTACGAGGGCTACTTCTGTGTTTGTTCTAAAACAACCAACAGTTAACCACTCTATGTGACCGTTGTGTGGTTTTTTGTCAGAGAAGGTGCTGAGCGATCACCTTTTAGAGATATACGAATTGTGTTCTCTCAAAACGATTAATTGTAGCTTTCTTGATCAAGTCAAGGAGAGTTCGCAATTCTTGACGTCATCCTGTTTGTGCAAGGATGATCGCGTCAGAAAAGCGTTGTCCTTCGCCAATGTGTAGGTTTATTCGACCAAACAAAACCGTCAAATTATCGGCTTAACTTGTCTAGCCACGGTGAGTTTGTTCCGGCACAGGAATATTCTCAGCCGTTCCGAGACGTATGTCGGTACTAGGTAATTTACAATTTATATTATGCATTGTCCTGGCCTCGAGAAAGCACTGGACTGGGGCTGCACACAAATACTCCTGATGGTGGTTTCATTTAGGGTTAGCAAAGCAACTTAAATTTTGCGCTCGCCAATATATACCTTCCCAGTTCTTTAGGGGATGCTAGGTTACCGGGCACTAACAAGCAACTTTACATTCTGCACTCGTGCAAAGTACCTTCCTGGCTGTTCCAGATATGGCAGTTTCGTTAGGCACTAGGGCCAGCATGCTTTACGATCGACCAACATTATCCAATTGATGTATCTGCGCTTGGCCTCCAATACGGAGTTTACCGCAATCATCCCTTGTGTCACCACGACACGCTACTGCGTTCTCAGAAGGCTCTCAAATGATTCGTTACATCGTTTTCATTGATTTTTGCCCATGTCTGACAATTATTATGCGGCAATTGATTCCGGGAGAGTTAATATCTGCTTACAGACGACTCGTAACATCTCATTTCTCACAGTGCTTTGCATTTATTCATTCTTGTCCATTAGACCGCGGACAGGAGATAAGAGCAGCCATTCGCAGTTTTGGACCTGTATAACGTGACTGTGCTAGCATTACTACCCATCCGAGTAGCTCTCCTCGATCCCTACCCACTAGCCAGACTTGATCCTTTGTCTGTTTCCAGGGTCACCACGTCGAGGTAGGGTAGGGTCATGATCAGTGCCAGCTCACTCACCCTGGCGCGCGTTGTCCCGTTATGATATTTGTGCCTGTGGTCCCAGCCGGATTGTTGTGGCACTTACACTTCTTAATGACAGCTAACTAACAGATGAACATCATCATTTTCATACTTACTATGTGTTACCCTACCAGGCATGGACAATGAACAAATCACAGTCGCAAACAAATTACTACATGTGAAATGTGATGCCTACGAAAACTTACCAACAACACCAGAAAAGACAGTCATCAATATCAGCATAAGAAAGAAGGTTGGGAGAGAACATTGCTTGAAATATATTGACAAACAAAGAAGTTAGTAGACCAACCTTTATACACAAGTGCAATCAAATCTCACTGTATTCATGGTCTCCTACAATAATCAGGTACAATCAGATAAACATGCGAGAGGTAAACTATGAAGCAGATGGATAGCTGACATAGCAGAATCGTGTCAACAAAAATGATATCTCACCCAATCCACTAATTCAGGGCAAGACAAAAACAGAAAACCACGACACTGGTCAACAAATCAGTAACAATGTGGCAACACAAGAAGAGGAAAGAAGACGAATATTTCATGTGTATGTGCTGTATTCATTGGATAATGTTTTCTTTTGCTATTGTTCTATGCATGTTCCACTGTGCTGTTATTGGTCCAGAGTTTCTTTAATATATCTCTATCTGATTATTTATATATTGTACTGATATTCATTAGAATCATATATGCAAACTGATGTGTTCCTGAAGATGATGTATAAGTTACGAAGATGTTTGTCACATAGAAGCAGGAATCTATTTTTCTCATATACAGTCTTCATATTAATAATTGTACTCAGCAAGATCACATTGTATGTTGTTGTTGAATATAAATACAGTATTTATGAGACTGACATAACGAAACTACAGCCTTTCACACTTACCATTCAGCCAATAAATACGTATGCATGTAACTTCTTTACAGGTGAAAGCGCATGCTTAAATGTTAATTTTAAAAGTGACACAAATACACTATTTATTAACACATTGGCACTGGATGTTCACTTGTTTATAATACATGATAGTTATCTTTCACATAAATAATTTTCTTTTAGGATAATCTTCTTCGTCTTCTTCTGCGTTCTCACTAGGTTGGGATTTCGGATTTTCTAGTAAAGCAGCCGTCTGTCTCAGATTATCACCCACGACATACAGTTTGTCTTGGATGCTGGTGTAAGTGGGCCACCTCTTTCTTCTCAAGTCTGCATGCTGGAGGCAGTTCTGTAGGATATAATTCCTATGTTTTCTGCTTTCCCGTTTGTGCCGACATCTTCCAGCAGTTATATGTGTTCACCTTCGTGATGGTAGGTCTGACATTCTTACTGCGCGGCTAAATCTAAGAGGCAGATTGGCGACCGTAGGATCCGTTATCCTATTCCTCATTGTGAGGGGTCTTTGCACCATGTTATGCGCCTTACGGCCTGGTGCATCCGTTTTCTGCAAGCATTTGTATCGGGTTAGCTTTTCCTAGCGGACACGTGCATCGGATTTCAGTCAAACCTCCTTATTCGCCTCTTTCGACATGCGTGGCAGGTAACAGCGGTTTTATTCTTTACACCCCAAATTTGGGCACCGGTAACCACCCGGATAATCAAACTATGATCTTTATTTTTCTTGAATAAAATAGTACATGCAGCTCTATATTTTCTGATTTAGTCATTTTCAAATCATAACGGTCCCATTTAACTGTAAATTATATACATTTCTCAATATTTAGGGTGTGAACAAGGATCGTTCGGTCCATTTGTGAATACATGCCCTACGAACTGCATCGACGAATGTGACCAGGAAACGGGAAACTGTTCCGGTAAATAATGCTATGTCGAAGTGATTCCAGGTTCTAAGCTTAAGCCCAGCAAGTGTATGCATGTGTGTATAGTAAATATGTATACAAGAGACCACCAAAAAACCAGCACGTGAGATTGTATTATATTTATTTGAGCAATACCGGAGATGATAGCTTTGTAGATGAACCGTATCGGTAAATTAGGTAGCTTACCAAATGCAGAGTAGGGAGTAGATGAACCGTATCGGTAAATTAGGTAGCTTACCAAATACAGAGTAGGGAGTAGATGAACCGTATCGGTAAATTAGGTAGCTTACCAAATACAGAGTAGGGAGTAGATGAACCGTATCGGTAAATTAGGTAGCTTACCAAATGCAGAGTAGGGAAAGAGGAAGAGAACAATTGTGGAATTTTAATCGAAATGGTGGGGGTTAGATGACCGATCTTTGTGACGAAACGAAGAGAAGAAATAGGAAGAAACAATAGAACAAATAGCTATTATGATTGAATATCGAAATAGGGGAAGACTGCAGTAAAACTTGGTAAATAGTGAAACACGTACAAACAAAGTACTATAGTTTTCCAAAATACATAAACAGTGACGATAAACAGCACGTTTCGACCAACAAGGCCTTTATCAAGCAAACGAACAAACAGGAGTGACAAATTAAAATGAAACACAAATGGACGACCAAATACCAACGTATCTAAGGAAAATCTGGAATAAAAACGAATAACAAAATAAATGTAACACAAAAACACACATAAAAACTAGAAATAGAAAGAAACAATGAAACATCTAGTAAATATATAACTTGAATACATGCAACATATACCCATATAAATTATAAAGCATGGGAAGAGAAAGTACTAAGAAGCATACGAATGTAATACATGCAACATATACCCATATATATTACAAAGCATGGGAAGAGAAAGTACTAAGAAGCATAAGAATGTAATACGTTGTGCCCGCGTGGTCGCAAGGTACCATACAAGAAATCAACCGATTCTCCAGAGCAAATCGACTACGATCATCAGAGGAACATGATCGGATGGCTGTGACCTGGACATCGCAAGCTCCTGAATGGCCAGTATCATTGAAATGGGTAGCTACAGGGTCACAGAGCATTGGCGTATATCGCGCAAGTGTTGGGCTAATCGGTCACTGAGTCTCCTGCCGGTTTCCCCAATATAGGCCTTGTTGCACCGCTTGCAGATAATGGCATAGATAATATTACGGGACCCGGTTAAGGTTATTACGGGAATAGGTTATTCACATTTGAGGGACATCTCCAGATCAGACTACCAATATAGGCACATAATTTCATTTGAAACTGGAAGAAAACATAAATAACAATACACAACAACGTGACTGCTTATCCATCTCGACGAAAATGAGAAACATCAAGACAGATGAAAGGAACATAGATATATACATAAAAACAAGTTACTAAGAGATATGTACAGATAGAGAAAGTAATGGTACGTTTACTTAACATGGCATTAGTTGGGCGCTGTTAAATAATACAGGTAAAAACACTATAGCTTCCGTTTAGATCATTCTATTAATTCTATTTTTTAATACATGTGCAGGTATTAAATGTGTAATTTTGAAAGCAGATTGTCTTAGCAATTTCTTTCTCTCACATACGTCCCACCTTTACGGTATAATAATAATAATTTCTCTCGTACCGTTATACGTTACATAGGGCCTGCAAGTAATTTCTCCATACCGCTCTATACTGGGCAACTCCTCAATCTCCTCCATGGAACTGAGACCGATATTTCCTGCCTCTCTCAGGAAAGTTCGCTTCAGAGTCTCCTTAGAGTCGACCTCTCTTTCTTGAACCATTTGCATCCCACTTCAATGCCTGCTTTGATATTCGTTGATCATTTCTCATCAAGGTGTACTATATCTCCATCTTCTCTTTCTTATAACAGTTGTCACTAGTGGTTGACCAGACATATCTCTGATTTCATCACTTCTCATGAATTCATTCCATTTTATATATTCATTATTTTTCGCAGACATCTATTTTCAAATGCATTCAACTTGATTTCTATATCTTTAGTCATTTTCCAACTCTCGCTGGCATATGTTAGGATTGATACAACATTTGGATTGAAAATTCGTAATTTAGTTTTGATACTATATACCTTGCAGTTCCATATTTTATTTAGACTTTTAAAAGTTGATGTTGCTTTGCCAATTCGTATCATAATTTCTTTTGTAACATTTCCTGTCCAATCAAAATTGCTACCCAAATAGGTGAACTGCTCTGTTATTTTATCATTTTAGATTCCAGTGTGATATCTGCATTACTTGCATAGGTGTCTTCATTATATTTGTTTTTTCATTACTTATCTGCAGTCCAACTTGTGATGCTATAGATGACAAGTTGTCTGTTTTTCTTTGCATATCTTCGTTGTTTCTACTTAACAAGGCAATATCATCTGCATAATCCAAATCTTCTAGTTGACTATTTTCTACCCAATCGATGCCAGTTTCGCTCCTGCAACATTTTCGCATCACCCAGTCAATGGCCACTCCAAACAATAGCGGAGATAGAATACAGCATTGCTTTACTCCGGTTTCAACCATAAACCAGTCGCTGTGTCCACCATCAGTGCGAACTGCACACTGTGAACCATCATGAGCTCTTAATAATGTGTATTATTTTGTCTGGTATTCCATAGCATCTCAGAATATTCCACAGAGAGATTCTGTATAGACTATGAAAGAGCTTTTAAAATCGATGAAATTTAGTATGAGTGGTTGTTGCTTCTCAATTTGTTCCTCCAAAATTAGTCGTAGGGTAATTATTTGGTCTAAGCAGCTTCTCCCAGTTCTAAAAGCAGCTTGTTCTTCTCTCAGGTTGTGTCCACTGCTCCTTTGATTCTATTAAGAATGATTTTGCAGAAAGTCTTGGTCATTACTGATAATAGGGTGATCCCTCTCCAGTTATTACAATCTTTGAGATCACCTTTTGGGGGATCTTAACAATTATTCCCTTCTTCCATTGATCTGGGACAGTTTCTTCTTCCCGTACTTTATTAAATAGTTGTTGCACCTTTGCGGTAGTCATGCTCAAATCATCAGTTACATCCTGAATACATCTTCTCTTGGTCTTCCTCTTAACCTCTCTCTCATTTCCTCTAAACCTTTCCTCTTCATCTTAACCCCTCCGTCTGTCTTGTAACCTATCCTTCTTCTTTTTAACCTCTCCCTCCTCCCACTTAACTTCTACCTCTTCATTTAACCTCTCCCTCCTCGTCTTAACATCTCCCTCTTCCTCTTAACATCTCCCTCTTCCTCTTAATATCTCCCTCTTCCTCTAATATCTCCTCTTCACTTAAACTCTCCCTCTTCCCTTAACCTCTCCTCCTCGTCTTAACATCTCCCTCTTCCTCTTAATATCTCACTCTTCCACTTAAACTCTCCCTCTTCCATTTAACCTCTCCTCCTCCCACTTAACCTCTACCTCTGCCTCTTAACAACTCCATTTTCCACTTAATCTCTCCCTCTTCCGCTTAACATCTTCCTCTTATTCTTTATATCTCTCTCCCATTTAACCTATCGCTGATCCACAACCTCCCTCCCTTCACCTTAACCTCTCCCTTCTTCCACTTAACTTATCCCTCGTCCTCTTAACCTCTCCCTCCTTAACCTCTCCCTCTTTCTCTTAACAATGTGCAGTTTTGTAAACACAAGTTGTTGATAATCAGTTGAGATCAACCGTATGTGTGGAACCGGGACAAGAGAATAGTACCTCTGCAACCTACAATGCATGTCGTAAGAGGTGTCTGATGTTGGTCCTAGGGATGCTACACTAGTAAATAAAAAGGAGCGCAGACATTGATGTGCTGGTACAACGTACAATTGCGTTTAGGCTCAGATCACATACAACCACACAGAGTGGGTGGCAAGTGGTCGATATAGAGCGTTTAATGAAGAAGAAAAAGTTTGTTATCAACGTTGTAACTTAGAGTTTGGTGAAATACTAAAATATGTGGTCTAGCCATGTTGTATTGTAATAGCATTAACATTTGTGATGTGATTTCAATTGTATTGACATAAGTTGATTGATATACATCTTACAGATTATAGCTTTTTTAGAAGTAGACAGACGATCGTGTGGTGGAAACACATATCACTATAAAATACACTTAAAGTGTCTTTCACATGCTTAGTTATAGACACCGCATGCTAGGAATCCCATAGGCACTATTGCAGCACTGGTGGCGCAGTACCAGCACTGGTGGCGCAGTACCAACCTGTGGCGCAGTACCACCACTGGTGGCACAGTACCAACACTGGTGGCGCAGCTCCAGCACTGGTGGCGCAGTACCAACACTGGTGGCGCAGTACCAACACTGGTGGCGCAGTACCAACACTGGTGGCGCAGTACCAACACTGGTGGCGCAGTACCAACTCTGGTGGCGCAGTACCAACATTGGTAGCGCAGTACCAACACTGGTGGCGCAGTACCAACACTGGTGGCGTAGTACCAACTCTGGTGGCGCAGTACCAACACTGGTGGCGCAGTATCAACACTGGTGGCGCAGTACCAACACTGGTGGTGCAGTACCAACACTGGTGGTGCTGTACAAACACTGCTGGTGCAGTACCCACACTGGTGGCGCAGTACCAACACGGGTGGCGCAATACCAATAATGGTGGCGCAGTACCAACACTGGTGGTGCAGTACCAACACTGGTGGCGCAGTACAAACAAAGACGAAATGGCATATCTGAGAAGCATTGTACTGTTAATGAAACAAATGGAGTGCGTTAAAGAAAGAGCACGCAATACCCCCATGTCTAAACATCATGATGTATTCCACACCTGTTATCGAAGATTGTGTTACATGAATGGTCTACACAGTCAACTTCACACAAACCATATACGCACAACAACACACGTCTGAGCCTGTTGTCATCATCTCTTGCGATGGAAAAAAAGTCAGAAACAGTGAATTTGTTCTGAATCTCATATTTAAAATATTTAACGACCACCGAGTTGTTTGCTTAATTAGAACTGTACTTTTAATGGGTGTTGCATATTTGTTGAAAATACATTTGAACTGTAAGAGCCGTGGCATTAACTCACACATTCAAACACATAATTCAGTTACAGTGTGATATCCGTCCATTAACTGGTACATTTGAATATGAGATTCGATACGTTAAGGTAGATTCTTGGTCGATACTTTATCTGATTGTTTGATTGATTAAATGATATGATCATCGCCATTTCAGTTCGAAAAGTAGCCAAATGCGTTCCGATCTTTCTTACACATAACGATCTCAGCGGCAGTGCTCGAACTCTGTAGCACCGGCTTGGTTCCGCGATGCAATTTTAAAGATATTGCCGATATTTTCCAGCAGCTTTCTACTCTAATCTTCTCGATGTTGAACTACACGGCAATATCTTTTAAGTGCTGAAATTAAACATGGGACCTGCATTTTATCTTCCGTTTCTTTTAGCAACAGAAACTGCATTTCACCTACATTGAGATCAGAGATCACTGCAAAATAATATCCCAATGACTTCAAGAAACAAACCAAGTACTTTTAGAACGCGCGTCAAGCACCTAGTCTATACTCAACAGAGACATCGACACGTTATCTCTTAATGTCTAATAAGTTATAACATGAAAACTAATTCTTGTATTGTTGGGTAGATGCCGGATTAAATTACTCGTAGTTATAATCAAATCAAGAATGTATTATATCACGTCGGCTTATTTGCCTTGGATCTAGTCTTAGATACGTGTGGTTATTGTGACATGCGATTTATTTGCAGTTGATCTAGGTTTAGATACGATGTTAGTTATTGTGCCATTTATTTATTGCCGTTGATCTACTTTTAGATACGTGTAGTGATTGTGGCTTGTGATTTATTTGCCGTTGATCTAGTTTTAGATGCGTGTGGTTATTGTGCCATGTGATTTATTTGCCGTTGATCTAGTTTTGAGATCGTGTGTTATTGTGTCATGTCATTGAAAAATCAGATTTATGTATAGTAGATTTGTATGACCCATCTTGTTATCCACTTTTTTTATGCTATTATAAACGTAATCTTCACCTGTAATGTTGCCATATATATATTATAATGTATCTGTTTATGTACACAGAATGCGCTGAAGGAATGTATGGACCTAAGTGTACTTCGATATGTCCTAGTTCATGTTCTGGAAAGTTATGTCATAGAAACACTGGACAATGTAAATTTTGTCCTCACCGACGAGATGGTCCTAAATGTACAGGTAGTATATGTATAACATTATAATATAAATATATAATAAACATATATATTGAAATATAAGGTATTAGATGATTTACTTAAACACAAAGGGTCTGAATCGACAGGAATGATTTTATTGCACCGGATTTCTCAAAAATGGCTCCATCTATTTCTGCAGGAATGACACGCCAAACAGCGCGAACTCTGTAATTCCAACAACAATCATATTTCATTCTGGCAAAACAAATTCGTAAATGAGCAGAAGCTATCAGGTTTAGCTCATAACTTTCAGACCACAAAACACCTCCGTAACTAATTCGCAAACGAGACAACATAGACATATTTCAAGCGAACGAAAGGAAGGAAGGAAGGTACCGTGCCGGCTGGTGTAGGCGATTGTGGATCTCAACAAATCTCTGTCTCTGTTGTTTGATATAATCTCAGATTTTGACGCTCTTCCATGCCAAGAAGTTTTTCGCGGACCTGAGTTAAATAATGACATTTGTTATACTCCTTGACACACACTCAGCAACCATCATTTAATGAAACTTTGTTAGAAGTAAACCAACGACATACTCCTTCCCACCCTTGCGTCGAGGAGAGAATTTCGATAACACAAAAGTGCTGAAAGCCAAACCAGCATATAATGTACAGTACATCATATGCTGGTTTGGCTCAGTAACTTTGTCACCATAGTTATAACGGGAACCACCCAGAAATGTAAAACCCAATTAGTTTTCTTGCAATTTGTCTATTCCCAGGTGGAAGATGTAGTTGGCTGTCCACTTTTGCCGTTAAACGTTGGGATGGGAGCTTTAATTTGCGTTCTAGGGCTAGATGAGTTGTCCTTGTTGTGTTGTATCCGTGTTTATGTAGTGTGGTCCTGATATTGTCTATACATCTTTTTCTTGGTCTTCCCTTAGCTCTAGTACCCGATTTATTTTTATTGTATGCTGTTATTGTTGGTTGGTTGTATTTCATTCTCATTAAATGTCAACCCACTGCGTGTGTTGTCTTTCGATATATTCAGTGCATTAAGTTATGCCCACTCTGCTTCTGATGTCCTCATTTCGTAGTCTGTCTTTTCTGGTGACTCCTGCCCTCCTCAAGCATTTCATTTCACACGAGGTGAGCTTTCTGTGACGTGTTGCCGTAAGAGATCAAGTTTGGCACTGGTAACAACGTGTTGGTAGAAAAATACTTTTTATCATATGTCTTTTCCCTTCCATCCTATCTTTGGTGTTGTAGTAATGGTGCCAGCTGGTAGGTCACTGCATTTGCTATTTGAAACGTTGTCTCTATTTCTCTATTTAATTTTCGTCCTCTTAAAATGACTGCCTAAATATTTGAATTCAGAAATTTGCTTTACTCTGGTGTTATATATTTGTATGTTTGCTTGGCTTGGTGTTCTGCTGATTTTCATGGTTTCGGTCTTTTGTTTGTTGATTTTCATGTTGTACTTTCTACATGCTATTAGCAATGAATTCATGTGATGTTGTAGCTAATCTTCATCTTCATACATTAAAATTTGGTCATCCGCAAAAATCAATTCGTTAGTTGGTTGTTTAATTGGTCGTCGTGATAAATGTTTATGTCAATAAGGTCTTTTCGACTGTGCATCTTTCACTATTCTGTCTATATATAGGTTGAAGAGATGAGGTGAGAGCACACAACCCTGTCTTACTCCTGATTTTGTTTCGAATGAGTCTGTCATTCCGTCTGTTGTCTTATCACACTTGGCTATTTGTGTATTTTGCTCTGATAATGTCTAGCAGTTGTCCCTTGATCCCATAGTTTTCTAGTGTTTCCCATAGAATACTTATATCTATTCTGTCAAATGCCTTTTCTTGATTGATGAATAATAAGTGTAGCTCTTTGTTATATTCTATTGTTTTTCACTCAGTTGTCTCATAGTGAATAGAGCTCTGTGCATCCACTCCTCTTCTAAATCCAAACTGAGTGCTTATTTATGCATCAGCGATGTGTCTTATGCGATGTTCAAATATTTGTGCATATATTTTACCAGTGTGGCTTAATAGTGAAATGCTCTGTATGTTTCGCATTCTCTTTTTGCCTTTATTTTTCAGTAATGTGGCTATTACTGATTTTTGCCAGTCATCTGGAACTTTTCTTTCTGTCTAAGCGGCTGTGAATATTCTATTTAACCATTTTACACCTATTTCTGTGAATGCTTTAATTGCTTCGTTGGGTATGCCATCTGCACCTGATGATTTGTTGCAATATGACCAGTCCAAATAAAATCAAATTATAACAACAATTGCTTAGCATATACATTTACAAAATAAGTGGAGGTTAATGATATAGTTATGGGTGATATGTACATCATATGCTATTTTGGCATTCTTTGCCTTTCTTATGTTAGTAAAATCCACTCTACGATACGAGATGGGACATTAAAAAAAATATTTTCAATAAATTTAATTGTTTTATTTACACTTTATTCACTAAACTGTGTTTATCATCAACAGCAATGTCTTTTGCAACATGTGACCACATTATATGGCTTGTTGTTTGTTATATGTTTCAGTTCATTATTTAAAATGCAACACTTGTTCTGGCTGACACCCCCTCCCTAGTTCCTTCCGCTGTTGAAGGATAAGTCCCTCAGTAAAAATATGATCCCCCATCCCAGACTCATTAACGACGAATACGAATATGGACGTTCGGAAAATAAACAACTCTCATTTGATCAATTAGACCTAAGGACTAGTTATTCCTCTAAGTGTTTCATATTCCTTAAGTAATTCAGCTTAGTAAAATATCATTTAAAAAACACATATCTGTTGTTAGGTTGCGATATGATTATACAATGAAAAGAAAATTTTAGTTTGAACATTTTCTCATTACACGTTCACATAATTACATCAGTTCAATCTCACAAACATTCGTGATTTAGTATCTAGCATATATCATCGATGTGTTGTTTGCATCACACAATAGTAACGTATTGTTATGCAGGATGCATCTTCAAATATTATGGGCCAAACTGTGACATGAAATGTCATCCAGATTGTTTGGAAGACAAGTGTGACCAGGAAACAGGTTTCTGTTTGGAGTGCAAAGGAAACATAAGTCGATTACTTTGTCAAATAAGTACGTTTTTTTAATTTGTAATACTTTTGGGTATGATGTTTGACTTTGTTATGTTCAATAACTAATATACTAAAACATGAATACAAAATATATATACAGTTAGTTAGTTAGTCTTTCCTCTTGGGCCTGTGGGCGGGGCAGAGGTCATAGCTCTCCGTGTCTCGGTTCGTTGCTATCTGTTTTAGGTCTTTAATGTTTGCTAGGCCCATCGTTAAGCCTTCTCTGATGATGGTTCTACGCATTCTCTATATATACAGTACGCGATAACAATTATCCTTAGTTTGTTTGCTTTTAGAAAACATTTACAGAGATCATATATGTGTACTTTATCAAATTACATTAGCAATGTGAAGTAGTGATGTTTTCAAAATGGCAACTTGCAAATATATATATATATAATTTATTCAGACATAAAAAGATGAATACAATATACGTATGGCTATTAGAAATACAGACTTGCTCAAAGTGGTTGCCATTATAGACATGACGGTTGTTAGTACACCACCCTGCTGAACAGGCAACGTTGCCTAAAGTGTTCAGCATGACAGCTATACATACGGTTTCAGATTTGTTTTGAATAACCTCTGGTATTGGCGATTTGTGTGTGTGTGTGTGTATGTATTTCACAACTTCTTTCATGATTCCCACATATGTAAATTGTGAGAGGTGCTATACAACAAGAACTTGCGGAAAACGAACATGTACCCCATCATACAATAACTTAGCCTTAACAATGCACATCGAGGAATGCTTGCATTACTGCCAGTATCAGTAGATATATGAGAAACCACTGCTCCATGTTCTCGCTGCCCTTGATGATGCCGTTTGATTCCATGTTGAGATAATCAATTTTATTATTCGATACGCCGCTATTATTTAGGAAGATATATTTAGTTTTGAACCATTTCGTCTGTGAGGCCAATCTAATAAGTTGAACGCTAAGGTATTCTCTATAATGTAACATATGACACTGTGCATGCATTCATTCGGAATATGTTCGATAACTGAATATATGAGCACTCATAACTAAATACAATCGAAATGATGACTGAACATTTTAAAGAGGTACTAAACAGACCCAATCCAGCGATAACATCAGTTTTTGAAACAGAAAGACAAATGCTATCATTAAATGCACCCATTGACGACTTCTCAATGGAAGAAATTAAACAAGCCATCAAGAAACTGAAAAACAACAAAGCCAGCGGTAGCGACGATATTTCAGGAGCGATGCTGAAAGCAACTGACGAGGAACCAATGGGATTCCAACGTACCTTAATAAACGATGTTTGGCAGAATGAGACCCCTTCAAAAGATTGGAAAGACAGAGTGATATTCAAGCTCTCAAAAGACGATTTGTCAAATTGCAACAAAGGGTGCGGAATAGCTCTGCTATCAACACCTGACAAGCTATTCAGCAGAATTTTGATGGAGAGCTAAAAAAGCCGTCGATGCAAGGCTAAAGAGAAGAACAAGCTGTCTTTCGTCCCATCGTTCTTGTACCGATCACATCTTCACTGAGATCCATTATAGAAGAATCAATTGAACTTATCACCAATAGTGATAAATTTTATAGACTTTCAGAAAGCGTTTGATAGTCTTCATCGTTCTACTCTCTGGGAGATTCTTAAGACCTACGGCTTCCAGGAAAAGTACATCAATATTATAAAGCCTTCTATTCTGTAGTATACTGCTGTGTAAGAACAGATGCAGGAAATTCAGACTGGTTCACAGTCAATTCGGGTGTGAAGCAAGGCTACGTTATGTCACCTATGCTGTTTGGGATAGCTATAGACTGAATCATGCGCAAATACCCTAAGATGATCAACTAGGTATCAAATGGCTTAATAACAGCAGACTATTTAATCTTGACTTAGCCGATGTCGTGGAAATATTGAATTCAACCACACAAGCAACCCACAAACTAACGAGCAATCTTTGACACTTGCAGAAGAGGTTGGTCTCAGATTAATTCTGCAAAGACCAAATTATGGACCTCACAAACTCGACGGACAACATCGTAATAAATGGCCAAACACTGGAGAAAGTTGAACATGTTGCTTATTTGGGTAGTAAAGTGTCAAACAACGGAGACACGATGAAAAAATAAACTCTCGTATTGCTATAGCAGCTAGTGCCTTCACTAAATTAACAAATATTTGGCAATCTCAAGACCTTAGTATATGCACACAAGTTAAATTATTGAGGGCATGCGTGATTCATTGTCTGACCTACGGTTTGAAAGTTGGAAATCAACTAAGAAAATTGAAAAGAAACTGGACAGCTTTGAGATAAATGTCTCTGAAAATTATTAAAAGTAAAATGGAGTAATTTCGTTTCTAACCACAGTAGAGATAGAACACACCAACAGCCCGTATCAAATATTATAAGAAACGAAGGTGGAAATATTTAGGTCATGTTCTTAGATCAGACGAACATAGACTAAATCGATAAGTCATATGTAGTCACCAATTGAGAAAGAAAACGTGGAAGACCTAAGACCACTCTTCGACGAATAATCCAACAAGAAAGTAACCTATTGGGATGTAAAACCAAACAAGATCTCCAACTGCTAGCAACGAACCTCATCACATGGAGATCTAGAACCTATGCCCTATGTTCCGCCTATGGCACGAAAGGAACAAACTAACTAATTAATTATAACTAAATGCACCCACATACACAAGCAAACGCATAATTAAATACATACACAATAATACACCCATAACTAAATAGTATCACGTATAGACACAGACACACGTAACTATAGTCCGTTCAACTTGTCATGCCACGAATAACAATTTGTATCTTCGTAACCATTTGATGAAATAACTTGAAAACTTGCATGAACTACAATGTTCCGACGCTACAAATATCTTTTGCCATTCAAACAATCATACCATCTGAAGTTTCCTTCTTTGTGCTATATATTTAACGCCTTTGTTGGCATGGTTGAAGAAAACTCATGTTTACAGCAATTTAATAAATTGATGACAAAATAACCAACATTCAGGGCGAAATTCACGGTTTTGAAAAGTTCTGGCATTTTTGGCTACCATAACGACTCGGGCTTGAACTTGGTAAAGAATTGACGTCATTAGTGCGAGACGGACATTTAGTTAAAGGCGTCTCGTTGGATGAAACAGAACTGTGGATACGCAAAGGCAACTGTCAGCAAAGAAGAAAGTATGTGTTGACGATTTTGACAAAGGTGTTATCAGACGTGGCATTTTGAAAATGTTCCAGTGCAATGAACTTGTTACTTTAAGTAAAGTGAAAAGTCGTCTATTATCACATTGTGACATTGAAATATCTAAAACAAATTTGTGGAAGATTGTGAGAGGAGCTGGTTTACTTTCGTAAAACCACTGGTGAAAGGAATATAGTTTGTGAAAAGTCAAACCTCGTTACCTCACGAAGCATTTACTTAAGGAAGATCATCAGCTACGCGAGAATGGGTACGATATTGTCTTTTAGATGACTCATGGATTAATGCTCACCATACTTGACAAAGAATGGCAGTCAGTGGACAGAGTTAAACGGAGGACAATTCCAAGCAGTAAGGAACAACGCCTTATTCTTGCACATGCTGGCAGCAGAGACAATGAATTGCTACAGGGCGCAGAACTTATTTTTCACTCAAAGTAAACAGACGTGTAGACTACTACAAAGAAATAAATGCATGTATTTTTAGAGACTGGTTAGAAAACACGGTACTCCCAATTCTTGATAAACCTTCATGTATTGTTATGGATAGTGCTTCATATCATAATGTTGTTGCCCTGGAGGACAAAATCCAATTTCATCAGCACAAAGAAGAAATGAAGACATGGCTTGTCAAAGAAAATGTTAATTTCGACAACAACTGTTTGAAACCTCCGCATTGCCAGTCCAAGCCTGGACGCAGAGGGAAGGCATTATGACATGGCAGCTAACTAACTGTAATGTACATTATTTAAAAAAAAACAATAATACAACTAAATCTACATTTCTTGTTTATTTCATGACACCATTGCGGTATCAACATTTGCCCCCATGTATGAGCTGGGATAATACGCCTTTGAATGAGACTTGACATCAAATGTCATATGTGTGCGTTTACTGTAAAAACTAAAATGCTGTATCAGACTTGCCAAATATACCGCCAACATCAAAAACCGTTATATTACAAATCCAGGTTTCCTATAGCAATTTCTTCCATCAGAAATTTGCGTCGGTATAATTCTAAGATTGTGTGCAAAATGTCGCTACTGTGGAATAGATGGTTTTGCTACAATTCGCATTGGACTGTGGGCATGAGTTGTTGAACGGACTATAACTACATACACGCATATACAATAGAACACATAACTAAATTTTCTCACATAAAACATACACACGATTTCATCATTGCTAAGAGTAACCTACCACATATGAAATAATCAATTATCTTCGTCTGACCAAGATTAACGATTTTGAATTTCTTTCTTTACTTAATAACTGTGTTACTTAAAACGTTGTTTAACAAAACAAAGCAAATTTACATATTTTGTTGTTTATATGTCATCTATATGTATATCATTATATATATATAAATATAAATCAATTTATGTATGTGTATATGTATGTGTGTCTATATGTACAATAAGTGCCCGTCTGCCCAGCGTGTTCGTAGCGCGTTGGACTACGGGTGACTATCCCTCTGTGTGTGCGGGTTCAATTCCGCGGGATGGCAGAAAAAGCCACAGATTCCCCAGATTTACGGTGTTCGTGGCACCGAACCGAAGGGTTACGATGTCCATGTCACCGAGCCGAAAGCTGAAAAGCTCAAGTGCTTCTGGATCGGAAAAAAAAAAATGTACAATACGTATATATATATATATATATATATATATATATAAATATAAATCAATTTATGTATGTGTATATGTATGTGTGTCTATATGTACAATACGTATATATATATATACGTTGTTCTGTATTATATTTAATCATTACTAAAAATAACCCTTCCCCACAACAAAACCAAATGCACCATATAGACCTCTATTTTTAAATAATTTGAAAAGACTGCGATAAATGAACTGCCTGTGATGTCTACCTCTGACATATATCCGAGTTTTAATACTAGATAGATATAATCACCAGCTTCAGTTACCATGACATAAGTGAAAATAACATTATTTGAGTAAAGAATCACGGATTAACACAAGTGGAGTATATTATATAGTATCAAGATTCATTCGCATGTTTTCATATTGTATATGTTCGATAAGTAAATATATGCACACATAAGTCAATATATACACTCACACATATATACACTCACTCACATACACGAATCTTAAGATAACGATACCATACTACACTTACAAACACATATGACTAATTCCATGACCACTAAAATAAAATGCCAACATAAATAATTATTCAAATAGTGTTCCTTGTTGAAGAAAATCTAGATTTTGTTGCTAGTGTATGTTCATCACATTCATTCTTGGATTTTACGACTTCATAGTTTTCTTTTTCAAATATAGCACCTTTAAAAAACAAGGCGATCAAAGTGCGCTAACATTCTACTAATAAGTAACAATAGTTAATTTGATAATTGTTCTTGAAATAGTTTTAATTTTCTTCTTAATATGATATTTAATATTATTATTATGGCTATCCTTTGATAGCGTAATTTTGATGCATATTTACTAAAGTGTTCCGTGTTTCTCACAGATTTTGATAATTCCAAAAAATGGGGATTTATATATCTACTAAGTGCTGGGGTACCTGCAGTAGGATGGCTGGTATGCTGCTTGCAACGTAGACGTGGTCGTCGAGACAATAGTCATGAAGAGGAGGACCAGATTAATTCCTTTATAATACACGACTACTCAAGTAATGATTATTAAGTAGAGACACGTTGTCCATAAAAGAGTTAACTGCATTGTCATGTTCTTAGAATTACAGTTTAGCATGTGAAGACAAATCACCAATTAAATAAAATACACACGCAAATAATTGATCGGTTTTGTTTTGTAGCGTTGACTTGATGTAGATAAAGTGAAACTTTACTTCGTTCTTACTTCATTCAAGGAGTCTGTGTGTATGTGTGTGTGTGCGTGTGTGTGATATATGAATCAACTCATGCTAACTTAATTCACGTAGTGTGTGTATGTATATCTCTCTGCGTTCCCGGCCAAGACTGGTGAACCAACTTTTAACATGAATTTTACCGTGATTTTAAGAGACTCTGTTCCTCAGTACAGCTTTCTCAAGCTCTGTGTTTTAGGAGCAATGACTCTTTCCTTATACCTGCTAACCGTTGACAGTCTTGCAGAACGGGTTCTGCGTCATGTCCACTTTTGCAGGGACACAGGCTAGTTGTGGCAATTTTAAATTTGTGGAACATGTAGGCTCGGAGCTTGTGTGTCAGTACGAGGCGGAGTATGGCAACTTGTTCACTACAGAGAGACCATGGTATCCGTAACTGTTATACTGAAGTGTTCTTTTGTCCATTTGTTTCTAATGTGCGAACCGATGGTTGTTCTGGCTTCCTCATAACTGATCTCGAGATCAGTCTGAGTATCGTCCGCCTTCTTTGGCGAGTTTGTCAGCTGATTCGTTTCCCTTTACGTTACAATGTGATGGTAACCACTGAATGACGGTGCGTTTGAGTGAGCGCGTTAGTTCTTCGAGGGACATTTTGAGCTCATTCAGCTCAGTTTTACCAACGCTTTTGAGTGCCGTGATGACCGATAGAGCGTCGGTGAATATCACGACATTGTTGCGAGCGGTGCTTCTTCACTCTATGATCATTTTGGCAGCTGCTTTTATTGCCTCTGCCTCTGTTCGTTAGTTGTTTGAGTATTTACCTCTGGCAATCTCTTTCGTGACCGTGACTTTCTTTGGGAGTTTAAGCACTATTCCTCCTCCGCCATCGCTGATTGCGTTATTGGCCGAACCGTCAGTGTAGACGTGTGTCCACTTGTTTTCATGGTACTCTGATTCTATGTACTCTTCTGTTGCCGCTTTTCTTTCAAGTTTTTGCTCCTTTTATTTAGCATAAGTTGATTCCCTTAGTTCTGGTATTCTGGTTTTCTTGACGGACACTTGTCGGTTGCCGGGATTTGTTTGGCTTTGCATTTTGAAAGGACTGGATGGTCTGCAGTCAGTGCATTTTTTTTTTGCGAAGCTAGATCTCTGTATTCTGCTTCTTTCGAATTCATACATTCTTTCGTGCATGGGGTGGGATTCCAGCCGCTTAGGTGTTTCTGCTAAAACTAAGACTTTTCTGTCCCTTCGATCTGCAATTGGTTGGATGACAGTGATTGACTCCATTGTCTTGATAGGCGTGAACTTCACGGCTCCAGTGATAATGCGCATTGCACGGTTTTGACTGCTGGACACTTTGGCGAATTGCTTCTTAGATGCATTACTCCACGCTGCAATTCCGTGCTCTAGGACCGGTCGCACTCTTCCGGGTAGAGTGTTTGAGGACTCTGGCATTTGCTCCCACGTGGAGCCTGCGAGTTCACGCATCATCGTGAGCCTGTGTCTCGCTTTTGTCGTGGCATTTTCGATTTGAGCGCACCAAGTCAGTTTTCGGTCGAGTGTGACTCCCAGATACGTAGTGGTCTTGCTTTCTGGGAGATCATGCCCGTGACTTTAAGTTTATTATTGTGGACCTGATTGTTCTTGCAGAACACAGTGTAAGTTGTTTTAGAAGCGTGTATGCTCATATTCCACGTTTTTGTCCACACCTCAGGTTATTTAGCTTAACTTGTAGTCGATTGTTGCTGTGGGTATTGACTTTTCCCTCGACCATATTGCCAGGTCGTCGACGGACATGGCAGAGTGGACTTGCTCTGGTAGACATGTCGCTAAGTCGTTGACATAGATTAGGAAAAGTGTTGGAGACAGCACTCCTCCTTGAGGGACCCCTTACTCTAGTGTGGCTTTCATGCTAGTGTACCCTTGAACTTGAACCCTTGCTGTTCTGTTCTCAAGGTATTTATCAAGCCAGTTGTACATTCTACCCTTTATGCCGAGGGTGAGGAGTTTCAGCCATAGTCCTTCCTTCCAGACTGTGTCAAACGCCTTCTCCATATCTACAAAACTGCAAGTGTCTGTTTCTTTTCCTGGAAACCATCCTCGATTTCCTGGGCGATATATGTCACTTGAGTATGATATATGAATAAACGCATTATAAGTTCATTCACGGAGTGCATGTGTGTGTGTGTGGGTGTTTGTGTGTGTGACTAACATATAAATCAACTCATGCTAACTTCATTCACGAAGTGTGTGTGTGTGTGTGACTTATATGTTAATCAACTCATGCTAACTTCATTCACGGAGTGCGTGTGTGTGTATGACTGATATATGAATCAACTCATGCTAACTTCATTCACGGAGTGTGTGTGTGTGACTGATATATGAATCAACTCATGCTAACTTCATTCACGGAGTGTGTGTGTGTGTGTGTGTGTGTGTGTATGACTGATATATGAATCAACTCATGATAATTTCATTCACGGAGTTTGCGTGTGTGTGATTGATATATATTTGTAAATTGCCAGTGCGGCAGAGCCTCACAACAGCTGAGAATACTTCTATTCATGAATAAACTCACCGTGGATAGAACAGATATGCCGATAATGTAAAGGGCTGACCGGTACAAACCCTTACATTGCCAAAGGGAGTTACTTTTCGGACGCCGACAATACTACAAAACTTAGATGACGTCCAAGTTGCAAACTCATCTGTCCAAATGTTCTAGGGACAGCTTCCCTAGTAAATAAAAAGCGTGGCAAGAAATCGGATGTGCTGGCCTAGGCACCCATATACGCACAACTGGCACAACTGTACAATCGCTCGTAGGCTCTGTTCACATACAAATCACAAAGAGTGCTTTAATAAGTGGTCAATATGGTGCGTTCTGAAAAAAGATGAGATGTCACATTACATGTTCTGCTATGTTATCTTCTCTTTGTGTCAGTTGTCTTAATGTAAATAGTGTATCTATACAACCATAATTTCTCTCAGAGATATCTGTGCTAAAGATAGTTCTTCTTCAATTGTTGATATTAGTCTTCTTCCAATTGTGTTAGCCTACATTTGTCATATGTGAATTTGTAGTGAGATTCTTCTATAGTAATTACATTCGTTCTGGATGCCTTTGGTTTTTTTTTTCAAATTGGTTTAATTATTAAACAATAATTCCTCTCGTACCGTTATACGTTACATAGGGCCTGCAAGCAATTTCTCCATACCGCTCTATCCAAGACAACTCGCTCAATCTCCTCCATGGAACTGAGACCGATATTTCCTGCCTCTATCAGCAAAGTACGTTTCAGGGTCTCCTTAGGTAGACCTCTCTTTCTTGAACCCTTTGCATCCCACTTCAATGCCTGTTTTGATATTCGTTGATCATTTCTCCTCACGGTGTGTCCAACATATCTCCATCTTCTCTTTCTTATAACAGTTGTCACTAGTGGTTGACCAGACATGTCTCTGATTTCATCACTTCTTCTGAATTCGTTCCATTTTATATTCATTATTTTTCGCAGACATCTATTTTGAAATGCATTCAACTTGTTTTCTATATCTTTAGTCATTTTCCAATTCTCGTTGGCATATGTTGGGATTGATACAACATTTGAATTGAAAATTCATAATTTAGTTTTAATACTATTTAACTTACAGTGCATATTTTATTTAGACTTATTTAGAGGCAACTACGAAATTGGATCCTGATGGTATACATTATTTGTTGTTGTTGTTGTTGTTGTTGTTGTTGTTGTTGTTATTGTTGTGGGATGGATTAACGTAATCTATAAAAGTTCGCCTAGCGATGTGCACATCAACACTCCGCGTTTTACACGTAAGAATAGAAATTGGCCCACCTACCACCTGCACATTAGGGTCTAGAAAGGTGTAGTGACAGTACCAACGAGTTAATGCACATATTCTATAGTTTAAAACTGATTACTGTGTTTTGTAGTACTTTTTTCCCTTCTGCGCGGTATGCAGAAGGAAAGAATTTGCGCCGTCACACGCGTCACAACCGCTATGTTTTGAAAACACCAACCTGCTGCCTTGCTGGGCGGTTGTGTAGCAATCAAAGGCTAGGGAATGCTAATCTGAAACAAATCTTTGCAGAAACCAAATGCACCAGGCCGTAAGACGCATAACATGGTGCAACGACCACTAACAATGAGAAATTGGATAACTAATTCTACGGTTGCCAATATGCCTCGGAGATTTAGACGCGCAATAAGAATGTCGGACCAACCATCACGGTGATGGCCATAACTATGCAGATCTGAGAAGTAAGAGGTTGCCCACTTACACCAGCGTTCAAAACAAACTATATGGCTGGCGTGGCAGATAACCTGCTGCCTTTATTAGAGAATCCGAAATCCCAATCATGTGAAAACGCAGAAAACAAATATTTTTGTTTGTGCTTCGACACATTTTTAATAAAACATAGAAACATTGATACTTATAAGTAAAGACGAAAGCTATGCATTAAACAGAAACAACACAAAGCATAGTAAAAAAAAAGATAAGATATGGAGTTGCGACCTTACCTAGTTGGAATGGATACCAGTAGATTTTAGCATGACCAACTACTGCAGCATTATAATTGCTCTTGGAGGAGAATGTAGAGATTAGGGCAATATGAAGGTTAAACTCGCAATTAAGCAGCGGAGAGAAGATAATACAAGAGAAGATAATGACAATTTATACACAGATGTGTCTGTGTATCGTAGTGAGAAGTCAGGTTGTGGCTTCTTGACTAACACGCAATTTATGGTTGTCGCAGATCAAACTGGAACATACAATCTTATTCTAAGTCGATGATTCGGAAGTTCCAGAACAGCAGGTCACAGTCTGAGTGGATGACGTCTATAGAGATTTCCAACCTAAAATGACTCCCGTGGATCTGCTGTACTGGGCATGCGGATGTTTGTGACAACGAGAGATCGTACAAGCTTGCATCGAAAGCATCGATTATTTGGACGTTTATGATGGATGTTCTTCGGGCTCTTGGTGACCTACTGCTGGATGTGGACACGAATCAATTCAGCCATTTAAGGAATTTGGAATGGCACGTCGTACAAGTTGAGTTGGATGCTTAAGAAGCAGAAACAATAGTATGTTTAACCAGCGAACAATAGGAACCATCAATATGCATATCATTCGACATCTGTTAGTGAAGACTGAGCACCTATGGGTATGCACCGGGTTGTGTGGCATCATCTTAGTACTCAATAAACAATAGCGAAGTAGCATTGCTATATTTAGTCTGTTGGTAATCTGCTAATGTGGCCGAACCATTTGATTTGTTGTGTTATGATGAAGTTCACTACTGATGGTGCACCCACTTTTTTCCTGATGTCTTTATTTCTCACCATGTCTATTTTTGATACTCTGAGAATACTGCGTAGACAACCCATTTCTGTCGAGAATAGTTTTTCTTCTCTATTTTTATTTTCTATGCATTGGCTATGATCTGCAAAGTGGAGGCTGGATATGTCAACAATTCACAGAATTGCATTCGTCTTTGTTCCGGGCACATGTGTGTCGAATTTATTACAAGAACAGAGAGTCTGGCTGAATCTGTTACAATATAGAGGGTCAACAAAGAATACAAATTTCATTCTGAAGGCTCTCCAAGAATGTTACCTCAAATAATACCTTTATTTAAACCAATCCACGTCAACAGATAAATGTACTAAATCGGCAAGTCCTAATGTGGTCACCAGTTGGGAAAAGAAAACGTGGATGACCTAAGACCACTCTTCGAAGAACAATCCAACATGAAAGTAAACTATTGGGATGTAAAACCATACAAGATCTTCAACTGCTAGCATCGAACCGCATCACATGGAGATCTAAAACCTCTGCCCTATGTGCCACATTTGACACGTAAGGAACAAACTATAGTTCGTTCCAAAATTCGTAATCATCTTTACCGACCGATATAAAATCATTCACTTTGACATAAATTCTTTATTTTGCATTTTTGTATAGGTAACAGTGACGACGTACCAAAAGTATTTTTTGCCCACCCAAACCTTTAGTTCTGTAAATATTTATAGTTACTTTATAGTTTATAGTTTATATTTATAGTTTATTTATATGTTATTACTAAATTTACCGCGATGTTGATCTGGTATACTTGTCGAAATTTTACAGTTCGATTGTCAAGTTTGTCTATAACTAAGCATTTCCGTGTTCCTAACGCAATTCAGTGCACGTCAAAATCGGGAATCCCGTGGAAATAATCAGTTCACAATGTTTCCTACCGACTGTCATTGGCGTATGTACGCAACATTTACTTTCATTTATAAAAGTGGAAGGTATCATTTGTTCACTATATGACCTTTCTTTTTATAATATGTAATAAGAATACGCCTTTGCGATCATTCGCCACCATTTTGTGTATTACTGTAAGTTCCAAATTGTGATTATCATTTTGTTGTACTTATGTTCACAAAATAGATGATACTGCAGTAAAACACGTAATCACAAAGTATTCAGTATATATATATGGAACTGCAGTAAAACTATTTGATTGGCAAAACACGTAATTACAAAGTACTGTAGTTTTACAAATTACAAAAACAATGACAAAATACAGCAACGTTTCGACCAACAAGGCCTTTATCAAGCAAACGAACAAACAGGAGTGACAAATTAAAATGAAACACAAATGGACGACCAAATACAAACGTATCTAAGGAAAATCTGGAATAAAAACGAATAACGAAATAAATGTAACACAAAAACACAAAGTACTGTAGTTTTACAAATTACAAAAACAATGACAAAATACAGCAACGTTTCGACCAACAAGGCCTCTTTCAAGCAAACGAACAACAGGGGTGACAAATTAAAAAAAAACAAATGGACGACCAAATACAAACGTTTCTAATGAAAATCAGGGAATAAAAACGAATAACGAAATAAATGTAACACAAAAACACACATAAAACCTAGAAATAGAACGGAAGAGAAACAATGACAAATCATGTAAATATATAATTTGAATACATGCATCATATACCCATATAGATTACAAGGCATGGGAAGATAAAGTACTAAGAAGCATAGGAATGTAATACGTTGAGCCCACGTGGTCGCAAAGTACCATACAAAGAAATCAACTGATTCTCCAGAGCAAATCCACTGCGATCATCAAAGGAACATGATCGGATGGCTGTGACCTGGACATCGTGAGCTTCTAAATGGCTAGTATCATTGAAATGGGTGGCTACAGAGGTCACAGAGCATTGGCGTATGTCGCGCTTTTTTTGGGCGAATCGGTGAATGAGTATCTTGTATGTTTCGCCGATATAAGCCTTGTTACACCGTTTACAGATAATGGCATATATAAGATTACGGGACTCGCATGTGAAACCATCGTCAATAACAAACGTGGCTAAAGGAAAGATACGGTACGCGTCTGTATCACATAAGCACATGTGTTGCAACGCTGGCGGCCACTCTGTGTGATCGATAGCTGTTTGGGTAAACCCGCCTTTTATATGCTCTCCAAAATTCATACACTCCACAATCCCGATAGGTCTATCGTTTCTGCTTGCTCTTGTCCTACGGAATACATCTCCGAATTCCTTGATAGTATCTTTAATCCCATAGTCACCACACTCCCGTCATTTTTGAAAGATACGAACCACGCTTTGTCTGTCTTTTCTTGCGTTGAGTTGCTACCCGAGAGAACCTACCGTCTCTTCCTCCTTGATGTGTGCTCATTGTATACTTCTATACCTCATCCTGACGGCCTTAAAGCTCTTCAGTTCTTTCTCAATAGGAGAACTAATCCACTTGTGTCAACTTCTGCTTTCCTTTTTCTTGCGGAACTAGTTCTCACTCTTAACTCCTTTGAGTTTAATGACAAAATCTGTGAGCAGATCAGTGTGGTTGCCATGGGTACTAAAATGGGACCTAGTTATGCTTGTCTATTCATGGGTTATCTTGAACACCTAGTATGGACTACATATGATGGCCCCTTCCGTCTGTCTATCACAGATACATTGATGACTGCATTATCATTACTGATATACCTGAAGCCGATTTGTCACGCTTCATTAATTTCATTAATGTTTTCAACCCTTCTATTCGTTTTACTTCTCACATCTCCATTACTTGTGTCAACTTTCTTGACATCACTATCTCCATACGCCTATCCACTATCACTACATCAGTATATTACAAGCCTACTGATGTCCATAGTTTTCACCTGTATACTTCTTCCCATCCCCAGGCCTGTCGTGACTCTTTGCCATTCTCGCAGCTCTTGCGCCTCCACGCCTATGTAGTGAGCACGATGATTTTCTTGAGAGAGCTCGCGAGATGCTTGATTTCTTTCGCACACGCCTATACCCAGAGAGGGTGCTTGTCTCGGCTATGCATCGAGTTAAGAAAATCACTCGCCAGCAGGCCCTCACCAGCGACCATAGGAATACTAACTCTCACAGAGTAAAACTGATCTTAACTTTCCACCCCCATAGTTTACTGGTGAAAATGTTTTATTACGTCATCTGTCTATCCTTAAGTCAGATCCTGAAACCCGTTCTTTCTTCCCCAACTATCCTTTGGTGTCTTACAGACGGGCCAGAAGTCGTAACCCTTTAGCTGCTAAAAACGTATATATATACGTTTTTCTCATTCACTTCTAAAGACGCTTTAACACGTCTGTTATTATCTCCCATCTGTGGGCTCAAGACGTATTAACACGTTATACATTGCTACTGTCACTGCTTTAGGCGTACATTCACCTTGTGACCTAGAAACAAAGAGTATATATTTTTAGATCCGTCTTCGGAAAGTATGTAGCAGCGAAAGGGTTGAGGATATGTTGGTACACAGTCGCCTTAAGTCCAACACGTGTGCTTATGTGATACAGACGCGTACTGTATCTTTCCTTTAGCCACGTTTCTTATTGACGGTGGTTTCACATGCGAGTCCGTAATCTTATATATGCCATTATCTGTAAACGGCGTAACAAGGCTTATATCGGCGAGGCAGGCAAGAGGCTCAGTGACCGATTCGCCCAACACTTGCGCGACATACGCCAATGCTCTGTGACCTCTGTAGCCACCCATTTCAATGATACTGGACATTTAGGAGCTCACCTTGTCCAGGACACAGCCATCCGATCATTTTCCTCGGATGATCGCAGTCGATTTGTTCTGGAGAATCAGTTGATTTCTGTGTATGGTACTTTGCGACCACGTGGGCTCAACGTATTACATTCCTTTGCTTCTTAGTACTTTCTCTTCCCATGCCTTGTAATCTATATGGGTATATGTTGCATGTATTCAATTTATATATTTACTAGATTTTTCATTGTTTCCGTTCTAATTCTAATTGTTATGCTTTTTTTTTTTAGTGTTACATTTATTTCGTTATTCGTTTTTATTTCCTGGCCGGATTTTCATTAGAAACATTTGTATTTGGTCGTCCATTTTTTTTTAATTTGCCACCCTGTGGTTCGTCTGCTTGAAAGAGGCCTTGTTGGTCGAAACGTTGCTGTATTTTGTCATTGTTTTTATAATTTGTAAAACTACAGTGCTTGTGATTACGTGTTGTGCTTATGCAAAATTATATAACAAAACACGTTTTTTGCATCAAATAAGCTACCTACCAATTAGTTAAACATGGATGTGTAACGTCGTGAGGTATATAAAACTGCATGAAAAAAAATTACTTGTATCCATCAGATAGATTTCGTACACATTAAACCTTAGTGTGATCACGAATGTTGGAACGAACTATAACTAACTAACGTCAACAGCTATAGATTTCAAGATCTCCATGAAAGATTGGAATGGACAGAGAAAAGCAGCACAACCGACTTAAGAGTCGACTCATAACTCAACACCCAACTTTTAATGTTAGACATTGGACGCTGATAGAGATATTACAAAGGATATGAAACAACTTCGGGACTGTCCAAAGTGCAAAAGAATATATTTCAAATTGAAACTTTAAATGTGTAAATACACGTGAACATGTTGCGTCATGACGTCGTATGCACTTTGTGTGTACTTGCAACTGACAAGATTGTAACAAAAACATGCAAGTATGTATTAGGAAAGATATTAATTTTTCATACACGTTTAAACAACCAAGATGGCTGTTAATTTTTTTACTTTATTATCTTACTTGAGCAAGAAACATAAGATAAAATGTATAATGTATCGACACATCCATTAATATGACTAGAGCCATAGCGATAGAATCTTTATGTTTTCTCATTTGTTGTCTATACATGGTCAGTTTTGATTTATATATTGCAAATGGTGTGCAACCTGTGTAAGCATATACTTTTTGTTTTCCAACATATACAATGGATGCACCATCATGTTGCTATAGACAGTTTATATGCGATACAAGGACATTGCATAATTGGTTATTAAGTATTGGTTACTGAACCGAGGTCAGTGAACTCTGTGCAGATCAAATGTGTACAGTCTTCCGCAACATATATCGAAAAATATACCTACTGAGGGTTCATATATCTCGCTGACTAAACATGTTCCTTCACTGTGTGTCTCTTTCATAGCTCTACTTCTACAACGTGTTACTCTCATCATCAGCAGGTGCCGTCTCCACATCGAAGGTTGGCTGCAATGAATATCCAGCATCCTCTGTCTTTCGCATTGGTGTTGCGCACTGCCAGACTGTAACCTGTCAATTTCTTAAAGTGTCCCTCTCACTTATCTCTCGGTCTTCCTCTTGCACTTCCCCCTAACTTTCCCTCTAGTAAATATTTTATCATAGTGTCATGTCTTTTTATGTGCCCAAAATACTGTACTTGTCTGCACCATATTTCTCTTAATAACTGTTTCTTCATGCCTAGTTTACCTAAAACTTGTTTTACTTGTCTGGTTGTCTGCCTATTCTTCTATATATCCTAATCTCAAATGTATCAATTCTGTCTTCTAACTGCTTGTTAATTGTCCATGTTTCCGAGTCATAAATTAATATAGGATATATATAGCATTTGATCATTCTCATTTTTAGCCTGTTTGTATTTTGTTTGGATGTCAGTAACTTTCTCATTCTATTGAAATTATCCTTGGTCATTCCTATTCTCTTTTCAATTTCTGTTATACATCTGCCATCATCTGTTATCATTTGACCAATATATAAGAAACGTTTTACTTGATGTAGTAATTCTCCATGTATTTTTATATTCATTTTCGGTTGTTCTATTTCCTTGATGATTACCATAGTATTTGTTTTCTGTATGTTAATGTCTAATCCATATTCCTTGCTAATTTTGTCCAAATGGTCCACTAGTTCTTGTAATGTATGTTCACTTTCTGCTACCAATACTGTGTCATCTGCATATCTTAAGTTGTTTATTATTTTCCCATTGATCTTGCGTCCGGGCATTCCCTCTAGTTGTTTGAAGATTTTCTCTGTGTGACAGAATGCATCCTTGTCTCACTCCTCTCTTTGTGTCTATATATGGCGAGTAGCTAGTTTCATATTTATGAATTGCAGTTTATTCCCAGTATATCTTGCTTATTATTCTGATATCATCCCCATCTAGGCCTATTTCTTGTAGACATATGATTAGCTTTTCATGTTGGACTCTGTCAAAAGCTTTGCTATAATCAATGAAACACAATTAGATACTTTTTTGCACTTCTATATACTTGTCAGCAAGTAGTCTTATACTAAGTATTGACTCTCTGTTTCCTCTGTTCTTTCTAAAGCTAAACTGTTCCTCTCCTACTTCTATGTCTATCTTGTTTTTAATTCTTTCATGTATGATCTTGAGTAGTATATTTGTTATGTGGCTCATCAGGTTAATTGTTCTTTAGTCTGTGCACTACAGTGCTTTGGGCTTTTTTGGGTAGTGGTAAGAATACTGATGTCTTCAAGTCTCTTGGTATATATCCTGTGTTATATATATCATTGCACAAATCTGTAATGGTTGCAATACCTAAATCTTCTAAGGAGGTTATCATTTCCACAGTCATATTGTCTAATCCTCCAGCCTTTCCTCGTTTCATTGTTTCGATTGCTCTTTCAACTTCTGATTGTAATATTCTTGGGCCGTCATGGCTCTGTATACTGAGTTTACTGCTTCTTTGATCATATAGAGCCGTTACATATTCTGTCCATCTTGTCAATGTTTCTGTTTTATCAATCAAAAGTTGGTTGTTGTTGTTTTTAATACATCCTCCACCTTTTATAGTATTTGTCTTACTTGTCATTTGTCTTATTTCTCTGTGCATATCTCTGGTCCTGTGTTTTTCTGCCATATCTTATATTTCCTTGCATTTTGTTTCTAACCAGTTTACTTTTGTGGTTCTGCACATGCTGCGTATTTCGTTGTTTAAAACTGTATACTTTGGGGTCCTCTTGGCTTTCTTTCGTTCTGCCATTTTTTCTAAGATTTCATCTGTCATCCACATTCAATATCCGAATGCAACTCTAAATTCATTAACACTCTATCTCGATTCAAAAATCGAATTTAGTGTCTTCATCTAACAGGCAATCGTGAAGAGACTAAAGAACTTTCCCCTTATACATATTCAACTCCCAACAACCTATGATAATGATGCATGTCTGTCCGCTCTCTCATTGCCGCAAACACCCGTATTCCCAGGACCGTAGATTCACGTAAGACTGGAGGCTATACGAAATTCACTCATAACGCAACCTGCCATTTTTATCTTCCGAAACATCGACTGAAAATGAGATACCACAACGTTCCTTGTGAACGGAGTTCAAGACATTGTAGTACACCAATAACGGCTTCAACCTCGATCATCATACCGAATTGACTGTCATGTTTATCTCCACTTCTTTCTGCTAAAATCCACTTTTCCATGCACGCTAGCCCCAGCCCGACTTCTAACCACGATGCACAGACCCATCGGTATAAACAACAACGTTATAACTACATTTGTCATCCTCTATCAGCTGATTAATTCTGAATACACCATTCATGATGCCCTAATCTCTACAATCTCTTCCAAGAGTAATAACAACGTTGTGGTAGCTAGCCATGCCAACATCTATTGGAATCCATTCGTTCCCTTTTGATAGTATTGTAAATATGGTCACCTGGTTAATAGCGTTCTTAGTATAGGGAATCCATGACATGACATGATTGATTTTCGTGTCATTAACATCGTCTGTATTTGTGTGCATGGACGTCTCTTACCCACAGTAACCCATATATTTGCGCTTTCCTGTGTGATGTCATTTTGAGGGTTAAGTATATATCTCCTGCTCACAATGGGGTATGTATATTGTAGCCAGGGACTATAGGTATGTTCTTATTCTGAATGCGTTCCAGTCGTTTACATTGTGATCGTGATATCGTGAGGATGCAGTCACCATCATCTACCAAATACACAAGGTGATCGAACAGAATATTCTGCTTAAACTATGCGACCACCATAACATTGAGAGCAGCAAGAACACGCGTGCAATGGTGTATCGTTTGTTCAAAATGATGTTTGAAAAGCAGATTACTTTCCAATGTTATTCCAAGATAGCGCATCCTGTCACGACACTTGATGGCATGCTTAACAGTGGTGACTAAGGACAGTTCAAAATGTATAGCTCAATGTGACAAAAAACAAAAATAATAACAACAGATAAAACGAACATGACAAATGATATTTTTATCAATGGAGAGAAAGTAGAAAATGTGAACAGTTTTGAATATCTTTGTTCACTGCTAACAATAGATGGAAATGTGAACAGTTTTGAATATCTTGGTTCACTGCTAACAACAGATGGAAATGTGAACAGTTTTGAATATCTTGGTTCACTGCTAACAACAGATGGAAATGGGATGACGGAAATCAAAATAAGAACATAAATGGCTTTACCAAAAAGTTAAACAACTCAAAACAGTATGAAACGGAACTAATAAGAAAACCAAGATCAGAATACTAAGAGCATGCATATTCCCAGTGGCAACGTATGGGTGTGAAGCATGGACATTTAATAAAGCAGTGGAAAACATATAATGACTTTTGAAAATACAAGTGTTACAGAAGAGTCATTCGTATATCTTGGACAGAGAAGAGAACAAATAGATCTATCCAGAAAGTACTCAAAATCAAGGAAAACTGGCTGATGCTACAAATAAGAAAGAGAAAATTGAGATATTGTGGACATATAAAAAGACACGAAGGGCTGGAGTAGACCATCATGGAAGAAGGCATACCGGCAAGGAGAAGAAGAGGAAGACCACGGAGAAGATGGATTCAGAATGTAACTGATGGTTTGAACATGACAGCTGCAGAAGCAAGACATCTGGCCTATGAGAGAGAGAAATTCCGGAGTACTGTTGGCGTGACAAAGTTCTGCTCAGGACAAGATATTCGATGATGATGACGATGTTTAAATATTAAATAAGAAGAGTGATAGAGAAGCATTGCCAATCCTGGACATATATGTGCTGGATGTGACGCATATGTTCCTTGACGTAGTCAAACGGTTCTCTCCACCAAGAAGCAGCTTCACCGGCTTCACACATTTTAGCAAAGAGAGTATTATGATTTAAAATTTCACTTATAAGCATCATCCAATTAAATGACTACAGTAGCAGTTTATTACTTGAATTGGAAGCCCTCATAAACAGGCGTGTCAGCATTGTCCCATGCTCCTTTATTTGTCTGTAGATATCCCAATTAAATAATGAGTTTAATATAACTCTTTTAGTTATGTGTGCTTGCTGAGATACTTTTTTGTTAAGACCTATGTATTGTTTATATCGACCGTACGCATAATACATAATATAACATATAATAACCTACGTATTGTGAAGAATTAGTCAACTAGAAGATTTGGATTTTGCAGATGATATTGCCTTGTTAAGTAGAAACAACCAAGATATGCAAAGAAAAACAGGCAACTTGTCATCTATAGCATCAAAAGTTGGACTGCAGATAAGCTATGAAAAAACAAATATAATGAAGACACCTATGGCAAGTAATGCAGATATCACACTGGAATCTAAATGATAAAAATAACAGATAAAAATAGCAGTTCACCTATTTGGGTAGCAATTTTGATTGCACAGGAAATGTTAAAAATAAATTATGATACGAATTGGCAAAGCAACATCAGCTTTTAAAAGTATAAATAAAATATGGAACTGCAAGTTATATAGTATTAAAACTAAATTACGAATTTTTAATTCAAATCTTGTATCAATCCTAACATATGCTAGCGAGAGTTGGAAAATGACGAAAGATATAGAAAGCAAGTTGAATGCATTTGAAAATAGATGTCTGCGAAAAATAATGAATATAAAATGGAACGAATTCAGAAGAAGTGATGAAGTCAGAGACATGTCTGGTCAACCACTAGTGACAACTGTTATAAGAAAGAGAAGATGGAGATATGTTTGGCACACCTTGAGGAGAAATGATCAACGAATATCAAAGCAGCCATTGAAGTGGGATGCAAAGGGTTCAGGAAAGAGAGGTCGACCTAAGGAGACCCTGCACCGAACTTAGCTGAGAGAGGCAGGAAATATTGGTCTCAGTTCCATGGAGGAGATTAAACTAGTTGCCCAGGATAGAGCGGTATGGAGAAATTACTTGCAGGTCCTATTTAACGTATAACGGTACGAGAGGAATTATTATTATTATTATTGTGAAGAATGCAGGCTAATCCATGTTGACGTTTCCTGTTTTTGTTGCGTCGTATATACACACTAATATTCTCGGAACATGATTAGAGCGAGCAGTAAAAAAAGGAAAATAGGAACAGATGCAGGTCTGGATACACACACACGCTTTAAAAACCACACACACATAACCACCAGGTAATTGCAATTCTGGGATAAATTGGATAAGCAACATTAAATATCTGCGTAATGTCAAATACAGACAAGGACACATACCAAGAACATAGTTTTCTTTGTTTCCACTACACTATACACTAGTCTACAACAACCACTTTTTAAACACTACACTATACACTAGTCTACAACAACCACTTTTTAAATCACCGTTTGTGGTTCATGTATAGTTTACATCTCAGAGTGTGAGTTTTTGTTGTTCCAGTTATGCGTCTACAGGCACGTGTGTCAGACCATACGGTTTCTGCGTTGTTTTTGTTATCGATTTCACCTCCCATATACCAAAAACAATTCAAAAGATCAGGTTTTTGTTGCCCTACCTACGAAGTCTGGTGCAAAATAATGTTCATATGATATAATAATTGGCCTATTGAGTCACGTATCAATATATGTCTGTTTATGTTCTCATCGTACCCCGTTGGACACATACGGCGGCTTATACAAGACATTTCCATTGTTCCCGTTAACAATGCCGACTTTCTACTACTTGTTTCTTGATGGGAAGGACACACGCGATATATATGGATTGACTACGCACTCTAAAACTATATTGCATCTGTCACACATGACTTAGTCTCATTGAATATTTATGTATAATATGTTAACAAATGTATACCTACTATTTATGCCATGATGCACTTACAATTTTTTCTTATACAGCGCCATATTATCAAGATATAATAACTCTACACAGACGTTTCTCTTTCCGCAAGTGTGTTTACATGCCTCAAGCTTACTTGTTCTTTCTTATCCTTCATACAGTTGTTGTCATCGTGCAAGGTATAGTCATTTAATCTTCTCTTTCACACAGTTGTTGTTATTGTACAAGGTATAGTCATTTAATCTTATTTTATTCTAGTCATTTCAAAAATATAACTAGCAATTATAGTTTGTCTTTAGTAGTAACAATAAAGAAAGTATGCAATGTGATAGTTTGAATAATGATGTATCATTGCACTGGTGTAAAATCATGTTTTATTACTTTCACAAAATGCCAAAAAAAAACGATGTTCTTAAATGAACACTACAAAACAAAACATGTTTTAAATTCATGACCTTACGTGTTGGTCTGAAGTCAGTATTCAATGATAATTCAGTAATATGTATGGTCTTCTTCTCGCCTTCTTTCCTGATGTTTTGTTGTACAAGACTATGTATAATGTGACATGTTAGTGCATTCTTTTTAAGTGGCCACAACAATTCTTTGTTTTTCAATATAATTCAAGCACGGTTATGTGCCAACTTTCTTGTCTTGATCAGTTATTATATGATTATAAAGATATGTTGCAGCTCGCGGCACCATAATCTAGTACATATACATCGCGTAATTCGCCAGCAGTCAGTGTGTCCGTCGTTTTTTAAGAAGAATGGAACTTACGTTTAATTTTATAGGAGAGATGAGTGGAATGAACCAGTTATGATGGCCTCTCATGTAACCAATGCGCCCGAGTGGTTACCGGGGCCCAAAATGGGGTATAAAGAATAGAACCACTATTACCTGCTACGTATGTCGTAAGAAACGACTAAGG
Source organism: Arion vulgaris (assembly GCA_020796225.1). Taxonomy (NCBI): domain Eukaryota; kingdom Metazoa; phylum Mollusca; class Gastropoda; order Stylommatophora; family Arionidae; genus Arion; species Arion vulgaris. Next base: position 9,092,791 of record CM036764.1, on the reverse strand, counting down.
AGGTTGGCGTGTGGCTAGGTACACCACACCGCAGACAACACTAGATGGCTACAGAGCGGAGAGTGAACCAAGAAACGCTGGCTAAAATCCGACACATCGCCGAAGTATAAGCACCAGAGCTCCAAATGGTGCTGAATATGTGAAGTAAAACACACCAATTCTGCTTGAGTCAGATTTTCCCGTGAACAGAATTTGTGGAGAAGTCTGGTACATCGGTGTGGGTGGTGATCGCGAGAGAGATATAACTAATTGGGTAGGATACCATTAGACATTATAACTCAGTAGGTTTGGTGCTATAATTCGGAGGTTTCTATTTGCAAAATCTTGCCAGTAACCCGTGTGTACACATGCGTGTTCGGTTGAACAATATGCATTGGCTCGCTATAGTTGGAAAGAAGCAAGAATATTATTGAATAGACCTGCAGATATATAACCGATTCTGTCACAACTATGATGCAGAAATTCAGGCAATCAAGGTGGCAACTGAAAAACTGTTGAATACCAGACCCGATCCTCAACCTGTTGTATTTTTGACTGATGCAAAATCAGCACTCCAAGCACTTCAGTCCAGACAATTGCCAGGTCTACAGACCCTACTGTCTAAATTGTCCAAGCATCGCAGGGTCGTCTTGCAGTGGATACCCTCTCACTGTGGAATACCAGGAAATGAAACAGCAGACCGATTGGCCAGGAAGGTGCTGCAGGAGAGCAGCCGGATGTGCCAGTTACCTACCACCAAAAGAAAAGGACGATTAAATCAATGAAAAAGCCACAAATACCAACACAAGATGATTGCTATAATATGATCAGATTGGAACAAGTTGTTATTCTGCGCCTTAGAACAGGACACAATCGGCTCCGCAGCCACATGTATACAAAATTCAAGATTGGCAATTCAGCCATGTGTACATGTGGACAGGCAAACCAGACTGCAGAGCACATACTTCAAGACTGCCCCGAATATGATACACTGAGGCAAAGTCACTGGCCTATCGAAACAACACTCGACATAAAACTACACGGACCTCTGTGTGAGCTACAAAAGACAGTGAAGTTCATACAAGAGACAACATTGAATATATAGACATAATTCAAGCGAACGAAAGGAAGGAACGAAGAAAGGTTAACCGATAAAGGCTGCATTTTTATAACATTAACTCTTAGTAAAGACAAAGTGACTCAGGGTGAATATACTCTTGTCGTAAACATGCTTCAATATGACTATAATATATTAGAGATGGGTATGGCCAACAGATAATCTGCTTGCGGGAATCTCTCTCTCTCTCTGCCTGTTTACCCCAGATTGGGACATAGGCCATCAACCAACTCTTGTCAAGTCTTCCTATCTCTAGCTATCTCCTGATGCTCCCTCCAGCTCTTCTTTATATTGTTGATCTCGCTTGCGGGAATACACAGTCATAACTTTCGTGAATGATGTATCACTGACCAACATACAATATGCTATCGCGAATACACAGTCATAACTTGCGGGTGAATTTTATTGGATCAAACACTTTGGACCAACATACAATATGCTATCGGAATACACAGTCATAACTTCGTGAATGATGTATCATGACCAACATACATATGCTATGCGAATACACATCATAACTTGCGTGAATGATGTATCATTGACCAACATACAATATGCTAGCGGGAATACACAATCATAACTTGCGTGAATGATGTATTATTGACCAACATACAATATGCTATCGGGAATACACAGTCATAACTTTCGTGAATGATGTATCATTGATCAGAACAAAGAACACCATCTTTCTTTGTTCCAATTGTTATGCAATCATTGCTCTTGTCTTGTGATTGTGACGGGAAAGTAATACATCTTTACATCTCTACATTTATATATCTACATATGTTTGATCCTAATTGTAGAAACTAAACATCCGTTGGTTCATTGAAGAAGAAGAGTCAGATGTGTGTCAGATTAAATCCAATGGGGGATAACTAATGAATAGTAAAGAATATAGTTATGATCTATGCCTTGTTTTTTGCCATGAACAAAAACGCACATTTTATGTCGATATAATGATGTGTGGCAGTGCATTACCATTTGTATTACGTAGAGAACGACTCACGTATTTCTAACATACTAATCATAGTGCAATACATAATGTCACACTTGATATGTCTTAGATATTATAATTAACAATATTTTTCAGAATCTTCAGTGTGTCCATATGGATGGTTTGGACCTGAGTGCAAGTCAAAGTGCTTTTGCGACTTGCAAAGCGGGTGTAATCATGTTGGAGACTGCTTAAATTTTGGTTTATGTAGATATCACAGCTTCGGTCCAGGTTGTCAATATAGTAAGTGAAAAATACTTTGCTACCGATTGATAAGTGACGTCCTTTTGGTTCGAATGACCTAATTGTGCCCACATCGTTGTAGACGATAATGTGAAGTAATCGCGCTGTCATAGCGCGTGAATGGTATATATCCAGCGCTGGATTAGCCTAGTAGCAGAAGTAACAAATGATACGGGCCCAGCGCCTCTGGATCCCGCGCCTATCTGACAGAGCTAAGCTGTCACTAGTCATAAACAAGGAACCAAGGTTGGGAGGTGGGTAATAATATCCACCTTTCATTTTCTTTCTTATTTGGGTTAGGACCAAGGTCATGTTTACTCAATTTCGGACTTTGGTGGGAGGTCACAGTGAACTCACTAACAACGTTACAGTTTTTTTACATTTTGTGTAGGAGTGTTCCTTTTTTGCACAGACTTCTAATAAACGAAAACTTGAACAAAAGGACCATTAAATATTACTCATAACTCAGTTTATGTTCCTTCAGCAATTTTTGCGAGCGAAACTTAGTTTAAAATAAATGCAAGTGGTCGGTTTACGAAAGAAGGATTTGACGACTGGAAAAACGCAAATAATTTGTTGAAGAGACATGAAGAAGGCACCTCCCAGAGACAAGCGATAATGTTGCTGTTAGTTTGCAAAAACAAGAATGCGCGTGCCGATTCTCAACTTGTAAGCCAAATTGAGACCGAACAAACATATTGGCCGACACTTTTAGAGCGAATTACTTCAGTTATTACATTTTTAACATAACGAGGTTTTGCATTTCGGGGTAGTGATGAAACTATTGGTTCACCTAATAATAACCATTATTTAGATTTGTTGGAATTAATAGTCAAGTTTGACATTTTTCTGCTCAGTATTTAAATACTTATGCAAATAAAGGAAATGGACATAACATCACTTTTATCACAAACATCATGTGAGGAAATTATCCATCTAATATCATCAAGCTTACTGGATCATATTATTTGCGAAATTAAGAAATCCAAGTACTATTCTTTGAAACGGGAGTAAAGCAAGGCTGTATTCTATCTCCCCTATTGTTTGGAGTGGCCACTGGGTGATGCAAAAATGTTGCAGGGGCGAAACTGGCATCGATTGGGTAGAAAATAGTCAACTAGAAGATTTTGATTTTGCAGATGATATTGCCTTGTTAAGTAGAAACAACCAAGATATGCAAAGAAAAACAGACAACTTGTCATCTATAGCATCAAAAGTTGGATTGCAGATAAGCTATGAAAAACAAATATAATGAAGACACCTATGGCAAGTAATGCAGATATCACACTGGAATCTAAAATGATAAAAATAACAGAGCAGTTCACCTATTTGGGTAGCAATTTTGATTGCACAGGAAATGTTAAAAAAGAAATTATGATACGAATTGGCAAAGCAACATCAGCTTTTAAAAGTATAAATAAAATATGGATTTGCAAGTTATATAGTATTAAAACTAAATTACGAATTTTCAATTCAAATGTTGTATCAATCCTAACATATATGCCAGCGAGAGTTGGAAAATGACTAAAGATATAGAAAGCAAGTTAAATGCATTTGAAAATAGATGTCTGCGAAAAATAATGAATATAAAATGGAACGAATTCAGAAGAAGTGATGAAATCAAAGACATGTCTGGTCAACCACTAGTGACAACTGTTAAAAGAAAGAGAAGATGGAGATATGTTGGGCACACCTTGAGGAGAAATGATCAACGAATATCAAAGCAGGCATTAAGTGGGATGCAAATGGTTCAAGAAAGAGAGGTCGACCTAAGGAGACCCTGAAGCGAACTTTGCTGAGAGAAGCAGGAAATATCGGTCTCAGTACCATGGAGGAGATTGAGCGAGTTGCCCAGGATAGAGCGGTATGGAGAAATTACTTGCAGGCCCTATGTAACGTATAACGGTACGAGAGGAATTATTAATTAATTATTAAAGTAATATTCCGTTTAACTGGACTCTACTCCAGACATTTCGCCTGTGGACCAACTCACTCTAATAGTGCGCCATGTGTTACCATCTGGACCAGTGGAAAGGTTTGTGACGTTTTTGATATGGAAGGTCATACTGCTGAACAACTCGCCCAAAGTTTACTCGATTTTTTAAAGAAAAAGTGTATTTATATCAAAGACTGTCGTGGTCAAAGCTATGACAATGCCAGCAACATGAGTGGGAAATACCACGGCTTACAAGCACGCATTAAGGAGATAAATAAGTGCGCAGAATGCATTCCCTGCTTTGTACATTCACTGAATTTGGTTGCTAAGTGTGCTGCAGAATATTGTATAGAAGCATCCATTTGTTCAATTTTGTTGAAGACCTCTATACACTTATTTCCGCTTCTACATATCGATGGGGCATTCTTACAAAAACACTGGAAGATACAGGTTCAAAACTCCCGACTTTGAAAAGACTGTCAAACACCAGGTGGTCTGCCCGAGATGATGCAACAAAGGCACTTTTATGTGGTTTTACCACTATCAAACAAGTTTTGGATGACATCTCAAATAACATGGATCAAAAGGTAGAGTGTGGTAATCAAGCGTATGGGCTTGTATTGGGGATGAGTAAGTTAGAAACGGGAAAAGTGACAATTTTATGGAACTGAATTCTAGAACGCTTGCAAGCGTCTAGCGCTTCATTACAGTCACCTGATCAAGACCTTAACACGGGATATGCCCTTTATGAATCGTTACACGGGTACGTTGAAGCAATTTCGCCTTCATTTTGAGATATTGAGACCAAAGCCAAAAATACTGACTGACTGTCAAGAATATCAGCAATAGACTTCAAGACGACGCAGGCGAAATACTAAGTACGACGATTTCAGGGGCTCTACTACGCTCGATGAAGTTGTAGAAAATCAAACACCCAAACAAAAATTTGAAAGTCAGGTATTTATTGTCATAATTGATAATGTACTCTGTCTCTGCCTTTGCTAAACGCATGGGAGCGTACCATAGAGTGACTGGTGTATTTGGAATACTTCAGCAGTTATAATCTCTTACAGCAGAAGAGATCTTGAAAAGAACACCAAATATTGTCAGCTCTTACCAAGAGGATTTGGAAGAAAGCCTAGGCGACGAACTTATGCAGTTCGCTTAACTTTTTAAAATTAATGTAGCTGCTGCTATTAGCAAAGAAAAGCATGGGGCTCTTGAACTGCAATTTTATAAACTTATAATGGAAAATTCATTAGAGTCGTGTTTCCTAAATGTAGAAATAGTTTTACTAATTTACTTGTCTTTAATGATTTCTAACTGCAGCGGAGAACGTTCTTTTTCAACATTAAAGCGTATAAAAATGAGTTAAGGAACATGATGGGACAATATCGTCTAAATAACCTCACCTTAATGAACATTGAATGCAATTTACTTAGAAAAATTGATTTGTCTAATATTATCTCTAAATTTGCTAACATTAAATCGATTCAAGTTTGTTTGTAAAAGTTGTGTTTTATTACTTATTATCATACATAATCTAGGGCCCCGCGCTAAAATTTGCTACATGCGCAGCGCTTACCTAATCTGGCACTGTACATATCTACAAACAATTCTCAATAAATAACCTAATCAAACAGTAGAGAACTCTATAACTGTGAAAATGTATTTGTTTTTACCTTCTAGTGGTTTAAGCGTTAACATACCCGCCTGCCCAGTTTCAGTTTCAGTTTGGAATATCTTCATTGCACTCCGGACATTTCCATAGGTGCTCCGATCTCCTTCGCAATATCTATAACAGCTTCCAGCGACTGACTGTACCAGGTCGATTTTGATTGATGAGCCGACTCGTATACCTGTTGTACCGTTCTTTTCTTGCCACACCAATCTTCAAACCCAGTTCTCGCAATCTAGTAGTTGACGTGGATGGATTATATGAAGATCTTCTCTGCGGCCACGCTCTATGAGGGCGTTCACGATGTCAGCTCTGTCCATTGGCTGACCCTCTGATATAGCGGCAGAGCCAGCCAGTCTGTCTGCTTTCTCATTACCAACGACACCCATGTGCCCCGGAACAAAGATAAGTGTAATTCTGCAAATTGTTGACACCTGCAGTGATTCAGTCCATTGCCTGCGCACCGAACCGGCCTTATTACTTTTTGGATCATACTCAATGAGTCACTCAGAATGCACGCATGAGTGTAGTTTTGTGACTCTAGGAAGAGTAATGCATTGGTCATCGCCAGTACCTTCATTGTCATTCTGCTTGTTGTCATACTAAATGCACCACTGGCTTCCTTGACCATTCTGCCACATGAGCTTGCAGAGAATGCCCATGCAGACTTTTCGTGACGAACTACCGATCCATCCGTGTAAATCACAACGTCGTTTGCATTGCAGTTTTCATCGATAATGGCTATGACGTCTACAGTCAACGCCACGGGATTTCCTGATCTGCAACCGTTGTAAAATTTAATGATGGTTGAAAAAAAAAAGTGTTCCAGTATATTGGAGGCATCGGTATCCATTCTTCCCATAGTCAATATTATTGAGCCCGCATACCAGCTGAACAGTATCTGCGGCACGGCCAACCCATGACTTGCCCCGCTTTAGCCGATTTCCACCACTGGTGCTGAGCTATTCATGCAATGGGTAATCCTTTATGGCACTTATTTTGAGATAGGCACGTGCTCTAGCTATCTTGATCTATACTACATGGTCGGAAAATCCAGTAGAAACCTCATCGCCACACAGGGTGTATCCCTTGTGCAACCGAGGATGATGCGCATAGCTTCGTTCTGTATTCTCTCCAGTCTTTCGATTTGCGTTTTGCTGACAGTGAGGGTGGCTATTGCATATTCAATGGTAGAGAGGACCAGTGTCTGATACAGGATGACAAGCAGTCGTTGTTCGATGTTAACAGCCGCCATGACTCTCATTGCCACCAAACCTTTGCGTGCCTTGACAATGACATAATCAACATGTTCCCGGAAACACAGGCTGCGGTCAAATGTCACACCCAAATATTTCATCGATTTATCTATGGGCACAACAATACCGCGAAGTTTCACACTAGGCGTACATGCGTTAACGGTGTGATTATTGAGTGAGAACCATGTCACTGCTGCTTTGGTAGAGTTGACTAGTGCACCTGAGACATCACACCAGTCTGTGATGCGGTCGAGTTCCCTCTGTATCTCACCGGCAATTGCATCCCTGTCTTTCCTTTGTCTATACACTAGGATGTCATCAGCAAATGACAGAGTTCTACCTCTGCCATCGAGTTGCTGTTCTGTGATTGACACCGTGCATATATTGAATAAGACAGGGGAGAGAGGAGAGCCCTGTGGCAACCCGGAATGTACAGTCGCCTGCCCAGCGTGTTCGTAGCGCGTTGGACGACGGGTGATAAGTCCCCACCCCCACCTTCCGTGAGTGGGGTTCAATTTCGTAGGCTGGCAGAAAAGTCACACGTTCTCCAGATTCATTGCGTTCATGGCACCGATCCTAAGTGTTTCGATGTCCATGGCACCGAGCCGAAGAGCTGAAAGATCAAGTGCTTCTGAATCGAAAAAAAAAAGCGTTAACATATCCTCGGCGATGCTGAAGTGTATGCCGATACGCTTTTTAAAAAATTAACAATGACTGTGCTGTCATTCACAGATGTCGATCCATCTAAGACTACGGTCAATGCTACTAAGCTCAAAATTCGCTGTATCAAATATATTTGAACAGTTTCTATGAAAAACATAGTAAATAACATCAAGCTACTCCACTAAAATTCGTGTCCGCTACACTTTACAGATTGCACTTTTAAGGAAATATCATTCGACTTGCCGATATAAGAAAATATAGCCGTCTCCTCAGTTACTCATTTTCAAAGTCATAACCGACACTTCGAACCCTTTGTCACTTTGTCATAACCGACACTTCGAACGCTCTGTCATAACCGACACTTTGAACTCTCTGAGTTGATCCCCTCAACCCCCCACCCCCACCCCCACCCACTCCATCACGTGTTGTGTACATGGTTTCTTTAATATCCTGTAATCATCTTTTTTTTTTGGTATGCCTTCGCCTCTGCGTCCTGGGGCCCTGCCTTCTAATATTATATTCTCCAGGCCATCGTGACGCTTGATGGGACCAAATGATGTATGTGTATAGTATATTTTTTATCATCCACTTGTCTTTAATATTCAGTTCTTTCATGACATCAGTGTTATGTCTTATTTATGCCCATGGTATTCGTAGGATCTTTCTATAGCATTTCGTTTCGTTTTGTTCTTGTTGTTTGTATAATGGTCCACGATTCACAACCATAAGTAGCCACATGAAACGTGTATCTCCTCAATACTTTTTATTTTAATATTTTTCTCTTCCTTTGCCACATGTTCTTCGTAGTGTTGAACTTCCTGATTGATATTACCAATCTTTATGGGATTTCATTGGAACAGTCACCGTTATTGTTAACTATTGATCCCATGTGTTCTTAGCTCTCTTATTGCTGCTTACTATATCGAAATAACTGCAGTTAATGCCTGCACTAAACTCATGTTCATGAGCAGACCAAACGATTTTAAAGTTCATATTCATGTAGATCTGCCCATGATCTATATGATGGCTTGGTTTGCGCTGGTGCTTGCTGGTTAGTAAATGTACACATTTGCTCCAACACGTCAACGAGCAAAAATACAGCTTGAAGAAGCTTACTGTAGGTACACAATTAATGAAAAACATGTGTCATTATATTTGTGAAATAATTGTAGTGAAGATGCAATACATTGACTGAGAATTCATAGCGAAAACATGCAAGATTCTTGTATAAAATGGAAAAAAAAATTGTAGTTACGATAATGTGATTTAAATGACCAGAAGTTAAGATAATCTGATTGAAATGAACAGTAGTTAAGATAATCTGATTGAAATGAACAGTAGTTAAGATAATCTGATTGAAATGAACAGTAGTTAAGATATTGTGAATGAAATGACCAGTAGTTAAGATAATGTGAATGAAATGACCAGTAGTTAAGATAATGTGAATGAAATGGCCAGTAGTTAAGATAATGTGAATGAAATAAATAAAAGTTAAGATAATGTGAATGAAATAAATAAAAGTTAAGATAATGTGAATGAAATAAATAGAAGTTAAGATAATGTGAATGAAATGAATAGAAGTTAAGATAATGTGAATGACATGAATAGAAGTTAAGATAATGTGAATGAAATGACCAGAAGTTAAGATAATGTGAATGAAATAAATAGAAGTTAAGATAATGTGAATGAAATGACCAGTAGTTAAGATAATGTGAATGAAATGAATAGAAGTTAAGATAATGTGAATGAAATGAACAGTAGTTAAGATATAGTAAATGAAATGAACAGTAGTTAAGATATAGTAAATGAAATGAACAGTAGTTATAATAATGTGAATGAAATGAATAAACATTGTACATACATTAAAAGCAACTGTAGTGCACACATAAATCACACGTTTTTCCATAGTTAGATGAGAACAAAACTCATACTACATCGTTATTAATAATTACTTACAAGATGTAATATACTTCTGATGTTTTTTTCTTGTAATGACAGCTGGCAGATGCAGACCACGGTGCCTTCCGGTCGAAAAGGGTGCAATATATCTTCTAGACCATAATCAATACGGGCATATGATTGGTCTCTACCCACAGGGCTTGACAAACAAGAGAATTTTTTTTTTTATTTTTAGCATATAGGAATAAACAAATAACATTGCAGTAGAGACAGACAAACAGACTGTAGAAACATTGTACTAACCTAGAAAATCAATAAAAATGTGGGAAACACAAGATATAAGAGCTACAATAGCTTCAATAAGATGTTTCTAGACATTACATCATAAACAACAAAGTATTAGTTTGCTATAGCAATCAGTTGATAGGGATATTGAAGATGACAAACTTAGTTTTTCTTCCTCTTAACAAAAATTAATTTAAAAAAAAATAAACACATTGTTGCCACAAAATCTGCCATAATCCATATGACAAAAATATTATAAGTTTCAGTTTCTTATGGACTGCGTAAAATGACGTTCATTTAAACATAACTCTTGAAGGAATGAAAAACAGTCCTATCATTGAAATGGAAAAAAACTCAGAACTCCGCAAAATATATAAAGCGCTCACCCAGTTTGAAAGTCTGAAATGACTAAAAGAACACCCTCTACACACAAAATTCCAAGAGAAAAAAACAGATTGCAAGAAAATTGTCCACATGCAAATTTCAGACATTTTAGAAAATGATCACGAAATTTGGGAGCCATAACACCAGAGCCATGGCCATGCTACCAAATCATGGTACAAATACAAATAGAAGTCCGAGGAATGCATTACCAAAAACATACAGAGACGGAGCAAAGAGTAAGGTCACTGCTAACGCTAGATGAACAATATTTCACCACACATGGACACGCGTGTTCACAGCTAACTTATCCACATATGATATCAGGAAAGTGGCAGCGTAATCTATATCACACACTCCCAAGTAAACACATACACACACTCGTTGGCAACAGGAGAAACATGCACCAATTTTAGAGCAGAGGCAACATCCCTCCTTGCAGCCGTACATATTCCCAATGACCAGCATGTGTCAGCAAAAAATGTTGCAGTCTTTAGCTACTCAAGATCCGCTCTCCAGCCATCTCATATCCCAAACAAGACACGCTCATTTAGGATACACGGCAAAAAATCAGCTTACTGTAAAAAAAAATTGGAACTAGTCTTACAGTGGATACCAGCACAATGTGGTATATCTGAAAATGAACAGGCTGACAAACTCGCAATGACTGGAGGGAGCCTAACACAACACCACCCAAATCAAAGCTGTACATAAGCAAAGACTATCCTGAAACAATCCCGAAAAATGATATGGATAAAAACCAATGATATGGAGTATACAACCCAAAGCACGACAATATAAATACACAAAACAGAAAAGCACAGATCACAGTCTTCAGACTAAGAACGGGACAATGCATTCTCAGTGGACACCTCCATATAATGTTTCTCCGGGAGTCGGCTGACTGCACCTTTAGAGCACCAAAGCGGTCCCAAGAGCACATTCTACAAGACTGCCCCATCCTGAGCAATGCTAGAATGGAAATCGGACCACAAAAACAATCCTGCAGGACAATTTGTGGGGAACCGGTGAAGACCTCAAGCGGACCGCCCTGCTTATAACACATACCGGAGTAGTCGTATAGCAGAAGTTGATCTCAGAAGAAGAAGGAGGTTGAATCATATCCGGTGATATTTCGACTATAGTTTCTGTCTCCTCTCCAGATGTATCATAATCTAATGTCAAAATAATGAATAATCAATTTCGTCAACGTCAGGATAGCAATCCAAGTCATTAGAGGCCATTTTATAAAAGAATATTTTTGTGATTTTGGCAAGAGCAAGTGAAAACACGTAAGCAGAGATTATTCAAAACGGCGAAAAGATTGGAAATGCATGTGCTAATCAAACTAGCACTAATCAACGAGAGCATACATGTTAAAACTATATCATTTGTTTGATTAATTATGATAATATCATATGTTTTGCATTAGTTAACATATATTATAAGCGTTTAAATGCATACATAATACACAAATACGACCACTTCATGAGTCATATTTTGTTCCTATAAATCATGGATTCCCAAATTAGGCGATACCACCCCCAGTGGGCGTGAAGCTTTCCAGATGGGCGATAGTGAGTTCAGATGCATTTGGGGGAGTTTTTTCATGTTTTTCTTCTTCTTCTTGTTCTTTTGTCGTCACACTGCTACCGGGTTGTTGCCCATTGTCGTGGTTTTCTGTTTTTGTCTTACGCTGTTCTGATGGATTGTGTGATTGTTATCTTGCTCTTTCACAGGATTCTGCTACGCCATCTAACCATCTTTTCCGTGGTCTTTCTCTTGCCTTCTTTCCCGATGTTCTGTTGTAGAAGACTCTGTATACTGTGGAGTTTGGATGCATTCTTATTAAGTGGCCAAACCACTTCTTTCTTTGTTTATATATGTAATTCAAGCACGGTTTTGTGCCAACTTTCTTTCTTATGCTAATGTTGATGATTCTGTCTTTTCTGGTGTTGTTGGTAACTTTTCGCAGGCACCGCATTTCACATGTAGTTATTTTTGTGACTGCGCTTTGCTCAATGTCCATGTTTGGCTCTGGTAACACAAAGTAGGTTTTTCGTGTTTTTGCCATTGAATAATCATTAGAAATTTGAATTCTGCATTTTAATTCATCTAATGACCGTCGTATACGATTCATTTCTTCATCGATTTTCTATTTCATGTATATAATCATATGAAAATTGACCGCGTATGACAGAAATATATATCAATTTTCTATTTCATGCATATAATCATATGAAAATTGACCGTGTATGACAGAAATATATATCAATTTTCTATGCCAAAGTGAAAAAAGAGCAAGCGTATAAATGTGGGAGAGGGGGCGTTGGCAAACTCTTATATTAGGTAGGGGCGTTACAAAGTTTATGTCGTGCAAAGTGGGTGGAGGGCGGAAAAAGTTTGGGAATCTATGCTATAAATGAATGAAATTTCATTAATAACCGGGCGTTAGATTCATTTGTTTGTAAGGGTAGTATTTCATTTCATTTTTTTCAAAGCATATGTTATATAGTAATGATATGGTATGCATATTTTACAGCTGATATATTATCATTGGAATATGCGGAAGATGTACCGTTCTATTTATGGGATCACAGTGATGAAACCTGTAACGAAGATACTAGTGCAGATTCACTTACGATATCATTAAATAGGCCAACACCATTCACTTGGTATCGGATAATCATAAACGATGCTAGTAAGATATGCATGTTGTAGTTTGTGTTTTTCTACTGTATGTTGATGATGTGTATGTTGACATTAGCAAAACCACATAACCGACTGAAGTTGACATCTTTCAAAAACCATTAACGAAGAAACACATTTATAGAAGAAACTGCATCGGTGTAATAAATTTCAACAAAAGTATAATTCATATTCGACAATGCTGAAGAGAAAGTTGATTATCGCTTGTCAGTTATATCCACATTCTTGTAAAAAATATATATCTACATGATTTCGGGGCGCGAGTATGCCCACATGACCGAGACAAGAACGTAGTAAATGAGAACATGAGTGTGAATATAGCCAGTCAATGTTATTAGAGAATTAGAGTCTATTTCATCGATAGCTTTTCTTCATGTAAATAAATGGCGGTATGCACCATTGGGAACGTACATATCTTCTCGCATGGCAACGTGTGCTGCATATTTGTGTTGAGGTTGTTTTTTAGTATATGTATGATAATATATTTCCACCTACTTCGATGCATTTCTATAGGTGTTACCTCATATTTTATGTAAGTATATGAACATAATGTTATATGGCTGGAATACATTGTCACGACGTGTCTAAAAGCATTACATTTTCTCACTTGATATGTATTTGATTCTAAATGCTGTTCTGACATGTACTTGATTCTGAATGGTTTTCTCTCTTGTGTAATAATAATAATAATAATAATATTAGCCGTCCATCGCAAGCGATGATGAATGATGACAACAGTCTCAGACTGTGCTGCTGCACCGCTCTGGTGTGTGTAGTTGTCTGAACCGGTAGCTTACGCTGTATTTGTATTCAAGTTTGAGGAAAAGTTGCGCTATTCGTCAACATCGGCATGTATGTTATGATAAGTGGTGTTCTATTTATGTGTGTCATGTTAAATGGTGTTCTCTCATGTATGTCATGATAATTGTTCTCTCATGTATCTCATGATAATCGTTCTCTCATGTATGTCATGATAATTGTTCTCTCATGTATCTCATGATAATTGTTCTCTCATGTATCTCATGATAATTGTTCTCTCATGTATCTCATGATAATTGTTCTCTCATGTATCTCATGATAATTATTCTCTCATGTATCTCATGATAATCGTTCTCATGTATCTCATGATAATTGTTCTTCATGTATCTCATGTATTATTCTCTCATGTATCTCATGATAATTATTCTCTCATGTATCTCATGATAATTATTCTCTCATGTATCTCTTGATAATTATTCTCTCATGTATCTCATGATAATTATTATCTCATGTATCTCATGATAATTGTTCTCTCATGTATCTCATGATAATCGTTCTCTCATGTATCTCATGATAATTATTCTCTCATGTATATCATGATAATTATTCTCTCATGTATCTCATGATAATTATTCTCTTATGTATATCATGATAATTGTTCTCTTATGTATATCATGATAATTATTCTCTCATGTATCTCATGATAATTGTTCTCTCATGTATCTCATGATAATTATTCTCTTATGTATCTCATGATAATTATTCTCTATGTTCTCATGATAATTGTTATATCATGTATCTCATGATAATTGTTCTCTCATGTATGTCATGATAATTATTCTCTCATGTATCTCATGATAATTATTCTCTCATGTATCTCATGATAATTGTTCTCTCATGTATGTCATGATAATTGTTCTCTCATGTATGTCATGATAATTATTCTCTCATGTATCTCATGATAATTGTTCTCTCATGTATCTCATGATAATTATTCTCTCATGTATCTCATGATAATTGTTCTCTCATGTATCTCATGATAATTATTCTCTCATGCATCTCATGATAATTATTCTCTCATGTATCTCATGATAATTATTCTCTCATGCATCTCATGATAATTATTCTCTCATGTATCTCATGATAATTATTCTCTCATGTATCTCATGATAATCGTTCTCTTATGTATCTCATGATAATTGTTATATCATGTATCTCATGATAATTATTCTCTCATGTATCTCATGATAATTATTCTCTCATGTATCTCATGATAATTGTTCTATCATGTATCTCATGATAATTATTCTCTCATGTATCTCATGATAATTATTCTCTCATGTATCTCATGATAATTGTTCTCTCATGTATCTCATGATAATTATTCTCTCATGTATCTCATGATAATTGTTCTCTCATGTATGTCATGATAATTATTCTCTTATGTATCTCATGATAATTGTTCTCTCATGTATCTCATGATAATTGTTCTCTCATGTATCTCATGATAATTATTCTCTCATGTATCTCATGATAATTGTTCTCTCATGTATCTCATGATAATCGTTCTCTTATGTATCTCATGATAATTATTCTCTCATGTATCTCATGATAATTATTCTCTCATGTATCTCATGATAATTATTCTCTTATGTATCTCATGATAATTGTTCTCTTATGTATCTCATGATAATTATTCCCTCATGTATCTCATGATAATCGTTCTCTTATGTATCTCATGATAATTGTTATATCATGTATCTCATGATAATTGTTCTCTCATGTATGTCATGATAATTATTCTCTCATGTATCTCATGATAATTATTCTCTCATGTATATCATGATAATTGTTCCTCAGTATGTCATGATAATTATTCTCTCATGTATCTCAAGATAATTGTTCTCTTATGTATCTCATGATAATCGTTCTCTCATGTATCTCATGATAATTGTTCTCTCATGTATCTCATGATAATTGTTCTCTCATGTATCTCATGATAATTATTCTCTCATGTATCTCATGATAATTGTTATATCATGTATCTCATGATAATTATTCTCTCATGTATCTCATGATAATCGTTCTCTCATGTATCTCATGATAATTGTTCTCTCATGTATCTCATGATAATTGTTCTCTCATGTATCTCATGATAATTATTCTCTCATGTATCTCATGATAATTGTTCTATCATGTATCTCATGATAATTATTCTCTTATGTATCTCATGATAATTGTTCTCTCATGTATCTCATGATAATTGTTATATCATGTATCTCATGATAATTATTCTCTCATGTATCTCATGATAATTGTTCTCTCATGTATCTCATGATAATTGTTATATCATGTATCTCATGATAATTGTTCTCTCATGTATCTCATGATAATTGTTCTCTCATGTATCTCATGATAATTGTTCTCTCATGTATCTCATGATAATTGTTCTCTCATGTATATCATGATAATTATTCTCTCATTTATGCCATGATAATTATTCTCTCATGTATCTCATGATAATTGTTCTCTCATGTTTTCATGTAATTGTTCTTCATGTATCTCATGATAATTGTTATATCATGTATCTCATGATAATTATTCTCTCATGTATCTCATGATAATTATTCTCTCATGTATCTCATGATAATTATTCTCTCATGTATCTCATGATAATTATTCTCTCATGTATCTCATGATAATTGTTCTCTCATGTATCTCATGATAATTGTTCTCTCATGTATGTCATGATAATTATTCTCTCATGTATCTCATGATAATTATTCTCTCATGTATCTCATGATAATTATTCTCTCATGTATCTCATGATAATTGTTCTCTCATGTATCTCATGATAATTATTCTCTCATGTATCTCATGATAATTATTCTCTCATGCATCTCATGATAATTATTCTCTCATGTATCTCATGATAATTATTCTCTCATGTATGTCATGATAATTGTTCTCTCATGTATCTCATGATAATTGTTTTCTTATATATGCCATGATGTGGATCCACAATTGATCTGGTTCTGTGCCAATTATGTTTAATAATTCTTTTCAATATTGCTTAGTAATGATAAACCTCTGCTTGTTACGAGTACTACACTATACAATCTTGTTATTCATGATGCACACTATTATCCCTGGTATGATATTGTGAGCATATAATGTGCTTTCTAATCTTACTGTTAGATAACGATTTTCATTTGCATTTTAAGTGCAACCGTCCGTACAAGCGTTACTGCTTCAGTGTTATATTATCATTCATGACTGATAATTATGATGATAGCAGTTTAGTATTACATTTGCAATTTCGTATTTTAGTTGTACATTGTGTTCGCATCTCAAGTTGTATTAGTCACTCAAACAAACTGTTCTGGACAAATATCCGCTCTGAACACGTGATAGTTTCTGAAAGATGGAAGGTATTCTATGCTAACTCATTATATTAGAAATGCGTCACTTCTACAGACGATGATTGTTGACATGAACAAGCGGCATAATGTCGTGATGCAGTGGATGTATACTCACTATGGATGACGAGAAACAGATACATCATAGCAACTTATGAAGATACATTAGACCATCAGTCTGATGAATTAGTTACATATAATTTTAAGAAACTGACGACGAAGTACATTAGACAGCACACATAGCTATTAACAAGACTTTTTTTCAAATTATAGCAAAGTTCATTCTGTTCATTAGAACATGATACAGTCGACTTCAAATGCACGCGTACAACATTGACAACTCACGCAATGGTACATGTCAACATGCACCCCTTACCTCAGAGAAATTTAAGAACATCAAAACGACATTAATTGCGACATACTTTCAACGAAACAACACCCTCATTTTGAAATACAAACATGTCATCATGAACACTAATATAACATCGCTCAACACAATATGTTTCTCAACATTATGTTATCAGTACAAAACATTGACCCTTAAAACTAGTTACGACATAGATGAAGTGTCTAGGCAGAATGCTGGAAGTTTCAAGAAGACACCAGTTAACAACTGAACATTTCGGGGAAAAAAGTGGGTACACAATTAGTACCTATCTTCTTAACAAAACAACACACTAAATGATTCTGTCACATACGCAAATAGCCAACAGACAGTGCGTATCAAAGAGCAATGATACTATGAAACAGCGGATAAGAAAAAGGACGTTCACGCAAAAGGTAGACCTCAGAATTAACAGAGACCACGGAAAACAGTTTATAAGTGCACACAAAAGCTCGTTCTATAAATGTTGTCTATCCCGACGCTGTGAGGGAAAAATGGATTAAATGAAAGAAAAAAGAAAGAATAGAAACATATATAAACTGATTTTTATTGTTATGATTGCAAATTGCGTTTGCTTAATGTTAAAACGACTTCTAGCTGAACAGCACATGTAGTAAAGGTGTTTTCAATTTGAGCTGTACTGTGTTATGTGTCACATACATTATGCCACTAGAATTATAATATCAGTTCGCGTGTAAGCAATTTGAATGCATACATTTGAATATATACTTGAATATGTACTTGCATATACATATGTGTATATATATATATATATATATATATATATATATATATATATATATATATATATATATATTTTGTTTGTGCCAATATATGCTTAGAAACTATTGCTACACTAAATCCTAATTTGATTATATGAACACTTGATATTTCATGCAGGCAGGGCTCGCAATTTTACAACAATATTCAATGACAACGACATATGTTGGAACGAGAGAAAATTTATAGTGACCAGTACTACTATCGACATTACGTGTGATACACATGTTCTTCTGCAGACTCTACGAATTGTTGGATCCATAGCACCAGCTATATGTGCTGTCTACATTAGCGCTGGTTAGAAATTTAAAAACAAAAAACGACTTTTCATTCTCTTCGTTTTATACATATATCATTACATTCTCTTCATTCTATGCATACATCATTACATTCTCTTCAGTCTATGCATACATCATTGCATTCTCTTCAGTCTATGCATACCTCATTACATTCTCTTCAGTCTATGCATACATCATTACATTCTCTTCATTCTATGCATACATCATTACATTCTCTTCAGTCTATGCATAACATTACATTCTCGTCAGTCTATGCATACATCATTACATTCTCTTCAGTCTATGCATACATCATTACATTCTCTTCAGTCTATGCATACATCATTACATTCTCTTCAGTCTATGCATACATCATTACATTCTCTTCATTCTATGCATACATCATTACATTCTCTTCAGTCTATGCATACATCATTGCATTCTCTTCAGTCTATGCATACCTCATTACATTCTCTTCAGTCTATGCATACATCATTACATTCTCTTCATTCTATGCATACATCATTACATTCTCTTCAGTCTATGCATACATCATTACATTCTCGTCAGTCTATGCATACATCATTACATTCTCTTCAGTCTATGCATACATCATTACATTCTCTTCAGTCTATGCATACATCATTACATTCTCTTCAGTCTATGCATACATCATTACATTCTCTTCAGTCTATACATACATCATTACATTCTCTTCAGTCTATACATACATAATTACATTCTCTTCAGTCTATACATACATCATTACATTCTCTTCATTCTATGCATACATCATTACAATAAGATCATAGTATATTCACTATATTACTGGAGGACGTATTCGCATGTACGTCTGTGTGCAAAAGAACCCCAACATGTCTGTATCAAAGCACTTCACCGACATTGTAAGAGTGACTTTAACACCCAAGTAACCACCAAGTAAACGTATGCTCTCTTCAAGCTCATCATACATCAATTGTTTTGTCATAGGTTTATCAGGCATCTGAGCAACGTCACTACAACAGAAATGTCAGATCAGGTGTTTCATCCATAACGGTTCGACACTTTACATTACTAACTAAAATTGTCAATTTGCCTTGATGGAGCGGCTCGAGATAGATAAACCCCAACCAAACGTCCGAGGAGAGAACATAAAGCTAGTGAATGTTTATTCCATTCCATCTTTGGACATTATATAACACATTCTCTATATTAGCTGTCCAAGATATACATAAGTAGAGAAGTTATCTTGTCCATGCTTTCGTTTCAAACACAACAAGTATAACATTAAAATGAGATTGAAGACAAGAGATACAATCACAAACTTTCAGCTCGAACACAACAATTATAACATTAGAATGAGATTGAAGACAAGAGATACACGCATACACTTTCGGCATGAATACAACAAGTACAACTTTAGAATGAGATTGAAGATATGAGATGCAATCACAAACGTTTAGCTCGAACCAACAAGTATAATATTAGAATGAGATTGAAGACAAGAGATACAGTC
The DNA here is from genome assembly GCA_020796225.1 of Arion vulgaris. Classification (NCBI taxonomy): domain Eukaryota; kingdom Metazoa; phylum Mollusca; class Gastropoda; order Stylommatophora; family Arionidae; genus Arion; species Arion vulgaris. The sequence goes on along the minus strand of CM036764.1, from coordinate 9,072,514 downwards.
ACAAACATTCTGCCCAAACACAACAAGTATAACATTAGAATGAGATTGAAGACAAGAGATACAATCACATCCTTTCGGCATGAATACAACAAGTATAACATTAGAATGAGATTGAAGACATGAGATATAATCACACAATTTCAGCTCAAACACAAAAAGTCCAACTTTAGAATGAGATTGAAGACAACAGATACAATTACAAACTCAGAAGCCGTCATACAGTAACACACTTCCTAAATGACCATCTGTCAAATGTTAATAAAAAGACCATACATATTGAGAGCTTTCACATGCTGACTAAATAATTCATGCAAACTCACATACGCATGCACGCATGCGACCATTTAGGCATACCCATAGAGATACGTTCTCGCACATATACTTACATAGACGCATAAACACATACGCACGATTGTATTCACCTTTATCACATGCTTTGCAGTGTATAATATAAATTGATTTATCGTTCAATTGCAGGTCGTAACGTAGCACTAAAACAGGACACCTGGCAATCAACTAACTTAAATCTTGACCTAAGAAGATGCAAGTCAAGCAACGCAGTTGACGGCATCAGTAATGATATTGTTTATGCTGGCTCCTGCTCACAAACAAGTATAGAGGTAGCAGGGCCACAATGGGGCCTTAAGTTCAGCAGACCAGCAAGAGTTATTTTAATCAATATCCAAAACAGGAAAGGTAAACGCAGGTTTTCTGTTAATTCTCGCCATGTGTTTCCACATCCTTTTAATGTTTAAGACCATACGTTCACCACAGTAGAAAATATTGTTTGTTTTTCTGCTAAGGGAGATATTTATATAATGCATCTCATACCATTATAAGTTACATTGGGCATGTAACTTCTTCATACCGCTCTAGCCTGGGCAACATGCTCAATATTTTCCATGGAATAGAGACTATTTCTTGCCGCTCCAGCAAAGTTCGTTTCAGGGTCTCCCTGGGGCGTCCTCTCTTTCTTGAACCATTTGCATCCCACCTCAATGATTGATTTGGTATTCTTTGATCTCTACTTCTCGAGGTATGTCCAACATATCTCTATCTTCTCCCTCTTATAATAGTTGATGTAACATGTGTACATGGTTTCCTATAGAGACAAAGTAGTAAACATTAAAGTCATAGAATGTGATGGCACTTTTAGAATGCCCACTCTTCTTTATCAATGACGCATGTGATGACGCTGCAATATATGTCATATGACAAATGGCCTACTCATTAGCTAGATCTTTTTTGGGTAGCTGTACTTTCTCACATCTACTTTAGATAGTACGGCTTTCAAACCCTTTATCTACTTTAGATAGTACGTTCTTTTGTACTTTCACACATCTACTTTAGGTAGTATATTCTTTTAAAACAAGAACTTCTTTCCAGCAACCACCACGGTGGACACCTGAAGTTGCGCAGGCATGGGCGGAAAAAGGATGGCGACCAAAGCGTGGGAAAAATCCAGAAAATCACAAAATCTCTCCGAGGAACGTGGAAGAGCCCTGACAGAAAGAAAGAACAGTCTGGCTATACATTTCAAGCAGATTGCAAGAGAAGCCAAGCACACTATATGGGAGAAATTATGCGTTGAAATTGGAAACGAGCAATCACTCGCAAAATTCTAGAGATTGCACCGCAGCATGAATGGCGGTGAGAGAACTTTTTCAATGCCTAATCTGAATCTGGACAGTGGAGTAATTTTGAGGACAGACGAGGAGAGGGGTGAGGCGTTCTTGCATAACTTTATTCTCCAGACATAAAAGAAAGATAGAGAGGAACGTAAAAGGATGCAGCAGATCGTATACCATTCGCATGAGATACAGACTGTCATGGACGACAATATAGAATACATTTCAGTCGATAATATCAAATCAATACTAAAGACATGCTCGGATACAGCGCCTGGGCCTGATGGTGTTCGGTACAGTCACATACAATGTCTGGAGGACAAAGATCTTGCTGAATTATGAAAGCTTTTCAATAAAAGTATCCATACTGGCACTATTCCTGATGATTTGCTGCACAGCTATCTGAGACCCTTGCCTAAGCCTGGAAATGATCTCACAGGTACACATGAATATATAATTATTACCTTGCAAAACACTGTCGGCAAACTGCTTGAAAAATTCATAGCCCGTAGAGTTTCAAATATAATGGAGACAAATGGTCTTTTCCCTCCACTCTCGGCGGCTATCGTCCAGGAAAGGACACCTCGTGCAATGCAGCGGTCATTGCATATGATGCGTATGAGAGGTTTCAGATGGGGATGGAAACGGCAGCAGCCACCATTGATTTGCAGGACGTATATAACAATGTCTCTTACACCTTACTTATGCAATTATTGATGGATATGCAGGTGGAAACACGCTTGGTCAAGTGGATTGCTGCTACACTTTTTGAGCGCACGTTATCAATGCGTTGCGGTTCATGGGCATCACAACCACAACATCTCCTAATGAGCCTTCCCCAGGGATCACCACTCGCCAGTCCTTTTCAATGTATACACCGTCAGGGTAACCAGCACACAAAGGGTCGGAGGTGGCAGAACAATGTCGTACGCCGATGATATTCTGGTGTATCTCATGGGCAAGGACAGAAACAAGATCTTATCTGCATTACAGTGTGAGGTGAATAGGATTGGTGACTGGTGCAACGGATTCGAAGCGAATGTGAACCCAGCAAAGGCATCTCTGACATGGTTCTCTCTTAACACTCACATAGCAAAGACACCTACCCCGGTTGTCAGCATGTGTAACAAAGACATTAACAGAACCGAAACACTAAAGTATCTTGGAATAACAGTTGACAGAAGCATGTCATTTAAGAGCCATGTTGAGAACGTAATCATAAAGGCAAGAAAAGGGCTAACTGCTCTCAAAGTTATGGCGGGGGCGGATATTGAGCAACACCTGCTACTCTTTCTTTATCAGGGACTAGTGATGAGCGTGGTGGACTATGGCCTTGGTCTTCTAATAGTAAGCAGAACATCGCTGGATAAGTTAGAAAGGATCCAAATGAAGCGATGAGGCTTATACTCGGTTGCACACGTGACAATTCTTGTGAGGCAATGCGCTATGTCCTTGGATTGCCAACGATAGCCACGAGACACAAAGTCGCACAGGTAAAAGCGTATCTGAGAGTTTCTGCGGACACAACTCATCATCTGCACAAATCCATAAATGAGAACAAGGGAAGGCGATTGAAGAGGGTCGATCCTGGATGGCCAAGGCAAAGGATGTTATTAAACAGGTCTGTACTCTAGATGAGCTGAGGCACGGTGACGAATGGATGCCTATATAAGAGGATATGACTGCTTACACCAGGGTTATCATCACACTTGGATGCCGCTGTAGAGAATGAGCCCCGGGCGTCGTCAATGCGGAAATTCTTGCACTCGTGGATCAGCACTCCCACCAAGGTGATATCGTTATCTACACCGATGGCTCTGTCAAGCGTGGCACCAGATCATCGTGGGCTTACTCAGCACAACGAAACGGTCGCACACATCATGAGGACTGCGGGGCTTTTGAGACAACGACATCGAGCATGACTATGGAGATCACCGCTGCCTCCAGGGCTTTGTCATGGGTGGCTGAGCAACAGGTTACCCATACGATCATCATATCAGACTCGATGAATATGTTTCAACTGATTGAATCTGGAAGTATGCGTGTGGAATGGGTGGACATCATTCGGAGATCACATCTCAAGAAAATGACTTGGCTGTACACGCCTGGACAAGCTGGAGTGCGGGGTAACGAGCGTGCCGACTCTCTTGCAAACAGTACCCCGTTAAGTTTGGACATGCCAGACAATGTCGTCTTCGTGGTAGAGAGAGAAGATATAGTAATCAACTTCTCATGGAGCAAATGAACTTTGGGATGGATGCTGCAACGGAGGAAGAATGGGAATGCCCAATGTGCCATGACGTCGATCGCATAACATAACATAACATTCTTTTGTACTTTCTCACATCTACTTTAGATAGTACATTCTTTTGTAATTTCTCACATCTGCTTTATATAGCACATTTTTGTACTTTCACATCATTTTTTTTTTTTTTTTTTCTTTTTTTTCTTTCGTCCGCTTTCAACTCAGACGAAGTTTCATCTCTGAAACTGATTTTTCGTGAAAATCTGTTTTTCCAATTTCTAACAATGGCAGCAGCGTGCACATTGTAAATTACTTTACACTGGCAGCCGTGTGCTCAATGTACTCGTAATTAGTATTCCCTCGCCATACAGGCAGATTTTCTCCGACTTCAGAGGTACTCACGTTATCGTCCTGAGTAAGACCAGGGGACTCGAACAAATGCCGGACAGTAGGTTCGAACCCGAGCTATGAGGCGTCTCACAGCTAGCAGGCCGAGCTACTATCAACTACTCTAGGCAGTCCCCATCTCACATCTAATTTAGGTAGTACATTCGTTTGTACTTTCTCACATCTACTTTAGATAGCACATTCTTTTGTACTTTCTCACATCTACTTTAGATAGTACATTCCTTAATACTTTCTCACATCTGCTTTAGATAGTACATTCCTTAATACTTTCTCACATCTACTTTAGATAGTACATTATTTTATACTTTCTCACATCTGCTTTAGATAGTACATTATTTTATACTTTCTCACATCTACTTTAGATAGTACATTATTTTATACTTTCTCACATATACTTTAGATAGTACATTCTTTTATACTTTCTCACATCTACTTTAGATAGTACATTATTTTGTACTTTCTCACATCTACTTTAGATAGTACATTATTTTATACTTTCTCACATCTGCTTTAGATAATACATTTTTTTGTACTTTCTCACATCTGCTTTAGATAATACATTTTTTTGTACTTTCTCACATCTACTTTAGATAGTACATTTTTTTGTACTTTCTCACATCTACTTTAGATAGTGCATTGTTTTGTACTTTCTCACTTCTGCTTTAGATAGTGGGCTACATTCTTTTGATACACATGAAAATACAACAAATGTTTTGCTAATGTTGACTTAAATTATACATTCATATATGTTAGGTAGTGGCGTTTTCCCAAACTGTGCCTCTACCTAGTAGACTGAGCTGGTATAGTATGTCCATTAATTCGTGAGCACGTTTGAAATTGATTTTCTCGAAAACTACCTGTTGGATCTCAGTGATTTTTGCAAGCAGCCTTAGAATATCCATGACGCTAGAGAAATATTTGTTTTCCAAGAAAATTTGATGTAGTTTGAAATATTTCTTCTTCAGGTTATATTAAAATCAACCTCACCGGATTGTACACAATAGTAACAGATCTACGGTACACAGACACGTTGTTCTAAAAATACATTATGGTAACATTGAAATATCGTGAGTAAACAACAATTTCACGAATTCCCGTGCACCTAACCCAGTCGACTTTGAAAGCGGAAAGCATATGACGTTATAATTGGGATACCGTTGTATAGTTATAGGTGTATCTCGCTATTTGTATGAAGCTATTGTATCATATTTGTTGGCTTATCAAAACTGACATTGATATCACATTCATAATTAGTCTGAAGTGATCACATTTAAAATCACATTTATAACAATGCAGAAGGTTACAGTTTTACTATACCAACACTTCCGTAGGGAATCTAAGAGAGGTCATTTATATTGCGATATTCATAACCCTGAGAAACGAACGCAACTGGCGCTTGGTCTGAATATATAATCCTTTTCCCGATGGATTAAACAGGACACAAAGTGCACTAATGTCAAGCAAGGAATAAAAGAACAATTGACGACTTTGACATAGATGTCATAATAAGGGAGCTCTTGAAAATGTTTGCGACAAATCAACTTGTTACTCCCAGGAAACTGAAATTAAAACTGCAATCAGATTGCAGCATAGACATTTCTAAAAGTATTCTATGGAAAATTGTAAGAGCCGCCAGCTTCACCTTCAGAAAAACTATAGGCGGCAGAAATATTATTTTTGAAAAGCCACATTTAATTGCTTCCCGAAGTAATTACCTGAGGCAGATCCGTGAGCGGCGGAGGCAAGGCTATGATATTGTATATTTGGACGAATCCGGGTCAATGCTCACCACACCAATGCTAAAGAATGGCAATCAGTAGACGGTGAACAGAAAATAAAAATACCAAGCAGCAAAGGCCAGCGTATTATACTAACACATGCAGGAAGCAGTGAAGAAGGTCTTGTCCATGACGCTGGACTTATTTTCCAATCAAAAGTACCGACGGTAGGGACTACCACACAGAAATGAATGGACATATTTTCAGGCACTGGATGGAGAAAGATATATTTCCAATTCTAAACAGACCATCATGCTTGGTAATGGATAATGCATCCTATCACAACGCAGTATCAGCGGAAGACAAAGTACCAACTGCATCAAATACAAAAGATCAAATTAGGACTTGGCTTGCTAAGGAAAATGTCAACTTCAATGATACATATTTGAAACCTGAGTTGTTGCACCTGGTGAGGATGACAAATAAGACAAAGGTGTTTCATATTGACAAAATCATTGCGGAATACGGCCACACGTCTTTGCCACTACCTCCATATCATGCTCACCTCAATCCGATAGAGCTTGTCTGGGCTAAAGTAAAAGGGCAAGTTGCCGAACAGAACAGGACGTTTAAAATTTGTGATGTTGAAGTTCTGACACGTGAGTCCCTCTCAATGATAGACATGCAGTTCTGGAAGAAGTGTGTTGAACATGTGCTCCGAGAGGAAGACGAGTACTGGCACCGAGATGGATTACAATTTGTCCAGCCAGTAACAATTATCAACCTCATGGAATCGTCAGATTCGGGATGATACAAATCATATTTTGATTACAGACTGAGAAATAGCAACGTATACATTTTCATATCCAAATGCGTCTACCATCATATAATTTGTGGTGAAGTTAAGACACCCTGGGGTCTAATGGTGACCGAAGGGGAGGACTAACTGTTGCATATTGTATCCAAGTTCACGATTGCACATAAAGGGCAACACACTTAATTACTTGACCTATCAAGTTAATATGGAGATACACCTATGAAATAGAATTGACATGGACAAATTCTAGGGATTACTGTAAAATCTAAAATTTGTGCCCCCGTATTTGCAATTGTCATAAAAGATCAAAGGAATTCGCCGATGTGCAAAATCCGTAGCATCTATGGACTACTGGTTAGCTTTATTTTAGCGTCATGGATATTCTAAGGCTGCATGCAAAAATCACTGAGATCTAACAGGTAGTTTTCGAGAAAATTAATTTCAAACGTGCTCACGAATTAATGGACAGACTATAGATAGAAAATATATATATATATGATATGGAGTGACGAGTCACAAACTGTGCCTCTATCATCCAGTAGACTGAGCTGGTAGATGTACATATATGATACGGAATGATGTGACTCACACATATTATTTTATATTGCAGATTTTATGCACCGACTAAAGGGATTTCATTTGTTGTTGTATGATTCTGAAAACAAGATCGACACCTACCTCACTAACAATTCTACAGAGCATTTATACAAACTTTCTGTTTTTTCACTGACCCCAATAAGTCGCTTGTTGATCAAACAATCGACAGAAATTAGTGTTCGTGAACGAATGTTGACTCTTTGTGAGGTGGAGGTGTATGGCGGTAAGTTTATATGTTTACTCGGTAAATTGATTAATTGTAATACCCTCTAAGATCAATCACCTCGAAATAAATCTTTCAGATAAATATATGAAATCAAATTATGATTTTCAATCTTTTATAAATTCAAAAATTCACTTATTTAGCACATTGACATCTACATCACATGTAGCGTATTAATACATATATAACATACAATATATTCCCAACCTGAGTAGCTCACTCTGAAAATGATATATCAGCTTTACCATATTAAATGATGAACTATAAGCACTTGATTATTTAAGCAAAATGTTCACTATTCAAGTCCTACACTCTACTGCATATATAATACAATTTAACCGCATGACTCTGTAATCTACTTGTCAGTCTGAACTCCGTCTTCTTTAAATTGTTATAGTTTTCTGGGTAACGACTGTTCGGCCGTGTGTTCCATATGTCTGCTACTGACGATTGAAAGATATATATATATTTACAAAGTGTCTAGTTTCTGTGTTTTGATGATAGTTTGCTTGTCATACCTTATGACAATATATGTAGAATGAGACTCTGATAGCTTGCTCACTATTCTGCTTCTGGCGATTCCGAAGATATATATTTCCAGTTCAACATTTAATACTTTTTCTAGTGATGTCTAACTCTACTTAGGAAGATGCTACTTCTATTCTCTATTAGATCGTGGCTACTCTGCTGGGTGTATCTATTTCTGAATCTGCTGTCTACACATGTCTAGTCATACTCACATATCCAAACTCAGCGATGGTTTCTTCAACGCAGCGCGCTGGACCATTCCGTGTGCCCTTTGTGAGTTATGCATGTCTCTCTCTTTTTACATGTATGTCTCCGTCTATTTATATGCGATCAAAAACCCACCGTTGTCTTGACCCAAAATTCATCCATATAGCCTCTTACTAATGATCTCTGATTATATTGAAGCCTGGTTTTCTGAGGAATCGTCTGTATATTTGTCTGGCATTCCTGCATAATTATATTTTCTAGTCTTACTAACCTCTATGGGCAATGTTAAATGAACATTGTCCTGCATAATTCTATTTTCTAGTCTTACTAACCTCTATGGGCAATGTTAAATGAACATTGTCCTGCATAATTATATTTTCTAGTCTTACTAACCTCTATGGGAAATGTTAAATGAACATTGTCCTGCATAATTATATTTTCTAGTCTTACTAACCTCTATGGGGAATGTTAAATGAACATTGTCCTGCATAATTATATTTTCTAATCTTACTAACCTCTATGGGTAATGTTAAATGAACATTGTCCTGCATAATTACATTTTCTAGTCTTACTAACCTCTATGGGTAATGTTAAATGAACATTGTCCTGCATAATTATATTTTCTAATCTTACTAACCTCTATGGGTAATGTTAAATGAACATTGTCATGCCGGTTATCTACCGGAAATTTCTGTATTATTTTCATAAGGGTTTTGTCTGCTTAATTCACTTTGGAAAACCCAGCCATTGCAGTTACAATAACAATTTATTATAATGCCTTTCAAATATAGAATATATACGCTTATTTGTTTGGACCAACTATCTACAGCATATAACTGTGTTCATTTTTAGTAACTCGTTGATGTTTTAGGTGAAAAATTTCGCATAACATGTGATTTTCATCGCTCAGTTGAAGTATGGGGCACCGCTAATTGTAAAACAAAAAACAAATTAAAATGATAATCACGTTGTGCCATGCTCTAGTAAATTTTAAATTGTAAATTTTGAATTGCGACAGCCCGACTCGATTATCGCTCAGACTGAAGGACTCAGATGGTACCATCGGTATGACACTAATCTCTTCTATCGACTTTGCTTTAACTAGATGGCATGTATCCAAGACACACGCTTGTGACAATCACCCGCTTGCGTTGACTTTCTTGATAAACTGGCAACCAAGTTATACAGAAAGCAAACGTCTCTGCATCATTAAACAACCTGACATAGTGATCTTGAAAATGCATTGTATATATTGGAACAGAATGCCGGACAAAAGAATACTATGACTTTCTTCCTACAAACAATGTAATGGAAAGATGATAAAAAGCAGAATGAGCCATATTCCGCAGAATGCCTGCGGAATATTCTTCAAATTGTGAGAAATGAGACTACGTTCAATAATAGAGTCGCAACTAAATTAAACACAAATGAGTTTTAGATGAATCAGTAATTGTGCTGATGCAATTTTTGCACTCAGACATATAATAGACTAGACAATATAGTAGGAAAATAAAACTGCATATCACATTTGTAGAGCAAGTAAAATGTTTCAACTGAGTAGATAGACATCAACTATGGACAACTTTAGCACTCTACAGAGTTAAAAAGCACCTTTTAAATCTATACAAAATCATTATTGATAACATCCAGTGCTAAGTGCGAACGTTGTCATGAACAACTTTATCATCAAAGCAGAGGTTATACAAGGATGTGTACTTTCCCATTATTGTTTATCGTATATATTGCCACTATATGCAAAATAGACAATTCAAGTAAAGCTCAAAACCATGATGAGTCACTTTAAGATACAAATCTTAATTCCCTTCTAGATGAACTGCTTTTTGCAAATGACGAAATAATTATTGTCGTGACAGAGGAACACTTATATAAAGTAATAAACAAATTAAATACCACATGTAAAAATAACAACAAGAAAATTATGGTTACAAATACTGAAGACTTGACAAGATCAGGAGAGGAAAATAAACTAATATTTTCATAGCAAACCAACAGCTGGAACAAGTGAAAACTTCTCATAGTTGGGAAGTTTGATAATATCAAAGTCTACTTCGAAACAAACAGCAGAGGCGCAGAAGTGGAAGACTGGGAGATAGAGAACAAACTGTTCCTCATCAATGCCCCAGACGATAAGCCAACCTTCTACTCGAGAAGGTGGCATACGACTAGCACCCCGATCTAGTCTTCGCAACTAGTGACCTCTCGACAAAAACATTACGTACGGTCACAAAGCAACTCGGAGATAGTGACCATAGGCCCGTCAAACTGCAAGTAGGCCTAACATTTGTACCTGAGCCCAAAATGTGGTTGCCACGGTGGAACTAAAAAAATGCCAATTGGAAACAGTATGGGGCACTGACAGATGCCAATGTTGAGCACATCAACATGCATGAAAAAAAGGGCTAACCGCTCTCAAAGTTATGGCGGGGGCGGATATTGAGCAACACCTGCTACTCTTTCTTTATCAGGGACTAGTGCTGAGCGTGGTGGACTATGGCCTTGGTCTTCTAACAGTAAGCAGAACATCGCTGGATAAGTTAGAAAGGATCCAAAATGAAGCGATGAAGCTAATACTCGGTTGCACACGTGACAATTCTTGTGAGGCAATGCGCTATGTCCTTGGATTGCCAACGATAGCCACGAGACACAAAGTTGCACAGGTAAAAGCGTATCTGAGAGTTTCTGCGGACACAACTCATCTTCTGCACAAATCCATAAATGATAACAAGGGAAGGCGATTGAAGAGAGATCGATCCTGGATGGCCGAGGCAGAGGATGTTATTAAACAGGTCTGTACTCTAGATGAGCTGAGGCACGGTGACGAATGGATGCCTATATCAGAGGATATGACTGCTTACGCCAGAGTTATCAGCACACTTGGACGCCGCTTTAGAGAATGGACCCCGGGCGTCGTCAATGTGGAAATTCACAAGATCATCGTGGGCTTATTCAGCACAATGAAACGGTCGCACACTTTATGAGGACTGCGGGGCTTTTGAGACAACGACATCGAGCATGACTATGGAGATCACCGCTGCCTCCAGGGCTCTGTCATAGGTGGCTGAGCAACAGGTTGCCCATACGATCATCATATCAGACTCGATGAATATGCTTCAACTGATTGAATCTGGAAGTATGCGTGTAAAATGGGTGGACATCATTCGGAGATCACATCTCAAGAAAATGACTTGGCTGTACACGCCTGGACATGCTGGAGTGCGGGTAACGAGCGTGCTGACTCTCTTGCAAACAGTGCCCCGACTCAAGTGGGCAGAAGCATGGACAGAGCCAATATCATCAATGCGGTAAGCTCTCAATTGTGTGACATGGGCGGATCTCAGACACTGTAACGAGTTCGAGAATTAGGCGTTAAGTTTGGACATGCCAGACAGTGTTGTCTTCGTGGTAGAGAGAAGATATAGTAATCAACTTCTCATGGGTACTGTGAGAAAATGGACTTTGGGATGGCTGCTGCAACGGAGGACAGAGCACGAATGGGAATGCCCAATGTGCCATGACGTCGACGCATAACATAACATGAAAAAAAAACACATGCGATCCGTGGCAAGGGAACTCTCACAAGCAATCCTGAAAGCGGCACGGTAAACCATTCCTAGAGGCGCACGGAAGGATTACTAGCCATAATGGACAGCAGAGGTTCAGAAGCATGAAAACGACCTAGAATTGGTAATGTGAGGCAGAACAGGCACAGTCATATATTAGAGCCCCAGTTAAGCAATAACCAGTTTGGGTTTAGGAGGGGTAAGAGCTGCACAGACGCAGTATTTACACTAACACATATCTGCGAACAAACAATTGAATACAATCAAAGTAAACAACTTATATTTATAGACCAAGAAAAGGCATTTGATAGAGTAAACAGGTGCAAACTATGGAAGATCCTTGAAGAATATGGCGTCCATGGACAACTAATAGGTAATATCATGACCTTATATCAAGATAGCCAGAGTACAGTAAGAACAACATAAGGAATGATCGACTGGTTCTTCATTACATCAGGTGTTAGACAAGATTGTGTCCTCTCACCACTACTCTCTTTTGCATACATGGATAACAAAATTCAAGAGTGAAGTGCAGATAATGATGGAATAAATGAACTGCTTTTTGCAGATGATCAGTGCCTGATGCATCAAAATGAACAAGATCTAGAACATCATATTGACACCTTGAGCAAAAATGGTATAAATCATGACATGAAAATCAACAACACTAATACAAAAATAAAGAATATGGGAAGAAAACATAATAAACTAGACATCCATGTCAATGGTACTAAAATAAACCAAGGGAAAGAATTCAAATACTTAGGAAGCATATTCACAGAAGACGGAAGACTAGATAGAGAGATAAAGGCTAGAGTGCAACTAGCAAATTCTGTAACCTACCAGCTAGCCACATTGTTAAGGCACCCACAAATTCCACAGGCAGCTAAGCAACAGATGATCAACAACATTTGTATACCTACTTTGTGTTCATCATCATCATCATCACCTTTCAACTCCCATCAGAGCACAGGTCTTCAACAAACTTCTTCCATCTCTTCCTCTCTCTTGCCATCCCTTCCAATTCTTTCCATGTTTTGCCTATCCTCTTTATATCCGCCTCCAGCTCTCTTCTCCAGGTCTGCCTAGGCCTTCCCTACTCCTCTTTCCCTGCGGGTTCCAAAACAATGCCTGTCTTGCGATGCTTCCGGTCGGTCTTCTCAATGTATGTCCTATCCATCGCCAGCGTCTCTTCCTGAGCTCTCTCTCTCCACTGGTATCTGCTTTGTTCTCTCCCTGAGTTCCTCGTTTGTAATCTTATCACACCATCTCAATCCCTCTATCCTACGTAAACATCCATTTACGAAGGTCTGCAGTTTTCTTATAGTTTTCTTTGTGGTCTTCCATGTTTCCGAGCCATAGAACAGCACTGACTTCACATTTGACTGGAAAATTCTCAGTTTGTCTACTTTGTGTTACCAGAGCCAAACATGGACAATGAGCAAAGCGTAGTCACAAAATAATAACTACATGACAAATGCGTTGCCTGCGAAAAGTTACCAAAAACACCAGAAAAGACAGTCACCAACATCAGCATAAGAAAGAAAGTTGACATAGAACGTTGCTTGAATTACATTGAGCAACAAAGAATGAAGTGGTTTGGCCACTTAATAAGAATGCATCCACACTCCACAGTATACAGAGCCTTCTACAAAAGAATATCGGGAAAGAAGGCTAGGGGAAGACCACGGAAAAGATGGTTAGGTGGCGTAGCAGAATCCTGGGAAAGAGCAAAAATAACAATCACACAAGCCACCAGAACAGCGCAAGACAAAAACAGAAAACCACGACACTGGGCAACAACCCGGTAGCAGTGTGACGACAAAAGAATAAGAAAAAGATAATATTAGATGAAAGAAGCAGTACGGAAACATATCACAAAGCAACGAAACGAGTCATATCACCGACACAATGACACCGATACGAAGTTGCGAACATATATCTTCACACACAAAACGTTTATTATGCAATGCGATCTTTATCACAACGTTGTGATATCAATGTCAAAATTTGATAGACAAGAAACGGAAGAAAAAATACAGCATAAATGCAGTATCAGTGAAAAATAGTGGAAGTAACAAGAAGATATAACATAATAAGTAAAACGATTAGAAACCTGGTAGGAACAACATCAGCGCTAGAGCATATAACGAAACAGCAAACTGAATTGTTCAACATGTAACACGATTACCAGCCCGGCAGTACACCACAATGAGCAATTCTATTGATAAGCAACGATTTCACCAAACCATGTCACCCACGCAAACGATGGAATAGCAGAGGTAGTAGTAAACATCATACACGAGACGCACTCGAGGGCATTTGCTTAAAACTCTTCTCAACAGCTGGATGCTGAAATGAACAACAGGAATAAACAATATATAGATATATAAATACGAGTATATATCTACTACAGTCTTTTGAACAGATGTGTAGAACTGTAGATATCGTATCTTCTGTATATACATTGTGATGACCTTTGACTTGCAACATATGTCTGAATGGTGTACTAAGCAAGGACTATTCGTGCACTGAGGTCCCTCCTTGATTTTCCAACCATGTAGTATATTTTATTCATAATATACAGAGCATGTGAGTAACTAAAACAAGATTTTCCAACCATGTAGTATATTGTATTCATAATATACAGAGCACGAGAGTAACTAAAACACGATTTTACAACCATGTAGTATATTGTATTCATAATATACAGAGCACGAGAGTAACTAAAACAAGATTTTCCAACCACGTAGTATATTTTATTCATAATATACAGAGCACGAGAGTAACTAAAACAAGATTTTCCAACCATGTAGTATATTTTATTCATAATATACAGAGCACGAGAGTAACTAAAACAAGATTTTCCAACCATGTAGTATATTTTATTCATAATATACAGAGCATGTGAGTAACTAATACCAGCTATAAAAATTATCATTCACTGCACGAGGTGCTCAGCATTGAATTAGAATTGTGAATCTGTTAAAGTGGGGTAAATCGTGGGTTGGCCGTACTGCAGATGTTTCGTACCGTTACCGTTTAGCTGGTGTGTGAGCTCACATAATAGTGATGGTAGTGTGGAGTGCATTACAGTGCCTTTAGTATTAGGGAAGCTCTTTTCGACCAACATCAGACTCGACAATGGGCCCTTCGTAGAAATATCGTGTGGTGAAGACGTCAACACCATCTTAATTAAAACTGTATTGGAGGTGATGCTATAATCTAACGGATGTTCACAATTCAAGTTACGCTGTAGCCTTCTGTGCAAGCTCAAACGGAAAAAAAACGACCAAGGAAGCCAGTGATGCATTAAGTAGGACAACAAGCAGCATGACAATAAAGTAGGACAACCAGCAGCATGACAATAAAGTAGGACAACAAGCAGCATGGCAATAAAGTAGGACAACAAGCAGCATGACAATAAAGTAGGACAACAAGCAGCATGACAATAAAGTAGGACAACAAGCAGCATGACAATAAAGTAGGACAACCAGCAGCATGACAATAAAGTAGGACAACAAGCAGCATGACAATAAAGTAGGACAACCAGCAGCATGACAATAAAGTAGGACAACAAGCAGCATGACAATAAAGTAGGACAACAAGCAGCATGCCAATAAAGTAGGACAACAAGCAGCATGACAATAAAGGTACTTGCGGTAATTCACGCTCTAATCTGCCTTGCTTTACATTAAAATACTCGAGTGTTAATTTTGTACTCTTCATAGGGTGTGATCTCAAAGGGAAGGGCATATTCGGTACGCAGGCACTGGCCTGAATCACTAAAGTAGTTAGCAATTAATATAACTGCATTCATTTTAGTTACATGACACGTTGTGTTGTTGGCAATGAGAGAGTGGATATGATATCTGGCTCAGCCACCATGTAAGGAGTCAGCAAACGGATAGAGCTGACATTCGTGAACCCCTCATATACCCTCTCAGATACCCTCTCATTCCCTCTCATATACCTCTCATATACCCTCTCATATACCCTCTCATATCCCTCTCATATCCCTCTCATATACCCTCTCATATCCATCTCATATACCCTCTCATATACCCTCATATACCCTCTCATATATCATCTCATATACCCTCTCATATACCCTCTCATATACCCTCTCATATACCCTCATATACACTCATATACCCTCATATACCCTCATATACCCTCATATACCCTCTCATATACCTCTCAATACCCTCTCATATACCCTCATATACCCTCATATACCCTCATATATCCTCTCATATACCCTCTCATATATCCTCTCATATACCCTCTCATATACCCTCTCATATACCCTCTCATATACCCTCTCATATACCCTCATATACCCTCTCATATATCCTCTCATATACCCTCTCATATACCCTCTCATATCCCCTCATATACCCTCATATACCCTCATATACCCTCATATACCCTCATATACCCTCTAATATACCCTCTCATATATCCTCTCATATACCCTCTCATATACCCTCATATACCCTCATATACCCTCATATACCCTCTCATATACCCTCTCATATACCCTCATATACCCTCATATACCCTCATATACCCTCTCATATATACCCTCATATACCCTCTCATATACCCTCATATAACCTCATATACCCTCATATACCCTCTTATATACCCTCTCATATACCCTCATATACCCTCATATACCCTCTCATATATACCCTCATATACCCTCTCATATACCCTCATATAACCTCATATGCCCTCATATACCCTCTTATATACCCTCTCATATACCCTCATATACCCTCATATACCCTCATATACCCTCTCATATATCCTCTCATATACCCTCTCATATACCCTCTCATGGCAGAGGTGGCGTCTGTGGCCTAGGGGTTAGTGACTCGGTCTATTAACCCCGACGTTCTGAGTTCGAATCACGCTGCGGACAGTTCGCTTTCAAATTGTTTCCGTTGATTTTAACAAAGGACGATGGCGCCACCCGTTCAGAAAGCAATGGCAAACTACTGAACGTATAAGTGGTGCCTAGAAAATCAACGACTTGTTTACTGTGGTTGATGGATACGTCCTTTGGGATATGCCACGATTTTCATTTTCATACCCTCTCATATACCCTCTCATATACCCTCTCATTCCTCATATATCCTCTCTATACCTCTCATATACCCTCTCATATATCCTCTCATATATCCTCTCATATACCCTCATATACCCTCTCATATATCCTCTCATATATCCTCTCATATATCCTCTAATATATCCTCTCATATACCCTCTCATATACCCTCTCATATATCCTCTCATATACCCTCTCATATACCCTCTCATATATCCTCTCATATACCCTTTCATATATCCTCTCAAATACCCTCTCATATCCCTCATATACCCTCATATCCCTCTCATATATCCTCTCATATATCCTCTCATATACCCTCTCATATACCCTCTCATATATCCTCTCATATATCCTCTCATATATCCTCTCATATACCCTCTCATATACCCTCTCATATACCATCTCATATACCCTCTCATATACCCTCTCATATATCCTCTCATATATCCTCTCATATACCCTCTCATATACCATCTCATATACCCTCTCATTTACCCTCTCATATACCCTCTCATATATCCTCTCATATATCCTCTCATATACTCTCTCATATACCCTCTCATATATCCTCTCATATACCATGTCATATACCCTCTCATATATCCTCTCATATACCCTCTCATATACCCTCTCATATATCCTCTCATATATCCTCTCATATATCCTCTCATATACCCTCTCATATACCATCATATACCCTCATATACCCTCTCATATACCCTCTCATATACTCTCTCATATATCCTCTCATATATCCTCTCATATATCCTCTCATATCACCCCTTATATACCCTCTCTTATCCCCCCCTCATATACCCTCTCATATACCCTCTCATATACCCTCTCATATACCCTCTCATATACCCTCTCATATACTCTCTCATATATCCTCTCATATATCCTCTCATATATCCTCTCATATCACCCCTTATATACCCTCTCTTATCCCCCCCTCATATACCCTCTCATATACCCTCTCATATACCCTCTCATATACCCTCTCATATACCCTCTCATATAACCTCTCATATACCCTCGCATATAGTTAGTTAGTTAGTTTATTCCTTTCAGGCCAAAGGCGGCACATAGGAGCAGAGGTTTTAGATCTCCATGTGATACGGTTCTTTGCTAGCAGTTGGAGATCTTGTATGGTTTTACATCCCAATAGTTTACTTTCTTGTTGGATGGTTCTTCGAAGAGTGGTCTTTGGTCTTCCACGTTTTCTTTTCCCAATTGGTGACCACATAAGGACTTGTCGATTTAGTCTCTGTTCGTCTGCTCTAAGAAGATGACCTAAATATTTTCACCTTCGTTTCCTTATAATATTTGATACGGGTTGTTGGTGTGTTCTATCTCTCACTGTGTTGTTAGAAACGAAATCACTCCATTTTACTTTTAATAATTTTCGTAGACATTTATTCTCAAAGCTGTCCAGTTTCTTATCAATTTTCTTTCTCATATACCCTCTCATATACCCTCTCATATACCCTCTCATATACCCTCTCATATACCATCTCATATACCATCTCATATACCATCTCATATACCATCTTATATACCCTCTTATATACCCTTTCATATACCCTCTCATATACCCTCTCATATATCCTCTCATATACCATCTCATATACCATCTCATATACCCTCTCATATACCCTCTTATATACCCTCTTATATACCCTCTCATATACCATCTTATATACCCTCTCATATACCCTCTCATATACCCTCTCATATACCCTCTCATATACCCTCTCATATACCCTCTCATATACCCTCTCATATGCCATCTTATATACCCTCTCATATACCATCTTATATACCCTCTCATATACACTCTTATATACCCGCTCATATACCCTCTCATATACCCTCTCATATACCCTCTCATATATCCTCTCATATACCCTCTCATATACCCTCTCATATACCCTCTCATATACCCTCTCATATACCCTCTCATATAACCTATCATATACCCTCTCATATACCCTCTCATATACCCTCTCATATACCCTCTCATATACCCTCTCATGTACCCTCTCATGTACCCTCACATATACCCTCTCATGTAATCTCTCATATACCCTCTCATATACCCTCTCATATACCCTCTCATATACCATCTCATATACCCTCTCTCATACCCTCTCATATACCCTCTCATATCCCTCTCTATACCCTCTCATATACCCTCTCATATCCCTCTCATATACCCTCTCATATACCATCTCATATACCATCTCATATACCCTCTCATATACCCTCTCATATACCATATCATATACCCTCTCATATACCCTCTCATATACCCTCTCATATACCCTCTCATATCCCTCTCATATACCCTCTCATATACCATCGTATATACCCTCTCATATACACTCGTATATACCCTCTCATATACCCTCTCATATATCCTCTCATATACCCTCTCATATACCCTCTCATATACCCTCTCATATACCCTCTCATATACCCTCTCATATACCCTTTCATATACCCTCTCATATACCCTCTCATATACCCTCTCATATACCCTCTCATATACCCTCTCCATACCCTCTCATATACCCTCTCATATACCCTCTCATATACCCTCTCATATACCCTCTCATATACCCTCTCATATACCCTCTCATATACCCTCTCATATCCCTCTCATATACCATCTCATATACCCTCTCACATACCCTCTCATATACCCTCTCATATAACATCGTATATACCCTCTCATATACTCTCTATATACCCTCTCATATACCCTCTCATATACCCTCTCATATATCCTCTCATATACCCTCTCATATACCCTATCATATACCCTCTCATATACCCTCTCATATACCATCTCATATACCCTCTCATATACCCTCTCATATACCCTCTCATATCCCTCTCATATACCCTCTCATATACACTCTCATATACCCTCTCATATACCCTCTCATATACCCTCTCATATACCCTCTCATATACCCTCTCATATACCCTCTCATATACCCTCTCATATACCCTCTCATATACCCTCTCATATACGATCGTATATACCCTCTCATATACGCTCTCATATACCCTATCATATACCCTCTCATATACCCTCTCATATACCCCACCTAGTTTTGAATGAAGATTCAAGTATCTAGAAAAGAGCAGCACATCTCGTCTATCAGAAGGATGATCAATAAACATCGAACTACTACGGTTAGACGTTTTGCGTTGTTGGAGGTATATTTATGAAGTAATAATAGTGGAATTAAAATGAATTTGTGACACCGTAACCGATTTCAAATAAGAGCTTGCACAAAACAAATTGATGATGTGTCCTCAGTCCTGCTTAACATATATTTGGGGAGAACAACAATCACAAATGTGCAGGAAGATGGTGCTATAAATAAAATATCAAGAATACTTGAATGTATGGATAAGATATAAGAACATAAGATATAAGATATATGAACATAAAGTCGCGAGAATATTCAAACATTTAAAACAATCAGCGAAAACAATGGAATTTAGTACTTCTATAGACAAGTCAGAATAGATTATAATAACAAAATTTAAAAAAACCGAATATAAAAATGGATATTAAAATTAAAAGAACAGAAACATGTAAATACTTGTGAACGAACTTCAAATCTAAAAACACGTACACGAGAGGAAAAAAAGTATATAATACAATTATAGTTCGTTCCAAAATTCGTGATCACACTAAGGTTTAATTTGTACTAAATCTATCTGATGGATACAATTAATTGTTTGCATGCAGTCTTATGACGTTACGAATCCATGTTTAACTAATTGGTAGGTAGCTTAGTTGATGCAAAAACACGTTTTTGTTATATAATTTTGCATAAGCACAACAAAATGATCATCAACGTTTAGAACTTACAGTAATACACAAAATGGTGGCGAATGATTGCAAAGGCGTATCCATATTACATATTATACAAATAAAGGTAACATAGTGAACAAATACCAGTGGGCAAACATCAATAATCACGAAAATTTGGAAAAACAAAGGCAGCAAGAAGGAATGTAATAACTATAGGGAATATCACTACTAAGTCACATAGGAAAAATGTATGCTAAGATCATTGAAAAAAGACTAAGACCAACAATTGAAGAACAACTCTCAGAAGCACATATGGGTTTCAGACTAAATATAAGCTGTACCGATGCAATATTCACATTAAGACAACTGACGGAAAGCGCAATAGAACATAACAAGACCTGTAGTGTGGCATTCATAGATCAGGAAAGGCCTTCGACAGAGTCGATAGAAGCAAACTATGGGATTGTTTAAGAAAATATGGAATCAGCAAACATCTCATCAAGGTCTGCAAGAGTTTATACATTTCAAATAAAAGTTTCATAAGAACAAAAGCCGGAACATCAAAAACATTCACAGTAAACTCAGGAGTTAGACAGGGATGTGTGCTCTCCCCACTGCTGTTTATAATATACATGGACAACATAAGTAGAGAAGCAGAAATAGATAAAAGAAATAATATTTCAGAACTTTTATTTGTAGATGACCAAGTACTGATTGCAGAAAATAAAGAATCTCTCCAGAACCATTTGAGCTTAGTTAACATCAAGGGTGAGGAGTACAACATGAAAACAAATATAATAAAGACAGAGACAATGGCAATAAGTATACAACCAGAAAGTCTTACAATAAAACTCCAGAACGTAGACATAAAACAAACATTTGATGCCAAATACTTAGGAGCAATTTTCACAGCACATGGAAGTATCGATAGCGAAATCAGCAATCGTTTGCACAAAAGCTAACCAAGTACTGGGATAGTTAACACCACTGTTGTCACACAAAGAGATACCGCTAACAAATGGCAGCAAATCTCATAAGAACGATTTTCTGGACAACACTATGTTACAAGTGTCAAATATGGCCAATAACAGCATCTAATGAGTGGACAATCATAACGACAGAGATGATGTGTCTTAGAAGAACTGCAGGTGTGACAATAAGAGACACAATTAGCAATGAAGAAATCAGGAGACTGGATGTGAAACCAGTTATGCAATTCATAAAAGAACAACATATTAAATGTTTTGGACACCTGACCAGAATGCCCTGGTATCGCCTACCACATAGAGTCACACATAAAAAGTATAATGAGTACAAGGCAAGAGGAAGACCACGCAAATGATGTAGCGACGGCATCAAGAACAGCCTTACGAACAGTATTGTTTTATGTATCATTATCTCTTAATATATAATAGTCATTCTCATATTTGTATTATGTACACCATAGATCAACTTCTATTGATCGTCTATTTGTCTCACTCCTTATATACATCACGCACGTGTGTCACATGTACTTAAATACTTGATGGTCCCATATAGCTAACTGGTGGCTTATTTTTCAAACAGACCCAATTTGTCCCGATGACACATTTGGAATTTATTGCCAAGGAAAATGTCGCTGCAACAAAACCGATGCATGCAGTTTCGTGACGGGTGCGTGTGCTCCAGGATGTCATGATGGGTTTTATGGATTCAACTGCTCAAAGAGATGCAGTCCTCACTGTGTATCTATATACTGTAACTACTTTTCTGGATCATGTTCTCCATGTAGTTACGGCTTTGTTGGAGACAAGTGTGATACGGGTAAGCAGATGTATGTATGTATTTAAGACATACTGTTGCTAAACCATGTTTTTTTTGCCGCGATACATTTATAATACTCATATAAGTAAACAGAAAAGATGATCCACCAATTAAAGATTTCATTGTATAGCAATACTCTGCAAGATACACTAATTTGATTCATAAATTGTTCCACATTAAAAATAATAGGTCTGAGGATCATTTGTTATTTTGTACAAGACCACATCTAATCTATATTTCAATATTATGCAAGACCACATCTAATCTATATTTCAATACTATGCAAGACCACATCTAATCTATATTTTATCATAGGATGGATTAGCGTAATGCGTAATATTTCGCCAATAGCCGTGGACACATGAGGGATGTGGGTTTCATCTCACACACAACGCTCCCCATCGTGTGGAAAGGAATTGACCATCCTCGATGCTGCGTGCTAGGATTAGAAATATGAAGTGACATGTATCTCATTACCTAAGGTTTGAAAAGGATGCGTGAAACTGCGGATGTTTTTTTTTTACTAGACTACATTAGATTTATATTGAAATAACGGATACAACAACTGATCTATTTTTAAGCATTGCGCAAGACTAAATCATATATGCATTTTAATATTGATTTCTCTGACAGAAAAATAAATATGAGCATCACAATAATGAGCGAGTTGCCCAGGATAGAGCGGTATGGAGAAATTACTTCCTGGCCCTTCGTAATGTATAACTGTACGAGAGGAATTATTATTATTATCACAATATTCACCTCATAAATTGAGTGCACTCTGCAGTATGTACAAGATAAAAAGGAGATTTAAGAACTCCAGAGCAAACACAGGAGTCGATAAGTAGACAGTAAACAAGTGTTTGAGGTTTCATAAAAAAAACACAATTACCAAACCAATTCGAACCATAAATCACAATTTCTTACGGCACTCATTGTCTAGTACTACTGACGAGATTATGTTAGATACTCGTAACAAGATCTGGCCATACCATCGAGTACCAGCTTAATGACTAACACATATGATTTTGGAACAACAGTCGCTGAAACGACATAATATTCACATACAGGTTGTGGAACAATAGTAGCTGAAACGACATAATATTCACATACAGGTTGTGGAACAATAGTAGCTGAAACGACACAATATTCACATACAGGTTGTGGAACAATAGTAGCTGAAACGACACAATATTCACATACAGGTTGTGGAACAATAGTAGCTGAAACGACACAATATTCACATACAGGTTGTGGAACAATAGTAGCTGAAACGACACAATATTCACATACAGGTTGTGGAACAATAGTAGCTGAAACGACACACTATTCACATACAAATTGTGGAACAATAGTAGCTGAAACGACACAATATTCACATACAAGTTGTGGAACAATAGTAGCTGAAACGACATAATATTCACATACAAGTTGTGGAACAATAGTAGCTGAAACGACATAATATTCACATACAAGTTGTGGAACAATAGTAGCTGAAACGACTTAATATTCACATACAAGTTGTGGAACAATAGTAACTGAAACGACACAATATTTACATACACATTGTGAAAATATTGGCAATGTAATAACCACTTCATTAAACTATGCTCTATTTAAAAGTCCAATGTACGTTTGGAACAAAACACGTCTAACAATAAAAGATCACGATGGATTAGAAGTCAGACAAGGATGCTAACAATAGCCGCAGTTGTTCATCACATATATCGATCAAATCTGTAACGTAGTGTAACCAGTGAAGAGAACAACTTTAGGGAGCTATTAAACGAATTTGCTTTTTGTCGACGATCATTCTGTCATATGAACAACTGCTGAACAGCTACAGCAACGCATTAACATACTCCAGTTAGCATGAAATGAATACAATACGAGAATAAACAACGACACATCCAAAGTAATGACATTCGCTATAAATGCAAACTATACCAATTTCTACATCGATAAACACCCATTACATTATAACAGAGACGGTACATACATAGGGTGCATATTTTCAGAAACTGTAATAATAACTATCGAAATCTAACATAAATGCAACAAAGCAAAACAAATCATATGCCAAATGACGGCAAATTCAAACATGTCGCCATCAACATACAAGGAACATTGTTCAACATAATCGTTTTCCCCACTTTACACCCTGAGTGTCAAACCCGGACCCTGGCATTCAGCGATACAAGAAAACTAGTTACGACAGAGAAGACGTTTCTACGCAGAATCGTTAGATACTAATTTAGAAATGAAGACTTGATGGAAAAGTATGATACAACATCAGTATTAATCTTCATTAAGTTAACAAACACTCTATTTAATGGTTCAGCCATATAAGCAGATTACGAAACAGAGAGTGCGCTACAAATGGAAGTGCTACTCCCACGCAATGGATGCAAAGCAAAGGATTGTCCACACAAAGATGGATATCACAATGAATAAACTTGACAAAAAACACAAAGTCATATCTCGAATTATCGTACTATCCTGACGATGTGAGGCAAAACAGGTTTCGAGAAAAGAGAAATCAAAATATGAAAAAGCAAAACAATGAACTTAAACAAAAAGGGAAAGATTTAGGAATAGTCCATTTAGCAGCAAATGTTGTTACATTCATTTCCATTTTCTTTTAAAATAATTTGGTTATATATCGTCACATTTATAACCGGTAACATATATGCTAAATTCAGTGCATCTTCAGTCACTAATATATTTTCCACCAAGACAATGTATCAGTAAAAGCTAATCGAACTCATATTCCCACCAACCTTACATCTCTCTCTCTCTCTCTCTCGCGATCGTTATAGGCTAGTTTTATCATTCTTATTGTGATGTATACACAGCCAAACATCAGAACGTAATGTACGTGCACCAACCTTAAGCACATATTTGAGCACAGTTGCTTATCCTTGGGTGGGGTGTTCGATTTCAGCCAGCTATTGTGTGCGGTTCGCTATCCGCTAGCCTTTGACTGTCCCCAGCCGTAACCCACAAGGCAGTAGGTTGCTATTTTCTTTCAGGGTAGCGACCCTTAGACAGCATGCCTTCCCGGGCTTATGAACGCCATATGTCCTTCAAAACTGGTCGATGTAATGAACACCTTGGTTTGCCGCCCGTTCAGGCTTGTTTGCGGATTGCTCCACTAGCTTTTGATTGTCCCCAATCAAACCTACATGGCAGCAGTTGTTTCCTGCGAGCTGAAATGCGCACTGGCCTTACCTCTGCTGTGCTTTTCAGTTGCTCTGTGCATTTGGGTGGGACGCACATCCTGCTTGTCGCCGCCGTGCTTGCAGCTGACGCGATTGCCGCTGCAACGTTTGCCGTTGCCGCGCTTGCACTGGTTTTGCCTCTGCTGGGAATTCCGGTTCTGCTTATGTGGGTGGGATGCACTCCCTCTTGCCTGCAATGCTCGACGCAGCAGTGGCTGCCTCGCTTTTCGCGCTTGCCATGCCGGCCTACCCCTTGTTAGATCCCTTTGTGGCTTTGCCAGCGTGCGTGCTCGCTCTGCCCTGGTGTATACCTCACCATTTCTGGCAATTCCTACTGGGCTGTCCGACTTCGAAGGGGCAAAACCGAGTTTGGCACATTTTGCCCCTATGTCACTCAACTCGACTCCCAGCATACTCATCGGCTCTAGAGTAGTGTCTCAAGAGAGAGCATGCTTGGGATTCGAATTTCGCCTCACGCGGGTTAACGTCTCTTTGATGGTTTTGATTCGTGTCCCCATCGCTGTGATGGGGCTAGACTTTTGACCTATGTGGACAAACGTGCAGCCCAAATCATCACTATGCATCCTCATCGGCTCAAGAGTAGCGCCTCAATAGAGAGAATTCGCGTGCTCCGAATTTGGCCGCACGCGGGTCGACGTCCCTTCGATGGTTTTGATTCGTGCCTCTCTGTGATGGGGGCTAGACTTTAGACCCATGTGGACCAGCGTGAGGGCAGATAGGCCAAACTCATCACCCTGCATACGCAACGGCTCATAAGAATTGCATCAAGAGAGAGAATGCGCTGGCTCTGAGTTCCGCCCCGCAATGATCCACATGTATTGTTCTAGCTTTTCCCATCGTCCGGGAGAGGCGAGAATTAATAGTCACTCTGTGAGTTCGCTCGTCTGAGTTGCGAGCGGATCACATCAAGCATGACTACCTTTGCATCTCTACTTGCCCCAGAGCAGCTATCCCACAGCACCTGCCCTCTTTGCCAGACCGGAACCACCGTCTGTTACCAGGGTCATAACGTGGAGGTGAGAGGAGATTATTAGACCCATCTCTCTAATCCTGGTGCGACGCTTCCTTGCGCCTTTGATCCCCGACGGTATCTGATCGTCTTCGCGCTTCTGACTTTCGTTCTTGATTACTGAAAACGTTCTTGACAAATGGTTTCGCTGTAGCTCGTCTTGTCGCGACCCAAGAATTCACCTTTAACGGCGCAATACGAATGCCCCCGTTTGCCCCTGTTAATTATTTTTTTCCGATCCAGAAGCACTTGCACTTTTCAGCTCTTCGGCTTGGTGCCATGGACATCGTAACCCTTCGGTTAGGTGCCACGAACACCGTAAATCTGTGGAATCTGTGGCTTTTTCTGCCATCCCGCGGAATTGAACCCGCACACACAGAGGAATAGTCACCCGTATTCCAACTCGCTACGAACACGCTGGGCAGACGGGCGTCCCTGTTAATCATTACTTCCAGTTCCGAAAACCAATAAAATAGAACCGAAGTCCTATTATATTATTCCTTGCACCATTATTTAGGCAGCTGAGACTTTGTTTTTTTCCAAAGTAAACGCGCCGGCCACCCGGGACGCTCAGTAAAGAGCACACACGGGAGAGAGCCGGCAGACGGTAGGGCAAGTAGACAACGGGTAGTGCACAGGAGCGAGCCGTACCGCCCGCTTGCGCCTGCAATCCAACTACGAGCTTTTAACTGCGACAACTTTAATATACGCTTTGGAGCTAGAAATGTTGCGGCCGCTGTCGCCAGACTTCCCCTCAATAGATCCTCGTTAAAGGGTTTAAAGTGTACTCATTCCAATCACGGGGCCTCGAAAGAGTCCCGTATTGTTATTTTTCTTCACTACCTCCCCGTGCCGATAGTGGGTAAGTTGCGCGCCTGCTGCCTTCCTTGGATGTGGTAGCCGTTTCTCATGCTCTCTCCCGGAATCGAGCCTGATTCCCGTTACCAGTTACAAACATAGTAGGCATGTCACGTACCAACGACATTTGATACGCATACATTTTAAAGATGCGTCGCCGGCAGATGAGGCCATGCGATCAGCACAAAGGTATGCAGAGTCACCACGCGAATGGTAACGGCGATTGGTTTTGACCAAATAAAAGCTTTCTTTCCACGATGGTCGGAGCTTTAGTAAGCATGTATTAGCTCTAGAATTGCCACAGTTATCCAAGTAGAATCCTGTCATCTGAGGAACCACGACTGATTTAACGAGCCAGTCGCGGTTTCACCGTGAGACTGTGGGAACTTAGACATTCATGGCTTAATCTTTGAAACAAGCATATGACTACTAGCAGGATCAACCAGATTGATATCATGGACATGATTGGACCGACAATGCTCGTGGTAGGGAGACAGCGCTCTGTGCAGAACAGATCCCGAAGTATCCGGCGAAAATGCGAAATTGAAGTGAAACAACCAAGCGCTCGTTTCCCACCGTTATCATGCAAGACTGCGCCTCGCCAAGCAAAGAACGACACCATATTTCTACCTCCTGACCCACAAGTTTGTTGCAGAGCCGAGTCTATTAACGAGAACAGCGTCGAACTTTTACAATTTTAGACTGACTGTATCACATCACGACCGAGCAACTTTAATATACGGACACACACATACCACCAGTAGGACGGCGTGTGTGAGTGAGCGAGTCTTAATAGCAGACGCTACCTTGTCCCTTATTTGCTGGGAGCCTCGTTCGCTTCGTCGCGTAAAGAAGCAGAGAGGCACCCTCAGCCGTTAGAGAAAATGCACGCCATTCGTTATCGACACCGGAGAACCAAGCTCGCTTACTTACTGGCTCGCTTGTCAGGTTATTTTCAAAACGAGGAGGCAATCTAAAATACGATCTTTGAACTTACAATAGTTCAACCAAACACAAAACGAAATTATCATTGCAAACATAAGAGACGCACCATAGTTCAATAATACTTAGTTTTACATTTCGTTTACAACACCTCTTTAAAAAAAAAGAAAGAAAAAACAAACGAACAAACACAAATATGCGCACAACAAAGAAAACTCTCTAAAAAATATTTTTTATAGAAATGTTCATTAGTTTTTTTTAGTTATATTAAACATAACATACATTTTTACAGTCACCAATACATATATATATATATATATCTATATAACTGTTTTAGAAGGAGAAGATGGAGATATTTTGGGCACACCTTGAGGAGAATGACATATATATATATATATATATATATATATATATATATATATATATATATATATATATATATATATAGGTAGATATATATATATATAAATGTAACAGAAAAGAAAGATGCACTAGAAAGATGGCGTGAGTACTGCAGAAACATATATGAAGACACATCTAAAAATCCACATTAGATAATAAGAGAAAGCGAAGAGACAGAACCAGAGCCCATGTTGGATGAAGTGCGCCTGACCATCAAAAGCCTGAAGAGAGTGAAGTCACCAGGGTGCGATGATATACCAGCGGAATTGATTCAAGCAGGTGGGGAAGCCAGTGTTTGGGTATATCATAAATTGTGCACAAAGATATGGAATAGCTCCTCCTGGTCAAAGCGATGGAAAAGAACAGTATTAAATACCTATTCCAAAGAAGGGAAACATGAATCTATGCACCAACTACAGAACTATTGCCCTTATAAGTCACGCCAGCAAAATCCTACTAAAAATCATAATGAAGAGGATGGAACAAAAATTAGAAGATGAAATACACGAAACACAAGCAGGTTTCAGAAGAGGTAGAGGCACTAGAGATCATATCTGTAGCATGAGATTCATTATCGAGAAATGCAGAGAATACAACATAGATATGGATGCATGTTTGATAGACTATAGCAAGGCTTGCCACCATATACAACACCAGAAAATGTGGAACATCATGAAAGAAATGCACTTTCCAACACACATAATACAACTCATAGAATCTCTATATCACGAACAACAGGCAACCATTAAAATAGGAGGTGAAATAGCTGAATGGTTCGCGATTCAAAAGGGGGTAAAACAGAGATGTATTTTGTCACCATACTTATTCAACATATATGCAGAGAACATCATGAGGAATGTACAATAAGATGCCAACTATGTGAATTACGACATTCTCACTATAGGCAGCAAATCCATACCAGAGCTTAGATACGCAGACGATACAGTATTATTATCCACCAGTAAAGAAGGTTTGGAAAACCTAATCACGACGACCAAGAAACATAGTGAAGACCAACATCTATATTTGAATACACAAAAACAAAAATCATGTCAACTGACAAAGGCTCACCTAACATCCAAGTAAACAATGAAGAACTCAATATGTAGAGCTACGAATATCTTTGCACAATAATTAACAATAACGGTGATTGCTCCAAAGAGATATCAAAAAGATTGGCAATAGCAATCAAGAAGTTAAACGGAATGAAGAACACGTGGCACAGCACCAGCAAAATACTAAAATTAAAAATATTGATAGCATGCATGTTCCAAGTGGCTACTTATGGTTGTGAATCATGGACTATTACACACAAATTAAGAACGAAAGTCCAGTCCTTCGAAACTAAATGCTTCAGAAAGAACCTACGAATGCCATGGACAGAAAAACGAAAGAACACTGATGTCCGGAAAGAACTAAACATTAAAGAGAATTGGCTGATAAACAACATACTATACAGACAAATTACATACTTTGGTCACATCAAGCGTCACGATGGCCTGGAAATAACAATACTATAGGGCAGGGTCACAGGACGCAGAAGCGGACCAAGAAGATGGATGACTACAAGATATTAAGGAAACCATGAACATGACATTCGACGAAGTGTGTGCACTAGCAAGAGACAGAGTGAATGTTATATGTGCTGCAAAGAGAGCAACGTCCAGGTTAAAGGATACGCATCTTGCTGATGATGATATATATATATATATATATATATATATATATATATATATATAGATATCTAGTGCAATAACGCGACAATGCAAACAAATGTTGTCTTTATTTTCAAGTGCCCTTATGATGATATACTTGCTACAATTACGGTAAAAAACGCACCTACTTTTGTCATTGTAGAGTGTGCGCCAGGTACTTACGGAGTATCACTGCCATGCACGAATTGTTCGGAGGGTTGCAGTAACATATGTAATATAACATCAGGATATTGCAGATGTAAGAACAACTACGTAGGATTACGCTGTACAGGTAAGTAAGGAACACATATTTTTTTAGAGAAGAAATTGCGAGTTTTTAGGTGTGTCTGTCATCACGCATACGTATGTGCATTTATTCCATACCTCTTCATACAGCCGAAGAAATTAAAGCTCAAGTTCTTCTGGATCGGAAATTTAAAAAATGTCATACCTCTTCATACTTCTCTCTACACACATATATATATAAATATATCAGTGCGTGCGGTGACTTTGCTCAAAGGGGACTAGGTTCAGGAACAATGCAGTTTAACAAGGATACTTTTACCGTTGACAGTTTACACAGCCTATGTCTTTCAAGAGAGCTTTGCAATGTCCATAGTTTTGCCTAACATTACTGCTAGAATAAAATGCATCATTTAGTTCTTCCGACGTAATTTTATCCAGAATTACATCAACAGCATATTCAATGATGTTGTTTTGAATTAAGTTAGAGGTTCATTTAAAGCCTCCCACTCCCCCCACCCCCAATATGAAGATGAAACTATAATTTAATATAGTAGTCATAAAGTAAATGCATGAATTTAATGTAGTTTTCCAGATATTGAAATTGTCCTGTTTTTTGTGACTTCTGAATGACAATGGGTAGAAGACTGATACAATCTGTTTCCAACAGCAACACAATGACAACAATTGATACAATCTGTTTCCAACAGCAACACAATGCCAACAATTGATACAATCTGTGTCTTCTTAGAACGCTCCATATCGACCACTTGCTAACCACTCTTTGTGATTTGTATGTGATTCGAGCTTAAGAGCGAGTGTACGTCGCGCCCGCTATGCGCCTACAAGATAGCCAGCACATAGGATTTCTGCAACGCTTTATATTTACTAGGGTAACTTCCGTAGACCCCTACCTCAGTCGCCGTATACTACATGCCGTACAATCCTGGCAACACACGGGCGAGTTTGTTTCTTGATTTAAATTCATTTAACCATTGTGTACCAATATAATAGTTCCCATTTTGTACCAATATAATAATCCCCATTTTGTACCAATATAATAATCCCCATTTTGTACCAATATAATAGTCCCCATTTTGTACCAATATAATAGTTCCCATTTTGTACCAATATAATAGTCCCCATTGCATATCAATATAATAGTTCCCATTTTGTACCAAATAATAGTCCCCAATGTGTACCAATATAATAGTTCCCATTTTGTACCAATATAATAGTCCCCATTTTGTACCAATATTTATAGTCCCCATTTTGTACTAATGAAATAGTTCCCATTTTGTACCAATATAATAGTCCCAATTTTGAACACATATAATAGTCCCCGTTTTGTCCACTATAATAGTTCCCATTTTGTACCAATATAAGAGTCCCAATTTTGTTCCGATATAATAGTCCCCTTTTTGAACCAATATAATAGTCTCCATTTTGTACCAATATAATAGTCCCCATTTTGTATCAATATACTAGTCTCCATTTTGTACCAATATAAGTGTCCCCATTTTGTACCAATATAATAGCCCCCATTTTGTATCAATATACTAGTCCCCATTTTGTACCAATATAATAGTACCCGTTTTGTCCCAATATAATAGTCCCCGTTTTGTACGAATATAATAGTCCTCATTTTGTAACAATATAATAGTACCCGTTGTGTCCCAATATAAAAGTCCCCGTTTGTACCAATATAATAGTCCACAATTTGTACCAATATAATAGTCCCCATTTTGTACCAATATAATAGTCCCTAATTTGTACCAATATAATAGTCCCCATTTTGTACCAATATAATAGTCTCCATTTTGTACCAATATACTAGTCCCCATTTTGTACCAATATAATAGTCCCCATTTTGTACCAATATAATAGTCTCCGTTTTGTACCAATATAATAGTCCCCATTTTGTACCAATATAATAGTACCCGTTTTGTCCCAATATAATATTCCCCATTTTGTACCAATATAATAGTCCCCATTTTGTACCAATATAATATTCCCTGTTTTGTACCAATATAATATTCCCCATTTTGTACCAATATAATAGTACCCGTTGTGTCCCAATATAATATTCCCCATTTTGTACCAATATAATATTCCTCATTTTGTACCAATATAATATTCCCTGTTTTGTACCAATATAATAGTCCCCGTTTTGTACCAATATAATAGTCCCCGTTTTGTACCAATATAATATTCCCCATTTTTTACCAATATAATATTCCCTGTTTTGTACCAATATAATAGTCCCCGTTTTGTACCAATATAATAGTCCCCATTTTGTACCAATATAATAGTTCCTATTTTGCCCCAATATAATATTCCCCATTTTGTACCAATATAATATTTCCGATTTTGTACCAATATAATAGTCCCCATTTTGTACCAATATAATAGTCCCCATTGTGTACCAATATAAAAGTCCCCATTGTGTACCAATATAATATTCCCCATTTTGTACCACTAAATAGTCCCCGTTTTGTACCAATATAATATTCCCCATTTTGTACCAATATAATAGTACCTGTTTTGAAATAGCACATATATTATTTCATTTTTCATTCTGACAGAAATGTCTGTGTAAATTTCGTTATTATTTGATACTGTTCTTCAAACTGAGAATTCCAAATGAACTACGTATAATCGGTCGAGAACACATGTGAGAAGCTAACGACACTGCATGAAGTATTGAGTATACCTCTGACCTACTTACTTGTCGCGTGTCTGTATAATATACTCTACGCTTTGAGGAATTGTTTTCAAATACTATTCCCAACCTATATTTCCTACTTTGAAGCGATGTGACACTATATTGACAATCGAACACTTGAACACTTCCCCAGATCTCTTTCCTTAATGGGAACAATTAAACAACGTTAATAATAAAACGGCAAATAAAAAGGATTATGACAGAACGCCATTTGATGCGTTTTTCATATACATACACAGACTGTCACTTGTGGAATCGCTCCGACGAACCAAGTCCCATCACGGAAAGAGCCAAATACGTCATGATCCACTTTGGTAAAAAAAAACGAGCGCTAGCGATGTCAGAGTCATGTCTTTGGTTTCTCAATTATAGTCCGTTCAACAACTCATGCCCACAGTCCAACGCGAATTGTAGCACAACCATCTATTCCACAGTAGCGAAACTTTGTACCCAATCTTAGAATTATACCGACGCAAATGTATGATGGAAGAAATTGCTATAGAAACCTGGATTTTGTAATATAACGGTTTCCTTTGATGTTGGCGTCATATTTGGCGAGTCTGAAACAGAATTTAACGTTTTTACAGTAAATGCACCAACATAACAGTTGATGTCAAGTCTCGTTCAAAGGCGTATCATCCCAGCTCATACATGGGAACCA
Source organism: Arion vulgaris (assembly GCA_020796225.1). Classification (NCBI taxonomy): domain Eukaryota; kingdom Metazoa; phylum Mollusca; class Gastropoda; order Stylommatophora; family Arionidae; genus Arion; species Arion vulgaris. The sequence continues at coordinate 9,038,029 of CM036764.1, read as the reverse complement.
ATGTTGATACTTGCAATAGTCATGAAAAAAACCGAAAATATAGACATAGTTGTAATATTGTTTTTTTTTTATAATTTACATTACAGTTAAAGTTAGTTGCCATGCCATAATTCCATCCCCCCTTTCACGTCCAGGCTTTGGATTGGCAATGGCGGAACTACTTGGAGATGTTCTTTTCAAATCGCTACTTCTTCGGTACATTGTGCGTGTGTTAACATATGTTGTGGCTGATAATCTGAGGCAGACGGCTGCCTTTTTAGAGAATCTTAAATCCCAATCTAGTGAGAACGCAGAAGAAGAAGTATACTGTGGTACAGATGACCGATATGTGCCTAGGGTCCAATTCGCATAGGCATATCGCCGCACCAGAATTAGTGAACTGGCACTAATCAAGATCCTACCCCACATCCACGTGGTGACCATGGTAACAGACAATAGTTTTTTGTCGTGCTAAGCGGATAGGGATCGAGGCAGAGCTATTCTGGAGTGGGTAGGGATGCAGACGTAGTGACATTGGATGAGATCCGCCCGCAACACAGACGAGCGGAATCTCAGAGTGACTGTTAATGCACGTCTCTTCTATCCGATGGGGAAAGCTGAAGGAATAACCTTAAGGGATGAAGGGTGCATCCAGAGAAGAGACGTGGGCCCGCGTGGAGCAAAACTTGAGCGCAAGATGAGTTGCATGTGGGCCCACATAGAGCGAAACTCGGAGCGATGAGGTGGGGGCCTGATTTGAGCCCAGTGTCCTGACAGTCTAGAGGCTGGTAAATGTAAGCACGATGAGAACTGATGGAAATGGTGGGGCAGGCACGAGGACAGAGCGAGCACGCATGCGGACAATATATCACAATAAGAATGATCAAAATTGCCGAAACAGTACGACCGAGATAAAGAGAGAGAGTTATGTGCCCCTTTGCGGAACTGCGCGTATAGTATTAATGACACTTTGTGCATTGTAACTTCAAACTCATTAGAAATGTTATATCAATGTCTGTTTTGAGAAGACAACAATATGATCAATAGCCTCACACTTTTTATAATTTCAATATGCGCCTTTAACTAAAAGTTTGTGTCGCAGTTATGACGTCAGTTAATTACCATGTTCACGCCCGATTCTATTTGGTGCATGGTCAATGCAAGAATCGTTAAAAAAACCACGGATTTCGTCCTGAATGTTGCAATTTTTGTCGTCAATGTATTAAATGTCTGTAAACATGAGTTTTCTTCAGCCATGCCAACAAAGGCGTTAAATATATAGCACAAAGAAGAAACTTCTAGATGGTATGATTGTTTGAATGGCAAAAATATTTGTATCCGATAGTATCCGAGTACCCTGAAAAAGTGGACACACGTGTACACTGACGGATCGGCCAATAACGCAATCAGCAATGGTGGAGGATGAATAGTGCTTAAACTCCAAAAGAAAGTGACGGTCACGGAAGCGATTGCCACAGGCAAATACTCGAATAACTTCCAAGCAGAGGCAGAGGCAATAAAAGCTGCGGCTGAAATGATCCTAGAGAAAAGAGGCACCGCTCGCAACAAGGTCGTGATATTCACCGATGCTATATCGATGATCACGGCACTCAAAAGTGTTTGTAAAGCAGAGGAGAATGAGCTCAAAGCGACCCTCGATGAAATAACGCGCTCACTTAATCGCACCGTCATTCAGTGGATACCATCACATTGTAACGTAAGGGGAAACGAAGCAGCCGACAAACTAGCCATAGAAGGCGGATGACTACCTCAGACTGATCTCGAGATCAGTTATGAGGAAGCCAGAACAACCATCGGCTCGCACTACAGAAACAAATGGACAAAAGACCATGCTCAGTATACCAACAGCGACGGATACTATGGTCTCTCACGTAGTGAACAAGTTGCCATACTTTGCCTTCGTACCGGTAACAACAAGCTCCGAGCCCACATGTTCCACAAATTTAAGATTGACACAACTAGCCTGTGCCCCTGCAAAAAGGCGGACATAACGGCAGAACACGTTCTGCAAAATTGTCAACGGTTAGCAGGTATAATAAAAAAAACCTGGCCCCAAAACACAGAGCTTTGCGAGAAGCTGTACGGAGGAACAGAGTCCCTTAAAACCACGGTAAAATTCATGATACAAGGTGGTTCATCAGTCTAGGCCGGGAACGCAAGAGAGGAAAGAGAGAGAGAATCGAAACGTATGTGTTCGTTTGCATAACAGTACCGAAGGTCAGAGGGATAAGATGTTATATGGCCTTATATCGTGGTTCGACAAAAGATCGACGTCAGAACTGACTACCTGCACCAAAGAGAGAGAGTTGTGGAGATACATGATCGCATACTCTCTTTGCAGCACATTGGACATTCACTCTGTCTCTAGCTAGTTCACCCACTTCGTCGATGGTCATATTCGTGGTTTCTTTAATATCTTGTAGCCATCTTCTTCTTGGTCTGCTTCTGCGTCCTGGGATCCTGCCCTCAAATATTGTTCTTTCCAGGCCATCGTGACGCTTGATGTGACCAAGTATGTAATTTTTCTGTGTAGTATATTGTTTATCAGCCAATTCTCTTTAACATTTAGTTCTTTCAAAACATCAGTGTTCTTTTTTTCTGTCATGGTATTCGTAGGATCTTTCGTAGTATTTAGTTTGAAGGACTGGATTTCTACTTGTTGACATATATTAGATCCCATCAAACCTACTGCCTTTCTCACATTTATATGACTTCTCATTACATCCCATTCATTTAATGGACTCTCATTACATCCCATTACATTTAATGGACTCTCATTACATCCCATTACATTTAATGGACTGGTCTGAATATCATTTAGTCGCATATCTGATACAAAAAAACAAGTCACATAGTGTCTACTATATTTGCTTCTTAGAAAAGTTACCCAGATTTAATTTCATATTCTGAGTGGACTGCTTTTAAACAGTACGACAGTCAGTCGCTATTAGTACTCGATAAACACTGAAAAGTCAAGGCGACAGACGCAATGTTGACTACATCATCCATCGTGTGCCGAGGGACAAAGTCAAAAATACGACGTCATAACATATTCTACATTAGATCTCATGGTATTAAATCATGTTTTTGTGCTTGTACTTTTCATCTGCTACTTCACGAGTCAATGTTGCAACCATAATGCGAGTGTCATTTGTTATAGATTATGTTTAAAAAAGGCAATACTGGCTTTGTAACGTGTCAACTGGCATCTGAACCATTATTGTAGGCAAGCTCGTTTCTATGATAAGCGTTCTCACAAATCCGAACGTCACTTACATTTCCCTCATCGTTCACCACATTCTTGTAATATGATAATCTTGTTATCTTTCTGTTTATACTTAGTACATGTTGTTAGATGTGTTTTTTTTTTATCTTCTTTTTTCACTTTTGATATTCTCCGACCCTTTTCGTGTCTGACGGATAAATGTAATGACCAAGAGTTCGCTTTTAGACTCGGACGCGGGGTCAAAGGCGCATGGCCATAACACATGCCAGGGTCAGTGAAGGGGCACTAATCAAGACCATGCCCCCTACCTCCACGTGGTGACCCTGATAACAGATTTTGGTTTCAGTCTGGCTAAGGGGGGGCATGGATCTGGGAGAACTACAGGTAGTGGTAGTAGTGCAAGCATGGAAAAGCAATGCAGGTCCGAAAATCCCTGAACAACGCATGCATCTCAGGGCCAATGTCCGCTAACATCTTTCCAAGTTACCACAAGTACGAAACAGCAGCGTAAAAAAGTCCGTGAACGAAATGCTAGACTCCCCAAGGTGAAATGACCGAATTAAAGGGATGAGAGGGGCATCCCAAAGCTGAAACGTGGAGCGAAAACTCGGAGTCATGTGCACGAGTCAGGCTCCGTGTCAAGCAGTTCCTAGGTACGGTAAACGCGACGGTAGAGGTGAACGCAATGGTCTCACCACAAGTAGCAGCTTTCCGTCCGATGGGAAAGGCTGCAGATGAAGGGATGAGAGGTGCATCAAATTTAGAAAAAAGGGCCAACTTCCCAGGAGTACAGTGCAGCAAGCAAATTGACAGCTGTAGGACAGGACGGCACGATACACGGCAGCACATCATCGTAACGCTACATGGGAAGGTATGCGGGAAACCCCGTACATGAGGTTAAGCGTGAAGAAACCTATTGGGTAATGTTTTCCGAGCGCAAATTCAAAAGTTGTGTTCAGAACCTAACGAAACTGCTCTCCCAGGGACAATCGGGCAATGTACGTTTGTCAAAACAGCTAATATCCCCGGAAGAACTCAGGTGGGAATATTTGGACAAGCGCAAATCATAAAAGTTGCGTTTTTAGTGCCTAACGAAACAGCCATCCCTGGGACATTCGGGCAGGGTACAGTTGCAATAACAACTAACATCCCCGAAAAAACTGAGCTGGGTGATAACGGCGAACGCAAAACCTCAGTTGCGTTGCTATCGTCGCTTGAAATGACCCTCTAGAATATATGTGTGCCGCTCCAAACTATTGTTTCCCCGGAGACAGGGAAAATACAGGATACAATCTTTGCAAATTGTCAAGTAACGACACGCGCCCCGAAGCGGCTGAGAATACTCCTACCCAGGAAAAAACTCACCGTGGATAAAAAAAGTACTGCCGATAATGCAAAGGCTTGACTGGTACAGCCCCAAGCATTCACTAAGGGCAATACTTTTCGCACGGCGATCGTCCTACACAGATGACGTCCACATGTCATGGCTCAGATCACATAATGGCTAAGCATACCGCCAACATATGATCATTTGTTTGACAAAGCAACACAAAAGGTGATATTCCTGTGACTAGCCCTAGAAGGGTTTAGATCGTTCGGGTCTTTATCTTAGCGACCTCACCCAGTCAACGCATGTAAGCTAATGCTCCTTGGCGCAGATCTAAGCTTAAATTTACGGCACATAAAGATCATTAAGGAGTGGTTATCTAACGTTGTGTATGGAACGACCTCACCAAAGACAGGAAAGCCGTTAGAGAAGGCACCCGATATGCCCTCACTAAAACTAACTCTGTCCGAGAAAGAGTTACAAGAACATTAGGTCTCCTGCAACGATCACTCTTGAAGGATCTAAGTTTCAAGTACCTCGGAATTCGACGAGGCTTTCCATATTTTTGAGGGATGCCTGTAAAATGGTAATATAGGCCCACGCAAAAATCAGTCAGAAGCGTAATAACTGGCGTCATGACTTTACGTCTGAAGTAGTAGCAGGTTTGCTGATTTGCTGACAACCACGATCTAAAAAACTTCTACAGAGCACTAAAATCCATCTATGGTCCTTCAACACCAGAATCTTTTCCTCTTCGGAGCGCAGATGGTAAAACGATAATTACAGGAAAAGACCAAATTCTCCAACGCTGGTCAGAGCACTTTAACGGAATACTAAACCAAACCTCAAAAATCAGCGTCTTGGCCATTAGCCGTCTGCCCCAAGTTACTTTAAATCCAACGCTGGATGACACCCCAACTCTGGTAGAAACAAAAAAGGCAATTCATCAACTTTCCTGTGGAAAGGCCCCAGGCCCCGATTCAATACCAGCCGGCATATATAAAGAAGGTGGTTCGATCCTAACAGAAAAGCTACATATGATCTTTGAGCAAATATGGCATAGTGAGTCAATTCCTCAAGATTTCAAGGACGCGTCAATAATGCATCTATATAAACGTAACGGTGATCGCCAAACATGTAACAACCATCGGGGCATCTCTTTGCTTTCAATAGCAGGAAAGATATTCTCCAGAATCATGCTAAACCGCCTCACGGCTCATCTCGAAGGTGGTGGACTCCTTCCTGAAAGTCAATGTGGCTTTCGGAGTAATCGTGGTACCAGTGACATGGTGTTCGCTATCAGACAGTTGCAAGAGAAATGTCAAGAACAACACCGTGACCTGTACACAGTTTTCATTGACCTGACAAAGGCGTTCGACACTGTTAGCAGAGAGGGTCTTTGGTTGATCTTGGATGAATTACGGCTGCCCACATAAATTTATAAATCTGGTGCGGCAACTCCACGATGGTATGCAAGCAAGAGTCCAGGATAGCGGCGTACTGTCAGATCCCTTTCCAGTCTCAAACGGAGTTAAGCAAGGATGCGTTCTTGCACCCACGCTGTTCAGCGTGATGCTATCTGCCATGTTGACCGATGCCTTCTGCGACGGGAGTACAGGAATCGACATCAAGTACCGCATCGACGGCGAAGTGTTTAATCTAAGGAGGCTCCAAGCTAAAACAAAGGTCAAAACCTACAACATCAGAGATCTTCTGTTCGCTGATGACTGTGCACTAAGTGCCGGCTCTGAAGTCGAACTGCAAAATCTCATGAATAAATTCTCCACAGCATGTTCAAACTTTGGTCTCACGATCAACACGGAGAAAACTGAAGTGATGTATCAACCAGCCCCTGGCAACGACTACAAGGAACCTATGATTATGATAAATGGTACCAAACTGAAAGCTGCACATAGGTTCACATACCTGGGCAGCACACTTTCACAAAATGTAAACATAGATGATGAGGTGAACTCCAGAATATCCATGGCTAGCAGTTCGTTTGGTAGATTGTACGCCAATGTCTGGCATAGGAGTGGTATCAATCTTCAGACCAAGCTAAATGTATACAGAGCTGCAGTACTCCCAGTACTGCTATATGCCAGTGAGACATGGACTGTTTACACCCGTCATGCTAAGAAGCTGAACCATGTTCACACAAATTGTCTAAGAAAGCTGCTGAAAATCAAGTGGCAAGACAAGATCCCAGATACCACTGTTCTTGACAGAGCTGGTATTCCCAGTATTAACACCATACTTATGAAACACCAACTTCGCTGGGCGGGACATCTCGTCCGCATGCCTGATCACAGGATGCCAAAGATACTATTCTACAGTGAAATGTCGAGTGGCAAACGCTCCCGAGGGGGCCAAAAGAAGAGATTCAAAGACACTCTCAAGTCCTCTCTAAAATCCTTCGAAATCAAGATTGATACCTGGCAAAAAGCTGCACGGGACCGAATATCCTGGCGTTCACTCCTACGAAAGGGTGCAAAATCCTGTGAGGCAGCACGTCAAGCAGCATTAGTACTGCGCAGACAAAAGAGAAAGGCCAGTGCACACGAGTCCCAGACTGTAGCAACAATCTCATGCCCACACTGTCCACGACTCTTCAAGGCACGCATCGGACTGACAAGTCACCTACGTGTCCATTGACTGATATTACATTTTGTTTGTTGGATGAAATAACTATGTGGTTATAATCATATTTGATTGACGAACATTATTAGTAGCAGGTGATCGAAAGAAGAAGAAGAAGAAGAGTCGGACGCAACATTTGTGTGGGTTCAATTCCACACTCGGCGTTCCACACATGATGAACGGAATTTTTCCTAATACCTATTGCATACTAGGGCCTAGACATGTGACGTGACTTCATACTCTAGAGTCTGAACATGTTAACAGAATATGTTGTGTATCAATATCTGTTCATTCGTTGAAATGATGTTTCTTTGATGGTTTTATATATCATTTTTTAGCGTAGCTATTCACTTCTCATCCTGATACTGTAGTTTGTATTACCCAACAATGTGATGAGATATGTGTATGTTTATTTACGAACTTAGACCAGACGTGCATCTATCATACGATACAGTGTGTCTTGTTCATTTAGGTTTAACCGTCATCGCATATTACACATGTCCATAACTTTTCTATTCTCAATCTCATCTTTTCATGTGTTTTTATAGATTGTATAGATAGCCTACCCCGCAAATGTAGAAAATATTCATTTACAAACTGAGCTTGATGTTATTAATTATATTTATCATAGACTGTCGTTTGGGTATGTACGGGACGGAACTATCATGTGTTACATGTCCTAGTAACTGCATTGACATATGCGATACAAAAAAAGGAAATTGTACATGCAGGGATAAATTCGTAGGAATACATTGTACAGGTTTGTTCAACGTGTGTTTACATATATAGTACAATGATAACAACATAATTTGTGAGTATATTTAGCAGAATCATATGTGCACTGAATTGTGCACTGAATTTTGTACTGAATTATGCACTGAAATGGGGTAAATATCATTTATCAGCTCAGACTCAAGACATTATTTTTATTTCACAACTGCGGATGCAAGGGAGTGGGGAAATGAGAGAGCAGATAAGTTAGTTGGTAAGTTGCCCATTGCAGATGAGAGAATTGTGTACATGACTCTATAATATATGCAGCATGTTGCAGATATGCAGGTATGCAGAGAAATTGAACAGCCTGATTAAAATAGTGGTTATAGGTGGACAAGCATGCCGATAATATAGTGATGGCATAAGAACATATTGTTAAGAACATAAATAATGAAACGAATAAGGGAGAAGAATAAGATATTGTTAGACATGAGAAGTTGTAGACGATGTAAAACGTTATAGCTGTGAAGAGTCCAAGTAAGACAGAAGATATGTATTGTTGGCAGCAATACAACCCATACGCTGTAAAGCACATTTAGTTTCTAAGCTTTGCATCATGCGATTATTTCTAGGGTATAATAATAGACCTGCAGATGGATGAAAGAAAGAAGCAAAGCCTTTAGGAATAACATTATATCGCTGATATGTAAAAAAAAAAAAGTGCGCTGAGAACAAAAACCAATTTTGTTTAATTTATTCAAAAATATAAGTTACCACATGATAACTGGTAGTAGTAATATGAATATCAGCAGTGTTCAATAGTTGGTATCATTGCGATGAATATATATTTGTTCTTTAGTTCAACATATCTATGTAAATATCGTTTTCATTTATAAACATCAAGAAAACTGAGACAAAAAATGATCTAGCGTGACATACTAAAACATAGATAAGACGTTTAAAGCAGCCTGTTACAGTTGTACGCCAACATTGCCGCAACCTATAACATACATGCACTCTCATTTGTCATACTATGTTGATTGTAAGTAACATATTTTTGTAATTAAATATCAGGATTATAAGTTAGAATTAAGTTTTCATGTTGTATTATTCTGTAATATCATATACAAATATATGATATGTACTTTGTTACTATTATTAAGTGGCGTCTGTGGCTTATGTGACTCGGTCTATTAACCCCGACGTTCTGAGTTCGAATGACGCTGCGTGTAGTTTGGTTGCAAATTGTTTCGTGTGGATTTTTACAAACGGACGTTGGCACCATCCGTTCAGAAAGCAATGACAAACTACTGAACGTCTAGAAAAATCACAAACAACGTTAAAAAGTTGGGCTTGATTTGCAATGTCCTGTAAAGGATATGCATTTAACTGTTACTATTATTAATATTCTTATTGCAATCGCTGCATGAAGCTTAGTCATACGTCAGATGCACATCTCCCTCCTCCCTCACTTTGAAGCTTGCGCATCCTTAGTCATACGTCAGATGTACACCCCCTTCTCCTCCCTCACCCTCCCATTATACAACAAGTTTGAACATCACTTATCTAAGGTGTCTAACAAGGATGTGCTTCATTTCATTGGGTTTCTTCTACATATGGTTCGATCCCTCTCTGCATACATTGCAAGCTGCATATAGTAACTATTGTTCAAAGAAGAAACTATGTAGGTATGTTAACAATCCTAGCGGTCTCTGGAAAAAGGCATTACTAAGCATGGTCATATAGACACATGGAGATGCATGTTTGCACATATAAATTGCACATAGTTCACTAGAAACTGCAAGACGCGATATATACAAAGACAACAACTTTCGTGTGAAAACCATATATTATCATTGAATCATCTGTTTTACTTTTGTTTTATGTATGTGTTATAACGCAAGCCGTCACGTCGATACCACAACCAGAATATGAAAATAAACCGATTCATTGGTAGTGTTATATAACACTGGTGATTATGAATCAGTGAATCCATGGAGGGCATTGAGTAGCAAGCAAATATTCGGCTACAGAGTAAAGGGATTAAATATATAAACATTCCTGGAAGATTTCAGGTGGTGAGAAGGTAAATGTTTAGCAGAGCATATCATTAGAGAAATGGACGTAACGTGTTAAAGAACCACAAAGCGACTCAGGCAAACAATGCATAGACAATTACTTGTGTTCGATCTATGTTATTAATGGTGTATGCTAAATTTGTCGACGCTAACGTGTTATGTATTATTTTTCTTCTAGAGTGTAAAAATGACACTTTTGGACCTAACTGTGAGTTCGTTTGCTCTAATGGTTGCAATGACATATGTGATAACACAGATGGTAGCTGCAGCTGTAGGACAAACTACGTGGGATCCAATTGCGAAAGTTTATAAAACTGTTTCTCAATTTTGTTCTGAATGTCTTTTGTTTGTTACTAACTTATGACATATCTGCTCTATCTTAACATTCGTTCGTCTTGTCATGTATATATATATTTATATAGTCTAGGAATAGCGTGTTTAATAATTGTTGAACATTCTGATCCGTATATTTAAATTGATAGCACACATCTGAGGTATATATTACTATTGGTTGTAATGTGTTATTGGACTGATATCCAGGTCGTCTGAAGGGTCATACATATGCATCGTGTCTTACAGAGTCAACTTCTATTGTCACACACATCTCCCATCTTCGTGGTGACTAAAACTGTCCTGATAGGTGAAAGCAGTTGTAAATGTGAATATTATATTGTAGATTTCATGCTCTTTGTTTTTTAATTTAAATTAAACATGTTCTGATAAAAACATTTCCTCTAATGTGGGTATGTGTGGATGCATATATTTTTTTAATGTCTACTGTTTCAGTGTATGTTGTACCAGTTTAAAAGCTATGCAATCATTGATCTATGATTATGTTTATTTACCAATTTTATTCCTTGGTTCGGAACATGCAAACCTCATGGTTTTTCATTGTTCACGTCACGTCTGTGCATGTACAGTGAAGGACATAAATGGTGATTTAGTGAGAATACAAGTAATCTGATTATTGAGATCATGAAGTAACTATGAACTGGCTGGAGTTACATATTTTTATCAATGTTACTCAATGAGTGTGCGCAGAAAGATCGAGACGGACAGGGCTCGATAGCATTGGTTAGAGTCTCTAAAAAAGATCAAAGCTAACACACATGAGCTTTTATTTTGCTCAAGGGCACGCAGGTTTAAAGAGAATATATAACAGTTGATACACCTTGACGGATGACGCTCAACAACCCGGGAGGGCAGGTCGTCTAATCGTCGTTGCGCTAATAGAAAAAAATAGCAACCTGCTCCTTGCAGGTTGAATGGGGACAGTCAAAGGCTAACGGAGAGCGAACCCAGCAAATGCTGGTTGAAATCGGACACTTCGCCGAAAGACAAGCACCAGAGCTCCAAATGGTACTGAAGATGTGATATAAAACAAACGTTCTTGGCAAACGCTTTTTTATATATTACAATTAGAGTTTTCAAACTGACTGAAAAAGAACGATCAAGAGAGAGAGAAAGAGAGAGAGAAACGGTTGATACACGTGTATACAATGCTACTTTGTAAATCGGACGAGTAATTCGAAATGCAATAACGGGAACGCAAAAGAAAAAAATGCAATAACGGGAACGCAAGAGAGAGAGAAAAATGCAATAACGGTAACGCAACAGAGAGAAATGTAATAACGGGAACGCAAGAGAGAGAGAGAGAATCGCAATAACAGAAAGGCAAGAGAAAGAGAAATGCAATACAGAGAACGCAAGAGAGAAAGAGAAATGCAATAAAGAGAACGCAAGAGAGAGAGAGAGATATGCAATAACGGGAACGCAAGAAAAGAGAGAGAGATATGTAATAACGGGAACGCAAGAGAGAGAGATATGTAATAACGGGAACGCAAGAGAGAGAGATATGCAATAACGGGAACGCAAGAGAGAGAGAGATAAGTAATAACGGGAACGCAAGAGAGAGATATATGTAATAACGGGAACTCAAGAGAGAGAGATATGCAATAACGGGAACTCAAGAGAGAGATAAATGTAATAACCGGAACTCAAGAGAGAGAGAAATGCAATAACGGGAACGCAAGAGAGAGATATATGTAATAACGGGAACTCAAGAGAGAGAGAGATAAATGTAATAACGGGAACTCAAGAGAGAGAGAGATAAATGTAATAACGGGAACTCAAGAGAGAGAGAGATAAATGTAATAACGGGAACTCAAGAGAGAGAGAGATAAATGTAATAACGGGAACGCAGAGAGAGAGAGAAATGCAATAACGGGAACTCAAAGAGAGATAAATGTAATAACGGGAACGCATGAGAGAGATAAATGTAATAACGGAAACTCAAGAGAGAGAGAAATGCAATAAAGAGAACGCAAGAGAGAGAGAGATAAATGTAATAACGGGAACTCAAGAGAGAGATAAATGTAATAACGGGAACTCAAGAGAGAGAGAAATGCAATAACGGGAACGCAAGAGAGAGAAAAATGCAATAAACATAGAATATGCAGCATGTAAACGATTCAAGGATTGATTGCGAATCTACAATTTCAACCGGATTGCACCAACATCAAATCCAGAGTAGTTTTATTAGCGTGATTGCTAATATAAATGTGAGCTTAAAGAAAAGAAGACACTAGTAAACAAAAACAGAACTGGTGTTAGTCGATACACTCTTAGGGTCATACTAAGCCAGGGATTGGATCATTTATGGACTGGTTGGTTGGATGTGTGGTGATGATATGTCAACTAATAAAAACAAAACAAAAAACTACTCGCTCAATATACGCAAATAATGACCTCATAATGAAACATATTTTTTTTCTAGAATGTCGGTCAGGCACTTTCGGAACAGACTGTGAGTCAAACTGCTCTATCGGCTGCGCCAATATATGCAACATTACATATGGACACTGCACCTGTAAAAAAGATTACGTAGGATTACTTTGCTCAGGTTTATCATATAACACCTTATTCTATTTGATAAATTATATTTTACTTCAGACAAGAGACAATGAGCTCTTAAATGTATTGATTTATTTTAAACAGATTGTCACAAAAGATGCGTACATGATTGTCAAACATTGCACATATTTATTGCAGGTCTGAATAGTGCTATATCTGAACGTTTACGTATAATACATGTGTAACGTGTGTAAGAGAGCATGTCGTCTGAGTGTGTGTAAACTACCTCTACAATTGTGCTCTATATGTTTGTCCAACAATGCACTGAAACAATTTTTTGATATGCGTAACCTACATGTATCCATCAATGCTATTCGGTGTTTGATTGAATATCAAATATATATGCCCATATATATCTAGACAGACTGGGCTCGAAAATAATGGTTGCAATCTCTGAAGAGATTCAGACTAACTAAAAACAGCTTGTATTACTGCATGCAGCCGTAAAGGGAAAGACTGTGATGATAGTCATGCATACATTGCTACTATTAATAGTGGATGATACATAACACCGACTGACATTCTAAATACCATAACAGAGATGTAAACATTAACAAAATTGCTGTGAATCTATAGTCCCTACAAAGGGAGAACTTGTAATACAATTAAGAACTAAAAGGAGAAACAGGTAAGAACGAAGTAAGAAATGCTTACAAAGTACAAAAACAAGATGTTGCAACGTTTCGACCAACATGAGTTTAGCAAGTAGATGTCACAAGACTATTGGATTACAAATACAGAAATGTCAACAAAATGACAGTACGAGAAATAGTTGTAGGAAAATAAAGGATATTTTTATCTATACAAGGTAACTAACTACACAGTGACATTATAAATGAAATACGCTCTGATTTTACACTTGCGATGATGATGATGATGATGATCTGTTGAGTAAAATAAACTAAATTATTTGATGAACACACGCAAGTAATGATCTTAAAATAATACACATTTTATTTTCTAGTATGTCGGCCAGGCACTTTCGGACCATACTGTGAGTCAAACTGCGCTTTCGGCTGCGCTAATAAATGCAACAGTACAAATGGACACTGCACTTGTAAGAAAGGTTTCGAAGGATCACTTTGCACAGGTTTGTCAAATGACGACTTAGTCTGTTTGATAAGTAATACTTTACTTCAGATAAGAGCCAAGGTAGACTCTTTATTTATTTGTAAACAGATTGTCACATTGCACACATTTCTTGCAGTTGAGAATAAATTGATATATCTGAAATGTGATGTAGGCTAACTAGATAAATAGATTTGAGTAAAAGTAGATATATCATTTTAAACTTTATAAACAAGGATTTCAGACAGTTATAACGGTTAGTTAAACTATTCAACCATGTCATGTTACTCACCTTTGAAAGGAAAAGTTGTATAACCATTAAAATAGGGGGAAGACTGCAGTAAAACTTGGTAAATAGTGAAACACGTACAAACAAAGTACTATAGTTTTACAAAATACAGAAACAGTGACAATAAACAGCAAAGTTTCGACCAACAAGGCCTTTATCAAGCAAACGAACAAACAGGAGTGACAAATTAAAATGAAACACAAATGGACGACCAAATACAAACGTATCTAAGGAAAATCTGGAATAAAAACGAATAACAAAATAAATGTAACACAAAAACACACATAAAAACTAGAAATAGAACAGAAGAGAAACAATTAAAAATCTAGTAAATATATAACTTGAATACATGCAACATATACCCATATAGATTACAAAGCATGGGAAGAGAAAGTACTAAGAAGCATAAGAATGTAATACGTTGAGCCGCGTGGTCGCAAGGTACCATACAAAGAAATCAACCGATTCTCCAAAGCAAATCGACTACGATCATCGGAGGAACATGATCGGATGGCTGTGACCTGGACATCGCAAGCTCCTGAATGGCCAGTATCATTGAAATGGGCCTATATTGGGGAACCGGCAGGAGACTCAGTGACCGATTCGCCCAACACTTGCGCGATATACGCCAATGCTCTGTGACCCTGTAGCTACCCACATAATAATAATAATTTCTCTCGTACCGTTATACGTTACATAGGGCCTGCAAGTAATTTCTCCACACCGCTCTATCATGGGCAACTCGATCAATCTCCTCCATTGAACTGAGACCGATATTTCCTGCCTCTCTCAGCAAAGTTCGCTTCAGGGTCTCCTTAGGTCGACCTCTCTTTCTTGAACCCTTTGCATCCCACTTCAATGCCTGCTTTGATATTCGTTGATCATTTCTCCTCAAGGTGTGCCCAACATATCTCTATCTTCTCTTTCTTATAACAGTTGTCACTAGTGGTTGACCAAACATGTCTCTGATTTCATCACTTCTCCTGAATTCGTTCCATGTTATATTCATTATTTTTCGCAGACATCTATTTTCAAATGCATTCAACTTGCTTTCTATATCTTTAGTCATTTTCCAACTCTCGCTGGCATATGTTAGGATTGATACAACATTTGAATTGAAAATTCGTAATTTAGTTTTAATACTATATAACTTGAAGTTCCATATTTTATTTAGACTTTTAAAAGCTGATGTTGCTTTGCCAATTCGTATCATAATTTAATTTTTAACATTTCCTGTGCAATTAAAATTGCTACCCAAATAGGTGAACTGCTCTGTTATTTTTATCATTTTAGATTCCAGTGTGATATCTGCATTAGGTGTCTTCATTATATTTGTTTTTCATAGCTTATCTGCAGTCCAACTTTTGATGCTATAGATGACAAGTTGTCTGTTTTGCTTTGCATATCTTGGTTGTTTCTACTTAACAAGGCAACATCATCTGCAAAATCCAAATCTTCTAGTTGACTATTTTCTACCCAATCGAAGCCAGTTTCGCCCTTGCAACATTTTCGCATCACCCAGTCAATAGCCACTCCAAACAATAGCGGAGATAGAATACAGCCTTGCTTTACTCCGGTTTCAACCATAAACCAGTCGCTGTATCCACCATCAGTGCGAACTGCACACTGTGAACCATCATAGAGGCTCTTTATAATGTTTATTATTTTGTCTGGTATTCCATAGCATCTCAGAATATTCCACAGAGAGATTCTGTTCAGACTATCAAAGGCTTTTTAAAATCGATGAAATTTAGTATGAGTGGTTGTTGCTTCTCAATATGTCCTCCAAAATTAGTTGTTGGGTAATTATTTGGTCTAAGCAGCTTCTCCCAGGTCTAAAACCAGTTTGTTCTTCTCTCAGGGTTGTGTCCACTGCTCCTTTGATTCTATTAAGAATGATTTTGCAGAAAGTCTTGGTCATTACTGATATTAGGGTGATCCCTCTCCAGTTGTTGCAATCTTTGAGATCACCTTTTTGGAGGATCTTAACAATTATTCCCTTTGATCTGGGACAGTTTCTTCTTCCCATACTTTATTAAATAGTTCTTGCACCTGGCTAATAGTTGTATCATCAGCCGCTTTGAGCATTTCTGCAGTAATGTTGTCATTACCCGCTGCCTTATTGTTTATCAAGGAATGGATTGCCTCCTTGACCTCAGCTACACTTATCATTTCTTCGTTAATTGGTAGGGAGCTGTTTCTTTCCTCTTCGTCAAACTTGAGTAGTACTGGTGGATCAGGTATATTTAATATTTCTTCAAAATGTTCTGCCCATCTTTTCTTATGCTCGGTATCTGATGTTAGAACTTTACCATCTTTACTCTTGATTGGGTCACCCTTTGAAAGAAATGTTCCAGTAAGGTGTTTTAGTGTGTTGTATAGCATTTTACTGTTTCCAGTCTTAGCTGCCTTTTCCCTTTCTTCAGCCAGTCGATTGACATATGCTCTTTTATCTCTCCTAGCCGCTCTTTTCACTTCCTTGTCTTTTAGTCTATATTTCTCTTTAGCTTGGATTTCATCTGTTGCATCCTTAGTATTACATATCGCTAGTTTCATCTTTCTTCTTTCTTGAATACATTTCCAGGTGTCATCGCTTATCCAGGGTTTTCTGTCTTTCGTCTTTAATCATGCGCTACTATTTGCTGCCACCAATAGTGTGTCCTTTATCTTAGTCCATTTGTCTTCAATGTTCTGTTCATTTTCACCATTGAGTAACTCGAACCTATTCTTAAGTTCGAGCTGATATTCCTCTTTTACCTCATTATTTTGTAGTCTTTGACTGTCTATTCGCAGTTGTTCTTTTTAGTATGGTGAATTTTCAATTTCAGTTTCAATTTACCAATGCATCAATTATGATCACTTCCTACATCTGCCCCTCTGTATGCACGGACATCCAGCAATTATGGTCTAAATTTTTATTTATGCACATATATAAATATATATATATATATATATATATATATATATATATATATATATATATATATATATATATATATATTATGCGTTGAAACCTAAGTGAAGGTCTCTGAAAAATACAACTAGCTTAACAATGAAAAAACTATTAAAAAATAGTTCGTTTCAAAATGATTTTCCGCGGGAAAAATTTAATATATCTGCAACCGCTTGACCGTAATTGTTGTAACTTTGCATATGCTCTAATGATCGTAATGTCCCGAGGTTGATATTTTTTTACTCAATAACAAACGTATGTTTAAAATTGTCTTTATGTAAAGTATATAAATGTGACCATCTCCTTGGCCAACCATATAATGAGAAGTATTACCCTTCATATTTGTGAGATGTTGCAAGTTCCACGACTTGCACGTTTTTCACCTGGTTTTCCCGATTTTAATCGCTTCATCGCACTTTAAAAAAATGTATAATGATCCTTCCGGTGTGTTTAGTTACAATTTACCGTTTGTGTTTTCAGAGCATAGGTGTATTACAAAACTTTTAGTATTCTAGATTTGTTATACAATGGGTATGAAAATCAAGTTTCTTACACTGCATACAGTGGCTGTGAAAATGTTTAAATATTTTATCAGAGAATCTAATTGTGGAAGACTGTATCGGAGTATATCAAATCCTGAACAGAGAACTATGCATGCTTTGGGCTTAAGTAAAGATATCTACATCAATTACTTATTTTCACTTCCAATTATACGGACAACAGGGACTATCATACCGAGATGAACGGTAACATATTTAGAGATTGGATTGAACATACTCTTCTTCCGTCCCTAGACAGACCATCCTGTGTGATAATGGAGAACACATCATACCACAACACTGTGTCAGAAGAAGACAAAATCCCGACATCTTCGAGTACAAAAGATGCTATAAAACTTTGGCTCAGAAAGGAGAACATTCCATTTAACGAGGGTTTTTGAAGCCTGAATTACTATCTAATGTTAAAACACCACAGAAGACCAGGGTATGCTAAACAGACAAGTTGATTCAACAGCATGGTCATGTGTGTTTGAGACTACCACCTTATCATTCACACTTAAACCCAATTGAACTCATTTGGGCCAAAGTTTGGACTGGTAGCAGCAGAAAAAAAACTTTCAAGCTAAGCAATATGAAAGAACTAACATATGCCGCACTGTCGAAGATAGACAGAGATTATTGGTGTAAATGCGAAGACCATGTCTTAAAGGAGGAAAATGACTACTGGGACAAAAATGGACTGTCGTTCGTGCAGCTAAGAATAGTCATCAATGTGTTAGACTCATCGGACTCAGAATAAGTGAGTAAACACTTTATATGATTTATATAATATGAGTTATCTCACCCTCCAAAATTCGAATTGTATATACGCCTATGCCGAAAATATGTGATTTTTTAAAATTTACGGTAAATTATTTTCTTCCAGCACCAAATAATTACTAGGTTTGAAAAGATCAAAGGAATTCGCAGTTGCAAGAAAAGTACACTACCTGCAACATTGACTTTTAGAAAATCGTTGGGACATCGGAAATACAACACCACATGCAAAAATCCCTTCATCCATGCAATGAATATTGAGATATTTGAGGTCAATCGTTGACCTTACGTTTTGAAACGCACTATAGCTAAACAAAGGTTAGAAATGATATAGGTATTCAGCTCGAATACTCTCAATACAAATGTACCCCGAGTCTCTAATTTATACTCAACTAGCAGTTTTAACCGTTTTTCGCACGGGGAATTTAGTTTAAATCTACCTGTAAAGTCGCAAACATGTAAGCAACATGCCCAGTTGCCTCAAAATCGGCTTCTTTCCCATTAAAAACAATATGCTTGCTCTCCATGCTTGGTAGAAAAACTTTCTCGGTTGACCACATAAAATTGCAATGTCCCTCATTCCGATTGCCAGTAAAACCTAATGCAATAAAATTCCCGTTTTGACAAATAACAAATAACAAATTGCATTTATTCAGAGTTAGTTCTATCGTTGCAAATGAAATTTCTATAGTTCTCATGATTTGACATGATGTACACATTTTTTTAACAATGTCGGACGTGTTGAAATACTATTAAAAAAACTAAAAATAAACTGATCAAATGAAAACTGATACAAATAAAATGTTAGACACATTTGTTTTGTCCTTTCCGTGAACTGAACATGGGTCTCAAACACATTTAAATGCATGTTGAAATACCAGTACATATGTTCGTTTTCGTATGACTGCTGTTGGTATCAAGTGTGCGGAATATAACAACATGAACGTTGTGTGTATCTCGTTATCGGAACGTTAAACATTGATACACTTATTCGGATATTTTTGTACGCGACCATTTATGTCTTTTAGTCTATGTAGATATCTTTTACTTAAGCGTTCGATTGGAATATGGTTATAGAAACGAACAAATAGTCCAGTTTTATAATTATTACATATTCACATCAATGAAATCTACATTCTTGCCAAATGTCAAGTCCATAGGATGTCCAGATATCTTCAAACATTTGGGGCAGACATATCTATACAGTTCCATTAAATCTTTGTCTTATATAGGTATATATATATATATATATATTAGGTTAGATTAGATTATTTGCGTCAGTAAATTATTCTTGATTAACTCCTTATGTATTTATCTTCGCCCTCAGTTCACCATTACCTACTGCTAACTTTGCTTATTGGTCTATCGTATCTACTTTATTGTCGGCTTATATTATTGTAAACAGTCATGTTTGTTAACTAGTCATTAACTACTGCTCAAGTAACACATATTAGCAAATGGCTCTCTTCATCAACATCTTTATGGCATCATTTTTTTAAACTCTGCCCATGCTTTCCCGATCTCTTTGACCTCCCATATGCATCACTTGATCATTAATGTAGTCAGCTGCACACAAGGATATTTATCGATGGGTGAGTTTCAATGAAATGCATGCATGATTATTCAATCAATTTTTCCCTGACTTTGTGTTCTATATATCGTAATTGTCTTCAGTTTTATATTGTTCATTGACGCAGATAATATGAATTTATCTGTGTGTTCTATATATCGTCATTGTCTTCAGTTTTGTATTGTTCATTGACGCAGATAATATGAATTTCTCTGACTTGTGTTCTATATATCGTCATTGTCTTCAGTTTTATATTGTTCATTGACGCAGATAATATGAATTTCTCTGACTTGTGTGCTATATATCGTAATTGTCTTCAGTTTTATATTGTTCATTGACGCAGATAATATGAATTTCTCTGACTGTTGTATCTATATATCGTCATTGTCTTCAGTTTTGTATTGTTCATTGACGCAGATAATATGAATTTCTCTGACTGTGTGTTCTATATATCGTCATTGTCTTCAGTTATGTATTGTTCATTGATGCAGATAATATGAATTTCTCTGACTGTGTGTTCTATATATCGTCATTGTCTTCAGTTTTATATTGTTCATTGACGCAGATAATATGAATTTCTCTGACTGTGTGTGCTTATATTCGTAATTGTCTTCAGTTTTATATTGTTCATTGACGCAGATAATATGAATTTCTCTGACTGTGTGTTCTATATATCGTCATTGTCTTCAGTTTTGTATTGTTCATTGACGCAGATAATATGAATTTCTCTGACTGTGTGTTCTATATATCGTCATTGTCTTCAGTTATGTATTGTTCATTGACGCAGATAATATGAATTTCTCTTCTTCTTCGTCTTTCAATTCCCAACGGAGCACATGTATTCAACAAAATTCAGAATGGAGCACATGTATTCAACAAAATTCTTCCAGCTCTTCATATTTGTTCTCATCTTTTCCAATTGTATCCATGTCTTGCCTATTATTTTAACATGTCTCCAGCTATCTTCTCCAGGGATTTCTAGGCATTTCCATACTCCTATTTCCATGTGGGTTCCAAAACAGTGCTGTCTTGCAATGTTTCCTGTCGGCCTTCTATGTGTGTGTCATATTCATCATAGTTATTTCCCTGAGTTCATCGCTCGTAATCTTATCATAACTTTTCGTTGTACTATCCATGTTTGTTTAAGTTGTTAGCTCTACGGGGTGTGATTGCCAATCAACGACTAACATTAGTTAGCCGTCTCTTATGGTATGCTTGGCATGTAAACATTGATGCATACTACTCCCTCCCCTTTCGATTACCAGCAATACACGTGCGGGCTCCTACCTTAAGCTCATTTTACATGTCATGTAGGTCGCAGTGTTAATATCGTAAGCTCCTCTTCCAAGCAACGGGAGATCACGGGCGTTCCATGTATCTATTAAATGAAAATTATATGTCTACTAGTTTGTGTTAAAAATATAAATCTTATTTGTGTAGTATACTTTCATTTTTTAATTAATATGATTTAATGTGAAACCATTATCTCTATCAAAGACAGTTGTTTTATGTCGGGGAAGTAACCCAACATTCAAAGACAGTTGTTTTATGTCGGGGAAGTAACCCAACATTCAAAGACAGTTGTTTTATGTCGGGGAAGTAACCCACCATTCAAAGACAGTTGTTTTATTATAACCGGGAAGTAACCCAACATTCAAAGACAGTTGTTTTATATCCGGGAAGTAACCCAGCATTCAATGACAGTTGTTTTATGTCGGGGAAGTAACCCAACATTCAAAGACATTTGTTTTATGTCGGGGAAGTAACCCAACAAATTTCACTTTCAAATGTAATACTCTAACACCAGTTTACAAATTCTGCTATCTTGGGTCTGTGGTCATTACCATCCTTTCTCTTGATGAAGAAATTAACGCTCGACTAGAGAGTGCGGCTGCTACATCGGCAAGCTATCAAAGCGAGCATGGGACAACACACAACTAACATTGCAAACGAAGATTCAAATATATCGAGCCTGTGTAAGTAGTTCGTTGCTATATGGCTCGGAAACATTGACAACCTACTCAATCTACGAGAGGGAACTTACCATCTTTCCTCTTCGATGTCTCCTCAAATGTATGAACGTCAGGTGGTACGACAATATAACAAAATATGAAGTACTGGAACGTACAAACGTGTCTTCCATCATATGCATGCTCCGCAGTAGTTGTCTAAGATGGCTAACGCATTAGAGAAGAATCGGAAATTGTCGCATACATAAAAAAAAAATGCTATAGGAACTTTCATATGGGAAGAGGCACCAAGGCAGACCACAGCTCAGATATAAAGATGGCAATGAAGATCTTTTATATCGGTTCCAGCAAATGAGAAAAACTGGCTGATGGCAGAGTTGTGTGGAAGGCGACATTGCGCAAGGGTGCTGTCTGTTGAAAAGAGACTTAGGTATGAACTGAAAGATAAGAGAGTAAAGCGAAAACTCAGAGATTGGAAGGTAAAATACTTACCTATTGACAGTCTGCAAATATAAAAAAAAAACGTCTGTACATCTCTATTAGTATTTGTTGGTGATTCATTGTTGTTCACATAATAATATATTTCGTACATGCATTTAGATCGTATTAACTGACACCATGAACTACATATATTTCTCCAAATAATTAAACATAGTGGCAGCTCAGTCTTCAGTTAGTAAATATAACATAATATACTGACACTAAACTATGACTTACATTTCTATCAGACATGATATGTGAGGAAAACACGTATGGACTTCGATGTGATAAAATATGTTCCTGTAACGAAAATGAAATATGTGATTCTCGCACTGGTGCATGCTCTCAAGCCTGTCCTCCAGGATCATATGGCCGCAATTGCTCAGATCGTTGTAGTAGTAACTGCCTGTATGGCATCTGTGACTATAAATATGGGAGCTGTTTGCAATGTCACTCTGGCTTTGCAGGAGAATTGTGCAATGCGAGTAAGTATACGAGGAAACTAACTAGATAACATAATGACAGTTGTATGCGTTTAAAACAGTGTAATTTTCTACCTTCAATATAACATGATTCTTGCTTTTTATTCTTAATACAATGCTTTAAATTCATTTTCATTTCTAATTATCAATACATATTGTTAGTACACATTCTTTCTGATATGTTATCTCTTATCAATGGTACAGCTTTATATTTGCTATAGTGCGTTTCAAAACGGTCGGTCAACGATTGACCTTCATGTTCCTTGCATTGACGAACAAGATTTATTGCATGTGGTGTTGAATTTCCGATATCCCAACGATTTAATAAAATTCAATGTTGCAAGTAGTGTACTTTTCTTGCAAAGATGAATTCCTTGGCGTAGTAGTTATTTTGTGCTGAAAGGAAATAATTTATAGCATATTAAGGAATTGACATATTTTCGGCATAGGCGTATATATAATTCGACTTTTGGAGGGAAAATTAACAATTATTATATAAATCGTATACGGTGGTTGCTCTGAATCTGATGAGTCTAAAATATTGATGACTATTCTCGGCTACACGAACGACAGTCCATCTTCTCAATAGTCATTCTCCTTCTTTAAGACATGGCTTTCACATATACACCAATAACCTTTGTCTATCTTCGACAGGACGGCATATGTTGTGTATTTCAGATTGCGTAAAATGGAGCATACATGACAACTACTTCCAGTATGAGGAAGGCGGTTGACGCCGTTAATGCTGCCCTCCATTGTCTCTCTGGGACTACTGACTGGGACCGTTGTTGTATCTGACTCTCAGTATATATTTCTCAAGATCCAAAAGGGCTGGTTTCGGTATGAGTGGATGTCGTCTATATACGTTTCCAGACTCTTACGTAAGTGTACAGTCCTGGACATGCAGGTTGTGGGAGAAATGAGAGAGAGAGGCTTGCAACAAAGGCATCGATTGTTTGGGAGTTTAAGATGGATAAATGAGATGTTCTTTGGTCTCTTCGCCACTACCAGTTGAATGAAGACAATAAAATAGATGTTGACTCGATCCAGCGATTTAAGCAGTCTGCAGTTACCCGTTGTACAAGTAGAACTGTAAGTCTGAGAGGCAGAGTGAGGAGTGTTTAATCAGCAAGCCCCAGGAAGCACGGGAACCATCAGTATGCATACTCTTCGATATCTGTTGGGAGACTAGGCAGCTATGGGTCTGCCAGAGTGCAATTACGTCAGTTTAGTAACCAATAACTAATATTGCATAGTTTGAAAGCTTTATTTTCAGCTACTATATGTCCATTAACTTTGGCCCAAACGAGTTATATTGGGTTTACGTTTGCATGATAGGAGACAGTTTCACACACATGACTATGCTGTTGAATCAATTTTGAATATTCTGGTCTTTTGTCATTTTTTAACAATGGTTAGTAGTAATTCAGGCTTCATCAAAGCCCCTCGTTAAACGGAATGTTCTAGTTTCTGAGTCAAATGTTTATAGCATTTTTTGTACTCGAAGATGTCGGGATTTTGTCCTCTTCTGGCACAGTGTTGTGATAAGATGCGTTGTCCATTATCATACCCATTGTATTACAAATTTAGAATACCACAAGTATTGTGACACAACTATGCCTTGAAATACACAATCAGTAAACGGTAACTGAACACACACCTGATGGATCAATATACATTATTAAAAGTGATATAGAGCGCTACAAATCCAGAAAAACCCGTGAAATTCGTTCAAAGTGGTGCAATCGAAATGTCTCACAAATATGAAGGGGTAATACTTCTCATTACTTCCATTTACCAAGGAGATAGTCACTTGTATATACATTAAATTAAGGCAATTTTAAACCATACGTTTGTTATTGAGTAACACGTATCTACCTTGGGACATAACGATCATTAGCTCATATGCAATGTTACAACATATAGGGGCACGAGATTGCAGAGATATGAATATTAACCAGCAGAAAAACATTGTTGAAACGCACTATATCGCCCTGTTATGTTTTGTTATATCACACAATTACATCTTGTTGATATTATATTAACGCATACGATATACGAAATATCGTTTGCTAATTTTCGTAATTACTAGTTGTATACTATTCGCAATGTGTAATCTGATCTGGTACCACTAATCGTGATTATGTCTATCTCTGCTAGAATTAAGTTGCCCGAATAACAGTTACGGAATATTATGTGATAAACAGTGTACCTGCAGCAGACATGAAATATGTAATCCTCTCACTGGTGAATGTACTTCAAGATGTCCACCTACTTTCTACGGCGTTAACTGTTCATCTCGTTGTAGCAAGAACTGTCTTCATGGTTTCTGCCACACTAAATATGGAAACTGCAATGAATGTCCTACAGGCTTCGTAGGAAACTTGTGCAATATGAGTAAGTCTATATAGCAGCTTATATGAAATGTAACTGGCTGGCAATGTGGAATAGTATGTTCGAGTTAATGCTGCAGTATGTAGTGTTTATATTACATATTAGTTTTGTCAACTACAAAGCCATTTCAGTGAGTTTTTTTTCTTTCACAATTACATACAATCACTTAATAATGAAATTTAGACAAGCATACTATTTATTTGTGGCATTATAATCGATGCAGTTTGAAAATGGCCGGGATGAAATCTGTCAGGTCAATATGTGTGAATTAAGAGTCACTAACACATATATTTTTCCCACAGTAATTGCAAGACGTAGATTGAAAAGTACTAGCGCTGGTACAGAAAGTCAGTCTTAAAATCAGTCAAAATAAAGTACAACCAATTCACAACATAAATTAAATCGTGATATTTTTTTTAAATACGAACAATAGAACATGTTACGAATGTTATTTACTTTGGCAGTAAGTGCAGACAAGAAATGTGTAAATATGAGGTCATTAACATCAGAATTATGTAAGCCCAGAAAACCTTTGTTCACCATCACAAAGTGTGGACATTTACTGCCATTTTCACTAAAGCAAAGTCCCTAAGATATATTCACAAATGTGACATTTGTCTTCAAAGTAGTGAGCCACCAAGTTTAAACCAATTAAGATACAGAAATTAAATCAATACAATTTATTTCTTGATTAAGATTGGCAGATTTTCTTACAAAGATGGCATTACGGTGTGACAATAACATACATATGAATAAAAGAGAGGAAACACCAATGATGATCAAATTATGAAGCAATGGTGGTGAGTCAGATCACAACCTCTATTATCTGGCCTTAGTGTTCCATTTTTAAGGGGAGGGAACAAGGGCGAAGATCATAAATTATGCAACACTCGATACGTTAGTCCAAAAGGATTAGTTAGTCATTTAATGATTGTATAATTATAATTATGTATTTATAATTTAATAATCATCTTCCTTAATAATAAAATAACGATGCCTAGAAAGTGTTGTGTACACAATTTTAGATCGATTTAACACGTTCAGATAAAAATACAGATACAAATGGTGTAGAACACATTATTGACAGGCGTTGTGTAGTTTTAAAACCTAATGCTGTTCCAACTGTGTTTCCTAACCTTCCATTTTATATGTTAAACGCGCATCTCGTTCTTCGTAAGAATCCACAAGCATGAGCTACAGCAGTACAAGTAAGATACAATAAATATGTTGAAGATTGGCTGCCTTCAGATTTGATTTAAGGTTTTTCAGGACAGTTATGAAGAAAAGCGGTTACAAGAGCATGCAATGTTACTACATATATGTACAGACAAGGAATATGTTCTTTTGTATACTGTAATTGTTGAAACCATGGAAGCACCAGTTATAGGACTCAATATTAAAATATGAAATCATATGACTTGCAAAGAAATTTGCTTCAGACTATACATACTATTCAGACTATACAGTCCGTTGGTTTTAAAGTCCTGGCTGTTATTGCAGATAAAAATGCAGTAAACAGAAAAGTGTACACACAACTTGCAGGAAGTTCACAGAATGCATACACTTTTAAGAATCCAGTGCTTTCTGGAAGACCAATCTTTTTGCTTCATGATTCACTACATATATTGAAATGCATAAGGCGCAACTGGATCAACCAGAAGGACACGGGGCAAACTTTGTTTTCCCTTGTTATCCTGTATCAAAATCAGAGGAACTCATGAAAGCAAAGATGTCAGCTTGAAAATAGTGTAAAATAAAGAATATAACAACATTATCAAAGTAGCACAAGTGATGTCTCACAAAGCACTGTTTCCATCTAGTTTTGAATGGCAGAAGGTATCTCTAGCCCTTGCTGTTTTCAACCATCAGCGGATGGTAATGGAATTTTGTATTAATACAATACTAAAGTGGTAGAATATTATAAATGTTAAAACTAAATTTATTCGAACAAAGCTTCGAGATCTATATGCCATGCTTATATCACCTACTGAAACAAAACTAATTTGTTGAACTGGCATCATCTATGCAAATGGTTGGAAGCATGGCAGAATCTACTAGTAAACGATGGGAAGCTCACCATGGAAACATTCCATGCTTTGATTAACACATTGAAGGGAATGATAGAAACATCACTAACGTGAGCGTCTGTAGCTCAAGCGGAAGTGAGCTCAATTACAAACCTAAGCGTACCTGGTTCAAACACCACGTTGGGTAAGTTTGGAAACAAATTCGTTTTCGTATAATTTTTACAAAAGATAAAAATAGACCTCACCGTTCAGAAAGCAATGGCAAACTACTGAGCGTATAAGTGGTTCCTATAAAATCAACAACTAGTTTACTGTGGTTGATTGTTACGTCCTGTAATTTGTGTGCCACGATTTTCATATTCACTAACATCAGGAACATAGAGTGCATCTTGTTAGGAAAACTTCAAACTGATAATCTTGAGACCAGATTCAGTGAGTACAGGCAACTTTCAGGAGCAAACTACCTTGTTTCTGTGCAGCAAATTTTGGAAACTGAAATGAAACTAAGGATTTATTCTGTTTTATGTATGTAATCCTCGATATGTGGTAATATTCCAATTTGTGACTTAGTAGCAGTGTTCAGCACATATACTGAGATGGAGAAAACTGCTGCCAAGCAAGGGGACCCATGGTTTGATTTGAATGTAGAAGATTATGAAATCATAGTACCTGACTGAACTGTGGATGCATTTGTTTACATCAGTGGATTTGCTTCCTACATACTGTGTAGAAAATTAAAGTGCCCTTCATGTTGTCTACCTATTCAGCAAGATACGGACATTACAGCAGAAGTTGAACCTGATCTGTCCTGGTTATACTACACACATTTAATAGATAGGGGTGGACTGAAGTACCCATCACAAGATCTAACTGTTCTCTACTTCATATCATATCTAGTTGTTTAAAAGCTGATATCATCTGAATATAAAGATAAGTTCTTGGCCACGACAAAAAAGAAGGAGATTGTCATACAAATTGTAAATGCCAGCTAAATGAAATTCCCATTAGACAGTACTATATGTGTCTGCGGAGCTCAAAAAAAAAATACTTTATTGTCTGCTTTTTCAACATTTGCCAACATTTTCCTCAACAATTACAGAAAAATAAGGAATGGTCTTCTTCTTTCTTCTTTGCGTTCGTTCTTTACATCCACTTTTAATCACTCTTTGTGATATGTTTGATCTTTACCAAGAACGTGTATACGTTGCAAATTGGTTTGGTAAGCCCCTAAGCGCATAGACTTCTACACGTTTAGGACACATGCATCCGATGTCAGCCAAACCTCCTTAGTCGGCTCTTACGACATGCGTGGCAGGTAACGGTGGCTCTATTCTTTACACCTCAAATTTAGGCC
The DNA here is from genome assembly GCA_020796225.1 of Arion vulgaris. Taxonomy (NCBI): domain Eukaryota; kingdom Metazoa; phylum Mollusca; class Gastropoda; order Stylommatophora; family Arionidae; genus Arion; species Arion vulgaris. Next base: position 9,009,228 of record CM036764.1, on the reverse strand, counting down.
CCGGTAACCACTCGGGTGAAGGAATAATCAATGCAATGCTCAGCTAGCTGCTTCTTCAGAAAAAAAGAAAAGTAGCAAAATTCAGTAGTAGATAAATACATGTTGTAATACTGTTATTAGTTTATGTGCTAATCAAGCTGCGGTGTAGGCAAACATGTGACTTTCTTATTCCTGTATCACCTGTGAGAGACTACCAAAAGCTGATGTAAGTACATTAGTAATCACACATTACAAAGTATTATGTATAAAATTAAACTAAAATAGTATGTGAGAGCAACACCTATATCTACTCATCAGAAAACATCTTCTGTAATACACACATGCATGCAACAACATGTTTCTAACATTGGCAAGATGTATTGTGTAGATCAGTTTTTTTAAAATAATAATAGAGAATAGATGGTATGTGAGAATACACCGTTTCAGCATAATACGTCATATGTCAATATGGCCGCCTGCGCTGATGCCATTAATAGAGTCGGTCGTGGTCAGATATGTGTAAGACACAGTCGCGGGTAACTATAGTTTTAAAAAAATTAGTAAACACATATGGTTTAATTGTACGAAATCAACCGGATGGATAAGTAATTTGTTTCGCAGGAGTCTATATACCTCATGTTACGAATTCATGTTTAATAATTGCTAAATTAACTAACTTAGTTGATGCAAAAACGTTTTGTGTTATATAATTTTGCATAAGCACAACATAATAATAACCAAAGCTTAGAATTTACAGTATTACACAAAATGATGGCGAATGTTTGCAAAGGCATATCCATATTACATATTATATAAATAAAGGTAACATACTGAACAAATGATACCTTCTACTTCTATAAATGAAAAAAAATGATGCGTACATACGCCAATGCCAGTCGTTGGGATATATTGTGAACTGATCAATTCCACGGGATTCCAGATTGATTTTGACTTGTGCTGAAGTGAATATGGAACGCGGAGATGCATATTGAAAATATGATAGCACTAAAGGTTTGGGTGGGTAGAAAGTGTTTTAGAAAGGTCGTCGCTGTTATCTATAAAGAAAATATAAAAATCAATAATTTATGTCAAGTGGATGATTTTATATCGGTCGGTAAGATGTTCACGAATTTTGAACGATTTATAGGCGTGTACTTCAATGAAACCTGCAATGGATGCTATAAAGAGGAAGCCAGAAACAGATCCCGAGAGTACGTTTTCTAGAGAAACTAAACAAAAGAGAATGTTAGTAAAAGCGATGACATGACCAGTGGTGTGCGGTGATTTTGCACAAAGAGGACTAGGTTCAGGAACAAGGCAGCTTAACAAGGATACTTTTACCGTTCACAGTTTACACAGCATAAGTCTTTCGAGAGAGCTTTGCAAAGTCCTTAGTTTTGTCTAACAATACTACTAGAATAAAATGAATCATTTAGTTACGACGTAATTTTATTCAGAATTACATCACTAGCATATTCAATGATGTCGTTTTGAATTACGTTAGAGTTTCATTTAAAGCCTCCCCACCCCCGCCACGCCACCCCTCAATTTGAAGATGAAACTAATTTAATATAGTAGTCATAAAGTAAATGCATGAATTTAATGTAGTTTCCAGGATATTGCAATTTTCATGTTTTTTGTGACTTCTGAATGGCAATGGACAGAAGACTGACCTGCCCATTGTCATTGAAGACTTGAAAGATGGAGAAACGAGCAAAGAAGAGAATGTGGATCATGAACAAACTAGCAGGCACCACATGGGGTGCAGATAGCGGCATTTTGAAAAGGCTATACACTGGAAGAGTCGACCAGTACTTGAGTATGGCATAGCAGTCTGGGCCACAACCTCCAAGACACTATTCGTAAAGGTAAGCAGAGCGCAAAATCAGGCCTCACGGATCATGACTGGAGCCATGAAGGCTATCCCCATAGTAGTACAGGAAACTGTGACTTCAGACAATGGAGGACAGGCGGGACATGAGGGTGTTTTAACTATTAGAAAAAACAAAAGACTGACGAACCATCTAATGCACCCCCGAATTAACAGCTACGGTAGGGGCAGAGTGAAAAGAAGTAACTTCGTGACAAAATCCAAAGAACTTGCTTACAAAGACCCAATATTGACACTGACTCAACCAAGACACATGCAACCAGTAGCCCCTCTCCTCCCTGGGCATGCATGCTCGCAGAGCTCTCAGAAGAAATAAGTGGCATTGGCAAGAAATGAACACAGACAGACCTGGAGAGAAAGCTCATTGTAGAAAAAACACATGAACAAAAACAACCCATTGGACTCCTGGATACATACATACACGGATGGCTCAGCTAGAGATGCCACCCACAATGGAGGATGGGGAGTTGTCCAACGACTAACCAAGTGGAGAAGAGCAAACCTTAGCTCTGGCCACTGGAAAGTTCTCAATCAATGTCAGGGCTGAGTTAGAAGCCCTCAGTACAGCTGAAAAATGGCCCATGTAAACCAAATACATGGAAAAATAGTGATATTGAAAGGATATGTGAAAGGAACACAGAACTAAGTGATCTTAGATCAACCGAAGCCCAGATGTCCCATGATTCTGAGAGGGTAGTAACCCAGTGGATACACTAACATTGCAAGATCAAGGGGAATGAATATGCTGACAGACTGGCTAAAGAGGGAGAATAAATGCCCCAAGATGACAACTTGGTCAGCTATGAAGAAGCAAAAACCATCCCCAAAAGGCACTACGTAGCAAAGTGGGATAAATAATACCCAAAACACAACAAGAACGATATATATTACCAACTGTCCAGAAGTGACCAGACAGTCATACTTCTCTTCCGGATGGGTCACAACAGAATGAGACAACATATGTACACTAAATTCAAGATAGGCGATAGCGACCTGTGCGCCTGTGGCTTAGCGAGTATAACAGAGCATATCCTACAGAACTACCCCCATTATGCAGACAAAAGGCTAGCGGAGAGCGAACCGCACACAACAGCTGGCTGAAATCGAACACCCCACCAAGTATAAACAACTGTGCTCAAATAGGTTCTGAAGGTTGGTGCACGTACAATACGTTCTGATATTTGGTAGTTTATACATCACAATAAGAATGATAAAAACTAACCTAGAACGATCGAATGAAGAAATTAGCAGGAAATATTGTTTGAGTAGTGTGACGCAAATTGTGAGAAATATGAATGTTGTGTAATCAATATGTTTATTTGATGCTTTTATGACACATGGAAATTAAATTAAAATTAGATTAACTGTAATGTCTTGGGGAATAGGTGAGTCCTATAGTAAATTGGACAGCACGTATCTGGACATGACGTTGAAAGCTGAAGACATAAGTTGATGTCGTATGCTTCAAGAGAAGTAGAGAGTAGTAAACATAACAATTGTGTACATCATCATCATCAGGTGCCGTGCCAGCTGGCGTAGGCGATCACGGATCTTCACAAAACTCTGTCTTTGGTGTTTGCAATCAACTCAGATGTTGACGCTCTACCGAGCCATGAAGTCAGGCTATACAAACGTTTCTCTCTCTGTCTTCCTCTCTCTCGTCGACCCTCGATTTTACCGGTTGTCACAATGTGTTGTAAACCTGCCCTCCTTATCATATTCCCGAAAAATGATGACTGCCTCTTTCTTATATTGATGATAAGCTGTCTCTGTGTCTTGATATCATAAACCATGGTAAGATGTAAACATATATTGTAACATTATGCAGTTTTGTTCTACTCTGTATGTTTTGTAATTATCTTATTCGAATTATAATATTCTCGTTACGATAGGTAGTTATAATAGCTTTTAAAGTGTGTTTTGTTGTATTATATATAGCACGTCATTGTATCACGTTGTTCTTGCTAGTGATACACATATGGTCTAATAAATGCATACTGTCTTTGGTTTTAAATCCAACAATTCACATGTTTCTTCATCTTTATAGTAACATTTATTTGATATACCTTTTAGAACATGTGGATGGAATTATTTGCAATACTATAATATATTTTAGAACATGTCATTGACAGTGTTTACTATACTAGATTTTGAACATCTCATAAGTGTTGCAATCATAATAATTGTAAACATGTCTGAAGTTTTAAATCATAATTATTTTTAACATGTCGATGAAATTTCAATCTTAATATATTTTAGAACATGTCGATGAATATTTGCAATACTATAATAGATTTTAGAACATGTCGATGAAAGTGTTTGCAATACTATAATAGATTTTCATTTCATTTTTGTTTATACCGAACTAAACTTGATTGCACTGTCAGATCCACGCCCCCTCCCCACCCCTTCCCTTTCTATTCAACAGCCAACAAATATTGAATAAGTATTTAACAAATTGACAAAATACAAATTTTGCTCAATAAGTCAAACATATATCCCTATCACTAACTGCAATAAATAAAGTTTAGTAGAGTGGTATGCACACGTTAATTGAAATATTTAATGAGTTACAAGGTAGCATTTGACTAGATCTGAATGGTGGTACTCTAGATAACATGAACTGACTTCGGCTCTTTACATATCATATTTACGTTTTTAAGAATTATGTATCAATGTTTTGCCTATAATTAAGGTTTTTATCATCGTCATTGCCCTATGTGTCTCAGGAGACAATATGTTTTGTGTCACGTAGTTAGTTCTATGCTTAATCACAACGTTTCATGTGGCTGTAATGACCTATTTTGGAGTGGCAATGCTTGCCACGGTTGCTGCTGGTGAAACTGGAGCTGATGCATATGATGGTTTCTCTGCCATCTGTGCTCTCTTTATTTTCCTCCATATGTGATGGTGTTTTTATTCTTTTCTTTTCAGCCACCACTCACTGCCGCTCGCTCGCCTTGACTTTTTCCAGCCGCTCCCAATGTTCCTTGTCTAAATCGCATGAGGTTTAGTTCACGCTTGCACGTATCAATGAAGCGTAATAATGGATGCCCATGCTGGCTGGTACCAGTTGCGAGTTGACCATATATAATGTCCTTTGGGAGTATATCATCATTTATGCGGCACACATGTCAGAGCTGTCTATCACATACGTCGCTGACTCAACAAGGTATGCATGCTTGGAATGCATCACTGTCCATGATTTATATATTGGAGATGTAGTCCTGCATCGGATATTGTATATTCGCATGCGACAGCGCCTGTGGAAGGTGTTGAGGCGATGTTCTTCTCCGGCATATGTAGTCCACATCTCACTACCATAAAGAAGGATGCAGAACACACGCATTATATACTTGTATCTTGGTGTTTCGTATAAGTGACCTATTTTCGCATATACTATCTGCGAATTTAAACATAGCAGTGTAGATCTTTCCAATGCGACTATTAATTTCATCATCGAGGGAGTGGTTACTGCTGATGGCATAGCTAAGGTATGCACAGGTGTTGACTATAGCAAGCATATGCACAGGTGTTGACTATATCAAGCGTATGCACAGGTTGACTATCAAGCGTATGCACAGGTGTTGACTATATCAAGCGTATGCACAGGTGTTGACTATATCAAGCGTATGCACGTGTGATATCAGCATGCAGGTGTTGACTATATCAAGCGTATGCACAGGTGTTGACTATATCAAGCGTATGCACAGGTGTTGACTATATCAAGCGTATGCACAGGTGTTGACTATATCAAGCGTATGACTACCAATGTTAATAGATGGGGATCTGCTAATATCCTGCAACATGATTTTGTTTTTTCAGGCTGATGCTCAGACCGAGTTCGTAGGATGATGTAACAAATGTGTCCATGAGGTGTTGTATACTTTTCTCTGTCTATGATATTAACGCAGCATCATCGGCAAACAGAAGTTCCACGATGATGACTCTTTGGAATTTGGTCTTTGCTTTAAATCGCGCCATGCTGAATAGTTTTCTATCTGATCATGTATTGAGCAATATACTTTCTTCGGCTGATACGAAAGCATGTAGAGAAGCAGGAGAAAAATATCCAAAAGTGTTGGGTGCAAGTACACACCCCTGCTTGACGCCACTGTTGATATGAAAAACGCTAGATGAGGCCCCATCAAACATTACTGTACCCTTCATGTTATTATGGATTGATGTTATGATTTTAAGCAGTGTAGGAGGGCAGCCAATTTTTTTCTTGAAAAGCTTGATAAGGCCAACTTTAGTTAGATCTTTGAAGGCAATGTATAGTGACATTCTTTATTCTCGACATTTCTCCCGCAGTTACCTAATGGAGAATAACTTGTGGATGGTGTATCTGCTGTATCTATATCCTCATTGTAACTCAGGGTATACTCGATTTGCTAGCTTGTGTAACCTATTTAGTACATCGTGTGCGAATACCTTCCCCACGATGATGTGCAACGAGATACCACAGTAGTTGTTAAACTCACAACGATCACCTGTATTTGTGTATACGGTGATGATGTTTGCATCTCTCATGTCCTGAGGCACTTCTCCCTCCTCCCAGCATAATCACAATAATTCATGCAGACTGGTCAGGAGAGATTGTTTAGCACATATGATTACTTCAGTTGTAAGGCCATACTCTCCATTTGCCGTTCCATTTATCAAAGTGTCGAAGTGTCAATTGCAATACTGATTTCTGCCTCTGATGGCATCTGGTCTAAATTGCTCAAGATTGGAAGAGCTTCAAATGCTTCGAACGCGATGTCAGTTACATTATTTTAGACAGATATAAATATAGCTATAGATAGTGTTCCTCCCGGCGTTCCATCTGTTTTTGCCAACTATTACACATTCTCCTTTTTGTTTTAAGGGCTGTTTTTTTTTATAGTTGGGCCAAATGCCTTCCTGATGTCTTCATAAACACACTAGTAGAGTATCCGTTCTTAGCCCAGGAATTGATAGTTGAAATCTGGTTGTAAGCGTTTTTTTTAGCCAAGTCTAATACATCGTTCTCACTCTGTCTCCATATCTGTTAATGACGTCATCTTTTCCGTCTCCATTGCGGGTTCCATTTCAACGGTAACTTCCACAGTGTATGCCTGTCAATCATTTGTTAAAATATTAATAAATAGCGACAACAAATATTACATAACAAACTTAGAAAGCGTCGTGGGTAATTCAAATAGTCCTCCTTCAAACACTCGATAATGACCTTGTGTTAAACTAATCTTTGTGATTGGTATGTTATATGAGCCTAAGAGCGATTGCACATTGTCCCAGTTCTTAGCGTATTCACTTTAGATGTAGTGTTTAGTTTATTTTGTATTTTGTGTTCGTATATATCTATTTTATTGATAAAGGCTTACGGTGGAAACGTCATATGCTATTTGTATCATGCTGTCGTCCACACGACAGTTTACTCAGTAATATCACAGCTTACCCATGTTACCATATCGATATGATTTGATCCGAACTGACCACCTCATATCTGTCGGTTTGCGTACATGGCCATATTTTCGTAATTCGTTGTTATCTTCTATTAGGAAATTGTAATATGATCTCATACAACTAAAACGTGATTTATATTTCTGCCAGAATTAAGTTGCCCGACAAACACTTACGGACTTTTATGTGATATGCAATGTTCCTGCAGCCAAAATGAGTCATGCAATTCTCTCACTGGAGCATGTTCTTCACGATGTAAACCTAGTTTTTATGGCCCCGGCTGTTTATACCGTTGTAATATGAACTGTCTTGATGGGATTTGCGAACATGATTCTGGAAGCTGTTTTCAATGTCCCACTGGATTCGTCGGCACAAAGTGCAATAGTAGTAAGTATCATCGATTGTGAAATCAATATATGTCATTTAGAATAGTATTTTACCAGAGCATGCGACCTGATTATTGGAAACACCTGACTTAAACAACACCCCAGATGTCTATAGACATGGACGAACCCAGGAGGAAATATGTACAATCAAATATACTACATGCTAGTCCCCAAAAGACTTAAGAACTGTTTGCTATCCGTTTACCCGGAGCAGATTGAAACAGCGACCATGTACCAGTAATCGGAAAATAATAAAAACATTGAAAATAAAAGTAAAATAGGCTCCACAAAACACTAAATTAGATTTAGCTCTACTTCGAACAGAAATACATTTGAGAGATAGGTACAACATGGTAGCGCAGATTAGGTAAACGCAGTAGCAAAAATATATAGCAGTGGTGAACAGTGAGAAATGCTAAAGGAGTCAATATGTCAAACATCATCTGAAATCATATCAATAATAAAACACAATGTAAGGAAGAAATGGATGACGGAGGAAATATAACAGTTACTGGATGCAAGGAGAAACGGAAAGCAAAAGACGAAAGAATATGACATACTAAATAAGGAGATCAAAAACAAGTGCAGGATAGTGAAAGAGAACTGAGATGCAGCGAAATTGAGAAACATCATAACAGAGACACACAATCTTTGCACAAACAAATAAATAGCATTACTGGAAGAAAGGCACACATGGGAGAACAGGATGTCTGAAATTCAAGGAAGGTACGATATTAATTGGGGAAGGAAATATAATGGGAAAGTGGACGGAATATATTGGATAACTCTACGATGATGACAGAGAGAAGCTAAATATACAAGACACATGCACGAGACGGAGACCACCCGTATTTGCAGCTTAAGTTGAAGATACCATAAAACGCATTAAGACGGGAAAGTCCCGAGGCCCAGATAACAAACCGGCAGTGTCCGAGTGGTTACCGGGGCCCAAATTTGGGGTGTATAGAATATAACCACTGTTACCTGCCACGCATGTCGTAAGAGGCGACTAAGGAGGTTTGGCTGAAGTGATGCACAAGTCCTAAACGTGTAGAAGTTTATGCGTTTAGGAGCCTACCAAACCAATGTGCAACGTATACATGTTCTTGGCAAAGATCAAACATAACACAAAGAGTGATTAAATTGGTTGTAAAGAACGAACGCGAAGAAGAAGAAGACAAACCAGCAGAATAAATGCAAGCTCTGCGAAATCTGGGAACGTAAGTGGATAACAACACTTTTAAATGATATATATGATGGGGGTTGTATTCCAAAAGATGTACTCAAGTCCATATGTATTGCTCTGCCGAATAAATCAATAGCAATCAAATGTGAAGATCACCGCTCTATCAGTCTTATGAATAATTTGATAAAGATACTACTGATGATAATGATTAGAAGATGAGAAGCAGAGTAAGACCAGAAATCAGTGATGACGGTGTAGATTTGTTGAAGGCAAGGGCACTAGCAACGCTATATATATATATATATCCTAAGAACACTAATAGAAAGATCAATAAAAGTCCAAACAGATCTATACTTGTGTTTTATAGACTTCACCAAGGCGTTCGACAATGTAAACCATCAAGAACATTCCAAAATGTTAGAGAGCTTAAACATCGACAGCAAAGATCTAAAAATCATTCAGAACATATATTGGCAGCAAATAGCAGCTATAAGAATAAACAAAAAGATATGAACTTTCCAGAAGATCAAAATAGGTGTTAGACAAGGATGAGTATTATCAACAGGCATGTTCTCACTGTATTGTGAAAGCATTTTTAGGTCTATAGAAGATATTGCTGGAATAGATGTAGGAGGACATATCATAGATAATCTTAGATACGCTGATGATACTGTCTTAATTGCAAGAAATGAAATGGAGCTACACAAATTAGTTGATAAGGTAGAGTGACAGAAAGTAACAACAAAGGATTCAGTTTAAATATTAAGAAGACATAAGTTAGGACCATATAAAAAAGCGGACTTTAACAAAATGCACAGTCGCAGTAAATGGGACTGAGCTAAGCAAGTGCAGCAATTTAAATACCTCGGAGTCCTGGTAACATCAGATGGCAGATGCCGATCAGAAATAAAGAGCAATAGGGCAAGAGAAAACATCGTTCCTGAAAATGAGAAGCATTATCTTCAACAAGTCCTTGTCAGTTGAGGTTACAATGCGAGTTATTCAGTGCTACATAGAACCAATACTGACATACGGATGCGAGTCATGGCCAATGAACACACAAATCGAAAAGTCTCTGAGGGTCAGAGGGATGTGGTTTTACATAAGAATGATGAAAATCCCATGGACTACTAAAATGACTAATGGTGAGGTGTTGCATGAGATCAAGACACACTGAAAACGTATCATCAATATAAGAAAGAGGCAGTCATCATTTTTCGGGCATGTGATGAGAAGGGATGGTTTAGAACACATTGTGACAGCCGGTAACATCGAGGGTAGACGAGACAGAGGAAGACAGAGAGAGAAAATTGTGAATAACCTGACTACATGGCACGGTAGAGCGTCAGTATCTGAGTTGATAGCAATGACCAAAGATAGAGATTTGTAGAGATCCACGATCGCCTGCGCCAGCCGGCAAGGCAACTCATGATGATAGTGAGGATGATAGCAGCACATAAATAACTGGAAATATGCTGACTACAACATCAATGTAAATGACTGAAATATCAGTAGGATGGTAGCACATAAATAACTGGAAATATACTGACGACACATCCTGATGCTAAAATTAAACAGTGCTAAGGATATATTAGATGGCGTTCACTTATAAGTACCAATTTGTCCCACTCTGAAATGCTAAAGGATATATTAAATCTGTTTAAAGGTGTCTCTTTAAATACATCAACGTAATATGAATAGCAGTGATAGCACACATAAATAACTAAATATGCTGCCTCACATCATGTAAATGACTAAATAGCATAGGATGGCAGCATAATCTTGAAATATCTATAACCAACATCAATGTAAATGACTGAAATAGCAGTAGGATGGCAGCACACACATAACTTGAAATATGCTGACTACAACATCAATGTAAATGACTGAAATAGCAGTAGGATGGCAGCACATAAATAACTTGAAATATGCTGACTACAACATCAATGTAAATGACTGAAATAGCAGTAGGATGGCAGCACATACATAACTGGAAATATGCTGACGACACTGGCCTGATAGCTAATAATTAAACAGTGCTAAGGGATATAATTAATATGGCGTTCACTTATAGTTACCAATTTGTCCTCACTCTGAAATGCTAAAGGATATCAGTTATAATCTTGTTTAAAGGTCAGTCTCCATTAAAACGCAGCATCAACGTAAATGGGATGAAACTAAGACAAGTGCATCGATTTCAATACTAGGGAGGTCTGATAACATCAGCTAATTTATGCAGTTCAGAAATAGTGTAGAAAGTGTAGAATACGACATGTAAAATTTACATTTTAGAAAATGGAAGACAATATATCACTGTCAGGAAGTAGAAGTAAAGATGGCAACCACAGGTCAAGTTGCTGATCCAGAGATTGCAAATGTAAACCTCTGAATTTTAGTTTCTTTTGTCATTTACACATTCGTTCATTGAAATAAACAGTATTCATACTACTTTAAATATTTGGGAAATATCATCTTATATATATACAATTGTATAGTGTATAGTTTTTTCACCATCAACAATGATTAGGGGCAGCCTTGCTGCTGAGTCGGCTTTTGCTGAGTTATCATTTGAAGAATAGTCAAGCAGAAGGCCAAATTCGTCCCTCCAATGCTCAGATGGAGAGTCTTAATAGAAAAATCCAGCATTCAGCACTTGTTGAGCATGTGGTTACAAGTTTTCCTGCTGATGTTAACATTTTTAAGGCCGTCGGTAGAATGTTTCTTCTTCAAAGTCAAGACAAGATAGTAGGTGATATTAAAGTCAAGCAGCAAAATTTGGCAGAGAAAGTCAAATCCCTGGAGGCATCCAAAGAATACCTCCAAAAAAATATTGAAGAGTTCAAGAACAATGTCATGGAACTGGTGATGACTAAACAGAATTCACGCTGAACTGTTTCACCTGCATGATAACTTATGGTCATATGTTTGTACATTTCAAATCACATATTTGGTAATAGTTTCACCCATGTATCATAGTTATCGCTATTTGATTTTCAATAATTTTAAAATATATATATATATGCATCCAGCTCATTTTTTTCAACATTATTTTGCTATTGAAGATCATTTTGAAAAAAGGTTTTGAAAAAATAAAAATAAAAATAAATAACATATGGAACTGCAAGTTATATAGTAATCAAACTAAAATTACGAATTGTCAGTTAAATCATCATTATTTTTTTTTTTAGTTGATATACCCATATGTCTTCACATAATTATAACATTATGCCAGTCCTAGATCGTGTTATCTAAAAACATGTATAACATATATCATTCTGAAATTTTCATGTACATTTATTACATGCATCGTTCTGAAATATTCATGTACATTTATTACATGCATCGTTCTGAAATATTCATGTACATTTATAACATGCATCGTTCTGAAATATTCATGTACATTTATAACATGCATCGTTCTGAAATTTTCATGTACATTTATTACATGCATCGTTCTGAAATATTCATGTACATTTATTACATGCATCGTTCTGAAATATGCATGTACATTTCATGTTTGAAAAAAAAAATCGCATGATTCCCTAATTTTAAAAAAATGTTTCCTTTTTTGCCAGAAATAAGTTGTCCAGAAAAACGTATGGACATAAATGTGATAAAAAGTGTTCTTGCAACACAAATGAAATATGCAATTCTGTTACTGGTGCATGTACTCCAGCATGTCATCCTGGCTTTTATGGAGTAAATTGTTCATCTCATTGTGATAAGAACTGTCTTTACGGTGTCTGCAACTTTCATTCTGGAAGCTGTTTTCAATGTCCATCTGGCTTCGTCGGAGATAGGTGCAATACTAGTAAGTTTATATATACCAGTACGTTTATATATATATATATATATATATATATATATATATATATATATATATATATATATATATATATATATATATATATATATATATATATATATACATATATATATCAATACATGTGGACAAATGACTAAATGATTGCCTCTGCTCTTGTAAAAGAGTTTCTTTGTACGCTAACCTGTGTCATTATTTATGTTTATTGATTTTAGCAGTCCATAAGATTCGTAGCAATATAAATGGGTGATCTCTAGTAAGTGTTCTTTCCATTTATGTATTGCTCCAGACTCTCATTCATACGTCTGAACCGATTATAAGTAGTACTGAAGAACTATGTTTATGATTGCCATACGTCTGAACCGATTATAAGTAGTACTGAAGAACTATGTTTATGATTGTCATACGTCTGAACCGATTATAAGTAGTACTAAAGAACTATGTTTATGATTGCCATATGTCTGAACCGATTATAAGTAGTACTAAAGAACTATGTTTATGATTGCCATATGTCTGAACCGATTATAAGTAGTACTAAAGAACTATGTTTATGATTGCCATATGTCTGAACCGATTATAAGTAGTACTAAAGAACTATGTTTATGATTGCCATATGTCTGAACCGATTATAAGTAGTACTAAAGAGCTATGTTTATGATTGCCATAAACAACACCGTCTTGCATATAATATCCTTCATTTTATGTAAACTTGTTTGAGTATGGCATATTCATTTATTTATTTTTGATATGTATCTACCATTTGATTTTTTTAGTATTTCGATGTATTTAAACTGCCTGATCAGTCCAATTTATTTTGATTCTATATTTTGATAGAACACTATGTTTTATGTTGCTACTATTTCGATAATTTATGTGTTTTGTTTTTATATTTGAACTATTGATTCTTTCTGTAAACCATATCTATCTATTATCTATTATCTATTTCTTGATGTTTCAGTACTTATCATTGTATCCAAACAGTGACGTTAGAATCTCTTTTTTGTTTCTTAAATAATATGCTCCCCTAATGATAACCAAGCACTCCACGTTTATCGTTATCACTGCACGTACACAAATAGAGAAAAAATAGACACTGCTGCATAACTTCATTGTTAATCTGCATACCCGTTTAATCTGATTAACTAATCTTCTAGCAGCTTTCTGTTGTCAATATAAACTCTGAATGCGATCTAGATTCATCAAGTAAGCAATTTCATTTATCTAACTTTAAATCAATGTATCCGTCAATATACTAATTATTATTAGTATTATATATATATATAACCTCAAATCCTCAATACCTGCAAAACCTCAATGAAAAACTGTTCTATAGATCCCAGCACATGGGAGGGACTAGCTGATGACAGAGTTGTGTGGAAAGCCAAATTACGGAAGGGCGCAGAGTCTTTTGAGAAGAGACTTATGTACAGGCTGAACGACAAGAGAGAAAAGCGAAAACTCAGAAGCTGTCACAGTAAAACACTTGCCTATTGACCGTCTGTAAAGATGAAAGGGCCATATATATATATTTATATATATAATATATATATATATATATATATATATATATATACATATGAGTGTATAGTTATCGATATGTTTATTTTTGTATATTTTTGTCATAAAGGTGTTAGCATATATACACAAGTATATATATATATATATACATCGATGCCAGCGTCGTTCTGCAATATTTTGTTCAACCTCCCAGTAAATGATCACTATGAAGAATAGTGGAGATCAACTGCAAGAATGCTTTACTCCGTTTTTATTCATACATCACTGCATTGGTGAACTCCATCATGGACTGCACACGGTAAACTATCAAACAAGCTTGTGATCAAATATATTACTTTTGCTGATATTCCATTATCATAACATACTATTGCACGCAGAATCGATACGATTCAACATTACACGCACAGTTAGTAAATAGTAACTATATTCCGTTCAACGTGTCATGCCACAGATAAAAATGTGTATCTTTGTAACCATTTGATTAAATAACTTGAAAACTTGCATGTAACTATACATGTTCCCAACTCTACAAAATATTTTTGCCATTCAAACAGTCATATCATCTAAAATTGCCTTCTTTGTGTTATATATTTAAAGCGTCCATTGGCATGGTTAGATAAAACTAATGTTTACGGACATTTAATACATTGATGACAAAAATAGCAACATTCAGGACGAAATCCGTGGTGTTTTGAACAATTCTTGCATTTTCCGCGCACCAAATCAACTCGGGCTTGAACATGATAATTAAATGACAAATAAGTGCGACACAAACTTTTAGTTAAAGGCGTATACCGAAATTAGTGTGAGGCTATTGGGTCATATTGATGACTTCTCAAAACAAAAATTGATATAACATTTCTAATGAGTTTGAAGTTACAATGCAAAAAATGTCATTAATACTATACGCGCATTTCCACAAAGAGGTACATCTCACTCTCTCTCTGGATCGTTCTTTTTCTACCATTTTTATCATTCTTATTGTGATATATAAACAGCCTTTGCCAAGAACGTTTGTTTTACGTCACAATCTTCGGTACCATTTGAAGCTCTTGTGCATGTCCTAAGGCGACGTGTCCGATTTCAACCAGCGTTTACTGGTTCGCTCTCCGTCAACCTTTAACTGTCCCCAGCCAAACTGCAAGGCAGCAGTCTGCTATTTTCTTTTAAGGTAGCGATCCTTAGACGACCTACCCTCTCGGGCTGTTTAACGTCATCTGCCCAAACTGCCGGTCTTTTTGTGGACTACTTGGCTTTCCTTCCGTCCAATTTTGTGTACGGTTTGCTCCACTAGCTTGTTATTGTCCCCAATCTAACTACAAAGCAGTAGTAGTACGCTGCGAGCGGAAACGCGCACTGGATTCAAGACTCTACTGGGCTTTCCAGTTTTCTGCACCTTTGTTGGTCTACTCACCACTACGCTTGCCACGCTCTCTCACCATCAGCGCCATGCACGTCTACCCACCGGTGGGCCCACCCGTGCATCGTCGGCATGCGTGCTCGCTCTGTCCTGGTGCTTGCCCGAACATTTCCATCAGTTCTCACCGTGCTCACATTTACCAGCCTCTAGGCTGTCAGGACACTGCGCTCAACTCGGGCCCCCACCTCAGGGCTCCGAATTGCACCCTATGTGGACCCACATGCAACTCATCTCGGACCCAAGTTTTGCTCCACGTGGGCCCACGTTTCTTCTCTGGACGCCCCCCTCATTCCTTTATGGTTATCCGTTCAGCTTTTCCTATAGGTCGGGAGAGACGTGCGTTGATATTCACTCTGATATTCCGCTCGTCTGTGTTGCAGGTGGATCTCATCCAACGTGACTACGTCTGCATCCCTGCCCACGCCAGAGTAGTTCTCCCTCTATCCCTACCCACTTAGCCAGACAAGAACCAATGTCTGTTACCAGGGTCACCAAGTGAAGGTGGGGTAGGGTCTTGATTAGTGCCAGCTCACTAATCCTGGCGCGGCGTTGTCCCAATGCGCCTTTGATCCCAGGCACATATGGGTCATCTGTACCACAGTATACAAGAACCAGAGTAAAGAACTATTTTATTGTAGTGATACCCCTCTACCACATATGTTAACACACGCACATTGTACCGAAGAAGTAGCGATTTCAAGAGAACGTCTCAAAGTAACTCCGCCATTTCCAATCCCAAGCCTGGACGGGAAAGGGTAATGGCATTATGACATGGCAGCTAACTTTAACTGTAATGTAAATTATTTTTACAGACCAATAATACAACTAAATCTCCATTTCTTGTTTATTTCATAACACCATTGCAAGTATCAACATTGGCCCCCACGTATGAGCTCGGATGATACGCCTTTCAATGAGACGACATCAAATGTCATATTGGTATTTTTATTGTAAAAACTACAATTCTGTATCAGACTCACCAAATATGCCGCCAACATCAAAGGAAACCGTTATATTACAAAATCAATGTTTCCTATAGCAATTTCTTCCATCAGACATTTGCGTCGGTATAATTCTAAGATTGGTGCAAAGTTTCGCTACTATGGAATAGATGGTTTTGCTATAATGCGCATTGGACTGTGGGCATGAGTTGTTGAACGGACTATAACAGTAAAAATCCAGTCTCAAACAACGGATGCTACAAGTTAATGAAATATGTGTTGTTACAAAGACACGTTAATGGCAATATATAATATACATATTTTATGGACTAAATCTGCAAATAAGTTAATGATGAACCAAGCAAACTAGCCAAAACATAGACATTCTTTAGTAAAATCGTAAATACCAAACTCATTGTACATTCCTCGTAGTGCTTTTTGACTTGTGTTTCTACATTGTTTTCTTATTTATGTATTACTGGTTTTTTTATATTTATTATTGATGAACTACTGCTATAGTTCGTTATTAAAATTCGTGATCATCTTTACCGACCGATATACCATCATCCACTTGACAGAAATTCTTGATTTTTGCATTTTTATATAGGCAACAGTGTCCACGTTCCAAAAGTAATTTTTTTGCCCACCCAAACCTTTAGTTCTGTAAGAATTTTATTATATGTTATTACTAAATTTACCGCGATGTTTATCTGGCACACTTATCGAAATTTTACAGTACGATTGTCAAGTTTGTCTCTAACTAAGCATTTCCGTGTTCCAAATGCAATTCAGTGCTAGTCAAAATCGGAAATCCCGTGGAATTAATCAGTTCACAATGTTTCCTACCGACTGTCATTGGCGTATGTACGCAACATTTACTTTCCTTTATAGAAGTGGAAGGTATCATTTGTTCACTATGTGACCTTTCTTTTTATAATATGTAATACGCGTACGCCTTTGCAATCATTCGCCACCATTTTGTGTATTACTGTAAGTTCTAAACTTTGAGGAGCATTTTGTTGTGCTTATGCAAAATTATATAACAACAAATGTTTTTGCATCAACTAAGCTACCTACCAATTAGTTAAACATGGATTCGTAACGTCGTGAGGTATATAAGAATACATGCAAACAAAAACTACTTGTATCCATCATATAGATTTCGTACAATTTAAACCATAGTGTGATCACGAATTTTGGAACGAACTATAGCTAATCGCATTGCTAGTGGAACATGTAATTATAATTATCACTCTCCACTGAGCTCGACTCTAGATTATATTCCACCTCTGCCAATACGACTATGTGGCCTTATTTTATACTGTTCCTCACTAGTTATGTTATGATGTGTATTTTACTTGTTTGCCCTATGATTTTCGTGAATGACATGTCTGGTAGTGTTGCGTCTGGATGTGGTAAAACACATCATCATTCCCGTCTCTTTCCTTTAATATGTTATTACTGATATATATATATATATATATATATATATATACTGTATTTGTTATCACATATGATAATATGAATGTTCACTTCTTTCGTTACTTGTTATTCGCAAACACATTGAAGTGCAAATTAGCTTATTTTAAGCTAAGTAGGTGTTAATTATGTTCCATCCGATCCTTCTTATATTGTATCTTGTATCACTATTCTGCCCATTGTACAATTTTTTATATCACTAGATGTATTATTATGTTTACAGAAAATGAAATAGTTTTGATATGTAATCTCTCTGTGTTAACTGACATCTTGTACAACATGTAAGTATCAAATATAGGAAATCAAAGTATGTGTCTACTATTTATAACCTACCATGATACCATGATTCCTTACAATTCATTTGTGTTTTGCATTTCCAACAGGACCAATTTGCCCGGAGAACACTTATGGACTTTTATGTGATAAAAGGTGTCCGTGCAACATCAATGAAATGTGTAACTCTCTTACTGGTGAATGTGCTCCAGGATGTATGTCTGGTTTTTATGGCATGAATTGTTCATCTCGTTGTAACAAGTATTGTCTCAATGGAATCTGCAACTATAATTCGGGAAGCTGTTTTCAATGTCCCTACGGATATGTTGGAAATGCGTGCAATAGAAGTAAGTATGTGCAGTACGTATTGTGAATAATTGATTCACATATTAAATATAAAGCCAATAAAAATAATACAGATGTTGTGTTTATTCCACATACAAGTGTACCTAACGGTTGTGTCATGCTATGATTTTAAGCACAAAGAAGCAACTAAAATAAGGGGATCATTTATTCACAAGAAGTTGGATGTACGTGAAAAGTGTTGCATTATAATTCATGAGTAATGAGAATGAGTAACAATACTATTCAATTTCGCATTCCTATTCAAATGTGTTGATGATATGGATTAGAACACTATGTTTGACTGGCATATCAATTTCTGTCAGTCAGTCTTGAGATATATTTAAACTGTCATCACCAACACAAAAACAATGTGAACTATATTGTAACACAACAGAACACACATTTGTACAGATAACTGACTGTCAATAGTTTACAAACATAACACTTAACATTATAGTACAGTTTTATACTCATCATATTGTGCAGCCATTTATTTACAATTGTTTTCAACTTTCTTCTACATATGTAGCCATTATCAAATCTTCGATGTCATATGTTAGAACAGATACAACATTTTAAAAGAAAATCCATAATGTTGTTTCAAACTATATAATTTGGAGTACCAAATGTTATTACAATTTTTAAAAGCTGATATTGATGATATATTTTTTTGCAATTACCGAGAAATTAAATTGTTATATCTGCTTTACCTATCACATTTGTGTTCTATATATATTATATTTATATTGGATAAATCATGTACTGGACGAAACAATACTTACATGATATCCTGGCCTATTTATGTGTTTGTTGCTTGGTTGTGTAGGTCGTTATCAACCAAATCTTTAATTGCTTATGATCGGTAAGTTGTTGTGTCAAGAACGTGAGTACATTACGGAGACGTTAGGTCGGTACCTACATCAAACATAAATGCGCATTCAAATTTCGGACAAAATGTTTGCATATTATCCACACAGACACATATTTGTATAGATTGATGACTGTAAGATTTTACCAACAAGCAACCACAACTTTGAAATATCATATTTAGAGTTATACTGTAGCATAGCATATATGATTGGTCATATTGAGATGGTCCGAACTGACACAATCCACATGGCCTGACTTGATGTGGAGTGTTGTGTGATCCACTTCTCAAATAGTACATGGCAGAAAACGCTATCATTAGGAGAACTTTGTGTTAATTCAGTGTATGATAAGTACTGACAGAATGCCGTATTTACCTCCGCTAACTAAGGGCAAGTGATACATTTCAGCGAGTGAAAATCACCTTAGTGGTTCATATACATTTGTATTACTATTTTGAAATGTCTGACGTTTAAGTGTGAATCCGCTTATTGTATATAATTAATGATAAATTACTACTAATATGATATGATACTTATCAAATTTCAGACTCCTCAAGTTAAATAATGATTAGTAAAAAGACAAAATTCAGACTCGGAAGTTAAATAAGCATTGTAAAGACAAAATTCAGACTCGGAAGTTAAATAAGCATTAGTAAAAAGACCAAATTCAGACTCGGCAAGTTAAATAATCATTAGTAAAAAGACCAAATTCAGACTCGGAAGTTAAATAAGCATTAGTAAAAAGACAAAATTCAGACTCGGAAAAGTTAAATAATCATTAGTAAAAAAAAATTCAAACTCGGCAAGTTAAATAGTCATTAGTAAAAAGACAAAATTCAGTCTCGGCAAGTTAAATAAACATTAGTAAAAAGACAACAATCAGAATCGACAAGTTAAATAGGCATTAGTAAAAAGGCAAATCATTAGATTAATAGCATCAATCCCATGTTAGCTGCAGCGCTAAAAAGTATTATCATGTTAGCATCCAACACAAGTGAAACAGAAAAATAGTACTTCTGGAAACATTCGATGTTTACAACTGAGAACGTCAAATAATATAATACAATTTTACGATATATGCAATCATAAAGCTGGTTAAATTTGAACAATGCTGATTATCTCTTTAAAAATAATGTGGTTCTGTTGATGGCATCAACAATACAGACACAATAAACGACAAGCGCAACAAGGAAAAAATCATTGAATAAATGATTAGTTAATTGATACTACCATCATAACACAAATAAATTAATGATTAGTTAATTGATACTAACATCATAAACACAACTATATAAATGATTAGTTAATTGATACAAACATCATAAACACAACTAAATAAATGATTAGTTAATTGATACTAACATCATAAACACAACTAAATAAATGATTAGTTAATTGATACTAACATCATAAACACAACTAAATAAATGATTAGTTAATTGATACTAACATCATAAACACAACTAAATAAATGATTAGTTAATTGATACTAACATTATAAACACAACTAAATAAATGATTAGTTAATTGATACTAACATCATAAACACAACTAAATAAATGATTAGTTAA